>JAOQGH010000019.1:72199951-72216806 GCA_025769975.1 Gallinago jamesoni | reverse complement strand
GGGCCTACGGCTAAGGCCTCTCCCCTGATCCCGTGTCTAGAACTGGATTGTTCATCCCAATCAAGTCATGTCCTTTTCCAGACAGCCATGCCTCCACAATAGTCCAATTTTTAATTTTTATACTACCAATAACAACTGCTACCTGAGAAGAACCACATCAAAACAACTTAACTAAAAAAACACATGAGCATAGCTTAAATAAATGAACAAACAAAAATAAATAATCAGCTCCCCAGG
The DNA here is from genome assembly GCA_025769975.1 of Gallinago jamesoni. Lineage (NCBI taxonomy): Eukaryota > Metazoa > Chordata > Aves > Charadriiformes > Scolopacidae > Gallinago > Gallinago jamesoni. Next base: position 72,216,569 of record JAOQGH010000019.1, on the reverse strand, counting down.
TTTACAGCAGAAATGCTCTGCCTTGTTAAGGAAATAACAAATGTGTAGAACAGCACACATTAAAGAGGAAAATAATTGGCTTCAGAGTGTGTGTAGTGACATTAGAATGTATTAAGACTTTAACTTTTTTGGTGTTACTTTTAAGTTCATTTCACAATTACCAGTCATAATGATGACACTATCTTTACTCATATTTTAAAGCCAACAAACTATAACCTTCTGTTAGTTCTGACCAACATTTTCTCTGTAATCTTGCAGATTTAGACCCTATGATGTGTTCCACAGATTTTTGTAAATGCTAGGTAGTTCTTAGTCCTGTACCAGACTCTTCCTTCTTGATGTTTCATGACTCTTCTGCATTTTTTTTATGGAATCTATGTATAACCGGCATCCTGCTTACAGTGGTTTGCATTTTTTAAGTATCCCTAATACAAAGTAGTGGTCAATGGTTCAATGTCCAGATGGATATTGGTGGCGAGTAGTGCCTTCATCAATGACATACACAGTGGGATCGAGTGCACACACCCTCAACAAGTTGCTGATTACACCAAGATGGATGGTGCCATTGACGTGCTGGAGGGATGAGATACCATCTAGAGGGATCTGGACAGGCTCAAGAAGAAGGCCAATGTAGACATCACGAAGTTCAACAAGGCCAAGTGCAGGGTCCGGCACTTGGGTTGGGGCAAGCCTGTATATCAATACTGGCTGGAGGATGAAGGTATTGAGAGCAGCCCTGCTGAGAAAGATTTGATGAGAAGCTTAACATGAGCCAACTATGTCTGTTAGCAGCCTAGAAATCCAGCTATATCCTGGGCTGCTCAAAAGAGCATGTTGAGGGAGGTGATTCTGGCCCCTCTATTCCACTCTTGTGAGACCTCATCTGTAGTACTGCATCCAGCTCTGGGGCCCTTAGCACAAAGAAAGACATGAACCCGTTGGAATGGGTCCAGAGGAAGGCCAAAAAAATAATCAGAGGGCTGGAGCACCACTTCTGTGAGGACAGGTTTGACAGAGGTCCGGGGAGACTTTATAGCAGTTTTCCAGTACTTAATGGGGGTGTCTAAGAAAGACAGGGACAAACTAGTTGTCACTGTTAGAACTGTTGTGGTAGGGCAAGCAGTAGTGGTTTTACTTTCTTTGCAAAAAGAAAGAACATTTAGACTAGATATAAGAAAGAAATATTTAACAATGAGGGTGGTGAAACACTGGAAGAGATTTTCAAGAGAAGTTGTGGATGCCTCATCCCTGGAAACATTCAAGATCAGGTTGGATGGGGCTCTGAGCAAATTGGAGTTGTTGGAGATGTCCCTGCTCATTGCTGGGGTGGTGGACTAGATGAACTTCCACCCCAAACTATTCTATGATTCAATGATATTTGAGACAATTTTGTGTACTCTTTCCCAAGAACAAAACCATTCAGTTTCCAAAACCGAATGCATTCATGAATGAGCACCAAGCACTTATCTGGTATTAAATATTGTTAAATATTCAGCATTAACTAGTTGCCTCCAGCTGAGCATACAGAACTTCAGCTGAGTCAGAGCACATCTGCTATCTAATATAAATTTCACTTCTTAATATTCTGCTGATCTGGACTGGGTACTAGGAAAACACTGGTAGTGAGCAGTAGCTCATATTAAGATATCACAGTCTAAATGCTCTTCCAGGAGACAACTATGTCTTTCTGTTTGTTTGCTTTAGATTTTAATTAAGAGGTAATTCTAGTTCATAGGCATTCTATTGTAAGACTGCTGATTTATTAGGCAGACATTCAGTAATATGATTGAGTATTCTTGTATACAGTGGATTAACCACAAGTATGTTGCGCCAAGATGCCTGAAAAATTGAATGTCTATCTGTTTCAGCATGCTGCTGGAGGCTCTGGGTGAAATTTTTTCACTGGGTTATGAAAAATAATGAATTTGCAGGGTCAAAATTTTCTATGGTACAATACTTCACAAAAATATTCTATCTTTTTTTCCATAGTGAAATTTTTTTCCTACTTCAAATTTGAAGTCTAATGAAAATGATCAAAAATGACTGTTTGCTATAAAGTGATTGAGAAGAAGAAAAAGCAAATCCCCAAATAAAGCAGCAATTCAAAACTTAATTCTTTATTAGAAATCAGTTTGCATTGTCTGCAAAGCCGTGAATATTTGCCCTCAGAAAACTGACAGACACACTTGATTTTTTCCTTCCCCACCTGTTACAGCTAGGCTTAACTTCAGAACTTCTAAGAATAAGGTGTTAAGTTTCATAGATTCAAGAGAAACCTCACAAAGAAACGTCCAAGCCTCAGTCTTTTTTCCTTTCTGAGCAGAGACATAAATATGGCACTTTTGCTATTACTGGCAAAGACAGACAGTTTTTAGTAGGTGGTCTAGAGGAGGTGCATTCCCCCAGCAGGCGCTGTAGGCTCCAGCAGAAATGGGCTTCAAACCCAGCTGCCTGGTCTTTTCATTTCATGCTAATTCAGTGACCACAATCTAGACAAGAAGGAGTCTTTGCAATTACATCCAAACTCTGAGCTAGTCAAGAGGAAAAAAATTACTGGGTATATTTCACTGGTAGGAGAAGATACCCACAGCAGAGTAACAAATGAATGATACCTTTTCAATACAGGTACTATACTCCTCTATTTCCCTCCTACTTAACTAACTTTTGAGCTTTTCCCAGAGATACTCTGGAGGGATTACCTCACTGAGTTGTGCAATTCTTCTGTTTAATTTCTTTCTAAGATAATTTTCAGTACCTTCCATTGTACTCATGTTTTGACAAATACTTATATCTCTGAGAGTAACTACTGAACTTTTCTAAAATAGCATAATAAACTTGGGGAAATCATCATCTTTTTATATGTGGGGCAGGCGGGTAAGCTATACTGAAATCCACATTCAGCAAGGTACTGCTAATGGAAATTGGAAAGAAAATACAGACATGAAATCATTACCATCACTTGACTGAAACAGAGGAAAAAATAAACTTTATTGAACCTTCTAGATTTAAAGAATAGAGTAAAATAATTCCTAATCTTTCACCAAAACAGTGGCAGGAAACTTGTTATTGTGTTTATAGTGCTCTCTAATATTCATCTTGTGGTGATGGGCTAAACTCTAGGCTGATGTTATTGTAAGCAAGTGACTGTCTCTGACAGTGCAATTCTTTATTCATTTAATCAAAATTCAGTAACAGTCATGGTCCCTCTGGAATAATATTTTTGTCCAATTGCTATCAAAGGAGTAACAATAAGTTACTCATATCTAGCCATTTTGGGTAAGGAAAATTGCCACTGCAGGAGTTTGTGAGGATTATTAATAGGATAATATGAACTTCTGAGCTTGACTTAGCAGGCATCCCTCACTCACTCTAGAAGGTGCATAAACTCAAGTGAGGTGGCTGGTATCCTGCTCGAAAAGGGTAATGTGGAATGAGATGATTTGGTGAACAGCATATTGTGAGGAAATCCACTGCAGGTGAGAGCTGAGACTCAGTAATCCATTTAAATTGTTTGTAGAGGCAGGAGTAGAATAATCCATGCTTTTGTGTTGACTACAGCAAGCAGAAGAGACCAGGAGGCCTGGCATAAATCCTACCTTGCAATTCCAACCTCTCTGCCCACTAGTGGGTTTTGCTGATGCCAAATGCAACTGTCACCTTTCTCCCGAGATCTTCCATAAAGTCCAGGGAGCAGCAGCGTCATAGACAAGAATCTGAGCTATTATTTTCCCTGGGGAGCAAAGACTTCTTCAAACCGAGAGACGATTAATTTCATTCTGCTCCGAAATAAGTGCAGCAAAATGATTTTAATCTGCAGCAGTTTTCTCCCCAAACCTCTGTGCTGCTTCTACCTTCTGTATAAATAAAAGGTGTCACTGTGGTTTGGGCTGGGCTGGCCAACGAAATGAATGACAGATGCTTTCTTTTACTTCTCTGCCCTTCAGAGAGGGGACATCAACTCCCTTCAGGGAGAGAAAGTTGAACAAGAAACGACACATATGAGTTTAAACAGAAACTAAACCACTTTAATGAAAATATCGATCAATTAATAAAAAGAAAATAATGAAAAATATACAATATATGTAAAACCGTATCGAGCTCCCAAGATGACGATCATGTCACCAGCAGGCACTGGGGAAGTCCCAGTGTGGATTTAGAGATGGATGAGAACTGGATTCTGGGTTTGCAGTCAGGAATGCACAGATAGGGATCAAAGGCAGATGAGCAGACAGGGTCCTCCTCAGACACCGGCTGTTGAAGAAAGGGGCTGACACTTTGATCCCTCAGCTTTTATACTGAGAATGGGGCAGATGGGATTGAACACCCTGTTGATCAGTTTGGGGTCACCTGTCTTGTCCACTCCTCCCCACAGGTGGGATCCCTCTACGCTTTTCTGCTTCTGACCCTCCAACGGAGCAAATAACAAAGTTGTCTGACCTTGGTTGTTATAGCAATAAGTGTAAGCAAGGGCCTCTCTGCACACCATTCCTTGGTATAATCAGGTCTTATCACTCTGGAAGTGGACTACTGTCTTAAAAACACGCCATTTATTTTAGAATTCAGTTACTCGGAAGAAGCTTAGCTAAAAAGCAAAATTACCAAAAACTGGCTCTGTTTTACCTCAAACCAGGAGATGTGTAAAGCATTACCTGCATGGGCCATTCATTTTTACCTGCATTAGGACCAGATATTTGATCAGTGTGTCCAGCAATGGACAATCTAGATGAGTTCACAGCCCATCCCTCTACACCACTCTCTGGCATAGAGGAAAGATTTTGCTGGGAAAAAGGACTTGTTTGCTATCCCGCTTAACTCGTTGTCTATGCAGGGAAACTTCTGGGTCTAGTCACAATTTTCTTGTTGTTCATCTCCTTACGGGTAGCTGACAATGAGGCAGAGTACCAGCCTGCAATGCTTACTGCAGATGGCTCCTAAAAAACCAAAATTCAGCAAAAAGAGGTTATTGTTTTGTATAATGATTTAAAGCACCCAGAAAATCACCCTCACTGACTGGTTAAATTTGATTTTTACCAAATTTACTGGCTGGAACACCAGCCAGGCACTGTAGGTCTCTTAAAAATTCAGCACTTTTCTCGCAGTAACAAAAGGTTGGTGACACTAGAAGAAAGGGAGAATATTCAGAAATAGGGAACATTTCATCCTGGAACAAGCCAAAAGTGTTAAGTTTCAGAACTGGTGTGTTATGTAACTCTTGTACTTGTCGCCCAGCCTTGGCAGATGCAGTTCAATGGTGCATGCACTTTCTGCAGATGTAAATGATTTGTGAAAACTGTCCCTGGAACAGAAATGGACTGAGTTCACAAACATACAGTAAGGGCTCTGAAAAGGAAAAATTAAAAAAATCTTAAAACCTGGTCAGAAAGCTGCTGTATTAGGAGACATTTCAGGTAGAACTGTAATTCCAGTGAGGACTGACAATGCTTTAAAGACTGAGCATGTGCTCTGCACAAGATATGAGGTGGTGAAGGTTGTGGTTATAAGCACAGAAGATTTCGAGTGAGGGATTAAGGATACAAAACTTGAAAAGGGTAGGAATGAAACAATTCTAAAAATGAATACAATGAGCCTTGCTTTTGCCATATAGAAATGAAACAAAATAAAATAAAAATCTCACAAATGTGCTTAACAGATATAAAGTTTAATGGACTAGAATTAAATTAATGTCAATTCTTGTCAGCTGAGAGTCTGGCAACCACATCAACATTGACTGTATTGGCTACAGCAATACTTGTGTGCAAGGAGAAACCTAAACCATGGAATAGAGATTTGGAAATCTTTGACTTCTTCCTTGTGTTCCTGTTGTTTATCCTTTGTCAGTGTTCAATAGCATTAGATTAAAGGCCAAAAATTTTAATATATTTTTTATATTTCTGCAAATTAATATTAATCCAATTCACACTCTGCAGGTACTTAATCTGAACTAAAGATGTTGCTTTACTCAGGAGACAAATACAACATGAAAGTGAGTAAAATGGTTATGAACATCCGTCCTAACAGACCAGTAGAAACAATCAAGATAATAGCTTAGGCCTGCCTCTACAAGTTTTATTCATATAACAAGAAATACTTGCAGTTCTAAAACTTCCATTGCTATGGATTAAGAATGATTCAGTCTGGTGCAGACAAGGACCTCAAAGTTTCTTCTAGTTTCTCCTCACTCTGAACAGGAGAGAGAAGGAATATATTTACTTTCTCATGAACACATTTTCAGACTTAAAAGAAATTGTACTGTACAGAAAAAGTTAGGGGAAGAATAATTAACTAGTATTTATGGACCTAAAACCACCTTTCTTTTCCTTTGCAAGTAGTTTCTTTTGCAAATTAAGCTACAAAGAATCTTTCTACCCCACCATTATTTTAATTCTCTTTCATTTGATAGCTGTGCTGCAGTAATACTAAGAGTGCAATTCAGGTGTTAAACATGGATTATCTAGTGCAATTTAACATGCCCTGCCCGTTCTCCTGCTGCCACTGCAGACAGGTGTTGATATCTGTCAATTCTGTGCAATCGTCAGGGCATTACACTGGATTATGTGAAGAGAAACTATCAGAATGGACAGTTTTACCATTATCATTTGCCGACTGGTAATTCCCATTCCACCACAGGACTAAACTAGTCAGATACCAGTGCCAAGAGCAACACAGCTTTAGGGTAAATGCACACGAGTTCGAGTTTATTATTTAGTGTTTAATTTTCCAAGCCGGTTCGCCGGTTGCAATGTATTGGGTGATTTTTTTCATTCTCCGGATCCTTTACACCATCTTTCTAGGGTAAAGCCTGGGATTCGAGGCTTGTACTGTTAAAACAGCAGGTTCTTCATCTGAGCACACACAAACTAATCAAAAGCATCACCGAGTTCAAGAGAGCCTGGGGCAGAGAATTTTTCCTAGTCTGCCAGTGTTTCCAAAGCACATAACAACTGACTATTGATCTATGGCTCTATTGAATGCAATCACATTAAGGAGTAATATTCTTGTGTTGAATGCTGCAGGCAAACAGAGCAATAAATATCTAACACTTTTTTTTCCCTCTACATTTCTTTCTTATATATGCAAAGTGGAAAAAAAAAAAGTCCCTTCCCTTTTTCTTGTGACACCACAATTGTACAGTCCTATAGACACTATACTTAAAAGCACATATGAAGGCTATTTTAGATTTAGTGTAAATTTAGCTGCCATTCTACCCTATGTTGAAATCCTTTTGCTGTTGACAGTCAGCTCTTTTCTGGCTTCAGCCTGACCTGCTGAAGCTGATTGAATAGTCTGCCTCTGGTGTCTGGGTTGTCAATGCTCTGGTAGTGACACTGTCCCTTGAAGGGATCATAACTTAATTTCATAACTTGATTTGTCCCCCTATCGCCTGTCACCAGGGTTCTTTCCTACTGCCCCCAGAGAAATTTCATCAGGAGTATTCAGACATCCCATTGACAGCGCAGCTCCAGCATGCCCTGTGCTGTGGATCAGCAGAATGGAAGGAACAAGACTGGAACAGAGCAGTGATAATACTGCCAACATTTCTTGTGCTACTGTCATAGACTTACCAGGGCAACGAGGAAGCAAGCAACATGAAATGAAAAAAAAAAAAAGGTCTTTTAAGTATTTTATTAATAGTTGTATGACACAAGCAAGGTGTCAGAGACATGTTTTACCCAAACTGGAAGACATACCTGTATTTGCTAGAAAATAATCTAAATACTGGCATGCTTTCTGAGCTTTGAGCCATCAGCCAACAAGCCAATTCTACACACAAATAGACAAAATTGTGAAAAAATTCATTTTCTGGGCATGGAAGTTAGTATTTTTAAACTGCCCTATGAAAGGGTTACCAGAACTTGCTACCTGTGAGCATCCCATAGAGTAGAAAAGTGAAATTTGGTATATTAGAAGTAGTAAAACATATTTTCACTTTATAACTTTAGGAATGCCTACTTCAGAAGTCTCCTGTAAGTAAATGGGGATATATGTCTTTTCAGAAGGCTGTTCCTGCTAAACCTAATGCTGTTGCTCATACCCTGTTTGATCCTTACCTTCTTCACTTACTATGTTGAGATCCTAATTTATGTCCTTTGTAGGTAGTATCCTAAACTGTGTGCCTCCAGTTTGGGTGTTGCCAACATCCTCCCAAGGAGTCAGGCAGGCTATTGTCTCCTTCTTGACAAAATTGAGTGTATGTCCAGCGATCAGACTTTAACCCATGTTGATTTTTGAACTACTCTAATAACTTCAGAAGAAAATTACTACTTTATTTGAATTGGCCAAATAACAAAGCACTGGTAGCACCAGCAAGGTGGTGAACTGAACTGCAGTAAATTCACAGAATATCAAGTAAATGTTGCACCATGTCATCCAAGAATGAAAACTATTTATTTGCACTGCTAATGAATTATCTCCTAGCCACATGCTGTTGTCCTAAACAAGATGGAACTAAGTGGAACTTTAGTCCAGTCCAGGGTAAGCATCCTAAGATCTCTAATTATGTTAGCATACATAAACAATAAGAAAATGAAAATCTGAAATGAGAAAGATGTAAAGGTTAAACTGACATTTAAGCATTCTAGATATTACTACTTTTGGAAAAATCTTTAGTGGATTTGATCTCTCAGTCTCTATCTGTGCATTTTATCATTATAACAGGAACTACAGTGGACAAGGAGTTTAATTCTTTCCCTAATAGTGTCATGATTGTTATGTCTTTAGTTAACAGTGAAGCAAATTATCTCACTAATTTTGCTGAGTTTTCAAAAGACTTCTAATTTACCAGCAGTGGAACTCAATGGAACTTCCACTGTTTTTAAAATCTTTGAATGAAAAATGTGATATAAATGTTAATGATCGTATTATGTCATTTATGTGCTCAACAAGCCATGACTTTTCTCCCTTCAAAGATTGTGACAAAATGTGTCATTTACTGGACTTTGTGATAATTCAAATACTTATATAAGCAAGTACATCAAAAAGGCTTTTTGCAGCTCCACATAAATCTGTTGATTGCTGTACTGGTAAGATTTGATTTCTTCTCTAACTTGTTTAATTACTTGGTTCAGAACTACAGAAATGAAAAACGGTAGGGTTTAGACTGACTACTCTCAGGGCTCACTGATGTTTATTCTCTTGTGTCACCTCACACAAGTTCTGAGGGAGGTTCTACAGTGGAGAAGCTAAATAAAACAACATTTCTATTGTTACTTTTCAACTGATAAGTTAAATGATCATGCTTAATAACATCTAGCTTAGTATTATAATCAATGATTCCCTAAATTAAAGATTTCCTGTTACAGTATTACACTAGGAAAAGACTTTTATAAGAAAAAAAGAAAACCAAAACTGGAAGTAATATCTGTGTTTCAAATATTGTTGGGAGATAGGCATAAAAGTAAAGAGTTTTCACTGTTGCATACTAATATTTTACTCAGTGCTACCTGCACCATACACAATCTCAAGGAAAGGATAAATTCTGTTACCATATTAATTTTTTTCACATACTTGAATGTATCTTTCACAATCATTATCCAACGTTAAAAAGAAAAGAAGAATGGATGTAAAACTAAATCCTAATATATCGAATGGAGGTTTCCTACAGCAAAGAAAGAAAGGTCTATAATAACATATCCCTTCTGTCAAGCTATAATTGCTAATCAATCAAAAAGACTTGTCAAATTAATTGGCAGTCTCAATACAGGTAATGCATTCTTAAATTGGCTTAACATCCTTAAACAGGTTTTTTTTTATATATATAAGAAAGAATGACAACATCAATCTATTGGCAGATTCTTTCCTATAAATCTGTCAAAGCTGTGCATGAGTTCTGTATATTAATTGCTTATACAACTACAGGTAGAGGTGAGTAAGATATCTGGTTGACTGAAACTGCAGCAAATGTGATTACATTCCTAATTATTGATTTTTTTTTTCTTCAGTCATGATTGTTATCATCTTCTTTTCTTAACTTTTTCCTGTAAATACTGATATTTTAAAAGTAAAAGAGTTTCATTGGCTGCTTCCAATAAATGTATATTTCAATTCAATTGGTTGCTATATACACTAGATCAAGTTATTGATCAGAATAATATTTATTATTAAATGTTATGAATGCAATTTAAGTCAAAAAAGTATTAAAAAAACTGCCACACATAAGTTTTAGAAGTTGCAAAATCTAATCCTTCTACATTTGAACTGCTAAAGTCAGCACAGCTCCAGGCAGGCTCGTTAGTGAGGTCAGACTGAAGGATGCAGGAATAAGACTGTGACACATAGTCTTTAGGGAAGAGCTTATATTTCTAGTAAACTAGTAGAGAGTGTCATGAGCCAGGCCCTCATCTTGACTGATCTTCAGCTACAAGTTTTAGTTTTCCTTGTTAGAAATGTTCACTTACGTATACCCAAGTACAATGCAGCTAATATTGGTTAACCTATTAAGTATTTCTTCATCATTCTTCACATTCATATTGAAAGGTCTACTATGCTGTACAAATTTAATGTTAAATTTAAGATGACCTTGTTTTTCATAGAGAGAATAAGTAGCAATTGGTTGACTGGTAGTTCCCTTCAACGGCTTAAACTGTGTTGGCCCTGGCAATAATTTCCCGTGATGTGATTATCATTGTTAATGTATCCAGCCACATTTATGGGTTCTAATGGGACACAAGTTCATGTTTCCCGGCATTACCAGACAGCCTTAAGGTATAAAACGATGCTGAAGTCTTTTCAACTATAAGAAAGATAACTAGTTAGAAATACAAAATTTAGGATTCTCCTGTTTAAGCCTCTTTTAAAAGATACAGAATGTTTATATGCTTATCAGATTATCAGGTTTTTAATCACTGCAATTTCAGGAATGCCAATTTCATTTTACTTTCATGAGATCCCGAGATTCCTTAGGCATCCAATGCAGGTGTTACTGGAGAGATAAGCCTGGCTCTGCCCAGCAGGTCTATGTATCTGGTGTTTCGCTGCCCCTGGTGACCTGCTAAATCACATATAGATTTCAGCTGCTTCTTATCACTAAGTAGTGAGATGAGTTCAGGAGATTTTTCAGACAGAAACAGTAAAATAATTTCTTACCTTTCACAGCTATGAAGTGGACAGGGAACAGAATGGAGAGCAAATGCTTCTCACAGGCAAAGAGGCAGAAACCTCCAGTGGCTAATTAGTCAGTGCTGTGAGGACATAACCTATAATCTTAGCTCAGACCATCACCACCTGTCAACTAACTCTAGCATTCATAACTGAATATAAGGCAAGGCAATATTTCTAAGCAGTGAAATCCTTTTTGCCAAACATTGTGCTCTTTGGAAAGCATGTTATTTGTTTAATTTATTCCAACACTGGTGATTGTACTACCTGGCCCTTTTGGAAAGCATTGTACACCAATGTCTTTATGTCTTCTTGCTTCTAAGTGCTAAATGGAAATCAGCTCCCTTGCAGTTTGCCTCACAAAATAAGACTTAAAATTAGAAGGGCACTTTTTACCTTTCCAATCCCCTTTCACAATTGTTTAATCAGATTTATTAATACATAGTGTTGACAAATACTGCATTTTCTGATTCCAGTATGTATTTTTTAGTTTACACACCCACGTGCACTAAATATGTAGTATAAAACTGGTTGATTCACAGAATACCTGTTAGATGTACAAACACCCTCCATCCTCCAATACTTCTTTGAATTTATGCAAGTAAGACAGCTGAAGGATCTTGTATCATAATGTACTTGGGAAGTAGTCTTAGGCTTAAGACTACTTAGTCTCCTAATCAAAATGACTTTGAGGTTGCTTATCACATTTTTACAGTGCGCTGAAGACACAGTTTATTCCATTCTCAGTGTTCGTTTTTTTGCAATTTTGGGGTTTTTTTGCAATTTTGGGGGATTTTTGCTTTCTGTTAAATCTTTCAAGCTTTGACATTATGCTCTGAAGTATTGCCATTTTATGTCTTTCATAAGAGAAAGCCATGCTATAAGACAGTTACAGAAGATATCTTGAGTTTATTCATACCAAAACCAAAAGTAATGCAAAGAGGTGATGATGATTATCCCAGGATTTAATACTAGAGTACACTTCAAAGAAGCCTCTCAGTTCCTCCCAGGATCTCACCCTATGTCAAACCAGACACGGCTGCTGCCAACTTGTCTTGCCAACAAGTTCCATTCTTGGCTTGTGTATTTATGCACAAAACCAAACTTCCACAGTGGAAAATTTTTGAAAACTGCATGCTTTACTGGGACTTCAACATAGTAATGGAAAAGTCAATCTGATTTCCACCCCTGAGAGGTTTACACCCCTGAGCTTTCTGTGTTTGAAGCTGCCTGCAGCCCTGAGTTAATTCTGAGATCCTTAATTGCTTTACATAAAGAGATATCCAGTGCCAGGTCAAAAGTTTGTGTTAAATTAAAACTGTGGCCAATATACTAGGGGCAAACATATGTCAAGGGCTATGTGAGCCATTTTCCTCCAAAACCTACTTGCTATGCAAAAATATAACAAGTTTCCCTAGCAACATGATTTGCTCTCCCAGAATATATCCATTACGGACTATTTATCCCATTACCTTTATGTAAGACAGTGCTAACAAAAAAGCATTCATTACTGCTCACTTTCTTCATTTGCATATTGGTTTTTAGCTCTTTAATATGTGAACAATAACATACTTAACGGAGGCTCATGTAAGCTTTTATTGCTGCAGTTAAGCCAGCATGTCTAAATAGAAATGAAAAATGCTAAAAATCTCTTTAAAGTACTAATGAATCCTTTCTAGAACTTCTATTGAGACTATATTTTTTTTGCTAGTGACCCTATAAAATAATGGATTCAATTAGTATCCTGTTATTCTTTCTAGTCATCTAAAAACATTTCAAGTTATTACTTTATCTGAAAGAGTTATTTATTTCACATTAGAGATAAACAGCGGTTTTACATTGCTAACAATAACTAATAGGTGATGATGCTCAGCCAAATTATTTTATGAACTTGAAAATTAAATATATTAATCCACTGTCTATGCTTTTTCCACTGAGAGGGAAGGCCCATTAGTAAATCTCTAAAGAGAGAAAAGCAGGTTTCTGGCTGGGAATCTGTGGAGGTGTTCAGGAAAAGCAGTGCTTTATGGTCTCATCCTGCTCCCACACAACAGTTATAGTGCTTCCAGAAACCAATAATTGAGTTCTTAGCTCTGAGGAACTATAAACTATAGTTTGCTGTGGCTTAATCTTCAGATTGCACTATATACATACTGCGATAAGGTTTCAAATACCACTTGTATTGTGGTTAGGTGTTATTGGGATGGTTAAAAAGGTGTCCTGTTTTTACAGATGGGGAAAAGAAATTCCATGCTTGCATGATATAAGGACTTGAAAGTGGTTAACACTATCTCCAGAAATTTTCAGATTTTCAACATCACCACAATGTCCTTTGGGACAAAATACAGGTTTGGCTCATACCTGCACTGAAAGAGAACTTTTGAGGTTATTGATGCTGAAAACTACAAATAAGTGTGGTTTGAATTCATAACTAAAGAACTTCCTAGTAATAAATACTTAAATAGAAAATTTCTGCTGTTTAGCATTTTCTGGATAAAGAAAGAAAATCGGTAGGTATATAGTACTTTCCTTCTGTGAATGGAAAGCAAATTCCGTTTAAGAACTGAGACTTCCCTAGCAGAAAACACGCTGGAGCACAAAATTCAATACTTGCAAAAAGAGAAAATCTTAACTTTTAGGGTTTTTTGGTGTTGTTTTTGCTTTTTTTTTCTTTCCCCAGTCTGGGAAGATAATATTTTAAAGTGACCGGAAAACAAACTTTTCATAGGGAAGAAAAAAATTGGGGCCAGCTGGAAGGGTGCAGCAGGGACAGGAAGCTCCAGGGCAGCAGGAGCTGAGGAAGAAGGAGCAGCATCGTCACTGGCAGGGGCACTGCAAGGGCAGCAGAGCAGGCAGGGTGGTGGTAGCCAGGACCAGCCAGGACCAGCCAAGAGACCAGGTCCAAGAGAACAGGACCAGCCAAGAGAAAGTCCATGATGGTGACACAGTTCATGCCAAGAAGTTGTATCCAGGGAAGGGCTGGGATCAGAGACATGCCAGGTGTGTGCATGGTTGCCCAATAACACAAGAAAGGAACCAGTGCTTGAATCTCGGTACAGCTTCCCAAGACAATGAACCTGTCCCTGCTCCTCACACCACTTCATCACACCTTAGCCATTCTCCCAAGGTCTCATGGCTGTCCCATGTCAAACCTGTCCTTGGGCAGCAGCTCCTCTGGGAACAGAGGCATTAGAGGTGGTTATATACAATCAAGACTAAAACAAAAAAAGATAGTTGGAAATCAAATAGCTAGGAAGTTTGGTTCTGTAGTCATCAGAATGTTTGTTTGTTGGCATGATTTATTCCCCCCCACTTTTAAGAAACTAAAAACAACTCATTGTCAGCCAGCTCTAAACATGGATGAATGAGAAGAGTCTTAAATTTAAAGGACTTACTTGACTGTTTCCTTTTGTTCAGAACACCCACTTTTCATGAGAAAATGTAATTATAGACAATAGAAAGTAAAAGCAAAAAAACACCATTTTATTGAGGGAAGGAACATATTTGTTCACTAACATCTTCAGCTTTTTGAAACAATTCTGCAAGGAATCTACATGACAAAGGCAAATACATCTGGTAAATGTTTCACATTTCAGACAGATATAAGAGGCAAAGCATTAAATTCTACCTTGTACAAAGAGGGGAAGATAAAGGAAAACTGCAGCAGGAAATCACTGCTCCCCAGTCAGAAGTGGAAAATGTTTATAGCTCATAGACAGCACTAAAGAGGAGTTATCGGCTTCTTCATCAAATCTTCAGGGGAAAAGCACTTCTGAAAGCAGCCTGCTTTTCTACTTCAATAAAAGCGTCTATCCCACCAGGAGTTATCACTACAACCATCTCCAGCTTGCAAAGGGCCCATTAATGCTGCACCCAAGTTTCTAGAAGAACAGAATGCATTTATATGTGCACTGTTCACACAGGAAAAGCCAAAATAACCATAGCCCTGATGATAAATATCTCATACAAAGGTGTAATGCAAAAAGATTTACTGCACAGTTTGCAATGAAAACTGTCCTGTGACCATCCTGATGCTTGCATGGTAATCGCTGTCTCTGCAGTACAGAATGACATACAGCAACAGTGCTCATTTGAGGACCTCCAAGCAACTTCTAGGGGGTTTACAAACCTCTTAAGCAAATTTCTGTGTGCTGAATGCTGATCAAGTTGCGCAAGTTGCTCTGGGGGTCAAGAACAGGAAAAAGAGGTCGACTCGGTCCCCTGCCCCTTCCAACAAGGACATGCCCAAGCCAGAGAGCTTGGGAGAGCTTTGGAGTCGAGGTTATAAAGGCTCCGAGGCCAACTATACTCCAACTGAAAAGAAAATCTTGGCAGCATATGAAGGAGTTAGAGCTGCTTCAGAAGTAATTGATACTGAAGTACAGCTCCTCCTGGCACCGCAATTGCCAGTGTTGAATTGGATGTTCAAAGGTAAAGTTCCTTCTACTCATCATGCCACCGATGCTACCCAGAGTAAGTGGGTTGCCTTAATCCCACAGCGAGCTTGAATAGGAAATCCAGATCATCCAGGAATTGTAGAAGTGATCACAAACTGGCCCAAAGGTGGAGATTTCACAATGCCACCGAAGGAGGTGGTAACATGGGCTGAGGAAGCCCCACCATATAATGAACTCTCAGAGAATGAGAAACAGTATATTTTGTTCACTGATGGATCTTGTCGTATTGTAGGAAAGCATCAAAGCTGGAAAGCTGCTCTATGGAGTACTACACAATGAGTTGCAGAAGCTACTGAAAGCGAAGGTGAATCAAGTCAATTTGCAGAGGTAAAAGCCATAAGCTGGCCCTAGACATCGCTGAACGAGAAAAGTGGCCAATACTCTATCTCTGCACTGACTCATGGATGGTGACAAATGCTCTGTGGGGATGGTTAAAACAGTGGAAGCAGAGAAACTGGCAGCGCGAGGGTAAACCCGTTTGGGCTGCTGAATTATGGCAAGATATTGCTGACCAACTAGACAAACTAGTCGTGAAAGTACGCCATGTAGATGATCATGTGCCCATGAGTCGAGCCACTGAGGAACATCGAAACAATCAGCAAGTGGACCAAGCAGCTAAGATTTTCCAGGCAGATTTGGACTGGGAACATAAAGGTGAACTGTTCATAGCTCAGAGGGCCCATAACACTTCAGGTCATCAAGGAAGAGATGCAACATACAAATGGGCTCGTGACCAAGGGGTGGATTTAACCATGGACGCTATTGCGCAGGTTATCCACGATTGTGAAACATGCACCGAAATCAAGCAAGCTAAATGGTTAAAACCTCTGTGGCATGGAGGTCGGTGGCTGAAATACAAGTACGGGGAGGCTTGGCAGATTGACTACATCACACTCCCCCAGACCCGCCAGGGTAAGCGTCTTGTGCTTACAATGGTGGAAGGAAGCACCGGATGGTTGGAAACCTATGCTGGGCCCCATACCACTGCCTGGAATACCATCCTGGGCCTTGAAAAGCAAGTCTTGTGGCGACATGGTACTCCAGAAAGAATTGAGTCAGACAGTGGA
>JAOQGH010000019.1:72180810-72199851 GCA_025769975.1 Gallinago jamesoni | reverse complement strand
GGACAGGTGACCCAAACCTGACCAACTGGGGTATTCCATCCCATCTGCCCCATGCTCAGTATAAAAGCTGAGGGATCTAAGGGTCAGTCCTCCTTTGGCTTCTTCTTCCTTCCTCACTCTTGCGATGGCCGACATCTGAAGAGGACCCTGTCTGTTCATCTGCCTTTGATCCCGATCCGTATGTGCCTGATTCCAGAGGTGGAATCCAGTTCCCATCCGTTGCTGAGTCCAGACTGGGACTTCCCCAGTGCCTGCCGGTGACAGGACTGTCATCCTGGGAGCTTGATACGGTTTTGTATATATCGTATCCATTTCATTATTTTCTTCTTTGTTATTTTAATATTAATTCTTCATTAAAGTAGTTTAGGTCATTCTAAACTGCTCTATCTTCTTATCTCTTCCTCCACATTCTTTTTTTGGGGGGGAGGTGGGGAAGGGCCATCTGTCGGTCTGGTTGCAGTGATTTCGTCTGAAACCACGACAGTATTATTACCTCTTTTAGGCTTTTCAGTGTAATGTTCCAAATTAACTGCTGACAGAGGCATCTACTTGTGAAATCTGAAAAATATCAAAATATAATGGGGAATTCAGATATGCCACAAAGGATTAGGATCTGTGTCTTAAATTCACATGCCTGTAACCTTATTAGATTCCACTGTGGCTAGGTAGCCACTACTATTTCTATTCTATTAACATAAGTTAACAAAAGTATACCTAGAAAAATTTACCTGCGAGCTGTATTGACTTCAGATTTTGATTTGAAGCTCATAAATGTGAGCTGAAATGCCTGGTTTATTGCACTGGTGATATCTATTACAACTGGCAGCAAGGTTAGTAGCTATTAATCATGATAAAGATTTGAAAAGCATAATGCTGGGAAAATTTTTCTATAATATAGCTTTGTATCTCCTTCGAGATAAGTAGAACCCTTGAATTAAAAATAGTCTGAACTTCCTTCAATACCAGATATGAAACACTCAAGCAATTATTTAGTGTAGCAGTTCATAAGGAAATACTATATACTTCTGGGACTGAGATCCATGGAAAACACATTATTGAGGTGGCTGCAAGCCTGTCCATGGAGTGGAATAACAGGGCACAGAAAAAGTAAGAGAGAGGCAAAGGGGTTTCTTCCATTCTCTTGAACCTTGCCATGAAGTAAACACCCACGTTCAGCTGCAGACGGGGATTGTCTCGGACAAGACTCAACAGACTTACACAACACAGTGTATAATAATATTTCTAGCATTTGTAGTAACTGAAAATTCAGAATCTAAATTACAAAAAGATTAATTCTAAGACTGTCCACAGATGTGGCATTTTCTTTAATCCTAATATTAATATCAAGTATTAATAACATAAAATAACAACAATATTATTAATTCCTAATATTTACCTACTTTACCTGTGAAATTTGGAATACTTAAAAAAAATACACATCCAATAAATTATTACTCAAGCAGAAGTAAGGTTTCTATATAATTTCAAATTAGCTGGCTCTCATGCAAAACCCCAAAATCAATCTTTGATAAATTTAAAATGGCAGCACCGGTTTTTGTTTGGTTTGGGGAGTGGGGTGCTTTTTTCCTTTAGTTATTTAAAGTTGACATGCTTATTTTGACACATAAAATGAATTCACCAAAGTATTTATATCTGGAGAGGGCAGTCAGTCCAAATTGTTGCCATTTGTATTTACTATATTAACCTCTCCCCAGTACTAAATTTCTGACATCAAATATTGCTCCTCAGGAGTACACCTAATGCTGCCCCAATACTCTCTGATGCCAATGCAAATGAATATCCAGTGATGTTTTCAAGCAGCCTTCCTTATTAATTACATTAACTTCATCTAATGTTTTGCAAGGTACCCTAAGAAAATTAAATACCCATGACCCATTGAATACTTAATCCCAAATAAGGAACGTCGTCCTCACTGTCATAGCGGCAAACGAAGTACATGGAGGAATGAGCTTTGTTCTTCATCCACTGAAATGAACAATAACTTTTGAAAAGATCAGGACATGTTGGTGTCTGAGAGTCAATGAAAAAGGAGATTTGTGGTGTGCTGTTCCTATTGCAAATTTTCTCCCCCTTCCTGTGAATTATAAGAAAAAAATGATCTGACAAAGAGATGAAACATCTATGTTATCTATGTGATAACAAAGAAAAGTTAAATTGAAATGTAACTCATATTTAGGACAGGGTGGTTTCAACAAACAGAGAACATTTTCAAAAGCACATATTTTGTTTCATTTGCTAATTGCTGCATTAAGTACTTTGATAATTCAGATGTCAGAGAAGAATTATTGTAATGAAAGCAAAAGTAGAAGAGTGCACAAACATCAAAATTATCAAGCTGCACATATAAAAGGTCATCCAGAAGACAGAAAATTAATTAAAAATAAAGGAAATACACAGAAAAATATATTTAAGGAACTTTATGGAAATTACAACAAAACCTTTTTATCTCCCTCTAAAGTTATACTTTGTGTTGTCTCATGTGTCATACAAAGCTCAGAGTAATTTGCTACCCTGATGTTATTAAAATTAATATTTTTTGTCATGCATGAGGGCTCTGCAGCTCATGCAGCAGTATGCCTGGGTGGAGTTTGAAAGTTCCAGGTTCATCCTTGCTATGTCAGAAGCCTCAGCCCCTTCCAAATGGCAGAGGGACAAAATATCCATCCAAGTCCTAGTCTGACGTGGTCCCTGGGGCTGGGGTTGGAAGTGATGGTGGCCTCGCATCTCTGTGGAAATGTGCTCTGGTCACTGAGATAAGGCAGCAGTGAGCCAACTGCATTGCATCAGGGTGAGCAGACAGAGATTAACTGGGTGTTTGCATGGACAAGTGTCTGAACCTCAAACTACAGAAAAGGAGGCACAGTGAGAGCCTACACTCAATTGAGCAATGGCCAGGGGCTGGGAATCTGTGATGAACAGCAATAGAAGAAAAGTTTTTTCTCTGCCTGCAGATCTGCATCCTCAGAACAGGTGGAATGTCCTGAGAGCAGCTGAGGAGGAACAAACCCTACTGGGCTGGTGTCAGACCCAGTGGAGCCAGAGTCAAATCTCTGCACTGACTGCAAGCAGGAGTGATGGCAGCTCAAAACTCCCTCTTGCAGGAGACAGAGGCAGCCATTCACCAAAAAAGGTTGGTGTCTTGTGAGGTTCACTGCACAGTAGATAATAAAATCCAGGACACTGGGGATACACTTCATCAGATGATGTGGACATTGAACCCTGGTGCCAGGGTCTGTGTGCCAGAGGTGACAGCAAAGGTCTCCACGGAAAGCACAGTGCCCATACCAAGCAGCCTGCCCCCCTCAGAAAGTCTGCTCTGTGGCTGATGATAGTGGGAAGAGATGAGAAGAAACCAAGCTGGAAAGCTGGCTGAGCAGTCAGGACTTAGAGGAGGAGAGACATGACAAGTGTGTGCAGAGGGACAGAGCCTGAATTTCATAGAATCACAGAAGGGTAGGGGTTGGAAGGGACCTTCAGAGATCATCTAGTCCAACCCACTTGCCAAAGCAGGGTCACCCAGAGCAGGCTGGACAGGAACACATCCAGGCAGATTTTTAATATCTCCAGAGAAGGAGACACCACCACCTCTCTAGGCAGCTTCTTCCAGGGCTCTGCCATCCTCAAAGTAAAGAAGTTTTTCCTCATGTTGTGATGGAATTTCCTGAATTCCAGTTTGTGTTTGATGCCCCTTGCCTTGTCTCCTTGGGAGCAGAGACACGTGGTGAGATGGTGTGCAGGTCTGGAGTGCTGCAGCGCGTGAAGGCAGGTTTTGCAGCAAGGGCAGGTGAAAAAGCAAAGAGGAGCCGCTGTACTCTCTCCAACCTAGTGGCATCATGGCACGGAGCTTTGCCTTGGCAGTGGGAGAGATCCAGATTGTAGCTAATTGCTGTAGCTCAGAGGATAGTCCTGGGTTGAGAAGCCTCTGCTACAGATCACCTACCGAAGTCAAAGAGGACAAAGCCTTTTCCCAAGAATGACAGTTTTGTCCATGACATGAAATCTCCCTTCACTTGCACTTGTATTATTGTGCTTTTCAGTTTCTTCAGCTTGCCATCACTATCTTCTGGAAATGTTTGATCATTTCAGCACAAGCAGTTTTTTAAAAAAACAGTAGTTTATGCTGTCTCTATGATTTTATTTTTTTTCAGTTTGTGACAGGAATGTCTTGGTAAGGTCTTGAGAAGCAAGCATCCTCATAAAGCATAGTATGACTTTAAAATAGACACATATTTGGTGCTAGAATACTAACTAATATCTAAGTCTGATTTAGGCACTGGAAGTTTTAAAATTTTCAAAAGATTGGTAATCAGTGATGTACATCCATTATTGCTATCAGAGCGAGTGAGTTGGAAACATCCTTTCGGAGAAGGTGGTTTGCTGGTGGATATTTGTCCGTTTGAATGTGACTGATGCTATCAGGATGTTAACCTTAGTACTTGACAGAGCTTCAGTAGAAAACAATATATCTTCAGGCAATAATTTTATTTGTACAAAACAAGCGGGTTTTTTTCTGTACAAAAATCCAATGTGTACATTTCAAAGATTGAGACTTCCCAGAAATGTTACTAGAATAGACTGATAAAGACAAGGACATGTACCAGTTGTCAAGGGAATACAAGTGATTTGTGTCACATCTGTAGCTCTTGGGAGCTTTGGGAGTGACAGGAAGACCAACTGCACTAAGTGCTGCTAAAATACATCCCAGCAGAGTTCTTTCTCCTGTGCTCCTTGCAACCCAAATGCAGAAGACAATAAAATATTTTAACTATTTTCAGATAACAATTAAAACCAGACATTTAAAGTCTTTAAGTAAACTTTTTATTTGTTACAGAGCTTAAGAGATTTAGCTCCATTCTGATTTCAAAGGATTCCAATCCAAACTGTAAAACTCACTGCAACTTAACTGTGATTTCACACATCTTCCAGAACTGAAAGCACAGAGAGCTTGTAAGAGACTTTAAATTTAGTATCTGCCAAAAAAAGAGAAGTGATATTTTAGTTTAATATTTGCAATTTCAGATTGATTTTTTCCATGAAATTATATATATATATATATATATAACAATACACATTTTTTAAGTGTTTGAGAAAACATCTGGAAGTCATGTTTCAGTCCGAGCTCTATCTATGGATTTGTAAAAGTAAATCATATGGCATTCAGCGTTTCTGTTCAGCTTATCTGCATAGAAAACTAGATTTCTAAAACGCTTTAAAACACCAATACTGAACTGAACTTCATTTGTATGCCACTGGAAATTGGCTTTTGATGCAGC
The DNA here is from genome assembly GCA_025769975.1 of Gallinago jamesoni. NCBI lineage: Eukaryota > Metazoa > Chordata > Aves > Charadriiformes > Scolopacidae > Gallinago > Gallinago jamesoni. The sequence goes on along the minus strand of JAOQGH010000019.1, from coordinate 72,194,557 downwards.
TGAAATCTGACAGCAAAGCTGTAAGTGAATCAGAAACTGAACCCAGAGTTCAGTTTCAGTGAAGTAGCAGCATCAGAGTGGTATAATGGGCTAATGAGAAGTGTTCCATAAGTGATATCATTGTCTTTCATATTAATACTAATGGAAAGCAAAAAAAAAGATAATATTCAGTAAACTATCATAGGTTATAGGTATCCATTCCCTAAAGGAACTTTTATCTTCTAGCAACTTTTGGGTTTAAGATCCATTAAGACAGAGGTCATACTCTAGACAACCATTTTAATGGACATTGAAAGATTTATCATCCATAATTTTATCTATTCTGCTCTTGACTCCACCTGTATCTTCACTTTCACATTTTATTGGGAAAAGAGCTACAGAATTTTGTTCTGCATTGCATACGCAGAGCCCTTATTTTTATTTGCCTTAAGCCAGCTGCCTAAGAACCTACTGTATTTCTGATGCGTGTTGTAAATCAACATAAGTTACTGATACGTTTTAATGATTTCTTCTCAGTTAGATTCTAAACAGCAATGTTCAAACATGCCTCCATTAGATTTTTTTTTCCCTCAACAGAAAAACAAAGAAAGATAATTAGCCTTGTAAAAAAGAACTAATAGTTGCCATATGCGGTCATTTTCTCTTTTTTTTTTATGATTTTCAACGTCTGTCCAGGTAACTCCCCCAGGGAAACTGTATTATGAAGACAAAAAATACAGAATTAAGTTGTGTTCTCAATGGCAACTACAAAAAGCTGGATTTTGTAACAAAATGGATTTTGTAACAGAATAGAATACCTCTGCATGGTTGTATTGTTCTAATGGGTGGTAGCTTAAGATTGTTCTTTGGTGCTATGTCTCTCTAAAAAAGATCAGATCTCTGAGCACAAGGCCTGGTAGAACTACAGCTTCCAGAGATTTTCTTTTATCTGTGAAAACTTAGTCTGGTTATTTTGAATACAGTCCCTTACAGTTTCAACTGTACTCATAAGTATGTTATGGGAATTTACAGTATATCTCTTTATGACCTGCCCAGAGAATATAAAGATTTGAGAAGTTCTGTGCAGTTATGATGATTAAAAACATCATTTTTATAATATTATTAAAGTGTCTTCCTGTTTCTGGTGCTGCTGCTCTCACTACTTACCTATCATTAATGTACAGTCTGTGCATTATTTAGTCATTCTACATTGCCCTGGAAAACCACATTTTTTCCAGTGCTGGCTAAATACATGAAGAAATCAGGTGTTTAGGTAAAAGACACACTCTTTACTGCATTCTGTATTTCTTCTCTTTTTAGAATTACTTATTGTTAAGGAAAAAGCACTTAAGCACTCTAAACAATCTATAGCTTTGGAAAAAGTTACAAAAAGAAGAAAAACCTTTTTGTTTTGGTTCTTGTGTCACTAGTTTAAGTTAATATGACAATATTCATATGTTAAGAGCAAGTCATGCTAATGATAGGGTATGTTTTTTTAGCAGTACTAAGAATTTGTATCTTTTGGAGAAAACCATAAACTTGGAAATAAAAATGTGCTGCTAAAAACATATGACACTGATAGTGCATATAGTTCAATTGACATAAGAAGAAGGAAAAAGCAAGGGCATTTCATTCCCCATTTTATGCTAAAACTACTTTCAACTTCTTTTATGGTTGTGAATAACAGTGAAGACAAGGATTTCTGAACATTGATTTTTTATTTACAAATGTTTGCAAAAAGCTACCTTGTCAAGAACCCACACCTTATAAAACTCTGCAGGTTTAACATGCTTTAACACACGACTTGGCAACGGCGCAAACTCCATCAACTAAGATCCCAGATTCACACAGGCTGACACCTCCGTCTTTTTATGATTTATGTTTGCCCTCTCAGTACATCCATTTCAGTTTCAAAGCAGGGGTTTTGAATTGTTCTCTCAAGGACAAATTCAACTGAGAACAGTCATCTATAAATCCAAACAAAAACAAAAATCAACAACAAAGAGTCACTACATGTAGATATGTCTGCTTGGTGACAGGAGTGGGAAAAAATCAGCTGTGATGGCTAATAAGTCTCCATTACTGTGCCAGTCACCCGTGTGGAATGCTAATCCAAAATTGAGATACTCAGAATAAGATGGAAAGGAAGAAGGAAAAGGGGGAATTCTTGGGGACTCCACTGCTATCACAGGACAGTGGTGTCCCACTCCCATCTCCTCCTGAGGGAGAGTAGAGGGCAAGGAGGAGAAGAGAGATGGCTCAACATATTGAAATAGAGAAATTGAAATGAAATTTGGTCAAGAACCATATTTGTGGAAACATAACTGGACAGAGCCAACCGGACACAATGACATTTAAAATTGACTGAGGGATACAGTCTTCTCTCCAGCAGGTTACGAATTATCCAACAGTCTGTTATAAGATTCATCTGGTGTAAATTTGCTGGATGGTAATATGGACTATTACTTCATTCTACTCTTTTTCTGGTTAGAGGTTTTTTTATCCTTCTTAAAATGACAAAAAAAAATTCTGAATAGCACATTAGAATAAAATTTGAACCTCAAGGATGTTAAAGTCTAAATTTAAAACTGATGTGTAGGCAGTCTGCTACTGGGAGTCTTCCTTTTGGCTTCAGGTTTAAATTCACATTAATTACACTGAAATGAATAACTGCTTCTAGAATTGCACCAGTGGAAGATTTTGCTCCAATCTTGTCATATTTTGACTAAAAAAGCATAGTCCTAAATGTAAATGTTAAATATTAATATTGAATTTAAATATACATGAAGGGAACTGCTTCCACATGTTCATATTATGAGTCTAATTTAAGATTTCATTTTGGTAGATTAAGCCACAAAGAGTGGGCCTGTTTTGCTGTACCACTAATCTCAAAATGCTAGTAGCTGAATTTAATTGCCTGCATTAAAATTGGAGGCTCTCTTTCTATTTTTTGTCTTTCAATGCAATTGGATCTTTTCCCCATGTTGCAAATGCCAAAACCTATTTACATTGCCCAAAAAGATATAACCTTACATTTATGTGATATCTGTATCTATTTTCATGAGACATTTCCAAAGAAATATCTTCCAGCATTGAAGTGGAGAGAACTAAAGCTGTCAAGATAGGAGAAAGAAAAGAGTAAGCATCTCAGCTCTGTATCATTACAGTGAATGGAAAATCTGAATTTGACACCAAGAGAAGGCTCAATACTGGGCCTCAAGGTAATCACAAGAACTCAGATCACAAGAACAAGATAGACAGAAAGGAAACCAACTGTAGACACCTAAAGATGGAATTTAAAAGCACAAGGAAGTAAAGCCAAGGTGTCTTTCTGATGCTCACTGAGACAGTGGCACAAAGCAGGTTTGATAGAAAAATATAATAGTTGCTTACATCTGCTCCTACAGACGGAATAATCAAGTTTTTGGGAACAAAAGCCTTGTCACTCAGATGCTGAAACCACCTAAAGCCTGTCTGTCCACAAGATTGTCCATTTTTGCATTCTGGCTTATGAATTGGTCTGATGAAGTTATCCACTCTTCCAGCAAAACACATCTCTCCTTTTCCCCCAGTGCCTCCAGCCTTCAGGATCTGATATATTGAGAGATGGGGATGGAAACGGGAAAGAGGAAGACTGAAGGGATGAAAGAAAGGGCATGAAAAGCTAACAGATTGGGTCTGATGCAGTATCAACTACTGCAGCATGAATTTCACTGCTGACTAGGATTGCCATAATTGATTCATAAAAAAAAAAAAAAAAAAGAGGAGGGAATGTGAGAATAGAGAATTGAGGAAAAAAATACACTCCTTACAAGGCATGATAAAAGATAAGGCTGTGGAACATAATAGTACTGAAGTTTTTTTGACTACTAGCTGCCAGTAAAAGCCTAACCTGCCTATATTGTCAGATAGTTGATTTATTTTCTTTACATATTTCTATAAAATATTCATTTTTCCCTTGCTAGCACAGTATCTGCAAGTTCTGGTTTACTGAAAATCCTACAAGTTAAAAAGGTAATAATGAATCTTTAACAACTGTTTGCTCTCTGAAGATGATCAAACAGAGTTTACCAGTCAGGAAAATAATACTAAAAATGCAAGTAAGAAATAAAAATCAAGCAAACAAATCTAAATGGAGCATCTTAACCTCTTGTTCTCAGTAATAAAATTGATCAATGGGCCAAGTTTATGCTTTTAAATGGTAATTTCGTTTGCTCATTCTGGTTTGGGTGGGTTTTTTTGACTCACATCTTCCTTTCAGCAGCTCATCAGTTTGTAGACTGCTAAGCAAAGAGGAAACATGTTTAGAAACAACCTCTCTCAGGTCTTGGTTCATGTCGTATTTCTTATGCATGGAAGGCATGGGAGAGAACATGGGGAAAAGAACCCAAAGGAAAAAAAAAACAACCAAAACAAACAAAACCCAACCAACCAACCAACCAAACCAAACCAAACCAAAACAAAAAAAAAAACAAGCAAAGAAAGAAAAGGCACCTTTCAAAGGTGGCTCTCTATTCGGCATGGACTCAGACTGAATCTTTGCAGATGTGGTGCCTATGACCTTTTTCTCTATGCTCCACTGCTGGAGAAAAACTACCCTATGTCTGACACCAGTTAGCTTTAGGAAGGGCTGCTCTCTGGTGCAGTTGTTTGTGTTATTTTAAGGAAACACACCACAAAGGCACAGTGCACTGTTTCTGTGGTATATCTGAGAAATCAATACTCAAGAAATATCAGAAATGCATATCTGGACATTAATATTTTTCCAGAGTAACCAAGGGTGTTCAATGTCTTGGTTTCAGATACTCTTGCCTGCTCTTAAAGCCTGTAACCCCATCCCAGAGCAGAGCAGCGGCTGAGCTTAGAGACTATGAGGGAGAAGGTCTTTTAATTCAGTTGCCTTACTAGTAGATGGCATAACACCAAAAATATCCAGGATCATTCAGCTGAGGAGACAGCATCTTCTATTACAAGGAGGAACGATCTTAAAACTGGTACTGCCACCAAATACAACGTGTTATTGAGTAACAAACTGAAAATAACTAGGAACTGAACTCCCAATAACTTGGCCAGGCTGCTCTAGCCAAGGAGCAGAGAAGTATGTCATGTGAAATCTGCCTTTTCAGCCAATTTTGTTTCATGCTTTGAGTTTATGTGGTCTACATTTCAATTGCAGCCCAGAATTAAGGGCATTCTAAAAGACATTTTCTGGCAAGAAATTTGAATAGATACTGTGGAAATAGCAAGAAATTGAATAGATACTATGAAAATCCTAGTCATGATCAAAAGCCAAGTGCTGAAAATCTCCTAAAGAAAAGAGGTGCTTAACTAAGTCTCAAAATTCTGAGTCTCTTGCTGGGCTCCACAGTTGCTGAGCTCCTCAGAGGACAATACAACAGTAAAAGGGTACAGTTCAGCTGTACTAGGTCAGCCCTATGGACGGCTACAAGGATTTCTGAAGCCTGAATGGAAGACTGCATTTTGTGTTCTTTGGAGTCTGTGGCCTCCAGTGTCACAATCTGAACAGCCCTCAGTGCCCAGAACCATGTCTTCAAGAAACACAATCTACCTCTGGCATGTTCCTTGCTCTTTATGGGTCAGACAATGCATGAAATGAAGAAGTTTACTTTGGTGTTTGGGCTTCGTTGAAAATTACTGCTGCGATACAATTCAAACTTCTCTATCAAATAAGTCCCTACAATGTCTGGGGCAAGCCCTGAGAGTAAATGGTTTAGAAAGAGACTGAAATCCCATAATCAGAAAGGATCCTTGCTTCAGAACATTAATTCTCATAGAAAATCAAAGTCAAGGTGGAAAAAAGAAAGAAGAAAAGGGTTCATTTTGCTGTATATTTTTTAACATATTGGCTCTAATACATGAAATTTTGGGGTTTATGGATCCTTTTCCACTGTCAAGAAAGAAAACACATAATGTGGTAACAAAAACAGGAACAAAACCAAGGGTGTTTTTAGTCAAAAGGATTCACCACTGAATCAACTCACAGAAGATTCAACAATGCCATTGCTATTGTTGTTTCCATGGGTAGGGAAAGTTTAGAAACTTGCTGTTCTTTGTGCAACTTCATTATTTGAGGAGATTGCTTCAATTTCTGCAATGAATGACTCTAACTCCCATCACTCTAGTTAAAGTCAGAATTATATAAAAAAAAAAATAACAGCAGTAATATTAATGTTGCTGTCAGTTGTAATTTTTAAAAAGGTCTTTTATGAAGAAAAGCCTGTATGATTCGGGGGAGGTTCAGGTTAGACATTAGGAAATATTTCTTTATTGAAAGGGTTATCAGACACTAGAATGGGCTGCCCAAGGAGGTGGTTGAGGCGCCATCCCTGGAGGTATTCAAGAGATGAGTTGACATGGTGCTCAGGGATATGGATTAGTGTTGGGTTGGTGTTGTTTGGGGTGTGGTGTGGGGTTTGTGTGGGATTTTTTTGTTCATTTGTGGTTTGTTGGGTGTTTTTTTCGTTTTTATTTTTTGTTTTGGTTTGTGTTTTTGGTTTTTTTTTTCCCCATTGGTTGGACTAGATAATCTTAAAAGGTCCCTTCCAACCTAGAGGATTCTGTGATTCTGTGATTTGAATATAAATATTCAAATATTCAGTCAGGGATGATCAGAGGGATGGAGCACCTCTCCTATGAGGACAGGCTGAGAGAGCTGGGGTTGTTCAGCCTGGAGAAGAGGAGGCTCTGGGGAGACCTTATAATGGCCTTTCAATATCTGAAGGGAGCCTGTAGGAGAGCCAGAGAGGGGTTCTTTGTCGGGACATGTAGTGACAGGACAAGGGGTAATGGTTTTAAATTGGAAGAGGGGAGATTTAGATTAGATACCAGAAAGAAAGCATTACACTTAAATCTAATTTTCACTGGCTTGTGTTTATAATATGCATTACAAACCATATTAGACTCTCACATGCTTACACAGTTTATGACATTCAAGAGAAGTAAAAGACCAAAATTCAACCAAAACATAGGAATATTTTGGTGTGCTGAGAAATTATGAAAACCAGCCATTGGAATCCTCTTGATTTTGAAAACTAAGACTGCTAGTATAATATTGCCCAGCTGGAGGACCACAATAGAAAATATGAGCTTTTTGATGCATTGAAACTGAAAGCTATCGGACATAATATACCTGTTCACAGGTTTAGGTGTGGGTATCAGTGAAGACAGCAGAGCAATTGATTATTACCGCCAGGTCATGAAATAAATTAATTGGTAATAATTGAAAAATACCTAAATCCTTATGCAAATTGTTCCACCACTGCATTTGAACATCTTTGTTAGAACACACCATTGACATAAACAAATGACCTCCTACCACAAGAAGAGAAGAATTTCATTAAAAACTTGAAGACACACGAATAGCATGACTCTCTGCAATAAGCTAGAATTTCCATAAGGTCATTATGTCCTCGAAAAAGAATGTAGTTATGGAATATTTTATCATAGCAAGTAATATCTATTGAGGTCAACATCCTGAACAAGCTGAGGACTGCAATAATATTCTGATTATACTTGCATCTACTAGACTGGATATTAGATGGGGTGGAAAAAAGATAGGGGGAAGAAGGTTAAAATCTAGGTAAAATACTGGTTTATTGCACAAATTATGGCTTTTCCACCCAACTTCAAACCTCTCCACCATTTTTTTTTCTATGAAAAACTATTTCTGAAACCTCATAACATTTATATTTTATGTGCCCATGATCACAAACAAAATACTATGTTTGCAATACTTAGTAACTAGTAAATGGTATATTTATCTCAGGAAGATACAATTCTTTTTGCTCTTTGTCTACTGTGTTAATATTGATTTTTGACTACCTTCTCAGCTGAGTACCAAAATTGTATTTCCTCATTGACTCTATTCATCTAGTAGATGCTAAGTAATATTTTTAAAGTTGTTAACACCCAGCTAAACTCAGCAAGAGAGAACCAGATAGCCTTAGTTCTCTAGGACTACAATTTACTCCTTTCCTCTAATTGCAAAATATTCTTGAATGCCTATTTTCTTACTGATCTGTAAAGGCACAGTGTTATTATGGTCCTGGGAAATGTGCTCATGATCCATGGATGCCCATGGCATCCTGGTGCGGGAGATGCTGCCTGAGTAGGGGCTGGAACAAGATGATATGCAGAGGCCCTTTCCCACCTCAACCATTCTGTGATCATTATGCCATGTATCCTACTAATTTTGTTTGTTGGTACTTTTCAATATAACAAGCCTCAGGTCACTTTCAGTGGTAAATTCCTCCCAGTAGTTTTAAAAGGACATTCAAGCACAGGAGGCAATTGCATTTTGCCACAGACTTGTGTATCTTGGTTTATGTAAAAAAAAAAAAACAACCAAAGTTGCCCTACTGCTTATAATTAAGTTTTGGGCTACTGTGGGTTTTTTAAGATGGCATTGTGTTGCAATTAGTTCATTTCCTTTCTCATTTTTCTTTAGTTTGTCACTTGGCTAAAAGCATTTAGCATAAGCTTAACTGAGTCCAACTGTGTTCAATATAGTATCTGAATATATATTTAACCGCAAACCTATGCATACTCTTCACATGTTATTTAAAGTCCTAGGCTATATTCAGATGTGCTGACTGCAAAGCGTACGCTTAATCAGTTTGTTAGTATGGTGCTACATTCTGCATTTAGGTCTTGTATGTGTTATTATACTGATGACCATCCAAGCAAAACTCGCCAAACTGCTTAGGTCCAATATGTTAACTCAGCTATTGAGAATTATTATTACAATGTTTTCATCTTCATTTGATCTCAAGAAACTTTACTGAAGCTGAATAAAAAACAAGTGATAAAAATGTAGTATGTTAACTTTTTTTAAAAAAATATGCAACCTACAACCACTCTGAAATACTTCAGCCTTAAACTGTTAAGGCACCATAGTCTCATATATTGGCATACCATGGGATTCAGAAGGTGCAATATACAGTGTGGTCCTGGCTTGCTGAAGATACAAACACCATAATGCATTGTGGTCTTTAACTGCACTGAGGCAAACAAAAGTATACCCAAGAATAAGGGCTGTAGCTGGATTTATTTTTTTCAATTAAAAATCTAATTTTTTTGAGGAAAAGAAATGAGAGGCAACAGTAAGGTTTTTCTCAAAACATTTTTTCTCTTCTCTCTATCTACTCCTCATTCCCTGCTCCTTCTTTCCTTCCTTCCCTTTCTCTCTCTTCCTCTTCTTCCTTCTTTTTTTTCTTCCTTCCTCCCTGACTTCTTCACTCTTTCCCTTTTTGTCAAGCAGGCACATCAACATACAATCATGTAATAGATATTTGATTTAACCCAATGTGATGCATTAGGTTCTTCTCGGACAAAGCAACATAAAAATTAAATCCCCGGCTAAGTTCAAATACTGCCTTGCCTTCATTTTCTCTCTAAGTAAAGCTGGTGCTCCTCACAGATTTCTGTCTGAACAGGAACGCTGCAAAGTGAAGTATCTCATTATCCACCTGGCAGGTATGCTGTTACCACTGGCAGCACCTACTTCTTCATATCGACCTGCTTGCAGTTTCATCTCCCTTCAGTGACACTTCCAGCTCTATGGTTGAGAGTCCAACTCTATGGTTGAGTAAAACAAATATAAACAAAAATAATAATTTTTCACAGAATCACAGAATCTTAGTGGTGGGAAGGGACCTTTGAGATCATCAAGTCCCACCGCATTAAAAAAAAAAAACACAAAAAACCACAAAAAACCCAAAAAACACTCAAACACAAAAACACACCCACAACCCAAAACAAAACAAAACAAAACCCCACAAAAAACAGAAAAAACACACAAAAAAAGCACCCACCAACTAAACCCCACACCCACAACCCCACACACCACCCCACCACAAACCAATAATCTTGGGCTCCAAAGCTAGAACACCCTGAAAAACTTCAGCTGCATTTTTAGACTATTTTAGGTATAGCCATCTAACAAAAAAACTTCATTCTTTTTACATGATCAATGTTGAGTGTACGATTAAGGAATTCCTACTTAAGAACAATTAAGAGTACAAAGCCCTCATGAGCTGTTGTCAGCGCAGCTTCTGCAAAATAATAGGGTAATTAAAGCATGTTCCACAGCAACTACACTTTTAAAATGTCAATCCTAGTTAAAATGTAAATGCATTTACAGTACGTAACAATATTTGGAAAATTTATATCTACCAGGATGTATTATTTTAAATGCCATGAACAATGGCATTAAGAACATAATTTTATGGTATTATGCATGAAATCTATCAAGGTTATAGAAATGACTGGTTTGCTATAGTTCTCCAAGTCTAGGTTGTCCCCAGAAAAAGCACAAGAAATAGGAAATATTCCTCTTGACAAACCATACAGTTCATTCTCTTTTCTGACCATGTACCTTTGTTCACATGCTGAGCTAATTGGCATGACTGTTGAAGTCAATGCATATATATTACCTATATATCATCATATTTATTCCTATACTTATTTTATATATATATTTCAATTCATTAGTGATGATTAAACAATAATTTCACATTTATGTAAACAAGATACTATTAGGGTTATTACTTCTATCTTTATTACTGCTTATTATCACCTATATATGCTATATATATATATCATCTTAATATAAACATGCCGTATTAGTGTTCTTCATATAGCTTACACTGTTCATGTTAGAAGGTCACTCTCTAGGTTATAGATAATGCACTGATTCAGGCAATGCAGCTCCTGGCTCCCCTTCCCTTGCAGAGCAGCACCCTGCTCCCTGACATGTAGCCCCACCACCCGTGTCAGAGCTGACCAGTCTGTTTTTCCATCTAGAATCCCAAATATCTGCCAAACTGCCTCAAAAGGGAAAGGAATTTTCAGCTGAGTGGCTGAATGTGGGCCAGCACAAAGCGCGTCATTGATTCCTCATGTCACTCAAATGGGGTTGGACACAATTGAAACCAGTCGTATCAGGAGTACAATTACTCCACTAACCCAATCAAGAAAAGATCTAATGACAGAGAAATCACCTGCAACCTCTATTTGCTTACCAAGCTATACCTATGTGGCGTGTGTTAAAAAACACACCCACTGAAATAAGCCATGGGATTCATTATTAGTTTAAGTAGATTAAACATCATTACATCAAATATAATTAATCTCTGGTAAACAAAAAGCAAGTAAAAAAGCAGGTCCTAAAATATGATAGAAAGAGCAGGGTGTCAAAAGTCATTACTTCTGTTTTCATAACTAAACTTCATGTGTTTTTAAAATGTTTCAAATAAACTTGAAAAATTGAAATTTTTATTGTTTTCACTGAATTTCCAAGCAGTTTCTTGAAAATTCACAGCTTAACAAGTGAAAAATCCTCCTTCTTATCTCTTTTTGAATATATCACAGAATCACAGAATCACCTAGCTTGGAAGGGACCTGTTAAGATCATCTAGTCCAACCAACTAAAAAAAAAAAAAAACCACCACCACATCCACACCACACAAAACACCACCCAACTCATCTCTTAAATACCTCCAGGGATGGCGCCTCAACCACCTCCCTGGGCAGCCCATTCTAATGTCTGATAACCCTTTCAGTAAAGAAATATTTCTTAATATCTAACCTGAACCTCCCCTGGTGCAGCTTGAAGCCATTCCTACCTATTTTATGAATTTTCATCTATTTTACTGATTTTTACTCTTTTTATCCTTTTCCCCCCCAAAAAAAGACTTGTGTTTTTTATTCTTTTTAGAAAAAAAAAGGCTTTTCCACTATGACCTAAAGATGGTCCATGGCCTAAAGCTGTTTACACTTTCCCTGACAAGAAACCATACTTCATCACTTTCAATCTGCTTTTCTCCGCCTAGCCCCTAGAGCAAAGAGGAATATTTGCAAACAGAAAACAAATCAGTTTACTTAAGTGCTTTTCATTAAATCTATGCCTGGACAATTAGATGGGAATCTTTTTTTACATACATCTAAAGAAAAAAAACATGCAAGATTTTTTCAATTGTTTGGGTTGTTGTCTTTCTTTCCCGCAAGTTACTAACGCTTTAAATAAAGACCACATCTTCAGGTTGCAACGCCACAATGAAAATGTGAAAGCATTGTGCCCATTAACATCAGAAGTGGAGTTATAAGTGTTCCCTGCTTTTTCACATGTGACCTGGAAGAAGCTTATTATGGACTGAAAACCATGAATTGTTTCTATCACACTCAATTTTGCTTTTAAAACTCTCTGGGATGGGAAATTGTAAACTGAGGCTGCAATGAAGAGACACACAAAGCAACTCACACAGGAGCCTGGTGGAGCAGCCAGAGGTCCGTGGCTGTTTGATAGGACTTGGTTTTACTCAGTGGCATGACACCAGTCCCCTGGAGCTTCCTCCTGCCTATCACAGCCTGGCATTGGTGCTCCTGGGAGGTGGAAGGACACCTGGTGTGAATCAATGGTGTGCTTCAGCACATGGAAAAGCTGTTAGCCAGGAGCAGGACTCACTGGCCAGCAAGGAACCAGAGGCAAGTTCTACAGGGGGTGGTGGGTACATCTTCCCAAGATCTCCCTTTTGCCAGGCACTCCCCAGAGCCTGCTGGCAGCCGCTGTAAGACCACAATTCCCTTCCACTTCCAAGTCTTTACTGCAGGCAAACGGCCCAATGTGCCATTAGACAGGCAGCATAACCAGCACCAGCTACTGCTGGTGGTCTTCCTCCCTCTGAAGCAACCACTGTTCTCTGACTTACAGCAAGGCACTCACCAAAAGCAACGGGGGGAAAAAATTAAATAAAAAGTTGCAAGGTTTTCTTTATGTTGTTTATCATGGCTTTTTAACATTGGTAGCCAAGATTCACACGCTGCTGTTCCTCTGCAGACAATGCTCTGATGGATGACACACCAGGGGCTTTAAAAAGAGCAGGATGATGACCGGCTGAGATCATGCCAGTGTGTTCCTCTGACTCAGAGCTGGCTGATGAAAGCAGGGAGTATGATGATCCAGCGGGACTAAAATGCTATAAAAAGATCCACAGCCAACAAAGTCTTCCATAAATTTTTGTTTACCATTATGCTTGGTGTTTCTGAGGCTAAAGAGAAGCGGCTTTTACTCAAGATAAGGAACATAAAAAACAGTAGGAAAATGAGATCTATGTTTTGCATGTTTTTGTTAGCATATCTGTATTCAGGTTGCAGAATGGCATCTTGCAGGGCAGTAGATACTTCATTGAAATGCAGTGAATTGGAGCTGGATCCAATACATTTTCACACTGCAAAAGTCTTAGACACAAATGTGCGTGAATATTTTTCCCTTCATATGTAAATGTACAGGGAACTCACTGCCTGAAAGAGAGCTGATACTGGCAGTATCAAGATACTAGAAAAATGTCTAAAACCAACCAAAAAATAAGTCTTAATAGTTTGGAAAGTTTTCAAGATTTAAGTTGAGAACTTAAGAGATTGGGAGAATTTATTCTGTTCTGTTTTCTCTTGCCTCCGTTGGGGATATCGAAATTTAAACCATGACAATTAGGCAAGTCACTCAGAGTTTTTTGTTGGTGTTTCAGCTCCTTTCCCTGGTTTGTGTCTGGAGCAAGCACTAGCAGTGAATGTGGGTGTACAGAGCATCTGCCGTGATGAGCTCCAGGACTCAGCTTTGACTTTGTGTTCTGTCAGCAGCAACCCCAGTGTCAGAGTACGAGGCGGACCGCAAGTAACGATGGAGTCTCAATATGAGTATGATCATTCTCCTTTATTGCAAGTTTTAGCAGAGTTTCTATAGGCAAACAGC
>JAOQGH010000019.1:72134220-72180710 GCA_025769975.1 Gallinago jamesoni | reverse complement strand
CTGCCGGCTCTCGTTCACCCGCCTTAAGCTTTCATAGGGTTGGAACAAGGTTGCTGCCCACACACAACACTACTCCCTTAGTTCCCAAGCACAGTTCCATTTTATTAAGCTTATGCAAAGGCTAGGAAAGTATGTTTACCATGCAACAGGCCCTCACCCTGTTGCTACAGACTTTGTGCTACTGTCTGTCTGTCGGCTGCATCCAAATGCTCTTGGGAAGATTCGGTACTTCTCGTCCCCTTTTACAGCCAGCAAGAAGTAGAAGTGAAGAGAAAGGCACTGAGTCTAGAAGCTTCAAAGTGAGGCTCAAGTGACTTGCCAAAGATCACTTACAATCTGTGTAGCTACATAACAATGAATGACATGACATTTCAGGAAAGGTTTCTAGGTTTTGACAAAATACCATATATCAAGACCATGTTAGTCACCAGTTGTTGGTCACCATGTTGGTCACAATACCATCTATCTAGTCAGTTTAGCATATGTTCTTCAGCCCTCTAAAAAAATTAGAAATTTTTTTTCTAATTAGAGTTTTTTCCAGTCATGTGTGAGTTTCTTTTGCTCCGAGCCCCTGCTTCATGCTCTATCTATTCATGCTACTCCATAACATGTACCTTTAACTCTTCCATGAGGTTTTGACAGACAGCTGGCAAAAACTGAAAAATCAGTCAGCAAAAAGCAAAAATTTCTTCAGTCAAGACCGCCTCTCCAAGAGACCACAGGGGAGGATCTTTCAGGAATTTCACTGACCCCTGGGCAACGCTACTGGTGGGCTAATAGCACTGCATATAGAGACACATTGGTCTAGAAATAGGTCACCAAAAAAAGTCTTGCTAAACACAGTAAACAAAACTGTATAAGACAGCATTGTACAAAACCTCTGAGTTTTGCCTTTGAGGTGCATTGTAGACAGATGCTTCTACTGAGAGTTAAAGGATGGGTTTATACATACACAGGTGTGCTGTCAGTTGCTGAGGCGACAGTACAGTGACGGTTCCCTTAAAAAGCACGTTTCCAACATCTAATTTTTAGCCTAGTACAGCATCCCTCGCTCCCTCAAATGCTTTCATCAGTCATTATCACTTATACAAATCATCCTCAGGTGCTTGTGGAGGTGATGTTCCTGGTGGCGAGGTTGCAAATGTTACACTTTCCCAAGCGTAAGGTCTCAATCTACACCATCCATGGAGCTCAAATAAGGCAAAAAAACCCACAAAGGTTTAGCCTTGACTTTGCTATAGTTCTTCCCGTAAGTGGCAAAGTTAAGACCCTGCCTCCAATCTGCCTGCAGTTTGCAGCCCAGCCCTCGCTCTCTCATGACTGATGAATGGGACAGCTGAATCTGCAGACCTATACATCAGAGACACCAGCTTCTGTGTACAGCACTGAATTCAAATTCATGCCATTTTTAAGTACAAAGGGGTTGAAGCTTATCCAAGTCTCAGAAAAAGCAAACCTTTTCTTCTCGATATGTTTTTCTCCCAGAGGAAAGTCACTCTCTGTTGCAGAATATTTTAACTCTGGGAAGTGAAACGAGAAAGGAACAAGTTGTGGGAGTGTCCTGTTTCATCAAAAAATGCATAAGGGAGTTAGTAACTTCAGGCAGTAAATATTTTTCCCATCTCAAAATATAATCAGAACAAATTGAACTGTTAATTGAAACACTTGTCTGAGTCAATGCTTTACAATATAGCTTAATTAACATGTTCTGCCTGTTTTGTTATTGTTTAGGCTGATCCACAGATTTATAGTTCATATCACAGAAGAATATCTCTGATCTGCCCTACGCTAGCATAACTGCCCGAAAACCTGCATTTCAAATATTCTTCAAGGTTAGTAATTGAGTCAGTCAGGAAGGGAGCTGTGAGAGTCCAGGGCTCACTGAAGCATAATTCATTACATGACTCAAGCTGCAGTTATTTCCAACCAGAAAAGGGTGCAGTCCAGAGCGTGGAGCGAAGCTGTAGGTGCTGAGGTGGTGTTGCACAGAAGCAATACAGCAAACGTGTTTCAAACTAGCTATTTGAGGTGAAACAGAGCTTTTTGTGCTGCTAAGTGGGCAGCTGCCCCCTTTTGTCAAATAGGCATGCTATGATTCATGGGCCCAGCCCCTTTATCCCAGCTGATTTGGTCAGACTGCAGACTCGTAGCTTGGCATGTCATTAAGGAACCACTCTCCTCTTCCAGCTGTGACAGATAAAGCCAAAATAGTTACTACTGTCTGTTCTTTTTACTTTCTACCTGGGAGGCACAACTGAACAGGCAACGAGGCAAAATAGGTCGTTATGTGGGTAAACTATAGGCTGCAGTGAGACACACAGGATCATTAACTGATTAAGACAGGAAGTCAGGCGGGTTCTAAAAAGATGGAGAGACACAAATCCTGTCCGATCTGTGCAAAACAGGCCCTGGTGCCTCATCCACTGAGCTTCACCAGGCCCACCAGCTGGCTGCTGGCAAGCTGTCACTGTGTCGCGCTGAACACCACTTGGCTCACGGTCCCCAAACGCAGGGACTTGCCTCCCTCTCCAAAAGGAGAGCAGACGTTCGTGCACTTTCTGACCTGATAGACTGCTATGAATTCCCACCCTGGTCCTCCAGATGTCAATTGACTGTGGCATCTGAAGCTGGGAAGTAACTGGTTGCTCTCGGGAGACCTTCATTTCTTGCTGTCTTGATCTATCTGTACTCCGGTTGCCACGAATAATGGATTTACCTATAGCCATTTCAAATCCCTCTAAGCCCTAAGATTAATTTTCTGTATGAAACCGTATGATCATTGTCACTTTAAAAAAAAAAAAAAAAGGAGGGGGGAAAGAAAGAAAAGGCATAAGAACACTATAGAGCTGACTACATTTCCACAGGCTTATCCCTATCAATATTGTAGTAGGATTAACAGGATTTGCAGAATTATGATCATAATATTCACCCAGAACAAAGCAATATATCGCTACTGTCATTGTCAGGAAAATATCAGGAAACTCAGGCCCCCAAAGAAAATGTGGGCTTTAAAGGCTGTGTATTTGAGGTTTTATGAAAAATAGCTTTCATATGTCCTCTTTCCACTCAGTTTGTTTGGAGAGATGGTGGAAGTAAAGACAATTAAAGTCGTCTACGTATCCATATTCCTTGTCCAAGACAGGAAAAATCTGTTCCCAGAGCCTTTCAGAGGGCTGGTAGAATATGCCACAGCCAAGAAAAGGGTCTGAGGCCACGCTGCTCTCTTGTAGGGACTGGCTTCCAACTTCTTTAGACTCAAGACACATTCTTCTCTGTTCCCAGCATTCCTCATACTACCAAGAAAAAAATTCTTTATATTACATTGAAATAACTGTCAAGTCACTTTGCTGCAATTAGGTAAATGGGCTCAATCGGGATCTGAGCTACATGGACACGCTGCGCAAAGAAGGCACCAGTTCCTTTGGCTTCTTTCAATGCAGTAATGCCTCGACACATGCAACCTGTTATGAATTTTACTTTAAGTGAGATTGCACTTCAAATAATCATGGCTGGTGCTCCCTTTAATCTGACCCATAAACTCTACTGATATAGTTCTACCCATAATCAACACCCTGAACCTGTGGTGATAAGCTGAAAATGTATTATCCTGTTGTTATTCACTGGCGGTGTTGCAAGTTTGTTGTCCATCATAATGAAAATGTTGATTTATTTCCTAAGGATTGTGTAGGTCTTTTTCAGATATGCATCTGCGTTTTGCTAGTCAGATCTTAGCACAGACACACAAATCTCCAAGGACTGTTGGAAGGTGCCTCAGGGAAAGTCTCATGTTAGTGTTTCCACCTGTCTTTTCTCCTGAAGAGATGAGCTGTAAATCCTGGTTTTGTTCTACACCACCAAACTAATCTTTGGATGTATTAGGACCACATCACTGGAAGCTTTGAAGAAAGGAATTAATACCTTGAATTTGACTAAGTAATCTAGGGAAAGTATAATAAGAGCTAACAATTGCTCTGGTAGACTTGTAACAGCCCATGTTGATAGAAACCCATGCAGTAGCATTTTGTATGAGCTGCTTTCCCAGGAGCTGGTGGATTTCCTTTTTAGATCCAGTCCACTGCTATAATCAGAGAAACTGTGACAAACACATGTACAGCTTAAGAAAAATCCTCATTCACAAACACAGGACAATTTCCGTGCCAGTCAGAGGTGGTGGGTAATATTCCATACAGTGATGCCTGTGCAGAACCTTAGATAAATACACCAGAGGCAATGAAGTGGCATTTTATGTGCTCATATATGTTTGTTTATTTATTGATGCACATTTTTAGAGAAGCTTATTCATTTATCTACATTCAGGTCTTCAGATCAGCTTTTCTGGGCTTATTAAGTGCAACACCTGTCAAAGCAGTTTGGAATCATGGGAAGGACTCAGCACAGCTCCGTATTGCTTTCATTTATACCTTAGATTTCTTTAGTGTGCACCCACTCCCATTGGCCCTGAAACGAACAACCCTTCCATTACAGAAAATGTGAGCAGAACTGCATTTGTTGCAAATGGCTGAGGTTTCATAAGAGTCAAAGTTGACGTATGTGACAGCTTTAAGATTAAAGCATGCCAGATTCATTAAAAAGCTGCTTGAGCAAGTATGGATATTTTACACAGCAAGATTAGGCATAAATTTGTTCTCTTCTTCATGATTCATTAACCTTTGTTTACAAATCATAAGTAAATATTTTTCACCTATACACACCTAAGGAGGTGCAGCTCCAGGTGGATCTTACAGGAAAGATCAGGTATTTCTTCTGCTCCTGATACAACATTTTGCCTGAAGGAAAGCAGAAACAGAACAGTGGGAAATGTGCAAAACCAAATATGCATAAACATTTGAAGCTAAATACTGAGCCGTGATGTTTTAGGGTGGAAGTTCCAATTCCACTGTGGGTCTAACTACTCATTCTGACTTTGATAACAAAGTGACAAAGACTGGACTGACCGTGAGTCCTTCTGAAATAATTTGTTCAGCAAACCACTTTAGTGTTATGATTTCACTCTCCGATTGCTATGAATTATGTACTAGAAGGATCAAGTGATCTCAAACATGAAAATCACATAGTCTTAAGACTTGAATGAAATTAATCGTGCATTTTAGGGTAGCAGAAGACCACGGTCCCCTTTTCAACAACAATAAAAGGATTTCTTTGAGTAAACAGAGAAACCAGCAAAGTATATGCTTTCGCATTTCCAGGTAAAAAATTGTTTCTTCCTGAAACCATGAATTTGTTAACGAGTTGGAAAGCAAAATAGAGTGTTCTTTTCTTTTTATGGAACGTAAATGTGTACATTTGTATTCCAGCAGAGAAGTTTACACTGTGATTAATTCAACAGGGTATACTAAACAAATCAGTGTCTGTGTACAAAGAAAGTAAACAAAACGAGTAGTGGTTTCCAAATAAATGCACACGCACAGAGGCTGTGGATGCCAGACTGGTATGTGGGACTTAACACACTGGCGTGACAACGAATTCAACATACACGCATTCCTGCTGCTTGCCCCACAGCTTCCCATGTCCTGGATGTGATAGGGAGTCCATCTTCTGGATGCCTGTCTCCATCCCTGAGGTCTCCTCCTCTCCTCCAGCATCCAGGAGCTGCAGGAGCACAGTCCGTCCTTGTCCTCTGGCCAGGGACACGGTGCCCATGGCAGTTTTGGGCACTTTTAAACTGCCTGTGTTTTTGAGGCAGCTGTTTTCCCACATTTGGGGTCAATCTTCAGAGAGTGGGTGCTGCCAGTGCTGGGAGTCAGGGTCCCAGTTGTGTGACCCAGCTCCCGCTCAGCCAGCTGGCTCCTCCTGGGGTGGGGAAGGGTTGGGTTTGTTCACCCAATTACACACCTGTGAAAAATGAGAGCTAAAAGAGAAACAGTAGTCAAATGCGATAATACCTTCTGAACAAGATCAGGATGTGTAGAAGGACAAAACTCCTGGGGTTTTCTAATGTGTTATACCTTCTTCTGAGTCAACAACGGAAAAACTCTGCAAGAGCAGGATGGCATATATTCATTGTGCATAAAAGGTGGCATTTCACATCCCTGTAATTCTGATATTAAAACTTGTCTCATAGGTCAGTAAGTGCAAATATCTCTGGCAGACTTCTTTCTCCTGCCTTTTCCTTTCCTCTCTGCTACTGTGATACTTTCCTATCAGTTATATTTGCTATTACAATCAGCTTTACATTGACCAAGAGATAACTGGCTACAGTGGTATTATGGGCAAACTTGGAATGTGCCTTTAAACTCAGAGATAAATCTCACGCATCAAAGAAAACATGTAAGATAGGATCGCTTTTTTATTAGGAATCATTCATCAATAGTAAGTATAATTAGATGGAAGGCTTAGTTGAGATACTAGTATGAAGTTATACAAGCAACCTTATTGACCAGGGGAAGAGAAAGCCCTAATAAGCACATCCTCAGATGCAGGTAAGCTGGGGGAGAAATGCTCCTGAATGCAGAAATAGTCTGGGCACACTTCCTATCCATTACATGCTGATTTTGATCACAGCATAAATGACACAAAGAATAAAAGGGGTAAATAAGAACAATCCTGGCAACACCCACATACTTGCTTAAGTGGAATCACCGTTAGAAGTGGACCAGCTTATTTTTCCTGAGTTTCAATAATCAAAAGACTACTTCCATGAAGGGCTGGAGGCAAAAAAGGTAGATGCACAGAGCAAAGGTCAGCCTCTCAGCACAGCAGGTACCACTCCACTGGGAGGCTGAGGAAACCTGCCTGCTTTGCCAAAATGTGCTGCTCAAACAGCCCTCACCATTGCTCTTAGCCAGGCTTACTGACACCACTCCAAAAAAGTCCACTATTAAAGGGCAAAACTCAGGCATACATTGTTATGAGCTTCAGGTAACCTGTAGACAGCGATTAGGACTGGTGTTATTCTGGTACTAGTGTTACATTTTTCATCTCTTCATATACCTTTATACAGGTATAGTATGTGTAAGTAACAGGATGTAATATATGTATGTATGTTATATATAACACATAGAATAACCTTGTATTGATACTAATTTATATCAGTATATAATCTATACTGCTATAATAATATTATCTCATGATTAGACAGACTTCATCCTAAGGCTTCAGTCGAAACATTATTCTGCATTATTGCCCTTTTCTGGGACATTTCTGAGAGACACATCTATTTGCAGCCCAAGACCGAGTTAATGAAGAACAAAAACTTAATGCTTTTAAGTACTGATCATTTCAATAAAATGGCAGGAATAGGATGAGAACAAAATACAATGTCCTCAGAAAATAATTTGATGGACTTTAAAAACCCTTAAGGAAGGCTAGCAAAAGTTACAGTAGTCACAGATAGAGACCTTGATTTATCCTCTGGGATGGAAAATGTGTCTATATATTCATAGTCAAGTTAGAGGGTTACGTGGAAGCTGTAACACGAGGAGATTTTGAGGAATTGCTCTGACATGGTTGCATCCAGAAGGGGGAAGAATACATGGAAGCCCAACTGTAGTGAGAGGTTATGTTTTGATGACAAGGCTTCCATCCATTTACAATAAAATGTTAGGGAAGGAAGGTCTGAGCCTTTTGTGAGGCTTGCCATTTTCAAGCATCCCAGGTGCTATGTTTGAATTAAGTCTTCCTGATCTTCCATGGCTCTGTTGCCCTTTTCTAAGAAAAATACTAAAGTAAGTGTATTAACATAACAAAGCATGGGGTTTTTTTTTTCCATTTTCTTCTCTTCCCACCACTGTGATCAAAATCATTTGCAATTCATATCCCACTACCAGCATACACAAGGTTTTAAGCAAAGTTAACGGAGACTTCAGAAAGCAGATTGGCTTCAACCTGGCCAGCTCTTTGAATCCAATAAGCAGAGCTAAGTCTTTCTCACTAAGTGAAGAAAAAGTGAAATGAGTTTTTTTTCTGATCTAGTAGGAAGAAATCTACATCATAACACCATGAGATCAAGAAGAGACGCCGTGGTGTTGGCCTACTGCTTATCTATTGCCCTCCATAACCTCAGCATATACTTACACCAGGGTTTAAGTACTTGGTTTCTGATACTTCTGGTACCAGAAAGTAGTTGGATGAGCAGCCCTGCAGAGGACACCCTACAGCAGTTGCCCTCCCACCTTGACATAAGTATAATCAATAATCACCCCTTGTTTAATTCCTTTTAGTGGCTTTCAAAGGCAGCAGCAAGAACCAGCCTCAATTTCCTCCAGACCTTGTTTGAAATAAAACAGGCCACACCTTTTCCATGTTTCATGCCATTTAAAGAGCATTTTCTTATCCAATTCTGTAGGACCCATCTTTTGCAAACACTTGGAAGGGCAGATATTCTGTATGCATGTTCGGTAGGATGGAAAAAAGAAATGGAGAAACCCTCTGCCCTTCCTCTGCAGGAATCCAGGTTATATATTTCAATATAAGCAGCCTGTTATGTCTCAAGGCACCTCCCATAACAATTTTGTCTATTCTTGGTTGTCACAAAAATCACCTTTGTATATTGAGACATATATAAATTCCCAAAACAACAAAATGTAGAAGCTTGAGTGATGGACAAACTTTATGGTATGCTTAAATAAAATTCAGCAGAGTTTGGTTTTCTCCAAGGCAGAGACAAAACTGTCCAATCCTCCATTTTTTTAGCCTGAACTATGACACGTGAAATGTCACTAGTTTTTAGTTCAATCAACCAAAATGATTATTTCAGTCCTACTGCAGAATACTTGCTCTGAAAACTCCCGTCTGTATGAATTAGACAAACCAATTCTCAAAAGGATTCAGTGCTTTACAGGTGACAGCACTGAGACTCGGTCCTGTTATTGTTTGAAAAGAGAGATGTTTATCTTTGAATTTGATCTCACTACATCCACCACCAGCAGAAGGAAAGATGATAAAATGAAATATTTGACTATTTAATCCTTCTCCGAGGCCAGTGTTCCCATCTTGATGCTGTGTGTCCTTCAGTCAAAACTGAGGTCACTGTCCCACCTTCCTTAACTGCCAGCCCATGAGGATGCTGTGTGACGCTTGATTTGTCTTCTGGTAAATGCAATTATTACTGACAGTAGCAGTATTTATGAATGACAGTGATTTTAGAAAAACTTACTTGGGGTGATTATTGTTTGAACAAGTATCTACACACTCAGTTAAAAGGTTTAATGTCAAAAGCCAGTGCACTAAGTTAGTTTGTTCTAGTTATTAATTTTATTCTCATTACAACAGTTTAGACACAAATTAGTGAAGCGTCAAAATTTCCTTGCTGACTTGCAGTCAGTAACATGGTGAATGGTCTCATGTCCTGCAGAAGGGTCACGCCACAGAAATCTATCATTTTGACAGTGACTGTGAACTGCTCTATAGTTCCTGTAAGCCCAGATGACTTCTTCCCACTTCTCCACGCAAGGAAGCACTAAAACACAATCTGATCCAAAAGATTTCATGATTCAAAATAAGTCAAAGGGGGAAAGAAAAGCTCTACCTGGGAAGGTACAGATGTTTTACAGAGTTCATGATCAACAGGTTGGAAGCCCACTTCTGTATCCCAATAGCATAGGTAAGAATTTCTAAAAGCAGCTTATTGCTGAGCTAAATAAGTCCTCCAAACCAAGTGTGAGCTGCTGAGGGAAAACTCCTTCTGTTACTACCACATTTTAACACCAGAAAAGAGGTGTATGAAAGATAGGGCAAAAGAAGGAAGTAGTTATCCCAAAGCCAATATCTTTACACTGAGAAATAAAGTGAAATGTAATTTTTGTTCAGTGTTTTCAGGATGCGGCAATGATGTGGAACTTGCACATACAAGTTCCAAAACATTTCAACAAGATTTCAACCTCTAAGAAACATACAGGATCTCAGCTGTAGGATTCAAAGCACAAACTGCAACTTTATTTTCTCTCTCCTTACAAATGCTATTAGTTTGAAAGAAGCTACAAAATTTAGAACTTGCTTAAAAACTGCAGCACTAGAACAAATGCAGATCTTTCCTGCTACTGAAACACATCTACCTTATTTCTCAGCCTGCACAGTTAATATCCCTTCTTCTTAATCTAATACAAGGTAATGAGAACATATAATGTTACACTACATAATCCAGAAGAGTTTAGAAGGATGTAAATTTTCTGCTTTCAGATATAGAACTTCCAGCTGGTACAGTAATAGGATAATTTCTGCAATGATGAACACCTTACCCCCGCTGAAGAATACAGGCTGCTGTTTGAGTCAAGATACTGAATTAGGCAACTGGACTGATTTCCTGGTTCATGGCACAGATCAAGATTTATGTTCAGTTCTTGGAATGGTTCCATTTACGTTAATTTTTGATCAATCAATAAATTAGTGTTCTGCATAGGTATTGTCCTTTGTCAGTGCTTAATCATTTTGGCTCTGTTTATTATGTTTGTTGGTGATTTCTGCAGCTCTGCAGATGAAAGGGAGACAATGACAGTGTCACAATTCCAATCATTCTCACTTTCTTAGAATACATATAGCAGCTGTCTTAGCTAAGACTTTTGTCTTAGCATGAGGTGGTTGGACACTGAGCCCACCCATGTTTCCCCCATCCATGCCGATAGAAATAGGTCAATAGGGGATTATGTAATGTGCTACCTGCAGAGGAATTTTGGTATACAGAGCACTCAGCAAAAAAACCCCAATGATTTCTTAAAAAATGGGTAGTTCATAGCATGTTTTTCATAAAATCACATCTAAGATAAAAATTAAATGGACATAAATTTCCTTGTCTTATTAAAATTGTCAACATTTAACATTTCCTTCCCTCCACATAGGAATAAATAATAATAAAAAATAAAAATACAGAAAATCTTTGCACATTTACAGCAAAAGAGAGGGACATTAGGGTTGCAGAATAGGTGCTTATTTGAATCTCACCATTTGACTCATTTCACTTTTTCTACTTTTTAAACTTTTGGTTCCATGATGGAATTTCATATTTGCCTCTCTGTCAGCTGAATTCACTATCTCCTTAATCTTTTTATCCAAGACTAAGTTTAGAAGTCAGACCATTGCATTCAAACTGCAGCCATGGATTTGATTTATACAACAATGTAAGCATTATAGCATTTTTCTCTTCCCCTCCTAGGAGCATAATAAAATGTAGTTTCACACTGAAAATTGTCTTTGAGCAAAATATCCCACTCTGACTCAAGTGATCCTTCCCATGCACATGCAGATTCGTACCTGCTGTCTTTGCTGACTGAAATAAATTACAAGAAACTCAGCAGCGCCAGCTCACCTACAGCAGTATGAGCCAGATTCCCTCCTTGCTCACGCATCACTTATAGATTCAGCAGCAAAGTGCCAATTACAGATGCTTTATTACTCTCTTTGCAAGAGACAAATGAACTTGGCATGGCTTTCATGTCGAAAAGTGAGTTTGTGGATCTGCAGTTTTAGGACCAAAAATAAATTTTAAAAAAAACAAGCAAAGTTATCTTTTTCACCTGCTACTGAGAAGACCTATTATAAGTTGAAAAGAACATGAAAAAGCAAGGCTCAGTCATTCCTGTTTTGTAATCTACTTTAGAAATGGACTGGAATAACGCTGAGGTGACAGAGGAAAGCATGAAGGCAATAGCCACACACACGGTTTTCACTTTAATTGTGATCTAGATGCTACATCACAATCATAGAGATATAGATGGGTTATCTTGAATGACAATTTTGAATATTGCACGTACTCCCATTTCACTTCAAGTGATGGACCAACTTAACTACATAGCTGGTTTGGGGCCTGTTTTTTTTTATTTTGTTCAATTTTGACGTTGATATTCCTTCTACAAAATCCAAATCCTGTGTAAGACTGCTCAAAGCAGTTCTGCGTTTGTAAACTGGATCTACATTTTCAGAGTCAATTGATATTACATCAGCATAACTCCTTTGTCTTGCTCCATTAGATAGCTAGTGAAATGAACTGTGTGTTTGTTCAACTGAAGTTTTTATGATACTTAGTGTTCCCTAGAGTATTCAGATTCCTCTGCTACCAGAAGCGACATGTCTAGTGACATAAAGCTTAGTTATTTACTCTGATTTCACTGAAATAAGTGGAGGCGTTTTTTACCAGTTCTGGGCAGTTCACAATTCCTTGGTTTCAAAAAAAACCAAGGAATTGGTTTCTTTAAAACCTGTATTTTAAAGAAATTTTTGGAACAATTTCTTCCCCTAATTATACTAGAGATTCTCAGTACCTCTTCACACTTTCTCTTACTAGAGACCTTTGCCAGAAAATCTGAGCCTTGATTGGCAGCTAACTCCATCATTAGCAGAGCATCTCCACAGCAAATTTCATTTTTGACCACTTCTCTGAAAAAAGCTGTTAAGAATATCTTACAAAACAAATTTTGCTTGATCTCCGTGTCATCTGAGAAGGAGGAAAGTAGTACCTTTACTTTAGTGCCACAACTTTATTGCTTTCCAACTTATTTTATTCTTTGTTACCAGCACACTTCAAGCCCGGGCACTTAGCAGTTTTGCTAGCTGCAGTGCAACTCAGAGTTGCAGGCAGTAACAAAGTCAGTGAATAATTATCTATCACACAAAACATCTGGCATGCGAGTAGTTTAATGAATCAAAGAGACTACATGGCTCCCTGGTGGTGCTTAGTCTCCCTGTGCTGCCCTGAGGTTGGTGAGTCCTAAAGAGGTCTAAGTGTTGTATTTTTCCTGTTCCTGCTGCCAGTGACGAGTGTCCCTACCACCGTCCTGAGGAAGTACAGCAGAAGGCCTGCTGCAGCCAGACGGCTGTTGTTTTCCTTTGCAAAGCCTGAATTTCCTTTCCCATTTATTGACATTGTTTAGGAACTTGACACCTTAACTGGGCACTGAGGCACCACAATGTTGTCTACTTCTTCCCCTTCCCAAACCTTCTTAACACTGTATCATGCTCCTTCACCTGTGCACTCCATCCAGCTTCCATTGCCCTGTTTTAATTTTCTGAGTATCCTGTGGCAACAATTTAATTAGTTACATATACAGAGAAATAATTGTACTGTAACGCATTGCTAAAATTATTGCTTGAGTTTTGCCATGAGCTTTTTTTATAGATGCAGGATGATACAATTTAAACTGGGGAGGTTCTGTCTGTAGAAGTACATACCTTTTGCTCTATTTTAATAGCCGGTATAAGATAAATACTCAAAGAAGCTTAAGCAGTAAATTCCATAGAGGGAGAATTTGCAAAACCCATTTGTTTTTAAGTGGTGGTACAAAAAATGTATGTTGTATCACCTAACAGCTGGTAATTCAGTGTTCACAACAGATATTGCAGCCTTGCTGCTTCTGAACAACCACAATAGTTGTAGATGCTGCAGTTACATTTAAATCTGTGTTTGACATCTTAGATATGATATTTATGGAGAAAGGGCACAGTAATTCTGGAGCAAATCTACCAGCTGAAAAGAAGTTTCTCCCCCCTCTCTTCCCCTCCTCCTGCCCCATGAGCACTTTGCACTGTTTTTGGTACCCGTTGGATCCTTTGCTGATGTGGCTCAACTCATAAAAGTCCTTCTAAACTAACCTAAAAAATAAATAAATTAGGGGACAAGCAGCTGATTCACCTCAGTAAAAAATGAAATGAGAAGCAAGAAGGAGGGATAGAAAGAGAAGGAACCATGAGACTAGAGAAAGGATGGGGAGAAGAGTAGGACAGAGGAATGGGACCTTTCAGAAGTTGTAACCTGTCATATATATTCAACCTAAGTTAGCTCTTTGAGTTACTGCCAAAGGTGACTAGCTTGTTTCAAAGCAGAGCACCACACAATCTTTTGAGTTATGCCTTCTTCAGTGAACAAGTCCATGAGGGTCCTTTAAGGACCATATCAGCTACAGAAGGAAGACATTAATATATCTATTTATCTGCACATTCACCTGTTTCTAGCTGCCAGCTGGATGCAGCAAAGAGCACAGAGGTCGGGTGTTCAAATTGAGGGCAGACTGGTGCTGACTCAAAAATTGTTCATGCCTCTTGATGGCTAGCTGTGGTAATAAAATGTGAAGCCCATGCTCAAGGACAAAGTTCAAACCCAGAGGATACAACTGGGCTCAACACACGCTGCTAGTGTCAACCTTAGCAAAGAACGTGTATGAGATACGTGGGTAGAGCTGCCTTCTCAGCACAATGCAGGAAAGGAGTGGGCGAGTGTTGCGTATTGTTCATTGCTCTTAGCAGAGAAATCCAGATAACTTTGGTTGTTCCTCAGAATTTGCCAAAAACTAAAAATCCCTTTCTTTGTCTGCAGACAGGTGCAGGCTGATCAGCTTCAGTTGTTAGACTGGTTCTGAGGACTAGTCTACCAGTCGACCAGTTTGACTATCCACAGGCAGTTTAAACCATTAAATCTATAAGTTTCAGAATATATACAAGAGGTGATCTCAGCTAGAAAGAAATCTTGAAAATAAGGTTAAAACCCCTTCAAAAACCTTACATCACGTTCAGAGGATTCAGTTTTAATGGATCCTTAATTTTTGTCAGCTTCCAATAATTCTTGAAGGGGTATGAAAGAAGAGGATGTGGGCAGAACAGTGAATGTGAAAAAAATGCATGGGGTTCAGTTACTCAATGCTCCTCCGTGTAAGAATGTACCTACTTCAAATTAAGCCATTGAATTAAAACCAACTGAAATTATTTATCTCCACTCAGCAGATTATTCAGCTATGAGATTCTTTGCCAGTGGATGCTATGTTGCAGATGTTAAAGTGCTTTAAAAGATAACTAGAAAAATAAATGGGAAAAAACTGTCTCAGGTATTACTGGACACAAGATACTATTTCTCACTCAGGACAACTGTGAGACTGAAATTCCTGGCAGACAGGAGAGTGCAGAGGGGGTGGGGTGTGTATTACTCTATGTTCTCTTTATTAATTTCTTCTTCCCTAGGCATCTCCAACTGGCCGTGCCAGAGATACTGGACTAGACTGCATGGTGCTCTGAGCTGACATAAAACAACCAGTCCTGTAGCTTAGGAGACCAATAGACGGGATGGTTATCATAACATACCTCGGAAAATGTCAATTCCATCCACCTATACTGAGATCAGGGGGAAAAAAAAAGACTGGCTCTGTGAAACAAAAAGAAAAAACTGTTCCATCTGAGGAAAGTTTAGGCTACTTTGCTAAATCAGCGGTAACAAGGCAAGTGGAGATTAATTCAATTTTTAGGTTAGAACAAAGTGGAGAAATCCATATTTATTTTATACTCTTAAGTGCTATGGTTCTGATGGTAACACCTGGAGATGAGAAATTTGATTTATTTTCATTCAGTAGGGACTTTCTGTCTAGGTTTCTATGAAGTATTATCATATGCGGATGTTCCTTCTGAACAATAAAAAGTGAGTTTATCATTAGGCATCAGATAATTGGTATCCAGAATGCAGCAGTTTTTTAACTGTATGCGACTGCTTGGCTTTAAGGAACTGAATGGCCTGAGATACTGTTACTACACTGCTTATCAGGTAAATATATCTTGGCAGTACATGAATCTTTCTGGTGACAATACTGATAAGAACAGTTACTTCACTGCAGCAGAAGCTACTACTGTGGTTAGGCATTCATCATCTATGGAAATCAAAATAGACTTAGGAAATATTGTCTTAAACGGTCAATAATGAAGACATAAATATCTTCAGTTCTTTTTGTGCTTCTATTCAGATCTTATGCAAGTTAAGGAGATTTTTTTCCTTTATCTGGAGTTTGTTATTTTTAGGTAGTCAAACACATTGAATTAGTTCTAAATGTACTTTAGCCTTTCCCCTTACTGAAGAAAATCTTGTATGTAGGCTTTTCTGATGCAAAATCAGCATTTTAAAATCTCCTCATTTCTTTTGTCTTCCCTAATTTTGTTGGATGCTGTTAGAATCTTTATGAACAGTCTGCTTTCTCTTAGAAACGGTATTTTACAGTTTAAGTAGCATTAAACTAGGTATTATCAGCAAAACCATGGCCCCAAAACTCTTAGTGTCTCAAGGCACTACTTTTCTTCATCCTGCCTACCTACAGCTTCTCTACCCAACTTGAGCTACTACTGGAAGCCACAAAGAGAACGCAAATTTCATCAAATTTAATTTGCATTTTTAAATGGAGAGGGTGAACTGGGAGTAACACAGAGATATTGTCCGAGCACGTGGGGTTGAGTTTAGGAAAGCCAGAGCCCAAATGGAATTGAATCTGGCTAGGGATGTCAAAGACAACACAGAGGGCCTCTTTAGTTACATGGGAGACAAAAGGAAGATTAGGGAATATCTCCTCCTGCTGAACAAGGCAGGGGACCTTGTCACACATGACATGAAAATGGGTGATACTGAATACCTTCTTGATGGTGAAATTAAATGACACACTCACTGGATGAAGAAATTCTCCAGAGAAAACAGTCTGAGGCATTCACAATTTTTTTCACAGAGCAGAGGGAGTCTCATTTTACTTTGTAGTGCTAGCAGGTAGGAAATATCTCTGCAGACAATACTGTGATTTGGTAGAAAGCCCGTGTTTCGCTATTAATGTACTTTGCAACAGTGTCTCAAAGCTTCCCTTTTTTAATCCAACTCGAACTTGACATACCATAATCAAATGGACAGAAATTTCCAAAAAAGAAAAAACATATAAGAATTAAACACGCGGTGTCCTAAGGAGACAAATCTGCTTTTCTTTTTCTTTTCTATGTTTTCTTTCATCTGTTTACCTGCAACATCTAAAACTTACCCAAAGAACTCTTGCCTTGTACAAGAGAACATGAAGCTGCCCACTAGCAAATGCTGAGGGATTTCATAACTAAGCAGATTTTCATCCAATTTTTCAGAAACAAAGTGTCAGCGCCAACACTTATCCAAGGAAATGCAGAAAGAAATTCATTTGATGCCAAGCTGTCTTTCTAACTGCTTTCCTGACAGTCTGTGTGGGAGTTTTACCTGTTCCTGACTTCAGGACAATATGGACAATCACTATGGGACCATTTTTGCTTTGCAGTGATTTTTTTTTTTTTTCATTTTCTTGCCATTGGCAGGAAACACTCAAACCAACTGCATTAAATCCAATGCAGATATAGCCCTTACTACTGCTCAGAATAACCTTTTGCCCATTCAGAAAGAGGAAAGTCCAGGCTCAAATCTTTGCTGTAGTTGATTCAAAAGACGGACATTGTGTGACTTTTTGGTCAGTCTTTTAGAGTATGGAAGACTCTCGTGTACTGGCTGGTTTGCAAGGCTGTAAGATGCCCAAACAATGTCATACCAGACACATTATGAAATCTCCCATTCCCATGCCTTAAGAAAATAATTTTTCCTTGTGTCAGTGTTGTAAAAACCCTGAGGCAGGAAGATACTTTGGAACATGTTTTATACCCTTCATGTAGCCAAGGTGGACTTCTAGATGCTGTATAAACACAGTCATCCTCAGAAATATGAGACTTTTTTTTTAAGAGTTACAATAGAAATTCACAGATGCTACTGCATTAGTCAGTGTATATACACAGAGCTTAACAGAGTTCTCTTCCCCAAGAATTTTTTATTAGAAGCATAAGACACAGGACAACACTTTGATAGAGGCAAAATCCTATATCCTATACCTATATGAATTTCAGCATATCCTATACTTAATTCCATCTTTCAATCTGATAACACAAGCCTTATGAATCAGAGAAAGAAAGAGGTAGAAAAGTTTCTTGAAAAAGCACTGATAGCAGTCCTGTCATATATAATGCTAATATATCATGTATAAATAAAATGCAGATGTCAGTCTGTTCACCTATAGCACTAATGCATCCTGGATGCTCTCTCTGTCCTCTAAACCTTTTCACCTGTGTCCTCACCAGAAAATCTACGTAAGCCCTAGAAAAAAAACTTTGTTGATATTTGTGTGTTTTGTTTTGACCTGCTGCAACTGCATCCAAGTTTTTGCATAACACCCGAAATGCGAATTTCAAGAATAAATCAGTTGTTTTCTCTCACAAGCTTGTTTAGCAAACATGGATGTTCCTTTTTCCTCTCTGACTTAACACAATGAATTAATGTACAGCAGGCAGATTGTATCTAAGGATGATCATTGAAATCTCGGGTTTCTAGTCTCTGAAAGACATTCAGCTCATGGTATCTTCCAATTACAAGCAAACACTCCAGTCCTGTTTTCACCATGATCAGCAGGACTAGTGAAACCTTAAATACACTTCTCATGTCTCAAGCCACAGCAGAAAGCTAGATAGCCTGAATTGTCCTGGGATGGCAAAGGTACACATTCATAGAGTCGAGTATTTCCCCTCAATGGATATTAAACCACAACATTGCATTTTATCTACCAACAGACTTTGTTCAGGGATTTGCTGTCAATGGGATGCTGAGAAAAGCTACGTCTCTTGATCTCATCTCACAAGTACCTTAA
The DNA here is from genome assembly GCA_025769975.1 of Gallinago jamesoni. NCBI lineage: Eukaryota > Metazoa > Chordata > Aves > Charadriiformes > Scolopacidae > Gallinago > Gallinago jamesoni. Next base: position 72,162,324 of record JAOQGH010000019.1, on the reverse strand, counting down.
CCTTTTGGTTTTATCGTTTTGCGTGGTTGAGTTTCTTCTTCCTCTTGAAATAAAATGCCCTTTTTACACCATTACTATGGTGTTCTCCCACAAGGCACACAATCAATCATAAACCTTTGATTAGTTTGTTTTTAAAATGAACAATGTGAAGTCAAGGTTGTTGTAGAAGCTTTCTCTGGGGGACACAAATTCCATTTTCCTTCCACTTTGAAAGCTTAGTTGGCCATCATTTGAAAAATTCTCCATAGAGTTTTCATGCATATCCCTGAATTCTCCTACTACTGTGTAAAGATTTCAGAAATAAAAAGGAAAAAAAAAATATTTGTATTTTAACTACATTAAGTTGTACCCCATTTGATATGCACTAGTGTATCTACTTGTAAGCATAGACCCTACTGCTGACAGGTTCACCTGTCAGAAGGAAAATACCATATCTAAAATATCACATTCCCATCTGAAGGGAATGCCATACATTTTAAGGGGATTTTTGTTTGTTTGTTTGCTTTTAAGGTTGCTTGTTAAATGATGAGTGGACACTAAGCAGGACAACAAACTAGTCTGTCCATCGGAGCAACTTGCTTCAGCAGTGCTTAGTTTTGCTTTCCTTCTCAATAGCTTCCAAAGTACAGTTGGACTACTTTTTCCCACAGAGAAAATTGCTAGAGTTAGTATAAATTAATACACTCTACCAGGTTGTATTGGGTCTGGCTGGGAAGGAGGTAGCCTTTGCATAGAAGCCCATATAGTGCTGTGTTTTTTATTTGTAGTAGAACACACAAGTGTTTTGGTTATTGCTGAGCCGTGCTCACACAGCATCAAAGCTGCCTCTGCAATAACTCCTCCTTAAAGGCGAGTAAGGTGGGGATGGACAAGAGGCTGGGAGGAAATACAGCCAGGACAGCTGAACCACGCTGACCAAAGGGATAATCCATGCCATAGGAAATCATACTCAGCAATCAAAATTAACAGGAAGGAGAAGGGGGGACAACATTTGTTTTTAAGGTGTCTTTTGAAGAAACTGCTACATGTATTGAGGCCTTTCTTCGTCAGGAATTGGCTGAACATCACCTACTAATGGGAAGCAGAGAATAAATATTTTGTTTGTTTGTTTTGCTTTGCTTCTGTGCAAAGCAAAAAAACAATGCTTTTATTCTTTTTTCATTAAACTGCCTTCATCACGACCAGTGACATCTTGATATTTTCTCCCCCATCCTGTTGAAGAGGGAGAGAACAGCTTGGTGGGCCCCCTGGTGGCCAGCAAAGGTCAACCCACCAAATGAATGCAAATAATCAACTTTTATTTACACCCATATTTTTTATATGCTTGAGTAACTTGAACAGACAGTATTATCATTATAGATGATAGATGTGCTACTACGCTCAGCATTGGCCATCTTCATGTCATGCCTAAGAGTTAGGCTAGACTTTGGTAAGTACTCACACAGGGTTCAGACTTCATTGTGCTACTTACAGCTTGATCAGATTCAGAATTGATTCATACTGACCTTGATTCGAGTTGCTTGGTGTTTCCAGACCAGACTTGGGGCTTCCCTCTGCAGGCTGCAGCAACTGAGCCTTTGAAGCATCCTGCTTCACCGTGTGCTTGAGCCTCAGCCTTGATTGTGACTGAGACAGTCTCGGGCTTTCACCCACCTCTCGTCAACCACTTTCAAGAATCGGAGGTGCCTGAAACTAGAGTGAGACATTTCATTCCCTTCCATGGTCTTGTCTTCAGCAACTACCTCTCCTTAAGCATTCCCAACAAGGTAAATGGGCCATTTTAGTTAGGTTTAGGGTGACCTTTGGTCTTACCGAAAGGCTAGCAACTAGGCTTAAGCCATCTTACATTCCCCCCAAATCAGTGTTTCCCATACCTGTACATGCCAAGTTAACCCCTAGCTTTATGCTATTTCCATAGATACAGACTAATCCCAGAATTCACTCATTCTTGCTTTCTGTGATAGAGTGGGGTGGTTTTTTTTTGTTTTGTTGGTGTTGTTTTTTATGGAATTGTCTTCTTCATGAAATAAGTGGTAACATAATTCTGCTAGGCAAAATGCCTCGGGAGTATTCTCTATGAATAGAGTTGTCAACATTCATAAAAGCATCTAGCACATATATTCAGATAAACACCACTCTACCTGAAACCTATTTGTCGTGCCCAAATTACAGCTTAGGTTGTTGACATTTTCCACTAATTTGTTTCTCTACAATTTTTGTACTTTACATGAGCCAAGGAAACATACCTACTATGCAAAGTTAATAATTAATTGTTGAGCTAATTAAAGACTGCAAAGCCTAATCAATAAATTATGTTAGTCCAGCTGCAAGGTTATTAACATACAGCTAAAATAATCCAGTTATTAAAGGTCATTCATCATAATGATAAAATTGAAGTTGATACACACAAACTTTTCAGTACCTACCCCTTTCTGTAGTGTCTTGCTCACCCTTCTGCTCCTCAGAACCTACATCATCTTGGGGATGTCTCATCAGCTTAAGATGACTAATCAGCACCCTGAGTCCTTTGCTAGGAGGAGTATGATATCAGGAGGTGGGAAGAGAAGGAGGGGATGGAGGGAGATATGATGTGGGGACACAACACACTTCCTTCTAGATCCTGCATCTGCGTGGATTCCTCTTTGGATGACTACTGACACAGTTATCTTAGTTGATCTTCAGTGTTTCACAGTTCCACTTAATATCCAACTTTATTATACATCATTTACCAGATATGTGGTTTTCTGTTTTCTCTGTTATCCACAAAACTAGCTTTATCTTGTTCCCAAGACTGTATTATTTCAATGACCAGCAGCTGGTCATTGCTGACCTGTCTGTGTCTGTGGGCCTTTGATATCCTCCTACACCCTCAGCTGCAAGGCCTTTGCTTATCATCCAGTGCCTCTAACTCTTCTCTACTGCATTTTCATTCCAGTGTTAGGGCCAGTAGTTCATTTTACACTGAATAACTAAAAACCTGTTATTATCTCTTGATGCAGAGACAGGACTTACACTACACAATTGTACACAGCTAAGGAAGAGCAAAACCAAGTTAGATAATGTTAAGCAATTTCTGTTTCAGCTAAACAAGCTGAAAGAAAGCACCAAGTGGGTGACATAAATCTAGATAAAGCCTGAAAAATCCCCAGGTCTGAATTTTCAGCTTAGTATAAAGCCTGTGACTGTTTACCAGTATGACAAAACCATATTCACTGGGCTTTACACTCTACAGCTTATCAGGAACCACCAGCCCCCTCGAATCTGGATGCAAGATTTGAATTTACTGTTTTTCTGAGCTAGAAATGAGCATGAAATCTAGTCCATGACTGACACTCCTTGAGTAAGAAAAACAGTTTACAGGAAGAAAATGTTTCTTCTCTCCATTTCACGGGAAAAATTCATAATGAGTCAGTCTTCCTTTGGATTTCTCTTGATCTGTCCATGAAGCAAATGACAAAAGTATAAATACAGGTAGAAACTGGAAAGTGATTTGTGTATTGAGGACTTCATTACACCAAGTGAGTCAGACTTATGAGCATTCAGTTATTAGAAATACCTTTCCAGCTGCTGGCGGGAACTATATATATCTTTATTAAAGGGAAAGTTTCTTCCCAAATTTTGATTACATTAAAATTCATGAGTAAAAATATTAAACACATTTTTCCTATATGCACCAAGCACCAGATAAATCAGTGCTTATGCATCTAAGTCACCAAGAAAGTAGCCAATATTTATTATTATTCAATCTATATTTTTATATTAGCAATAGAGTTGGGAAACAAAACATTTGTAACAGTATAACTCAAAAAACAATTCAAACAAATGAAGTGGATCTCCATATTGTGGGAAGATTCTTGTATGAGAAGAATGACACTTTTCCCCATTTCCTGTATTGTTGAATTCAAAGTATGAAAAATATGTCAAACTAATAGCCCTGGTGACTTGGTATCTCCTTTCTACAGGAAACAGATAATCTCTAAAAGGACCTGCACTACTTCCATGCCTCAAAATCCAAGCCTAGAGGGACTGGTTATAGGAACGAGAGAATTTTTGGTCTCCAGCACCGCTGAAGCCAACAGGAGTCCCTTCTCTGATGAAAATAAGCAGAGGTCTGGCCCTCCATCATACTTCTCTCTGCTGAGTCCACCATGCAGACCATCAATGTCGCCAGATGCAGTGGTAGAACAACTGCCCTCTCAATATGAAGAAGAGAGTACCCCATTTCTATGCTAATTTATGGTCAGCTCTGTAGCATTTTGTACCCTCTTAAGCCAAATGCAGACCATTCATGACAAACTCTTAAGTACTTTAAGGCTGAATCCCCTGTCACAACAAACAGAAGAATATTCTGCCACGGTGAGTTGCCTTTTATTCCTTCTCACAGACCATCATTCATGTATTAAAACCTGTGGGAAAACAGATGAGTCAGACTGAAAAACCTTGAACAATAGGCCTTCTTTGACCACATGCTGTTGCTAAAGATGCTGGCTGTTTGCACAGTGTCATTTGGATCAGTTCAAATAGCTCAAACTATAAATCAAACTTGTACACATTGCACTCCGTTAACAGCAGCATCCTCTGTCTGCTCAGCCATGTATTTACAAATATTTATGTGCTTCAAGAGGTTTCCAGAAGTGGCTGTGCGAGTAACTGAGAACTGAGACGTGTCTACTGATATTACACAGTTTTGCGAGGTCTTTCTGTCCTGGTTCTGGCAGAGATAGCGTTAACTCTCCCCAGGCTCTGGTGGGGACACAGGTATCCCATCCCATGCCATCCATGCCAGGTCTGCTCCATGCCAGGAGCAGCAGAAGGGGGCATCCCAGGGCTGGTGGATGAGCAGTGGTGCTGTAACTGTGTGTGTACTTTCCTCTAACAGTGCTATTATTGTTGTTTTCCTGTTCCTTTTAATCTTCTGTTAAACTGCCTTTGTCTCAACCCACGAGTTTTGCCTTTTTCTTCCAATTCACCCCCACGGAGCATGGGACGGGACAGTGGCTTCATGGTTCTTTGTTGCCCTCTGAGGCCACACCACGATGCTTTCTCCAAGGGCATCCTCTTCTTCTGGTAGCTGCCCACAAGAATCAAGTAAAAATAAAAATAATAAAAGGTCATATTCTGACACTTCTTGTCATCTCGAAGACCTCTTACCCCAGGCTACTGCTCCAGAAGTGACACTTTGACCGAAAAGAAAGCATGGAGGACTTGATTCAAACTATACTCAGCTGTAAAGGCATGTCAGAGTAACGTCACCCATCCTGACACTGCACAAAACTAAGATTTTACACATTGTGGTAAGTCTCACAAATCTTTTCCTAGAAAGTAGATAGCTAACTCAAGAGAGAAAACTTTCAGTAAACATTCAACAGAAGTGACAGACATCTAAATTAGAACTGTCTTGTCACTAAATACCTTCTCAATCCTCTGAGAAGAGCCCAAACACAGTCATAGACTGGGCTGTATCCTTCAGGATTTGGGGCAGAAAGAGGAATTCTCATTTTGGATATGACTACAAGGTCTCACAACACTGTGCTAAATGGTCTCCTGGCATGGGTTCACATCACAGATAAACATTTGTCTACATTTTGTACCCTAAGAGCACCTAAGTGCACATGCAGATACCAGGCTGATGAGCACACTGTTCATGAGAACTTATGATAAATTATGTTCTTGCTTTGATTGTTAGTTCTTGTGTAATTAACAATAGTTAATCTCCAGTTTAATACATTGTTTGAATGAATGACAAGCACAAATAGCATAATGACATCTCACAAGACGACATGCTCTAGCTGTAAGACAATTTCCAAACTGCATACCCTTGCACGCATTCCTTGGCAGGAAAATCTCCATGAGCTCACTTACTTCACATATATGTAGGAGAGTTCTGGCAGAGTGGAAATCCAGATTGGTCTGCTGTAGATCGATCTGTGATGTCTGCCTATGACTGTGATATATGTAGCATTAAATCTGATGTGCTATTGTACATGGGTTTTTCAAGAAAATTTTGTAAAGGAAGAAGAAAGGTATGCAAATTAGAATGTTGTAGAGTACTTACCTATTCATTAAGGATATTCTTTCATTATCACTTTGTAAATCAATTTAAGAAATGAAGAACTATTGTACTTAATGCTTTCAATAAAGACTGATCATTAGTCCCATTACAGAAGCACAAATGACTATCTGGCTTCTGTCCTGCAGCCTCATTGTTCACATTTTATATATATCTATTCACAGACACACATAGAGAAGAACAGAGATTCAGCTCCAGAACTATGGCAATCACATGAATTCTACTCACCCAAATGATTGAAAGAACTTTGCAAGAAAGACAAATATGCACATTTTTAAAATGAAAGGGGAAAATAGGAAAAGCTTAATCCAGTTTGCACCAGAACCAAGCCTCCTGAGTACAAAGCCATTAGCCCTATTAACCAGACCATTCTGCCTACTTTAAAGTATGGCAGATAGAAGTAAACTAAGTCACCTGCTCTCAGATCATCCCCAAGTGTCCACCTGGGGCTTGTGCTCCAAGCACAACCTGCAGTGCTCCAGGTTCTGCCAGCAGAGTCCAGACAGTAAATCCACACCCAGGAAGCCGTGCTGGCACAATGTTAGTCATAGGCATACATTCCTTATAACTAAGTCTTCACCATCTGTTCCAGCCTGCAAATGCAATGAAAATGAAAATAATTCATAACTCAATCACGTCATAAAAAGGAAATAATAACTGTATGTCCTTTATTCAATACAGCCACTGTGCTTTCATTTATAAATGTTACAAACATGGATCATGAAAGCACTCTTCTTCCGCAGTATTTATATAAGAAATCTAAAATCCTATTTATTTTTTTTATCTATTTTCAAGTCTTAATGGAAAATTTAAGGATGTGCTCATAAAAGAACCTTTCCTCCTGCCGCCTGAGTTTCATGTACTGCAATACAAGACGTATTATTAACTATGTTTCTATTTTCCAAGCCACTAACAAAAATTAGTATTCAACAACCCAACACAGAGTACAACAAACTGGATGTTCGACCCCTGGGAGGTAAGAGTTAAGAGGACATGATCCTCTTTTAAAAATCTCAGTTGCTGTGATGTCTGTAAAATCATTTCAAAGCGTCGATTCAGCAGCTGGTGTGTTCAAACAACATCTCAGTGTGCTCACCACTGTTGTCCCATGGTCTGCTTGTTTGTATTTACCTGTCTTACAGACAGGTTATACACTCTCTGTATTGCAGACTAAATGCCTTTCAGCGCTTTTGTGCCACCTCTCCAAACTAGCTCTATTCCACATCCAGGTTGAATTGCACTAAAAGAAGCAGCAAATATTGGTCCAGTCTTGCTAACTCAGTAAGAAATTCTCTATCCCAATTACATAGGAGACACTGCTCAAAGACACATGTCCAGAGAATTCCTCTCTCATTTAGGGAGAGCTGAGATATCCTGTGCAGTGATTTGCCCCTAAGCTAGAGATCAGGAGGCAGAGTTTTACACCAGCGACCCTGGCTGAGGACCCTAAATCAGAAAAGGTATTCAACAGGAGGCAGCAATGGCCGGAGGTCTCATTTAACCCAATTATGCACCAAGATTTAAGCAGTGAGTGAGCTTCTGCCCCTGTGTGTATCTTCTGCCATCACAGCTTCATTGATTTAAGGGGAAAATCTAGTTACTCAGGAGAAAAAAGTAATGAAGTATAGAAAATACATACTGTAGGCAATTGCGTACAAAAACGTTTCTATTGACACAATAAACACAAAATGAGGTGATTGCAGAGACTATGCCAGAGTGGCAGATCTAGCCTTTTTAAAGGGAAAGTTAATATGTTTCCACCAAATACAAACCCGTTATTTTGTATAATGTAATGTTATGTGTACCTAACCCGCACAACAATTTACTAAGCCTTCATTCTGTTAAATAATTAAAGTGATTACAATGGTGCCATTGCAGTCTTTTACGAAGCAATAAGCCAGTTGTCAAGTGGATAAACTATGAGGCCAAAGGGAAGGAACAGGTTTGTACAAATGCGGTATCACATGAACTACGCAGCTTGAGTGTTTGAATAAGCATATGTGTTTATTTCTTTGCTTGTTTAAAAGTGATTAGTTGTTTGTGCACTAGATTCAAAATGAAGACATATAAGGGTGCACTACTTTTGGCTGTGATGAAGATAAATTAATTTATAGGAGCATATTTGGGTCTAGCAGCTCTGTGGTGCCCAGCTGCTGGTCAGGGTTACACCATGGCACAGGCAGGTGAAGGAAATTATTATGCTAGCATGAAAAGCATACTTCCCTAGAAAAGACATCATGCCATTCAGGTGGAGGAAAGTTGCAACTACAAATCCGACTTTCATTTGTTCATACTTGTAATAAATAAACTAATAAGGGAAAAAATCCTATAGAGTGGCAATTACAACCACTCTCCTGAGAAAATTCTCCACTGCTTTTGAGTTAAAAGCTCCCACCACTTTGGGAAAAGTAGTTCTGAATCATCCAGAAAAATAAATCTTCCATACTTCTGTTAGAAAGAGCTAAAAGTTAAAGCTAAAAGGAGATTATACCTAGACATTAAATTCTTGATATATAATACACTGAGGAAGAATGTTTGAACAAGTTGAAACCATCTTATTTTTCCCTCTATTACTGCCAGATGATGATTTCCCAGACTAAGTGTATTCTGCAGAACTCTATCAAGACGTGACTGTGGAATGCTGCTGTATTAGAAACATGGTCAGGTTCAGATCGCTTTTATGGTAGTATGAATGACAGCTAAAAGTCATCAATCTCTTCTTCCATTACCCACCGTACCTTAAAGCCCTAAAAACCCATTATGTAAATTGGGCTAGTATATTAATGAGAAATTTTTTGAAAACCATCAACTGCTTAAGACAATCATCGTTTTCATTTCAGGCAACAAAATTTAAATGATGTGTGTATCTGTCTAAACTTACTAATTGACGGTGGTTCCCCTGAAACCACCAGTGGTTTCCTACTCACAATATAAAATTCATCATGAGCACTAATCTTTACAGCATTGGATACAAAGTACTTGCTATTCATCTTCCAGATGTGACCTGCATTAATGCTATTGATGAAGTCTATATTTTTCAGACTAGATATAAACTTGAGAGTTCTGAGTGCTGATGGCTCCCCTTGATTTCACGGTACTCGAGAGTCTTGGAAAATTTCACTTCAAACAATTCTTTTAACAGCACCTTATTTCTTTTTTTTTTTTTTTCTGAAAGAATGTCCTTTGTGGACATACTTGGAACTCTTGCGGACTTCAAGCTATTGGATGGGCAGCTATGATTCAGCATGTCCTTGAACTGCTACTTTTTTGGAACAGTTGCCATGGTTCATGGTAAGCAAGGGTGCCTTTCAAAGAATCATGATCCAAACTTTTTAGGTACAATTCTGGTGTTTGTTAGACACTTTACTTATTTCCCTTGCTCTCATCTTGTTGCTAATTTCTAAAAAAAACCCTTCTGTTTCCTGACAAAATGCATGTAAATTTTAAGTATAACAGTTATGAGTTTGCAGTTGTCAGCTGACACTCAGATTCTTGTCTCACTATTTACCAAGACTCATTTCATCATGTGTACACAGCTCTCAAATTAGAAATTCAGCTTTTCATTTCCAGCCTATTTCTAAAATAGTATTTTAGTGTATTCATCTTTTATATCTGAAGCTAATTGTTGTCACATTTTCAGTTATAATTTATTAAATTGCCCATACTCTATATGAAAAACTCAAATGTCATCTTTGAACTATAACTTTTTTAGCGTATCAAGCAATAGTAGTAAAAGTCAAATAGAAATAATGAAAGAGTTTTTAGTAACCTTAATAAACATGCTGCATGCATCTTTGTTAACTAAAATAATGAGTAACCGTAATGATATTTTGATCAGGTTTCACCAAGCTGTTTGAATCTGGCAAACCACTATAAAGCCATTTACTTCAAAGGCAACACTTCTAATCCTGCTTAATTTTCCTACAGGCTGTGATGTTTATAACCAAACATATTGATGGTGGAAAAATTTGTATATAACTGCAATTTTCTGTAAACATTTCATCAGGCAAATGCATTGGTAAAGAGGGTGACAGAAGCAGGAATTAAAAATAAAATATAATCTTCATGGAAATTTATTTTCAAATACTTAGCAAATTAGTGTCAATAACACACCAATATTTCAGTTATTACTGAGCGGTGCTTACATAGCATCAAGGCCTTCTTTGTGTCTCACCCAAACCCACCAACAAGGGTGGGCAAGGACTTGGAAGGGGACACAGGTGGGACAGCTGATCCCAATTAACCAAAGGGAGATCCCACACCATACAAAATCACAGAATCACAGAGTCAAATGGGGTTGGAAGGGACCTCTGGAGATTTTCTAGTCCAACACCTCCACCAAACCAGGTCCACCCAGAGCAGGCTGCACAGGTACTTTTCCAGATGGGCTTTGAATGTCTCCAGAGACGAAGACTCCTCTCCGAGCAGCCTGTTCCAGGGCTCTGCCACCCTCAAAGTAAAGAACTTCCTCCTCATGTTTAGGTGGAAATTCTTACATTCAAGTTTGTGCCCACTTCCTCTTGTCCTGTCACTGGGCACCACCTAAAAAAAAAAAACACAACCCCATTCTCTTGACACCCACCCTTTAAGTATTTATAAGCATTGATCAAATCCCCCCTCAGTCTTCTCAAGACTAAAAAGACTCAAGTCCCACAGCCTTTCCTCATAAGAGAGATGCTCCAGGCCCCTAATCACCTTTGTAGCCCTCTGCTGTACCCTCTCCAGCAGTTCCCTGTCCTTCTTTAAGTGGGGAGCCCAGAACTGGACACAGTACTCCCTCACCAGGGCAATACGATGTTGTGCTCAGCAATAAAAGCTGAGGGAAGAAGAAGGAAGGCAGTAAAGTTCAGAGTTATGTCGTTTGTCTTTCCAAGTAACCATTGCACGTGATGGAGTCCTGCTTTCCTGGAGATGGCTGAACACCTCCCTGCCAATGGGAAGTAGTGAAGGAATTCCTTGTTTTACTTGTGCATACCACTTTGCCTATACATACTGAACTGTCTCTATCTCAAAGCATGAGTTTTCACACTTTTAGCCTTCTGATTCTCCCTCCCACCCCATCAGGGGGGAGTGAGTGAGCAGCTGCTAAGCTGCTTAGAATGGTTTAAAGAGCAACACAGAGACTCTGAGAGATGCCCATTATCATTTCTTTTCATTTCTCTGAGGCTGATACTTACAGATTTTTTTGACATATAAGCTGAAGATCTCAATCAAAACCTCTCACAACCTGGTCAGTCACCAAAATCTTGGGTTATGACTGAAGTGAAATATAAGCAATAGAGTGTTGAGAAACTAACCTTTTCTTTTTTCTCCTTTTCTTTGTTTTCTAGCACATAACATCTTAACAAATGTGAAAAAATTGTGAAAAGCATCCAAAAATCCCAATGGCACTCTTTAACGAATTACATGTTTACTGAACACATCCCCTCGTCTGTACCCAGTAGGATCACAGAACAGATCCTCCCAGAAGATATCCTGAGACATACAGAAGACAGGGAGGTGATTAGAGACCACCAAAATGGCTTCACCCGTGGAAATTCCTGCCTCACTAATTTAGTGGCCTTCTATGAAGGAGTGACTGCAGCACTGGGAAAAGGGAAAAGCTACAGGTGTCATCTGCCTGGACTTCTGTAAGGCCTTTGACACAGCCTCCCATGACATTCTTGCAGCTAAATTGGAGGGATATGGGTTTGATGAACGGACTAGTAAATGGATAAGGAATTGGCTGGATGGCTGCATTGAAAGAGTTAGCCAGTGGCTCATTGTTGAAGTGGAAATCAAAGACATGATCTATGATTCTGCAAAGAAAGAATAAGAAAATAAGGAGCATCTAGGTCTTACTGGAAGAGATTAGAAGGAATCACGCTGTTAAGGCATGAAACACTAATTTAAGAAATAATTGGTCTATGATTTTGTCCTTAGCTTTCCAAATCACCTAATTTCTTGAGGTCAGAGATTTAGTCTCTACTCATGTAAAGAGAGTTGTAACACATTCTGTAGAGGTACCTGCCCTAACCTTGTACAGATCACTCCACTTGCAACATCCAAACTTTGACAACTGGATGTTGAAAATCTGGTTTTCATGAGCTCCTAAATGGTAGATGCTAACTTCAGTTGTCTCTTACCTGCTTAACAGGGGAAAATTAACCTGCAGAAAACTGCATTGTTCATTGTTCTGCTGCTACGTGGCACCCAGATGATACTGAATGAGGAAGCACATGACTAGTTTTCACTTACCCTACGACTGCAAATTCTGCCATTTGCAAAACAGACATATGTCTTTTTATGCGCAGAGATCTTGTACAAAATAACTTTTAACTATCTTCATCAAACTCAGCCAATGTAAAAATTAATGCATACAGATCACAGATATAGAACAATGCATCTGTTAAATTATTTTTTTTGCCAGGTTTGTGGGATATTTTTTTAATGTTTCTAAGACAAAAAAATGCTGCTTTACATTAGAAATTGTATAATGGAGCCTGAGACGAAAAAAGTAATAGAAAAGATAGATTACATTGAACTTCCATGGTCAGAAGAAATTTGGAAGGGTTTATACAGCATTTATGTAGGATTTCAATATCCAATTAGCATTGACACTGCATGTTCATCTCAAAATGAAAATTTCTCATTGAGTTTGTTTGAAAAGTATTGAAATATGCAACTTTGGGGTTTCATGAGCAACTATATCTGTCAGACTCATCACAAGGTCTTGTGGAGTGCTAGCTCTCCCTCACGAATGTCCCACATGGAGAAACACAACAGCAGCACTGAAAGACCCTGGTTAAGTTTTTTCCCTTTCCAAAAAGGTATATGTGATAAATGTGATATATATATCACACTCTAAGATATAATATCATTCTGTGAAAAGGAAAGGTTTATTTGGATTTTCCTGAATATTTTAAAGTTGCAACAACATCCGTTTTTCCTCCAGATAAAGCATATTTCAAAGGAAAATGTGTTTTCTTCAGTGTTTTCTATCACAACTGCTGAAAAATACCCAGTTTCTTCCAGCATGACTTTGAACTTCTAAAGCAGAATATCAGTACTGGAGGTTGGGCTCAGCCCAAGAGCCTTTGCCCTGAAAGACGTCACTTCTTATGAGGGCCACCAGAGAGAACAAGGATGGTTAGTCTCACTGCAGAGCTGGGCTTTGGAGCGTGTTACTATTTCAATGACTATTGGGCAGTGTTGAGGAGAAGGACTTGGGGGTATCGGTGGATGAAAAGCTCAACATGAGCCTGCAATGTGCACTGGTAGCCCAGAAAGCCATCCGCATCCTAGGATGCATCGGAAGTGTGGCCAGCAGGTCAAAGGAGGTGATTCTACCCCTCTACTCTGCACTCGTGAGACCCCACCTGGAGTACTGTGTCCAGCTCTGGACTCCTCAACACAGGAAGGACATGGACCTGTTGGAACGGGTCCAGCGGAGGGCCACGAAGATGATCAGAGGGATGGAGCACCTCTCCTATGAGGACAGGCTGAGAGAGCTGGGGTTGTTCAGCCTGGAGAAGAGAAGGCTTCAGGGACACCTCATAGTAGCCTATCAATATCTGAAGGGAGCCTACAGGAGAGATGATGAGGGACTCTTTGTCAGGAAATGCAGTGATAGGACAAGGGGTAACAGTTTTAAATTGGAAGAGGGGAGATTTAGATTAGATATGAGGAAGAAATTCTTTTACTGTGAGGGTGGTAAGACACTAGAACAGGTTGCCCAGGGAAGTTGTGGATGCCCCATCCCTGTTAGTATTTAAGGCCAGGCTGGATGGGGCTTTAAGCAACCTCCTCTAGTGGAGGTGTCCCTGCCCATGGCAGGGGGGTTGGAACTCGATGATCTGTAAGGTGCCTTCCAACTCACCATTCTATGATTCTATGATTCACCTCTGTTCCTGCCCTTTGCTTTCTCCTGAAGAGATGTCAAGGATAACCTCCCCAGCTTTTCCCTTGATCCCGGTCCACATCTCTCATGTATGAGGCTGTTTGCCAGCTGAGCTCCACCCCCATCCTCTGGGGAGCATTTTCTTGCCATCCAAGCTCCTGCGGGATGTCTGCAGGCTGCTCAGACACATTTTGTAGCAACATCAGAACCAAAAGAGAATGTCCTATCTGTTAGTACTTTTTCTTCTCCTTTGGCTGCATTTAGTAATTTCTACATGCTCTGCAGCAAAAGGATCACTCAAAATACAAACCGCATGTGTCTGAAAACAGCTTCCAAAGTTTTAAACACATTATAACAATATAAACAATATATATGATTTCTGGGGTTTTGGGTTGGTTGGTTTGGTTTTATTGTTTGTTCATTCATTTTAAACATACCTGCAAGATCCATATATGTTATTAGTGTTGACATGAAGAGCACTTCTGGTGTTACCTCATTGTTGTGTACCTCATTGGCTGAATCTTTCCTTTTCTTTCTACCCTCCATTTATAATTTTTACATTAATGCATAGGTCTTCCTCCACTGATTAAATGAACTCCAATTGGTCTTCAGGTTGTATGCTTTCTCTGATTCTACATCAGCAAATGCATTCTGCAGAAACCATGTTGGACATTATCAGAGCTTTCCTTTCCTTGCCCGAGCAACGCCTGGTCAACCTGTGCCTCATCCCTGCCCTACAAGCACAGCCCCGGTGCTTTCCCAGGCCCTTTTCCATTGCCAGGGCTGCAGCAGGATCTGCTGGGGGAGGAGGCGCCGCTGCCATGGCCCGGGGGCTGCGGGGGCCCATGCCCCACCGTGAGACATGGGGCACAGGGAGAGGCAGGAGAAGAAGGGGCAGAAAGAGGCACCCAGAGACTATGTCAGGGAAATAGGATTTTTATCTCCTTTTACTAGAAGAGAGCATTGCTGGAGCCTGGCAAGTGCTGCCAGCAGGGTAGCCTCCTGCCAGGCTAGGGAGAGTCCTGTGGGCTGGAGGCCCTCCTTTTTCGGGGGCGCCGGCGCCCCCCATGTGAGAAGCTGGGATCAGATGGGTTGGGGCTGTTGCCTGGGGCAGAGGGACCTGCCACTGTTTCCTCCCCCGGCTCCTCCTGGGGCTGCTCCTGCTCTGCAGGGACAGGCACAGATGGGGGGCTGCCAGGACCCCTGGGCAGAGTGGCCTCCAATGTTGTGAGGTGCTCCTCCATGTCAGAATCCGCAGGGCTGCTGGATGAGGCTGGGTAGGAGTCAGGAGTCTCCTCTCGAGAGCTGCTAGAGCTGGTGGAATTGGAGCTGGAGCTGGAGAGACTGGAACTGGCCATATATCCATCTTCCTCCTCCTCCTGCTCCCTGGCAGCAAAGGAGCGCAGCAGCCTCCGCGCCTCCACGCTGAACTGGCGTATGAAGTCATGGATCAGCCGTGCTGCATGTTCTCCAAGGGAAGGCTGAATCCGCTGGACCATGGCCTCCTCATCTAGACCATATAGGCAGAGGGCCTGCAGGATCAAGCTTTCTGCTCCTGCTGCCAGCCACCACTGCTCCCCAAATACTGCCCTCAGCTCCTGGCGCAGCCAAGGCCGCACGGGGTCAAGGAGATCCTGGTGGTCCCGGAAAAGTTCTGCCCAGACTTCGGGCAGGAGGCCACCCACGGTAGCTGGGGCCTCTGTCTCAACAGCCCCCTGTTCTTCCAGGCGTCTGGGAGCTCCATCTGCCTGGCTGCTGGCATCTGATGGCTGTGTGGAGGACGGGATGATACACTTCAGATAGTCATTTTCTTCCCGCACAGAAAACTCGATCTCTTCTACCCGTCCTCTGCAGAGTGGGCAACTGGATGTCCTTCTTACCCACCGCAGGATGCAGCCCAGGCAGAACTTGTGGCGACAGGGGGTCACATAAGCGATGCCATCTTGACTATCGCAGCAGACAGGGCAGCTCCATTCTGTCTCCGTGTCCATGTTTGTGCTCTGCATTGGGTTGGGGAGAGCTGAGGATAAGGAGCTGCTCCCCCTTGCTGGTGATGGCGCTGCCAAAGGGTGTCGTGACCTGCAAAATGGAGAGATGCCACAGTCACTCACTGTCCCAGGGAGGGAATTTGAGGAAGACATACCCAGGCCCCTTCAGAAGGACACCCTGTTGGCTCCCCCAGCCCCACCACATGGCCACTCCAAGGGGACATCTCCCTCACAGCTCACCTCCGCTTCTGCGAGTGCACCCTGGAGCCCCCAAAGCACCACCCAGCACCAGGAGAAGCCTCGCTCAGCCCTCCACACCTCACAGGCACGCTCGGCAGGAGTGCGGTCACAAGCCAGACTGGCCCAGGCTCTGCCGGTGCCGGAAGATAAGCAGCCAAGGACGTGAAGTCATAGTCCATCACTTGGTGACACCACCATCCACCACTTGGTCATGTCGCAGTGGGCCATCTGTTCCTACGGTGCTTGCACAGGTAGCACTCTGGCTGCCCCTGGCACTTGTGCCAATGAAAAATGTAATCATTCCCATATTCCTTGAACATAGAAACCAGTCACTCCTCTATGGCTTGAGCACATTTGATTTCAAGCACAAGTTGTCCAGAGATGACCTAGCTGAAGCTTGAGAGAGGACAAGAAGCCATCAGTGATCTTCCCAGCCTAAGAATCTGTGTTAGGAAGTTCAAAAGGAAAGGCCCAGTTTGCACAGAAAACGCCCTGACTATGAAAGAAGAAATCTCCAAAGAAAGAAATCCTTGGAGAAGACAGCAGAAATCTTCAGAGATCTGCAGAAAGTTGTTCACTACAGGAAACTGTTGCTCAAAAAGGTTTCCTCTAAGTTTCTTTTCCTAGTCATCACATAGACCTTAAGTTTAAATGAAATGGCAGTGAAAGGAAAATTCTGTTTGCCTGGAATTTATAGATTTGAAAAACTGAAAGACATATTGGAGTGAAGACTTGAGATGGCAATAGTTAAAATCACATAATCTCCTGAAGAATCTGTGAAAAATACCTTCTCTGACTCATGAATCAGGGCTTCAGGGCAAGCTCTGAGACAGATATGGAAGTTTCAAAGCTGTTTATGAGATGGTTTAGCACAAACCATAGAATACTTATTTTAGGAAAAGATGACTTTGAAAAGTATTATTGGGTTTGCAAAGTTACACCAAGTCTTGAAAAACAGTTAATGCCTGGCTTTAATATCCCGCTTTCTGCATTTCCAAACCTGCACGTGTACCACATCAGCCACTAGCTTGAGGAGAGATCCCGGTACTTCTTTCTGGGATACTCATAAGCATGTGATATCTGAAACCTTGCCACCTGTGTCACATTATAAAGGATTTGAATAGCTTTTCATGAAAATGCCTGCGGGCAATTTGCCTTTCCCTTGCGGGCTGAAACAAAGTGCACAGAATAATTGGGTGAACGACAGCCTGACTGTATGAATACAGAGTCGTGTGCCACAAGAACTCTGAAATGGTATACCAGCATATGCCACAGTGACCCTTTACCTTTTTGGTCTTTCGCAGTACTTTCCTCCAACTGCTCTTTCCTTTAGCTTCCAATTCCTTTGCTCTTAGAAAAATACTTTTTGCAGTGCCATGAAAGCTATTCACTATGTTTTCCTTTATTTGATGGGTATCATTATGCAGGAGATTAACACTGACTTCTGAACCCTCCTTTGTCAAGACCCACGGTAAGAATATTGCTGCCTGAACACAGAAAAAAGTGCTCCAAAAGGACACATCCTTTGCAATGCTGTGAAATAGTTAGGTTCAGTCAAAGCATCTGTGAACACCAAAGGACACTGCAGTATAGAAAATTTCCTTATAGGTAATAAGGAAATAATTGAATAGTCTGCTAAAAAGAGCAGATATAAATTCTAATGAGAGGAAGAGAGCAGCCTTTATCAGTAAGAGACAATGAGAAGGTTGTGTGCAGGCAGAAAAGAAAAGGATTACTGAGTTTGTTGAGAGCAAAAGAACATTTAACCAGCTAAAGATAGCAAAGAACTAGGAAATTTATGAAGAATTCAAGAAAACAGTACATTTCCATTTGGGTTTTTATCTTAAAATTTAATTCTTTTTATCTTTTTTTTTTTTTTTTCAAAGCAGTGAATTCCTGTTCCTGTATAAATACTTTGGGGTCAACAAACTGAAATACCTATCTTCCTGCTTGCAGCAAAGCAAAACCTAGTTGAAGGCTGTGAGGAAGGAGGGGGACTCTCCATTAATTCCTTTCCAAAAAAGGGTATCATATCCTTTGAAAGATGGCAGAGAGCACAGTATTTTAAAAACAAAACAGTATGGCTCCTATTAATGGAATCAGCAAACCTGTTAAGTTGGTTTTTTTTCACTTGAGGGGATTAATTTGCAATCTTCACATAAACGTTCCCTTGGGACATAAAAGATCTCTATTTAAAATCTTAATTAAGCAGTCAGATTGCCTCTTCTATTTTCCACAGAGAGACAGTATTCTGCATAACATAAAATAAAATCCACTATTGGGCGAAGGTTATTTTCTTTATAATCTAGCTGAGATTTATTTCCTTGCAGCCTCCTAGCCCAAGGAAAATGTTCATCCACCGAACATGCCGTGCAACTTAAAAATGTCTTCTAATTTTTTGAGAGTATGCCTGAGAAATTATTTTCGTGTTCACCAGAAGTACCCCAGAAGTAGCTAGAGACATAATGGGCTTCATAGAAAGGAATCTTTTTACAGTTCAGAAGCATCTCTTTCCAAAATGTATGTAAGAAATTAAGTCATTTTCTTAATCAGTGGAGCAACTTTTCCACTTAAGCTGCTTTCTTTTCATGTCACTTTGACCATGTAGAGTTCCTTGAGTATTGGTTGACTTACGGGGCATGACCAGATAGCACTGAAAAATCCCCTCCTACATAGGACATGTCTAACACTGCAGACACTTTGTTCTGTAAAACAGAGAATAGAATAGAATAGAATAGAATAGAATAGAATAGAATAGAATAATTTCAGTTGGAAGGGACCTACAGCAATGATCTAGTGTAATTGCCTGATCACTTCAGGGCTGACCAAAAGTTAAAGCACGTTAAGGGTGTTGTGCAAACACCTCTTGAATACTGACAGGCAGAGGGCATGGACCACCTCTCTAGAAAGCCTGTTCCAGTGTTTGACCACCCTCTCAGTAAAAATATGCTTCCTGATGTCCAGTCTAAACCTCTGCTGGCACAGCTTTGAACCATTCCCACATGTACTATCACTGAATATCAGGGAGAAGTGGTCAGCCTCTGCCTCTCCTCCTGTGCAACTGCAGAAGAGAAAGAGCAACTGAAGCCTCTGTGAACGCTCAGTCTCAGGAAGTTAACAGACATCACATCATCATGGGTGAAATTCTCTGCTCCCTAAATTCCCCTGGGTCTTGCCACGTCAGCTTCTACCCAAGAACTCTGAAAAATTCCCCGGTGACATTTATGCCAGGGATAACAGATCCCCTGTGTACGTTCTCTCAAAAGACAGTGACAGACAGTTAACTTCCTTCTGCCTTGCTTTCTGTCCATCCTTCTGGTGACTTCCCAAGCAGCCACCCATGTGCCTACCTTAGCAAGCAAACAGCCTTTCTCTAGGTAAAATATCTTTTTGACATGCAGCGTGGCATGCAGAACACTGAAAGAGCTTGACTGGCCTCCAACAACCAGTTTACTTATAAAATCAAAGCCATATTACATGTGAGTAATTCAGGAAAATAACCTGATGCTGCCTGAAACACTCCTAACTTTGTTAGAAGCATGCAACTTAGTAGTTAATAAAAGACTAAATATGTGCCTTATTAAGTATATCTCTTTAACTTCACTTTTCAGATAAGACCTGATTTCCATCCAACGGAGTCTTTCTTTCCTTATTTTTTTTCCACACAAAAAATAATAGTAATTTTCAAGTTACAAGAGAACACGGTAGAAAAAAAAAAGCCACGTTGTGAAAAAACTTTCAAGCCTGCCAAAAAAAATTTCCAAGATTCCTTTTTGTTTAAAAAATTAAGGTTTTTGCTTTATTTTGTTGTTTGGTTGATTTGTTTGATTTTGATTAAAACGTTTTCAACTTCTAGGCTGTCATGTGGTTATTTTGGCTAAAATTACTGCCTTCCACTTCAACAAGTATAACGTGTTCTACAGCCCTCTGGGTTGAAAATCATAATATAAAGATATTTTTAAATTCCAAAGTTGAAAGAAATCCATATTAATTGCAATGTGATTAATTCCCCTTGGGTGAAAGGAAGGGGAAAATCAATACCTCACAATCAGATTTTATTGCTTGAATATTATACCCAAGTCACTCAACATTAGGATGTTCTTGAAGGATTTTTTTTAAGATTCCTACTGAAAGCAACAAAACCAGCAACAACAAAACAAACTCAAAAAACTGCAAGAGAACAAAGGGGTTTCAGTTAATCTGGTTTTCTATATTGCTTGTGCAATATTATGTTTTGTCTAGATGCAAGATTTAAAAATTCTTATCTTAAATCCTAATTTTGTTAGAGTACAATTTATTTGTTATACAAATTATAATTAACCATGCTAATATCATAATATCCTTCAAACAGATGTCAGAGCAGATACTGTTAAACAACCACCTATCTGGAAAAGCAGCTGCAAACTGCAAAATCCAAATAAACTGATACATACTACCCCCTGTACCCTTAAAACTATGACATTTTGCATTGTCTCACACATTTTTTTTAGTCTTTAGAAAACATGACAGATTAGCACAAGATTGATATTCAGAAATTAAACCTTTCATGATTAGCACAAGATTGATATTCCCCATATGCAAGAGCCAGGGACTAGTATTTGTACCAAAATTCCACATACAGCCAGGATAAATTCCAAGAGTGGAGCTCACAAAGCCATTTATGAAAAAGTTTACATGTATTGTAATAATTGTGTGTACTCCTCTGTAAGGACTCATGTTTGGTAGTGGTTTTTTTGTTTGTTTGGGGTTTTTGATTTTTTTTTGTGTGGTTTATTTGGTGTGTGGGGTTGTGTTTTTTTTTTTTTTAATATAGTGCAACACAGTTCAATGAGGAGATTTTGTTGCTCACCTCCACTAGTCAAAAGTGTGTGCCTCTCTGTTTGTGCATGTGAGCCTGATTTAGCTCCACATTCTACCCTTGTCCCTCTGCCTCTCATCTGCCATAACTATTCCAATATCTAAGCCAGAGAGTTTTACCCACAGGTCTTTTGAGTCCGTCAAATAATCTGGTGAGGTTTCAGGATCCATGGTTCTCAGATGCATGGTTCTCCCTCCCTCTGACTGCAATAATTTTAAGAAGGCGATCAGTGATTGAATCAGAAAAGAAAGATTTAATATCTCCAGATATCAGCTCCCTCTGCCTGCTGGCCATGCTTCTTTTGATGCAGTCCAGGACAGAGTTGGCTTTCTGGGCTGCCAGCCCACATTGCAGGCTCATGTTGAGCTTCTCATCTACCAACACCCCAATAAAGGTCAGGCTCCAAGAAAAGAACCTGTAAGCTCAGAGGGACTGGGATGGGACACACTTACAGAAGAACATACCTGTATCCACTATTTTAAACTTAGGACAATAGGAATGGAGGTTTCTTGGCAGCTGAAGAAAGCACTCTTGAGAAATCTTCTGGCTTATGCTTTTTGCGCAGGAAAATCTATGGGGACAACTGAGAGGAAGAAAATCTCCTTTTAATTAACTGGCTAACCTCCAATGCTTTATGTGTGAATGAATAATTCTTCTTTTAAGCTTGTTAATTTTAATAAATTCAAATTCTTAATGAGAAAAGACTCAGTTTCCCAGCTTTTGTTTGTGCCTGTTGTTTATCAGCTCAAGTATTTCTGGAGGCATTTAATCTGCCTAAGGTGTGCTAACACATGGTTCCCTGATGGATTTGTTTTCCCATGGTAGAATTTGGCTGATCATTGTGAAGTCTTTTTTTAAAATACAGATTTTCATAAACAAGGCTCTAAGTTTAAGTCCTTGGGTTTTTTCCAGTAGAAAATCCAAGTGGACAACCAAGACTACTTTTTTCGATAAGGAGCATCTCTCTGTTACTAAGGTCTAAGGAATACAATAATTTGTAAGGGAAGCTACAGTGCCTGAATGTTAGGTTTTGTAACAAACACCACCTCTCTGTAGCAGTTTCCACATTTCAAAGTTCAAAAAATTGTTCTTGTTATCAGAAAACACATACAAAAACATTTTATATACCAGAATATGAGAATATGCCTTAATCCTACCTATAGAAATTTCAGGAATTGGTTGGGTTTTTTTGTTTTTCCTTTCCTCCTTCTCCCTTTCCTTTGCCCTCTCTTTTTCTCTCTTAGTTTTCTTTTTCCTGTTTTCTTACTTTATTTATTCTATGGTCATCCTGATAACTAGGTCATTTCATACAAAATGGGGAAAGACAGGAAAGGTTTATTGAAATTCAATCTGTTATAGTTTTTCTACCTTATATCTTTTAAAGATTCTGATGAACAGTGTCAAATAGTCACTATCTGAACAGTGTGGAACATAAGTGATGCATCAGAACAGTTAACTCTGCTGGGCTAATGAAAGCTATTTGACATCAGGATGCTGAGTATTTTTAATTCTAGGTTTGCCAAAGTAATCAGCAGTCAGGGGCTTGAAGGCAGAAGGAAACAAAACTTAATCACAGACAACCGGTACATTACAGAAGAACAGTGTGCTGCATGACCACAATGTCACTGTCTTCCCTGGAATGATTTTCATCTGCAGATGTTTTCCCACTATTAACAGCAGTTAATTTTTCAGTGTCTTGTTACTCATTACAAATTCTGACACTAAGCAAAGTTCATAGCCTCAGCATAAATTTAAGTTTCATGATTCAATTAACGGGTATATTTTTTTATTATATAGACAAAAAAAGGAAGGTACATATGATATCAAACTGAATTACAAGTTCTGCATCACTTTTGCAACTGTCGGAAGATGTCTCTGGGTATAAGAATCCCAGAAAAGGGCTCACATTATTCCAAACCCTGACATACTCGGTCATTTAGCAACTTAGGTTTCAAAACAGCAGTTCTTACCAATTTATTGATATAAAGGTGGATTTTTGACACCTGCTTCCAGAAATTATGTAAAATTTGATATCTCTGAAGTGGGGAGGACAGTGTCCCTGTGCTCTCACTCCTACTGTGAAGGCTGGTGGAGGAGACGTCAGGCATTTTGAAGGACGTCACAAGGGACAGACCAGGCAATGGCAGAGTTCAGCTTCCATTGGTTCTGTCAGCTGTGCAGTTTTTCCACTGAATAAGCCCTCAAGCGTGTCGTTTCTGGCTGCAGCCATTGGTTTTGAAAACCAAGATGGAAACACACAGTGGGTCTCTCCCAGAAAAGGCTACACATGCACATTTGCGCAGAGCTGTAGATGGGAAGACACCACGAACTGAGTGCAGTTGCTGTGTGATCCCATGTGTTCAGAAGCTCTTGTCAGTCCATGCCACCAATGCTCTCTCTTCAGGCACCACGAAGTGCATCCACAACACAGTTCCACACAGATCTCTACAAACTGCTTCTAACACAGCCAGATCACACCACGATGAACACACTGAAGAACACCTTCAGTAAAGCCAGAGCACCACCAAGGATGAGTATGGGGCAAGGCATTCCCACCTTCTGCTGGGGGGGATCAAAGCAGAGGGGACTATGCTTCTGCTCCTCCCAGAACCTGACCCGCACCCTGCCATCCATCCATGTGCCTAAGGGGGTTCTTCTGGTCCCCAATCCTGCTGGGATGTGGCATAGCCAGCCTGGAGCTGGGCCTTCACTGGGCTGATTCACTTCACTGCCACCGATTTTACTCTGCTGACCAGGAACCCACAGTGCCTTCACTGCACTCTTGCTCTCCCAGTTCAAGAAGGAGAGGCAACTGCTGGAGAGGGTACAGCAGAGAGCTACAAAGATCATTAGGGGCTTAGAACATCTCTCTTATGAGGAAAGGCTGAGGGACTTGGGCCTTTTTAGTCTGAAGAGAAAACTGAGAGGGGGATCTGATCAATGCCTATAAATAAGACTATAAATGAGTTTTTTTTCAGTGGTGCCCAGCAACAGGACAAGAGGTAAAAGGCACAAACTGAAATGTAGGGTGGTGGAGTCTCCATCTCTGGAGACATTCAAAACCCACCTGGACACGTTCCTGTGCCAACTGCTCTGGCTGACCCTCCTCTGGCAGGAAGGTTGGACTAGATGATCTCCAGAGGTCATTTCCAACCCCGTATCATTCAGTAATTGTGTGGGTGGCAAGGTCATAGTGAGCAGCCAAGGCTGACAGGAGAGCAGAGCCCCAAGACGGCTTGGCAGAGGGTGCAGCATGGAGAAGTCCAGGCCCAGGCTAATGAGCCCTGAGGCACAGGCTGGACCGGGAGACCTCCCCACCCCAACGAAGGGCAGCATGGCCGTACCCTCTCCCACCAGACAAACATCTCCCGCGCTGGCAGATCCGCAGTGTAGCTGGGCCATGGCGCTGGAAAGGGGCTTTTCCCGAGTTTTTCTGAGGCAGGGAAAGGCTAGGCCAGCGCAGGTACCCGCCAGGGCCAGCAGCTCGCAGGAGGGCAGCTGAGGAGGCAGGGGAAGGGCCAGCAGCTGCGGCGGCCACCCCCGTCTCCTTCAAAGCTGGCCCTGATGAGCCTTGGCGACCAGGATGGGCAAACAGGGCACGGGGGAGGCTACCAGGGAAAGAAAAGGCGCGAAGCTCCAGAGGTGCGTTCCTCTGGGGAGAGGGAGCTCAGCCACGGCTTCTGCCCAGCAGAAAGCTGAATCCTCTGCACTGGCCAGAGCAGAGGTGGTCGTACAGACAGAGCTCCTGAGGAAACCCACAGACACCCAGGTTTCAGGCTGCAGGGAGAACCGTAATCTCTCACGGCTAAATGGATGCCAGAAAGGATGACAGCTGTGAGGTGCAAGCAGGCAGATGATCAACGCAGCCTTTTAGCAGAGCTAAAAGAGGCAGGAGAAAGGATGTGGAGCATCAGGAGTGTGAGAAAGAAATAGATTAGTGGAATCAGACTTTGACCTCCCTGAGAAACAGGGAGAGACACCAAAAAAACCCCCAAGTTAAAGGAGATCCAATACACTCCCATGCCAAAATGAAAGCAGTGGCCAGGAAAGCTGTAAATGGAGACAAATCTGTGCTAGGGGTTGCAAGTGAAGCCCCTCGTTGCCCACCTGCTCTAACCAGGTGCCTCTCTACAATCCTTTGAGGCTCCCAAAGAGGTAAGATGATGTGAAAGACACTCTGAGTACACCAGAAGAGTTGTCAGGCTCGCAGGGCCTACCCTGCTACCCCATTTAATGACCATTTCACAACCACCTCCACAAGGAAGAAGAGGCGGGTTCTAGTTGGGGGTGGCTCCCTTCTGAGGGAAACAGAGGGTCAAATATGCTGGGCAGACCCTCTTCTTAAAGAAGTCTGCTGTCTCCCTGGGCCCTGGGTCAGGGACATCACTAGGAAACTTCCTTGCCTGGTTTGGCCCTCAGGGTATTGCCCCCTGTTGCTCCTCCATGTGGGTAGCAATGAGGTGGCAACCCACAGCCCAGGGGTAATCAAAAGTGACTTCAGGGTCTTGGGAA
The DNA here is from genome assembly GCA_025769975.1 of Gallinago jamesoni. NCBI lineage: Eukaryota > Metazoa > Chordata > Aves > Charadriiformes > Scolopacidae > Gallinago > Gallinago jamesoni. Next base: position 72,136,777 of record JAOQGH010000019.1, on the reverse strand, counting down.
GGTTAATAAGGGAATCTGGGGTGCAGGTTACCTCTTAATCTCCCCAGTTCTAGGCAGTGACTCCAAGAAGCAGGCATGCTCAATCTGTCAATACATGGCTCTATGACTGGTGACACTGCCACAATCTTGAGTTTTCTGACAATGGGACGGCCTACATGACACCCGGCTTGATGGTGTTGGATGGGGTTCAACTTCCTGAAAGGGGGAAGAGGCTGTTCACTCATAACCTCGGAAACAAAAGAATATATTTAAATTTCTCAATTTCCCTATTCACTGCAGGTACTGTGACTGGGGAGATCTTCACAACACAGGTGTTGAAATAGAATAGACTAGACTAGACTAGACTAGAATACAGACTAGACTAGAACAGAACAAGACATGACTATTTCAGTTGGAAAGGACCTACAACAATCACCCAATCCAACTGCCTGACCAGTTCACGGCTGACCAAGTTAAAGCATGTTCTTAAGAGAAGCTTTAAACCATTCCCATGCATCCTATCACTACACCAGGGAGAAGAGATCAGCACTTCCATTTCCACTTCCCCCTTCCAAGGAATACCTGTTTGGAAATGTTATCGAAAAACACAGGCGTCATGAGAGTCTGATTAGTGTAGGCAATAACACTTATTCATTCTAGATGAATCTAGTCCTAGAAAATCTGACAACTACCCAGTGTAGCCTGGTAGACGTGCAGAGAAGTCAACTTTCCTTCATATGTCACTCTTATAAAATATTCACAAGAAAATTTCTTTTAGCCAAGTATAACAAGGTCATCTTTTATGAAATTTACTTTCCTTGGGAGAGCGAAAATGATATTGGAACACGCTTAAACAATACTTTACTATGCCTCTATTAAGTGTATCAACATTTTGACATTAAATATTAAAAACAATCAAAACATAATTTGAAAGCAAATTATTAAGCACTCAAACTTTCAAAACAACTCTGTATGTAAGAATGAAGTAGATCTGTACAAGAAATGGAGGAAACTCTTATTAAACGTTACTCAATTTTCATTATAAGTGATATGGAAAAAAGAACAAATATAGTTATCAAAGCTAATTTTCCTTCCAGTATGTCATTAAAAACTCAAAGTGATTTCATAGGTTTTAGTAAATTCACAGTGTTTTTACACTGATGCCAGTGCAGAATATATGCAGATAATCACAAAACCCCTTTGTATTTGTAAAATAAGCCTCATTTCTAGACAAGTGTCGGGGGGGGGGGGGGAACGAGGGGGGGAGGAGGAGAGGAGGGGGGACACGCGTGTTAAGAATCAGCACTTCCACAGTGAAGAGATATTCCAGCATGCAAAAATTCCATCTTGTCTAAATCTTAACTGTGAACAGGTTCATCCTTACTTTGATGTCTGGGAAACAAGGAAATTTGATTCAGGTTCACATCTGCAATACAGACATATATGCAAAGTAAAACAGCGATTCATCTGCATAGAAATAGAAATTTTGAATGTGTAATGAGTAATGCAGCTGAAAAAGTCCATCCATATTCAGCAAAAGTGTATTTTGATTAAAGCTTTTGGAGACAAAGGCAGTCTTGGCAATGAAATCACCCAAGAGTAAAACTGGCGCCCTGAATAAATATGATTTATATTACCTCACTGCAAATCACGATTGTTGTGATACTCAAAAAAGTTGCATAGATGATGGGGTTTTCTGTAAGTATTCCCAACACACTAATGAAAGTGGGAACATCATAGTGCACAAGATAACTTAATATTTTCTCCAGACAAAAACAGCAGTCACATAAAATAATTAATAGGAAAACTGCCTTCAGAAGTTATTTTTCAAATCTGAAGGGTATGAGCACTTCAGCTTTTTTTCTAATATTTTGGGTGGCTAACTTTGAAGGCCTAGCTTGCTAATTGTTGCTGGCTTATTAAGATAACCATATTTACTAAGGTTCCTCACATTGGTATAGTAGTTCAGGGAGACTGGTTTTTTTTTAATCCTTAGATGCAGAGAATTCCATAAGACTTTTTAAATGCTGATAAAACTGCATCAACATGGCAAATCTAGAGGAAGCCTGTCTTGATAGCTTTCCTTTAATAGTTTCTCCATTTACATGCTGCCCTGGGATTCCCAGTTTCACTCTGAAGTTGAAATTCATCAGAGTTCTTCTCGAAGATTATCAAACAGATCACACATCCAGTAGGGAATTGTTCTCCCCGCTGAACAGGACTAAACTCAGATCTCAAACCTGAGTAGATGGCATAATGCCATGGCCTCAAACCTGGCCTCTGCTCCAAGCACAAACCATGATTCATTCCCCTGAGGTGTCCCTTCTTTTTTTTCTTCATCCAAGTGTACCTGCATGAAAAACATAGAAGAATGATTTGATTCTAAGAATGGCAGTTGGTACAGAAAGGGTAAGAGATCATTTTAGATTTCCCTGAATAAACTGGGAATATGTCCCTTATATATTGTTTATAAATTTTGCTTTCAACGATGCATACATCCTAATGTGTAGACGTGGCTCTTCAGGGCATGCTCTAGTGGCCAACATTATTGGTTTGTGGTGGGGTGTTGTGCGTGGGG
>JAOQGH010000019.1:72079542-72127942 GCA_025769975.1 Gallinago jamesoni | reverse complement strand
GTCCAGCTTCTCGTCCATCAGCACCCCCAAGTCCCTTTCCTCAGGGCTGCTTTCTAATACCTCATCCCCCAGTCTGTACTGATGGCGAGGATTGTTCCAGCCCAGGTGCAGAACCTGTCTTACAGTGGAAGTATAAAATTGTTTCAGTTAAGGCAATGGACTAGGACTCCAAAGATCTTGGATTTAGTACTGTCTCTGGTACAGAAAACCAGTACTGACCTTGGGTTTTTAGTTTTTTCATCTGTGCATCTTGGTTCCCATCTGTTTACCTTCAGAAAAGTGAAGAATGAGGGCATGATTGCATGAGATATTCTGTTACTATGGTAATGGATGCCACAAAAGAGCCTATTAATAAATATTTGAAAAATCTGCACCCACCTCCTTACCTTCTCCTCAATAAATCCTACCCCTCCCACGCTATATTATTTTGCATTAGTATTTTAAGGAACAGTATGCACATTTCAAATGTTGGGCTTTATGTAAGGCAATTGCATCATTCATGTACACTAGCTCATGAGAGGAAAATAAAGTATTTGTGCATTTTATAGAATATTATAGACATGCCTTATTCAGATATAAACACAGCAATATATAAACATAGCAGTTCCCCATATGCATGCCTTCTTTAATTATTTTTTTCGGAAAGATGAAGAAATCCTTAATTAGTAAGCATCAATAATATCTTCTTTACAAAAATCTAACTCCTTTTTTTGTTAACTCTTGTGCATTCAGAAGAATTATCCAAGCTAAACAGCATTGAATAAGGTGTATAAGGAAGAACAATAATATTGAAGCATGTGAGATACAGATTTTCTGTTTTTCTTAGACTGTTTCTTGTGCTTCTGTGCACGGAGGTTTGCATTGGAAACTTTCAATTTCTATTTGGTAGCAATGGCCAGTGGTTGCAGTAAACCAAGTCAGAAATAATGGCATTTATTTGGCTTTAGAGAGCAGCTATTCCCACTGCTAACTTTGTTCAATAAATTTGTAGAACTCTAGCCATGTCACACTAACATATATGGGCATTTAAGCTAGACCTGTTCTTTAGAGATTAATACAAAACAAATAGTACTGTATGTTCAAATGAAGACAGTGGCTAAATGTTGTGGTTGCTATTGTTATAAATGTAGCCATTCAGGCAATGAGAAGTTAGTTTAAAACCATCTCAAGTAACATTGCAGTGAACACAGTGGATATTTGCAGTGCCTCAGCCCAGCTTTTCAAAGTGTAGCAGTTGCAAAATTTTCAATTTATCTCAAAAGAGTCTGGTACTGAAGTTGTATCTTAAAGTCAAAGCAATTTAATTTGTTTTTTTGGTTTTTTTTTTTTTTTTTTTTTTTTTTTTTAATGATAGATGTTGCTTTATCATGTGTTTCCTGTTATGTCCAGATCTAGTTAAAACTGGAGAAAAAATTAAGACTCCATCTACAACTTTCTGGTTTTAGGTCTATACCTCTCATTTGGAGATCTGCAGTCCTCTTAGTAATTTTGTACAACAAACTCTGAATGTGTTTAGATCACTAGTCAACATACTTTTTATTTGATAATGAAAAAATAAGAAAAACAATAATGCAGCTCTGAATTCCTACATGAGGAAAGAAAAGTCACCAAAATCTTGCTTCTCATACCAGATTGCTGAACAAACAACATAAAATACTTCAGGTTAGAGAGCAAGTTTCCTTTCATTTCAAGGAAGTTTGATACTGTCACGTGTTAGATCTGAAATCTCTTGAGCAGAAAACTCTCAACTGATGAGTTCTGGGTTTTTTCTAAGACACACGTGCTGTAGTCAGTGAGCGTTCTTGTGGTTGACAGTCAAAAATCATTGGCAAACAGAAAACACAGAGTCCACTTCCACTGCTGGAAGGTCACCAGCAGCAAACAGAAAAACAGTACTTTCCCAGTAAAAACTGAAAACATTCAAATATACTCTGCAATTTCATCATCATCTTGCTTTTCTGTATGCAACCACAACCTAGAGGTAAAAGTGTCCTGGATCCAGAACTCAACAGCTCCTTTTCCCAAAGAAAAACAAAATAACACATTAACACTAAGAATTTCAGTGCCAGGTGGATACAGAAATACCAGTTGCTATAGCTTTGGCTGATTTACCCATTACTTGTCCCATTTCTCTTTTTACCTTTTGTTAACATAGCATTGACTCCTAATGCTCGTAATAAGCTGAAGCAGAGGAGAACCTTGATATCCAGCTACATGGCTAGACCCATGTACCTTCATGGACAATATAAAAGTCTCTTTTAAGTATAAGGAGTCTGTTGAGTTCTGAAAAGGAAAAAAAGACATACAGCTCACTGACAACTACACAATCAAAGTCATGAAAACTTAACAGGTTGAGGTGGAATTCTTTCAATGGTTTCTTTCAAGCCTCTTGGTGGCAAGGAAGAATCTCATACTTACCTTTTTCCCCCACTCATGCTTCCTCCAGAACTGATGCCAGAAATAACTGTGGTCATGTAAGAGTGCTGAACTGCTCAGATATTCTTAGTAGGACAAAGCAGAAATAAAATTGTGTTTGGATCAGCAGATCCCTAAGCATAAATCCTGCTAAAATAAGACATAAAAATTCATATAAAATAATCACATGAATTCCTACAAAAGCAAAGGCAAAGGTGGATATAAGAAAATAACTTGTGCATTCGATGGATATTTCAGAACTAAATAATGTTTGTAATACCCCCAAAACTGGCCACTCATTACCTCTGCATAGGAAATATATATTTGAATATTTCTCAAATGACAGAGAGATGCCAGTGGATACAAAGACAGAATACATAAGAAGTGGGCTTGATAGGAATGAGCTAAAAGTCTTCTGTATGACTGCCAGGAAAAAACAGTGCAAAGAATGTGAGGCTTTTGTGCAATATTGATGCCACTATCAGAAGAACGGAGTGTAATTCAGCTAGATTTATCCCTAATAACAGGCATCTAAGGATATTGCTAGATAATCAGGTATCTGGAAGAACACAAATAATAATGTTGTGTACATGTTTCTCACCGTAAGTGCAAGGTTATAGTGATAGTACATATTCAGGTGGAGGAAAGGAAATGAACGAACAAATCTCCCCATAAGAATAAAAGAAGAGTATATTATTCACTATAAAGACTGCCCTGCAGAGGGAAATAACAAGAGCAGTGAAAGATGGTGGTAAGATACTTTCTCCTAGTTTGCTTAGGAAACAACAGCAAAATAAATCCATGACAAACTGCTGCAATCTAGAAAACTATCATATACATTCAGGGATTGTTCAAATAGATTTTAAAATAATGGATAAAAGAGACACATCAGAATGTAATTATAAACAAAAAATTGTCTTGGAGCTGGTGACTTTCTGCCGAGGCCTTGTAGGTTTGGACTAGTTAGCGTTTTTAATTGCTACAAAAGAAAAAGACAAAGCTGTCAGTGGTCATATTTGCAAAGGAGAAAAAGGGAAAGCAGTAAGCTGAGAGAAACCATTTTCTTGAAGAATTTGAAGAATTTATTGCATGTAACCAAGATAGTTCTGTCTTCCTTCAAAAAAAAAAAAAAAGAATAAAAAGAAGAGTAAATGGATGAAGAATAAAGTTACACAGTTTGGCCTTCTACCTTTGAAAACCTCAACCCATGTGGTCAGTCTGTAGCTACTTCCACTTGTAAATGCCTCTAAGGTCTATATTGATTTATATGCACATGGAGATATGCAGTGGTTATTTGCAGTCCAGGAGCACATTAATGTGATATTTAAACCTTGAGGAGTTGCTTTTCCAAAATGGTAAAACTCCATCTGCTCACATTGGGAAGTTCTAATTTCCGCCAATTTTTTCAGCACATTTCAAATAAGGTTCTGGATTTAAAAAGGTATTCTGCTGTGCAGTCTTATGTCTTTGCTCTGATACTAAAAAGAGTACATGAAGTATACTAGAATTTTAATTATATTCAGGCTGAACACTCTATAAAATCTTTATGGGAGAATAGCCACTAAAGGAAAAATGACAAGGCAATCGATGGACTAATGACAAAATCCTTGCAATCTTCTCCTGCATTTTATCAGAGAATTAGGTCTTTTTAATTAGGTTAGAGAACAAATTCACTCATTCTGATAACTTTACTCTTATAGACCTATTGATTTCAAAGTAAAGCCACCAACACATTAAATGGAAATGTGAATATACACTTCTATGAGGCCTAGAATATTAGAGATTCATTTTTCCACTGTATTAACAGAGTGAACCTTTTGGCTATTTTTTTTCTTATAGTCACTTCTTCTATACTGTTAGTAACATCAGACACAGAGTTTGTAGCAACTTTGACCATGGGGTGGTGGAGCAGTGCCAAAGACTCCTAGGTCATCACTAAGCATTCAATTTTCCAGGGTGCCGCTTCCCAGCCTTTAATTCCTAACTACATCTCAGTGCCTGCAGTAAAGGGAAGAATTCTTCTCACCTGTAGCCCATAATTGCAGTTGGTTCTTACTTCCCTGTTCAGAAAATATCTTTGATCTCAAACCAAAATAAAGGAAGATTCAGGTTCAAGGAAGGTATAGACAAAACAAATATATCTTTTTTTTTTTCCTTTTTTTTGCAGATAAATTGAAAAGTTGTTTCCACATACTATATAAAAGGCAGCGGAGAGATCAGGCACTCTGACTTTCAAGCTGAGATTTGCCAGTTTTTTTAGACTACTTTTTGAAGGCCAGACACTGAACCTAATCAGCTGGAAAATGAAAACCATGGGGATATTTTGGGGAATATTATCAAATATTCTGTCACAGTGCTTTTTGCCTAAAAACTCTGACCATCCTCTGGTCGAAGTAATCGTAGGAGATGGAAGCAATCATATCGTGCCTGTTGCACGCAGTTCCTTCCCAGGAGTAATGCACGAAGCAATGCTCACAAATCTATACCAGCAACTGTTGCTAGGCAGTCACTGAGCAGGGAATATATACTTCTGCTACTCTTGTGCAGCTGATGATGTTTTTGTGGAGCTGGTGTTAGTCAAATACTTACCTTACATGTGAGACCCTGTGGTCAGTCTCCAAAAAGGCAGTGCAGTTAAGATTCTGCAAGAATAAAGTCTGTACGTACATAGAGACCATGGAGCCTGAGGAAAGCCAGCAGCTGTTGGGGGATTTAATTTTTATTCTGTGTCAATCTTTTGACTTTCTATTTTATTTCAGTTTATTATTTTAATAGTGAAAACTTCTGGCATATGATTAGTTTTGAGGTTGTTCATGCTCAGAAGATTTTCTCATCAAGGCACACTGAGATGTTATCTCAGGGGCTTTTTCATATAGCTAATTTCTTGCTGATGAAGTTGATACTTCCATTGAAACAATGAATGCATCCTTACCCGTCAAACCAAACGTCTCTTTGATTGTCACCTGTACTCCTGCCACTCTTTACTCCCAATTTATCATCAAGAAAGCTCCTAGTGTTCTTCTAATGTGACAATAGTTAATACATACAACAAATTTTTCAACTCCAAAGAGCCTTGAAGATTATGGAGAATATTTCTTCGTCATTTCATTGTGGGTGATAATATTTTAATGGATTTTATGGAGGTTTTCAACAGCATATCTGCTCAACAGGCTTTCCTGCAGAAACAGTGCTGCAGCATGTAGGTTATGGAGGATTTGAGAATAGCACAATAAACAGTGGTGCAGTGTTAATTTCTCAGGACCTACTGGCTTTAAAAATGAGTGTGAGCATCAGAAGACAACTTGCCATTTTAGAGACTACCAAAGTAAAGGATGGGAGGCAGATGTCCTACAAGCAGAGTAACTCAAATAAATCAATGAGTCCTGCAGAACATTAACTGTCCTGAAAAGAACCTTCTACATTTAAACATTTGTCATATATTCACATTCTGCAGAATATTTCTTCTCTTGCTCTTTCAGAAGCAAAGCCAGTTACTCTAGACAGACTTAAACACAAATTGCTTCCCTCAAAGGCAGGAAATACTGATAATCCCAGGGATTACTTGATAACAGGGATGAAAAATAGAGTTTTGACCTGATGCCGTCAAAAATCCCTCCTGGCATACTCTCACAAGCCATCTTATAGAGCCACAAAGGATATACTACCTGCAGCAAGACTACCATACATTTTCTTCCCAGGACAGTGGCAAGGCTGGGAATGTTTTGGAATTTGGGAGATGATTATATTAAAAGTGTTAAATAATCCAAATTACGTGGAAAACAACCCCTATCTTTGTGAATTCCTCTTAAAATCAGGAGTTGCTCACATGATTCCTCCAGCCAGAAAATGAAGCCAAAGAGGCCTCTGCTCAACATGGTGATAATGCACCTCTTGAAGTGTTTGTGGAATATCAGGGTCGAACACAATAAAATATGATCAGAAAAAAGCAAAAAAGTACCATGTTAGCTTCACAAGACTCCAAGCTATTTCCCCTGATGATTATTTACATTGAGCATGGTGAGGCACTGGAACAGGTTGCCCAGAGAAGTTGTGGATGCTCCATCCCTGAAAGTATTTAAAGTCAAGTTGGATGGAGCTTTGAGAAACCTGATGTAGTGAAAGGTGCCCCTGCCCATAGCAGGTGGGTTGGACTGGATGATTTTTAAAGGTCCCTTCTAACCCAAACCATTCTATGATTCTATCTTACTTCTTCTAGTGATAGTAACCTGTGTTTCCCGATCTCTGTACCACTTAAGCCAAGTTTTCTTGGTCCAGATCCTGAACTCGTTTATCTGGAACATCATATAATCATATCAATGCTCGGATTTCAAATTGGTAAAATATATTCAGGTTCTTATTTTTATAGCTATATTAAATTGGCTATGTATCTGACAGACAAATTTATATTTATTATGGTGTTGCATTTTAAGATTTTTTAAATGTGTTTAAAATAAGTTCCGTGTTTTTGACTGTGGCTAACAGCAAGCTGAAACTTCATAAAGTAAGTGGAAGTTTGTTTTTTTTTCCCTTAACAAGGAATGGAGAGCCTCCCTAACTTTGCACTGATTGAAGACCTGAATATGGTCAAGAAGCACAAAACGGGTAACACGTACTACAGAGACTCATGGGAATCATCTGCCACCTAGTGCTCCCAGGGGGGGAGGAGGGCCACCCTCCCAAAGATGGAAGCGATGAAGGAGCATGTACTGGGCTTCTTCACAGTTCACTGCGTTCAGCCTCAGCTGCTCCTGCTTGCTCCTTATTCAGTCAAGCTCAGATCTCTCAACAGTCCCACTGGCAGCGAGAGGGCATAACCCTGACATACAAGCAACAGCCAAATTGCCCTTGTTATTTATTACTCGCCTTCCTTCAAGCTACCTGTTTGTTCTGCATTTTGGATACAGATGGGAGGAAGGTTCCTGAAAGTGTAAAATGCATCCTTTGAGCATCTATTCTCTCCTGGCTGTGAAACTCCCACTTCAGGTCAATGCCAAACTGTTTGCTGATGGAGCTGTCCTTATTTGCAGTGAAGATGAGGAAATGTATGCAGAGGAAAAGGGACAAATACCAAAAAACTGTAGGAATTTTCACCCTTTTGCAAGACAGGTAAATGTCTTTTTTGTTTGTTTTTTCAACATATAGGCAAAATATATAGGCAAAATTTTCCACACTGTTCTATTAACCAGCATCTTACTATATAGATGTTTTGGGGATTTTTTACAGCCTTTTGGTGATAAAAGTTACTGCAGATATCTTTCCCCCCCCCCCCCGCTGTTGTTTTGAGTATTTAGACTTGTGTGGGGAACATGTAGGAATCTGCTTTGTGAGAAAACAGAAGACAATAGCAATTATAACACTGCCACAGCCTAATACAGAAGTATGCCCATCTGTCTTAGCAAGTCCAAAGGGCAGTGAGTGCAAGACTTTCCATGACAATGAAAGGAAAAACAAAAATCATTTAAGTAGAAAGAAACAAAGGAGAAAGCATTAGAAAATCAAGAATACAGGGCACGTGAAGCAATCATTTCAAACAATGTAAACACCAAGTGAATGAGAAATTGATCACTAAGCCAATCTTCTGTTATTATAACTATTGCAAAACATAGCAATATTTTTCGGATAAGTACAGTGGAACTAATATATTTTGTAATGGAGATATTTTATGCTTTCCCTGAAGAGGCATCAAGTGAGTAATAATATTTGTACTGCATTTAGTGGTGATTTCAGTTCTAAAGGAAAATGTTGTTTCGTTGTAAACAGGTTTAATAAGACTGTGCATACAAGGTGATTTTGTGTTTACATTATATATTAGAGCCATGATGTTAGTGTAAACCATCCAGTTTTCAGACAATTTGGAAGAAGATGTGTTTGGAAATCAAATATTCCTCAAGCCAGGTGTATAGACACTGTTAGCTGCAATGCTGTGATGAGACCTGCCCAGACAGACACACACTTGCCTGCTGTGTTCCCAGTGAAACACAGGGTTGATTCCAGTAAGAGTTAACATAAACCCAAGTCTTCCAAAAGAGACAGTGCTCACAAAGGTGGTTATTACCATAAAAGAGGAAAAACAGAACTGAACAAAAGAGGCAAACTCTCTAGTACACAAGCCATCAGTTACAAAAGCAAACAGCAGCAAACTTCAGCTTAAACAGGGGTTTGGAATAACTGTTTAAAGTTCAAGGTATTGATGCTAATAAATTGAACAGATTAAAAGAAATTAAATTATCTAGAATGCCAGTGATTTCAAGTTTGAACTTTGCCTGAAAATTGTTGTATTGATTTCAGACCAGAGGAAGAGAACGGTTCATCCATTTTTTCCTAGCTCTTTAAAATGGTCTTTTTTCTTGTTCTTTCATGGTTAGACAAAGATTTACTAGAAAAGCATTGGATGGCCTAAGCAAGCACTTTCCCTTTTTTACTATTTATATAAGGGTGGTTATTGTTCTCCACTAGGTTCATAACTAAAATCAGATTGACCATGTTGCAGAAAGCTGAGCATTTGTAAGCCATAGCAGGATCCCAGCAACCAAAGACCAAAGCTCTAACAGGCTAAGATGTTTTATGCTCCTTCCTTTCTCAATGGCATTCTCACATCTTCCTCCTTGTAAGATCAAATTTTTTGCTTAGCACAGATGCAATTAAGATATAAATCTCAGAATGAGACAACAACCTTGCATTCTAGTTTGCCTAAAATGGATAAATTTTATTGTAATTTCCATCATTTGCTCTGCTGTCTGCTAAAAAAAAATAAATCTTTTACATTCTGTAGTCAAAACAACTTTCTTTCTTGTAGAAGAATGATGGGTTAACTCCAAGGAATTTGTCTAATTCTTAAATAATTTTTCTGCTCTGACTTTAACAGCAGTTAACTGCCCACAAGCCTTACAGAAGCACCTAGGTCTCAGCTAATGCCGGCAAGAGCTGGGGTCTGCTTCAGACATCTGAATTTGTGGAGTTTAGTTACTGGAGTGCAGTGTTTTACCAAACATCCTCAGAGCCTGTATTTTTTCCTATAAACAGCAGAAGTTAAGAGGAAATGGCTTGCGCTCTTTCTCACCATTTATCTCTGCACACTAAAATACCCTGAGAAGAGTTACACCCTCCTTTCCTTCACTTTAAGCAGAAAGACTGAATGGAACCTGCAGGGAAAATGATGGGAGTGAGGCATGGGGGATGAGGGTATGTGGGGTAAAACTGAGCCTGGGAAAGGGGGAAGAATGTTTAAACATTTGCTTCTCAGTGCCTGAATCGGTGATTGAATGTTTACATTAGCTAACAATAAATTAAGTTAAATTCCCCCTGCCCACTGTGTCTTGTCTCTGCCACCTAGTTCTGGCCATTTGAAGCTTAATGACATTCTCTAACATCCTTCCCTGTATTTTAGTTTCATTCTTCCCCTTCCCTTCTTAAAAGATAGCCCCTCACAAGGTAAAAATACTGGGTTTGTGCAGTTCTTAACACAGTGAGGTCCCGATCAACTTGCAAACGTGGGCAACAGGCAGGGATGCTTATTTAGTGCTCAGTGGTGTCTGGGCACCCTCACCAATTTCACCAATGAGAAAAAGAGGTTTTACTTTAAGCTGTGTGTGTAATACAGGTGGCTGCATGTCCAAAGATGGTGAAATGCTGTGTTCAGTGTCTGCAGGAGGACAGCAATAAACACGAAACAGTAGATCTGGTTCTGGCAGGGTACACAGCTGTGGGTCTGTAGTGCCAACATACAGGATGTCAGGACTAATACCTTTGATAGTCCAGCCCCTGAGATCATGTCTAAATGCCACAAGATCTCCCAGGTAGCATCTCAGAAACCCACAACTGTCTGAAAAAAACTTTCAACAGAAGGTGTGGCAAATAGCTGGCCAAGCCAGCCGATCAAGAGTTTCCTATAATGCTTAAATTGCAAGTGCAGGTTCACTTATGCTGCACCTATTCCTAGGTATTCTTAACTGATTGAAATGTTCAAATTTTAAATTAATTTAAAAGTTGCTATGGACCCCAGTTTTGTCAGAATTTATTTAGTGCATTCTCATAAAGAGCCAGAAGTCCATGGCAATTTGGTTTCATTTTAGAATTTCTACATTTTAGAACTTTAAAATATTAGTCTTTAAACATGATGTGATCTTGAAACCTGATGAACTTTTTTTCCCCCACTTCAGCAGTTTCCCAGACAACTAAAATTATTCACACACTTAGGTACAGCATATTTTAGAGGTAAGATGTTTAGAATTCAGTTTCCTGTTTTCCCAAAGCAAATAAGTAGCATTTCTGTCTTGGTAAAATCACCACCAATAATGAGTTACATTCATTATCCCAATTAATGTCTTTATTCCATGTGATACTAACAAATGTTTGTCATAAAGGGTGATGATATTCATCAAGAGACAAGGAGTTGTTATTTGGCTGATCAAGTACCGAGTGTGACACTGTATCTGAAAGAGACATTTCCAGGAAAATAAAATACTATTTATTGTGTTGAGGACTAATGGCCAAGTTCTGTCTCCCTAAAATGTCCTCCTCTCTTTTTTATTCAGGAGAGAATTAAATGTTGCTACCTGTAATGTACATCTTTCTTTTAAATTCAGAAAAGATTTAAGCTGACTTGTGCCTGAAGAGGATTTCAGAGGAGGGACAGATTATAGAAATAAAATTCTCCACCAACTTTTTTTTTTTTTTTCTTATGGCTTTAGCCTGAGACCTATAGAGGGCAGAAAGGTAAAATCTCTGGAAGCTGAATCTCTGGCAAGCAGTTAGATGCACAAGGAGGCTGACTTTTATTCCTATCTTTAACAAGATAAACCCTGATTTGTTTTTCCCTTTCTTCACCTTTGCTTTTTTGAAAATATTTGCAGTTTCTCTGTCCTGAATATTGACAATAGATGCCTTCATTTTTTTGTTTTCTTTTATTTTGGCTTAGGTCTAGAATCTTTTCAAGTTCCCTAGATAAGAAAATATTATTTACCAAAGGGCATAACAAATATAAGAGGTGAGGTTTTGAGCCTATGAAATCTCCAGATCCCCTTTGACATGAGCTGCAAGATCCAGATACACAAGATGGTATTCCCAAACAGGAAGAGGTAAATATATCTTCCATTGATAGGAAAGAAGGTTTTTCCAGCAAGCAGAAAGATCCAGGAGAGCATGCCTGAACCCCAGGAGCCCTGCAGAGTCTGTCTCTGTCACCTGTTTACGCATGTCTTTAGAGGGCAAATCTTGCTCTGCTGGCTTCCAAGCAATGAATTCTGGTCAACAGTTTCAGGTTGTGTCTTCAGAAACTCACATTCCAACACCTCTATCAAATTATGACCTTTGTCCTCATACAAACACTTTAAAAGACTGTGTGCTACATAAACACACAGGCTTACAGCCACTCATCCAGGCAAAGAATTCTCTCTCTTACTGCTTGCTAATAGAATAAGAAAACAGAGCTTAGTGGATCAAGAAGAGAAGATCATGAGACGTGCTGGGCAGAAAAGAACCTAGTGAGGTTCAACAAGGGCAAGTGTAGGGTCCTGCACCTGGGGAGAAAGAATGCCAGACACCAATATAGGTCAGGGGTGGACCTGCTGGAAAGCACTTCTGAGGAGAAGGATCTGGGGGTCCTGGTGGATAGTAAACTATCCATGAGCCAGCGATGTCCCCTTGTTGCCAGTGGACAAGCTACATAGGGAAGAGTGTGGCCAGTCAGTCGAGGGAGGTCATTCTCCCTTTCTGCTCTGCACTGGTGAGGCCACAACTGGAATACTGCGTCCCTAGTTCAAGAGAGACAGGGAACTACTGGAGAGAGTCCAGAGTAGGGCAACAGAGATGATTAAGGGATTGGAGCACCTCCCTTATGGGGAAAGACTGAGAGACTCCTTAGCCTGGAGAAGAGGGGAGACTTTATTAATGCTTGTAAGTATCTAAAGGGTGGGTTGAAGGATGTTGGAGCTGTACTCTTTTCAGTGGTTCCCAGAGACAGGACGAGGGGCAAAGAGCACAAGCTGGAACATGGGAAGTTCCATTCAAATATGAGGAAAAACTTCTTTCCGGTGAGGGTGGCAGAGCCCTGGAACAGGCTGCCCGGGGAGGTCGTGGAGTCCCCTTCTCTGGAGATCTTCAAGCCCCGCCTGGATGCAGTCCTGAGTGATGTGCTCTGGGCAACCCTGCTTTGGCAGGGGAGTTGGACTAGGTGATCTGATGTCTAGAGGTCCCTTCAACTCTGACAATTCTGTGATTCCGTGAAACAGAAAGAGCATTCTTAGACTGAAGTGAACACAAGTGAAATACGACTCTTACTGGGGTTTTTTACACTCAGACTCCCAGGCTGCTGCAATTACCTGTCAAACACATCGAGCCTTTCCCCAGAGCATCAGTGGCAGGAAAACTCAGAGCAGGAGAAATCTAATTAGCATGTGCACCTGGTTGTCTTTGGAAGGTCCCCATCTGTCCCATGGAAGCAGACCCAGGCATCTTCAGAAGACTTCAATCTGGAATTGATCACATTGCTGTTTTCTTCTCTGGATGTTGTTTCTCTTCTGAAGACAAAATAGGCCAGAGGCTATTCAGTATAGCTTACACACACTGCAATTTTGGGTTTATAAAAATAACTCCACATATGGCATTTTTTATATTAGACGTAATCCCTCAGTTTGGAAAATAATTGGTACACTGAATTTACAAAATCTATGTGTACATTATATACAAAATAAAATGTATTTACAAATAATTTGAAGCTGTTTTCTCCTCATCATTAATGGCTCTTTTCCAGGTTTTCAAATGTTTTTCTACTCTTTTTGACCATGATCAAGTTGATTTCCTTCATGCTAGCTCATAAGATGCTATGTTTTGGATTTTTCACCAAAACACTGTCGATAACACAGCAATATTTTAGCTATTGCTGCACGGTGCTTACACGGTATCAAAGAACTTTTCTGTTTCTCACCTTGCCCCACCAGTGAGTTGGCTGGGGATGGCCAATGAGTTGGCAGGAGACACAGCCAGGACAGCTGACTCCAACTGGCTAAAGGGATATCCCATATCAAATAACATCATGGTCAACATTAAAAGCTGGATGAAAGAAGGAGAAAGGGGGACATTTAGAGCTTTCTGTTGACTAAATAATACAATGATTTAGGATGATTATTTGGCGATATATTTTATTTATATTTTGTTGTTGTTGTTGTTTATGGCTAGGCATTTTTTTCCATTTAAAATTTTGAATTTGTAAATACCAAATTTTTCCAAAGAGCTGGCAGAACAGTAATTTTCAATTGCTCAATTTTCATTTTTGAAATTCTCTAAGATAAAGACCATGTTAGCATTACACAGATTGGCTTAGTAGCTCAAGTCTTTTGTAATCTGACCCATATTTTAACAATGGTTCGATGGTTCTACATAGATCTATTTTCAAGCTAGTCTTCCAATCTGATACCAATAGTCTGTATCCGTTAACCCTTCCTTTTACAATTTATTGCTCAAGTCCAACCAATAACAGGCAAAACACAAAATAATGTGAGGTAGAAAACCCATACCATTTAAAGCCCAAGTGTAGTACCTTATGCAAGTGACACTAGTCAGAATGAGATATAATTAATACTGAATGTTCACACCTTAATCCCTATTTTGTTCTTTTGCCACAGTCCTCACTGGAATATTGTACCATGAAATTTAATCCCTATTAGAGATACTCTGGCAACAAGTGCCGTTCCCCTGGAAGAGATGCAGTGCAGCCTAAATTGTCATAGATGATAAGAATTTCTGATGCTTGAGATGCCTGGGCCCTTGAACATCCCTGGCACATTTCCTCTAGCTCATTTCACTTGAGTGAGGGTAGTGATTTTGACAGACTTAAGAAGCACGGTCAGGAGACAGGGTGACAGTTTTAGCCCCCTGCCTGTCTGTGCTTTGCTCTAAAATGACAGAACACTGGTGCTTTCAGCAGAAGGCCAGCACTGATACTATACCACAAAAATATTACCTGAGCTCACAGAGAAAACCTGTGGAAAATGGAGGAAGTGAGCAACATCTCCAGCATCTCAGTGGGAAGAAGTCCTTCTCTCTGCATCCTGATGGGTCCAGGTACAACAGTCAGGAGTATAACATTTTGTAGCTCTAGAGATTCACGTGTCGAGTGTCAGATTGAAAGCTTCATTTATTTTTGCTTTGTCAATAAATAGATTTTTAAGAGCATTTAAATAGCCAAGGATAATACTCCAAAGAGCTGCAAAATTAAATTTAATGTATGACATTAAAAGTGACTGAGGCAAACACGTTTAGGTGGCAAAAATATTTATTGATTTTTCTTGTTGCTAAAGCAAGAGAAAGAAAAAGTTTAAGCAGCCAAAGAGCAGCCAAAGAGCAGCCAAAGAGCAGCAGATCATTTCCAAATTGGCTCCAGTACTCTTCTAATATTGCCTTTCTAACGATGTTCTGGACTTGGCCAGGTTCCATTCATAACCAACAATTTAACCTTTTAAAGCCACTAGTGTGCCACAAAACATACATTTATTTCTTCAAGTACTTCTATTCATGGTGCTGTGATTAGGCCAAGTCACTTCAAATATTGGCAGGAACTCCCTTTGCCATAAGTATAGAAATAGGCAGGAAAGGATGGATTGAGGACCGGTGGTTAGTTCCCAGAAGACGAGGAACCGTTTGGGTCCCGTGCTCCCACCATACCCCTCATTACCTTAAAAAATACTGGTATCACAGACATTGGAGAAAGAATGTCTAATCATACAAGATGAAAAGGCAGTGACATAGATGTGTGCAAATCAAAGAGAGTTAAAAGTTTGTTTTCCTGCACTGCTAGGACATCTCACCTGCGTGTAGCAGGGCACACAGGAAAGTTTCAGCTGAAAGACACACACACACAAAAACAAACAAAAAGTGATAGATTTCACAATCAAGTAGAAGCCCCAGAAAATAAAACAGGTTGTAGGAAATTTCACATTTATGAAATCTAATAAACCGAGACACCAATTTTCCAAGTACAAAAAAGAGACAGTTTAGCAGCTGAATAAGAGTGCTCAAATAAAAGCTTGTTAGTCAGAAATCTGAAAGGAAAAAAGGAATACAATGAACTTCTTTAGTTTATAGAAAAAAATGTCTGAGGAGAGACATTCTAGAAGACTTTCTGAGTACATGCAAAACATGAACAGAGAAAAGGGGTATGTTTTAGTCAATGACTGACATGGAGCAGAACAAGAAAATATGGATTAAAAAGAGAAAAGGAGTCAGAAGTATTATATTACTGAAATAATTGCTTTTTCTTCCCCTACTATACAACCCTAGACCATCCTCCAAATTTAAGTGGATCTCTGAATTTGCCTATTTCATTCATTATATTATCAACCATTTTCCAAGGTCCCTCCTAAAAGAAATTTTGAATCCACAGATTTTTGATGAGAGAAGATGCATATTTCTCATTCTCATGGAAGATGTTTGTGGAGACTCTTAGAACAAAGGAAAACAAGTTAACTCTCTTTTCCAGCTACATTTGTTATCAACCAAGAGCTATCCTCAACATGATTTAGACTTTTTGAACACCAGGACAAAATCTGTACTATATTTAACAACTGGAAGCACTTAACAGATTGCAGCACAGATTCCCACTTAGGACAGCTCTTTCTTTCCTATTTGTTTTTTTCTAAAAACGTGCTTCTTCATTTTTCAGAATGAATACAGAAAGCATTCATAAGGGAAACAAACAAGCTGAAGAATTTCAGTCACAGCGTTAATACGCTGGATTGCTTTTAGGAAGAAGTTGATTTTTACCCAGTGCACTCTGTTAATTATGTTTATCACAGTCATAGCTCTTTTTTTAAAACCATCCCACAGGTCCATACCATTTACTAGTTTTACAGCTCTGCAGATTGTATGTTCCTTTAATGCAATTCTGGTTCTTTTGTAACACTCTACAACTTTGTTAAAAGAAAAATACAAAAAAAAGCCATTCAGATTTTACTGCAATGGGAGTGTTTCTGCCTTATCCTTGATTTTTTGGAAAGGAATGGTCAAAAGATGGAATTTCTTTGGTGCAGTACATTTGCAGAGCTACAAACATATCATAAACTAAGTCTCAACACCTAAAGCCCTGTAGCCAAAAGGCTCTGAATTACTTGGCAAATTCATGCATGATAGATATGAGGGACCAAGTCCAAATGTTTCAATATTAAATAGCAGGAAGATATACAGGAAGAAAAAAAAAATTATTATAAGTAATCAGGTGGTTATGTTCTATGCCCTCAATAATGTACTTCTACCTGGATTAACTCTGGATAGAAATCTATCCATTTCTCCCCCTTTCTTATTTCTTCTTTTATTGTCCAGCTAATACTGGGTTTTATACATTGGATGTTGTTCTGTATTCCAGAAAACCTAGCATCAGGTTTTGGTTCTAATGCAAGCCTTGAATCCAAGTATTCAAGTTTACTTTTAAAGATGACTTCCTAATGTTTGGATAATTTAAGTTTTTATAAGAAGAACCCAGAAGAACTCTTAACAACTCATTGTGGAGAACGCCCACCACTGGTTCCTCAGAGATCTCATTGGTATCATAACATCTTGGCACAGGGCATGAAAACCTAAGTCTTTAACTTTACAGCTAACAGAAAGCATGTGAAGGCCATACAGAGTTACTGAGGACAAGTGGCAGAGACAGTAAGTGTTTGGAATAGCAAAATTCAGAAATTATCAAAAAAAAATGCCAACTTTTTATGTTAAACTGATCCAAGCTTAGATCCTTAGGTACTATGCCATCTCGCTGGAGAAAGTCCCAACAGGCAGAGAAAGATGAAACACAGAAAAAGAGGTTACAAAAATGCCCCAAGATGTCTTTCTGTTGACACAAGAGGTCTGTGAAGACAGGTTTATTTTTTTAGATCATACAGTAACCACACCTGAAAGCTACCAGCATCAACCACATGGCTACCCTGTTAAATGTGGTGATAGCATTATTATATAGGTATTGAGCCATGCTTGTTTCCTGTTTTAGCCTTCCACAAGAGTAATCTTCAAACTCATTACAGGGATGGCTATCATGCTTATAGCTCAGATTTCTTCTGCAATTAATTCCTAAGCATTACAAGACTAATTTTCTTGGTTGTAGCAGCAGAATTTGCAATCAGTCCCACAGATCCAGAATAAATGATCACACATTAAAAATGGAGAGATCAACACATTGAAACCCACAAGCCTAAGCCCATCATGTTGAATTTAACAGGAATATTAACCTGTTTATGTTTAATCACAATAAGTTGTCAAGGAAAGGTCTTGCTCTTCTTTATTTTATTATTTAAACAGAAAAAAATTGATTTTACATCCACTTTACATTATTCTCCAAAACATCCAAAAGTCCTTTGGTAGTTCTCTCTGCCAACTTTACACTGTATGATTAAGAGTTCAAAAGTACAGAGAGACTCCAGTCAAAACTATAACAAAGAAAGGTCTTCAACTCAGGTCTCCAAAGGACAAGACAGTGTTCTAATAATCCTAGTGTGTCTGTTCTCTGTCCAGAATTAAATAAGATAAATATCTTTACCTTCCACATTTGAAATAGGATTTCCATTCCCTCTCCTTCCCATTAGGACTTTTATCCTGTGAGCTTGGTAATGAAGATGGTTCATGCAAACCTATTTGAGGAAAAAAAGTCCATTGAGATATGTGGAGTTTTGTGTGGTTTGTGCAGGGTTTTTTTTCACACCTAAGAAAGAAGGCTGTCAAACTAATGAAGGAACAGTCATTTTAATATGGTCTCACATCTTCAGAAAATATGTCCAGAACTGAGCCATAATCACAAACTCTTCTGTTCCTTATCTGTTAATAAGTAATTAACTCTATCATAGCTGAAGCAGTGTTCCTCTCTGGTAGCTTGAACACTCACCCAGGGTTGGCTATCCAGCAGGCTAATCTGAGCAACCAGACAGTCCACCTGAAGCTGAGAAGCTCATGCAAATGGGACAAAATATGATAGATTTCCATGAGAAAAGTAGTATCAGTGAAAAAATCCTGGACAGCACTGTTCAGAACAGCAATGCACTTGTGGGAACATTCCCAAACAACGCTGTAGGCAATTTCACATACTCAAGAATAAGTAATTGCTTTTCAGGTTGATCAAAACTCAGATACCAAGTATATTCTGCATTCCATTAATTGTTGTCCCTATTCTTTTTCTTTCTCTGCACCATAATAATCTATACATCAGCGTTACGATGGCTCCCTAGAGGTAGGCAGCTTACACTCCATCTTGCAATCTTTCATAAGCAATGTGCATCTCTGCTCAGTTTTATTGGCATCTAACTGCCTCCTTGTCAAACTTCCTTGCACATCTATTATTGTTTGAAGTTTGCCATTTTATTTGATTACTTCAAGGTTTTGAGCCCTAGGGATAATCCTCTTGCAAATTGTTTGTGTAATGACACTTTCACTTCATTTTATTAAATGCCAGAAACTGCATTTAAAACAGCATTAGCCATATGACACGCTCACATAGAGACTTACAAATTGATAAATGTTACAGAGGGGCATAGTACACGGAAGAAGGATCCCCCAGTCACAGCCTCAGGAATTTTTTTTGCTGAAATTATGTCCTGTGTTGCAGTGTTTGGTATCAGAGGTATCCTGCTTCTCTGAATACATTAGGTACTTAGACAAATAACTGTACACTCCTGGGAAGATCCATGTCCACATTCTGCAGTAATATGTAAGAAGTCCTGTCAGTAGAACTTCAGGCTCATCATAGAGCACATAAGGGACAGACCTAACTGAGGTTCCCATATGACACCTTCCATATAATTGTCTTCCAACTTCTGCTTCTTACGTAAACAGTCTTTAAGAAATAAACTATGCTCCTTCTTGCACACAGTTATTTAATTTAGTTCATAGTGTACACATGTATTCCCTGCACTTTGTTTCCAGACCTGCGTCCCTTTGGAAGGAGGACATTCTGGGAGAGAGCTGGGTGCTCATCTTATAACCTATATATGCTCTCTCTATATAAAGCAAAGCTTGAAACTGGTCATAGCATTCACCAACTCGGACACAAACTGACCTTTTAACAGAACAACAAAAAAAAAGCCTTGGCTTATGACAGCAGAGTAAGTATCTGTATCAGTTTCAAAGTCGATTGTATGATAAAAATTAAGATGTTTTCACACATCAAGCCTGTTGTGGTGACTTTTTCTCAACAGCCCAAACTTAAGTGTAACTGGGCACAGATCTCACAAGGCTTTCATGGTGTTGCAAGCTCATTAAGAGAGAATGCTTTTAAAAGTCCTGATCAGTGTACTGACCAAACACCTACCATATAAGATTCCTGCTGTTAAATCCAAGCACCAAGATGTATTATTTCCCAATTAAATGCTGTTTGTATAATACAGTGTAAAGTACTTAAATAACAAGCCATTGAATGAAAGGCTGGTATAGAGACACTCCTTGATTCCATGGAACATATGCATTTGATTTGGTTTTCATCAGCTGTTACCTTGTCCTCCTCAAATAAAGAGTGCAATTCAGCTATTGATGTTTTATCGAGGTCTGCTGTGAATGAGTATGGTGGTTTGTCTCAATAATTCTGTTTAATTGACTGATAAATCCTCAAGTGACAAAAGCTATTGTGCACAATCATAAATCCTGTTTTTCAGTAGCAAACTTCCACCTATTGCTGCTAGATCTGGCTTTGCTCTTCAATCTCTAAGCACAACTCTGGGTAAGTTTGAATTGATTTCTCAACATATCACTGAAAACAGGGCTTAGTAATGCTTATAGTTGAGAAAGCAGCATGGAAAAACTCTTACAGAATCACTGGTTATACAGTATGTTTATGCTGGTTGAACTGTCATAGCTAGAAAACTTTCTAGTAGCCTAGTAAAAGATTAGAGAGGAAATAAAAGATGGATGTTTTCTATGATTAGAAGGTACCAGGACTTCTAATAAAACAATTTACAATATGTCCTTATTGAGGTCAAGAGCTAAAGGCAGGAGAAATTTTTGTCCGCATCCACACAAACTTTATCCTCCTATGGCAAATATATGAAATAAATTATCTTTGACTGATGTTAATCTTATTACCTAATGCAACTCAGGTGTATGGAAGGCATATCCAAAGGATATAAGAACCTGGAGAATGAAGTTGATTTATATGCCAAAAATATCCTCTACCAGTGACTTGACAACATTATTTATATTTTCTTTTTCCTTTCTTACTCCCTCCCCTTCTGCTTTTCCCAATCCAGACCAAAATTAGTTTTTGAAATCCCTGTGTGACATATTTATGGCAAACCAATTTACAGAGAGTAGCAAACAAAAAGTCAAAGAGAAAATGGCATTCAACCATTAAGGCTTACTTTCAGATGAGAAAATTGCAGGTCGCACATGAATCAGGTATAAATCAATGTCAGAAACTAACACTTCTGTAAATGACTCAACATTTCTGAGCATTTATAAAACATTGCTTGAACTTTGTCTCAGTGTGTCAGTGCATTGTTGTCAATTCTAGACTGGAAATTAATTGCTATTTTGACACAAGAAAAGTGGAAAACAACATGTATTAAGATGGATATGCAAGTTAGCATTAAAATGTCAGAGCCTATTAATAGACATGTCAAACAGCAGCATTCTTTCAGACAGCAAGTGCTGTGACAATTGCTTAATGAAACTTTTCCCTTGTATCACTCATTACCATCAGCACAACCTTCACCTGCACAGTCACTGATGTTTCCTGACTGGTAAGGTTCATTTCCAGGAAAAGAGCACTTACTATTATAACGTGGTTACTCTCACACTGTAAAAAAGAAATGTTGTGTTGCTTATGATTAATAATCATAGTATCATAATCACAGAATGTTTGGGTTAGAAGGGACCTTAGAGGTCATCCAGTTCCAACCCCTTGTCATGGGCAGGGACACCTCCCACTAGAGCAGGTTGCTCAAAGCCCCATCCAGCCTGGCCTTGAAGACCTCCAGGGACGGGGCATCCAAAACTTCTCTGGTAAATGTGTTCCAGGATCTCACCACCTCCACAGTAAAGAGTTTCTTCCTGATATCTCATCTAAATCTCCCCTCTTTCAGCTTAAAACTGTTACCCCTTGTCCTATTGCTACATTCCCTGGTAAAGAGTCATCCTCAATCTATTTTCAGATAGTTGTAGAGAGCGATAAGGTCTTCCCTCAGCCTTCTTTTCTCTAGGCTAAACAACCTGTTCCCTCAGCCGCTCCTTATGAGTCTTGTTCTCCAGACCCTTGACCAGCTTCTATGCCTTTCTCTGGACATGCTTTAGCACCTCGATGTCTCTTCTGCAGTGAGGGACCCGAAACTGGACCCAGTACTTGAGGTGGGACCTCACCAGTCCTGAGTACAGGGGGACGATCACTTCCCTACTCCTACTCGTTATTCTTGATAGTGGCTGGGATACAGGCCTTCTTGGCCACCTGGGCACACTGCTGACTCCTACTTAGACTAACAATCACAGGTCCTTTCCTGCCAGGCAGCTTTCCGGCCACTCTTCCCCTAGCCTGTAGAATTGCATGGGGTTGTTGTGACCCAAGTGCAGAATCTGGCACTTGGCCATATTGAAGCTCATACAATGGGCCTTGGCCAATCGATCCAGTCTGTCCAGGTCCCTCTGTAGAGCCTATCTACCCTCAAGAAGATGAACACTCCCACCCAACTTGGTGTTGTCTGCAGAATTACTGAGGGTGCACTCAATCCCCTTGTACAGGTACCATAGCTGACCCCAGTACTGAGCCCTGAGGAACACCACTTGGGACCAGCCACTCAATGGATTTAACTCCATTCACCACAACTCATTGGGTCCTGCCATACAGCCAGTTTTTTGCCCAGTGAAGAGTACACACATCCAAGCCGTGAGCAGGGAGTTGTCTTAGCTTCTAAGTCCAATGTGAAAACCCCACACACCCTACCTGTTAGATATAGCCCTGAATATTTATTTTTTAATATTGAATATTGAATTTTTTAGTATTGAATTAAAACAGCTCCTCTAGAACCTTAAAAGATTCTGTTTTCCCCTAGCTACTCCAATGCACACAAGATCCTTCTCTTTTAGCATATAGCAGTAAAAATATTGCTGATACAATGGCTTTATGAATAACTTCTAACAGCTCCTCAAAAATAAAATGGTAAGGACTGTTTTAATGTTTACCCTGTTGCACGTAATACCAAGACACCAGTGAAAAAGAATATTTTTACATGAAGCATATTTCACTTTCAAAACTATCTATTCTTTAACTTAGAACTGATAAATGTTTACCAATAGGGAAAATGTTAAAACTGCAGTTTCAAACTGTCTAAAATTGCTTTTAAAAAGTTATAGTGCAGTGTAGGAAAAAAAGAAAGATGTGGAATGGCAAGAATATTCTAAACGGAAAGTTACCAGGGTTGTGAATTGAATTATGTTCCTTAGGCATGATTTTTAAAGGGGAGGGAAAAAATTTTAGAAAAAAATCTTGATCTGAAACCATATACCACAGTTTTACATTAAAGGATTTTTCTTTCTATCCTGATAATTTTTAAACCCATTTTTGATCAGAAACTGAACTGTAAATTCCATTATTTGCTCTATGGTGTTTGGAACTGATATTAAATTCCACCAGTAGACAGAAAATTGGGAAACAGCCATGCTGCCAGACAAAAGATAAACATACTTCTTAATTTTCATTATCCTTAAAACACACATAACTGTGACTTCTCATTCATAGCCAGAGAGTACTATGAAAAAGACAATACCAACAGAATAATACTGAAGTTTGATTAAACATCCTAATTATTGCTCAAGGGACTTTTCACTTTTCAACCACCTGCTTCTACATATCTAGTAGGACGCAGCTCAAGACTGATCATGTATTTCTCTAAAAGAAAGCTTGTAACTCAGAGTATAGAAAGAATGTCATGCTTAAAAAGAAGATTTTATGGATAAAGTATTATATATACATGTGGGAAATAAAAGATATGAAACATGAAGGAAGATGCCACTTCTTTACTGAACGCCTGTGTTCTCATTTTTGTCTATTCATGAGAGAGTTTATTCTAATGAAATCGCTAGCGTGAGTCTTTGGGAGGGATGTTACTCTGTGTTTAAAGACAGACAAGCAGCATCACACCTCGGCGGAAAAACTTCTTAAGGACCTCTCAGTAATCATTAATGGTGATTTTCAAAGTTATATGTGTCAGCTAATCCCTTCACGTTGATGGAGATCATGATTAGATCTGGATGATGTGCCGTGAAAGAGTTTTTGTTACAAAGTTTTTGCCTCCCATGAGGCAGATTAAGAATTTTAGTTGCAGTTATTTACTCTGCTGGTTCAGTCTGGTCTATTCATACACAGGAGAACTGAGGGAAGTTTTGTCTTATCATTCAAAAGGAAAAACATCTTATTTAAAAGGAGTACATGATATACTTTTTTTTTTTTTTCAGAATAGATAAAGGATTTATACCTGGGTCGGAAGAAATTACCATACAAGAAAACTGCTGTTCCCAAAGACTCACCCAATAATCTAATTTAATACCATCTTCCTGTTGATCCTTTGTTTGGGGGAAAAACAAAACAAAACAAACAAAAACCCAACAAACACACAAACAAACAAAAAATAAAACAACCAACCAACCAAGCAGACAAAAAACTCAAAAACTCACACCGCCCTGCCCCCAACTAAACAAAGACATTAGCACATCATATTTTAATACTAAATATGAGTGAGTCAGCATGTGTCACATGTTCTCTGGACCTAATCCCAGATCCTGAGCCTCTGTCTAGCCTTTAGTGTATCAAGGTGGGTAGCAAAGAGCACAGGTGGGCATATGTATAAAAGACCTCAATAAGAACAATAAAATAGGCCTCCAAACCTGAATGGAATGCATGCAAATACCCGTGGCCAGAGAAAAAGGGAGAGTGATGTGCAATCACAGATCTGCAGCATCACAAGGGTCACAGAAACATGGTAGGATAGCTTGTATGACCATAATGTTGTGATGGATGTGTAGAAGCCCTTCAAAGAAGGAGTTAGTGACAACAAGGAGGAGGTGAGCTATTATGTGGAGGTCACCTATAGGGTGGGAAGACAATAGATGGGTCAGAGACAGAGAAGAGGGCAGGAAGATATGTGACACTCTGGGGCTGCTACCAACCACCCTGTGGGAGTGAAACAGATGAAGGTTCTTTAAACAATGTGATGAAGACTCTGATTACTCCCTCTGGTTCTCCTGGGGATCTTCCACCTCCCTGACATTTGCTGCAAGGATAGATGACAGGACATGAGCCATTCAAGAGAATTATGATTGGTGTCAGGGATAAGACAGATGCTGGATGGACCAGCCTGGGGTGTTGTAGCCCCAGATCTGCTGCTCACTACTACGTTAGTAATAAAAGGGTGAACAGGGAAAATGTGAGCCCATGGCTGAAAGGGGTGGGTGATTTAGTGACAGTCGACACAGAGTGGGCTGAGCTACCCCAACCTCTGTGCATAGGGGAAGGGTTCAGGAGGATGGAGAAGGATTATAGGTGGATGAAGGTTGAGTGAGGCATGACTTGTGAGAGCTCAGTCCATGTGTCTCAATAGACCAATCCCACTGTACTGAGATCTGGCTTATGGTCTGAAATCACAACACCATTCTTTATCACCTTTGAAAGATCATGGAGGTTTGGAGACTCTTCCAAAGACCAGAGAATTGTACTCACCTTCAAAAAAAGCAAAAGAGATGATCCAAAGAACGACAGGCCAGCGGACCCCACATTTATCCTTATAAAATGGTGAACTGAATCTTCTTGGAGCACATTTCTAGGTACATGGAAGAGCAGAAGCAGGTTGAGAACAGTCAGCATGGATTATCAAAGGTAAATAATGCTTGTGCAATGTGATAGAGGGAGGTATTATTTACCCTGACTTTAGGAAGGCTGTCAACACTGCCAAGTAATACAATGACATGTGTCTAAATTAGACTGTGTTACAGTCTACATATGTGGACAATTATACAGGTGAAAAACGTAATGGATGAAAGAGGCTTACAGGGTAGCAGTTTGAGTTTACCTGGGGACAAGTACAGACCACCAGGCTCTAAACTGAGGCCTGTCCTGTTTAACGTTTCCATCAGCGACCTGTAATGGGAGAAGAGGGGTGTAGACATTGCTGATGACACTGAGCAGGGGGACCAGTTGATGAATGCAAGAGCAGGGTCTGGGACACTGTGAGCAGGTCCCAGGGCAGGCAGCCAGGGTCAGGCAAGACTGACCCCCATCAGGCCTCATCCAGGAACCACATCCTGGGTCCTGGACAGAAGAGACATCAAGAAACCAGAGTGGATCAGAAGAGGCTACTGTGACGGCAGGGCTGGAGCTTGCCCTGCAAGGAGAGGGCTGCAGGTTTGGGGCCTGTTCAGCCTGGAGCAGAGGTGGCTTTGGGGCACCTAATAACATCCCACCACCTACAGGGCAGGGACTGAGGGGCAAGGGTGGGCTGTTCACAACAGTACCTGGCAGGAGGGCAACAGACAGCAGCATCAGCTGAAACTAGGGACACTCAGGCTGGACATAAGGAGAAACCTTTCTGCCATGATGACAGTCAAGTTTCTCAACCTGTCTCACCAGTTTTTCAAGGGGTGATTAGACAAAACCTTTAGCCACCTGGTTTGATCAGTGCCAGCATCTGACTCAGCTTTGAGAAGGTGGTTGAAAGACAAGCTTCCCAAGAACACTTCTTACGTGAATTATGCTGTGATTCTGTGACTATATGGAGTAAGCAGCTCATCAACATGACACGGAAGACTTAATTCAGTAATTTCAGTAATTTCTCCAAAAAAGAGTAACCCAACTGCTAATTTTTTATCCTGTCTAGGAAATCTGCATATCAAGAGCCTACCATTTCAATTCCCATCAGTACTCACATATAATAATATATACTCACATATATAATCACAGATTCTTGGGCAATTTCTGAGAGTGGAGGTATGAACATAAGCTTCCATGATTTCAATGAAAAGAATGAAGTCTCCAACTTACTCTCAGTTGATGTTACTAAAATGGCAGAAATAGTAAACTTGCTTTTCGGTAAGACTAAGACATAACTTCTGGGTAAGGAGCAGCATAAATGAATGCAGGTAATTAACAATTTAAAAGGCTGTGAGAGGCTGGGCGGGTTAAATTTGCAGGAGCTAGATTTGAATTCAGATATTTGCTATAGCTTGAAAGAAGTTTCTCAGTCAATAATTTTCTTTAAGTCTTCAGAGCTGTCACTGTATTTAGAAATAAACAAGTGTTATTGTGCACTGTTTCCCTGTGATTTCCCTAAGCTTCACAGGAGGCAAGTACAATAATAATTAATGTAATAGGAAATGACATTTATTGTGGATGTGGAGGCTGGCTATTTTTTCCCTCTGGTAAAAAAAGCACATCTGAGAAAACAAGACTCTGTTCTCCCTTGTCACGAGTCCTGACCCAGGACTGATGAAGGACGTGCCTTCCTGCTCAGACTGAGTATTTTCTATGTCTCGATTTGGTTGTGCATGCAAAATTGGAGACAAAAGCACCTCTCTTATTGCAATCCAGTAAACATTAATTTTGGTATGACTAAAGTTTGTACTGCTGGAGCGGAGTCTCAGGACACCTCTGGCTTTGTCTTGACCTAAACTGTTTTACTTTTTTTATCTGAGACTGCGGCTGTCAAGCCATCAAGTAACTATGAACTAGATTTGACTTAGTTATTTCTTAGTTTATGATGATAACAAATAGTTGTTCTATGTGGACTGAACTGTTCATGACTGTGGACTAAAACATCACTGGGCAGAGTGCAGAGTGCAGAGACAGGAGCAGAGGGCTTAGCCTTTAAACAGAGATCACAGTGGTCACCAGAGGTGTGCATCCTCATGTTTTTCAGGTAAAGCCAGTTTTGTAGATGACAAACAACTGGAAATCGACAGAAAAAGATGCAAATCAAACCAAACAAAGAAACAAACAAAAAATTCCAAGCAGATTTTGCTAAGAAACAGACAAAAATAAACCCTAGTTGACCCAAGAGTGAGAAGAAAGAAGTCCTCATCGTTAAATCATAGTGACGAACCTAGGACGCTGACAACTTACTGCAACGCCCACTTCACAGCTCCCCTATTTCACATTGCACCCATGGACATCCATATCCTGGGGAGCATTTGAAGAGAAAGCAAAGGATCAGAGAAAAGGGCTACACTCTAAGAGAGTTTTTAGCCATTTTATTCCTGTTGAGATTTCTTTTCCATCAAATACATAATTTAGACTTCAAATGTCAGTATTTTTGCTTGAGCCCTGCTGTATTGTCCTTCCAGCAGACATAGTAGGGGTCAGTAAAGAACCCCATGAGGATCAGGGCCTGTGAACATGAGGCTTCTTACAATTATTTGAGGAAGACCTCATGTATTTCTTCTACCTGATCAAGAAGTCTACAGCAGGATTCACGTTGGCGTGCCCAATAACCTTCACCCAAAAGCTCTCAATTGGTTCCTGACCCATCCCAAGGCAGAGCTCTACACAGTTCAACTGCTCTCCCACATAGAGGGTCATTCCCCCATCACTGTCCCAGACTGTCCTTCCTAAGAAGCCTGTAACCCTCCACTACAGGACTTCACTTGTGAGCTTTCACCCCATGTCCCTGTGGTCCTAGTGTGGTCAAGGCGCTGTAACTTCACAAAGACTTCTCACTTCTCCTGTTTAGTCACCAGGGTTGGTGCATCTATGCCTCAACATTTCCGAAGATTGAGGGCCTTCTCTATAGGTTATTCTGCAGGTACCCTCTTGTTTGAGTGTTTGTGCTTGAAGGCATTCCACTTCAGCTCTGTTTTGTTGATTGCTATGTCTTCTCTATTCCCATCACTCTGGACGTTTGGCTCACCCATCCTATCCCCAAATTCCTTATGCGTTCTTTATGGAAGTACTCCCTCTCCTATTGTTTCTGGTTTAAGGCTCGACTCTACTCAGTTTGCCAGACTGTTGGCAACGATACTTTGCAGAAGGAAAAACAGCACGAAAACTACAATTGACTTGGTTTCGTTCAAGGGCATCGTAAGTTTCTGCATTCAGAGATAATCTTGTGCCATGCATTTACGTTCACTCTTTGTCACCTTCAGAGCCTCATAAAACTGTAATAACACACTTGGAGCTGAAATTATTTGCTACAGGGGTTTAGCCTCCAAAATTCTTACAAAGGCAATTAAAGCAGAATTCAGTTAAGTAATAGGAAATTTCCAAGCAGCACAAATCATTAAGATGAAACAGCATATATGGAAAAATAGCAGGTGTTGAAGCTTTTAGCCAATTGTGCCCAGGTACATATTATGATACTTGGAAACAGAAAATCAGCAACAGTGGCAAGAACAACAGTAATAATATTCTTGTTTATGGAAAAGAAAGTGAAGAAAAGAAAGGATGAGCTGGCTGAAAATGCATGGGCATATGTTTGGCAGCAACGGCCCCATTTACTGATGCATTGCTTTTGGAAATATATTTCCTGACCCTAATGAAGAAAAGGTAGAGGAGCAGTGGCAACTGAAGAGCTGTCTGGGTTAAAGAATAATGCACAACTCAGGTCTTAATTTTCCATATTTCAGTGAGTACAGAGCTCCTCTGGACAATACTACCAGTAAACTCTGAACTTTTTAGGTGAAGAACATTTCACACAGTGAGCTTCTCTCATAGAAGTATCCGTGGTTATCTGGAAACAAAAATTGAGAGAGAAAAATATTCTATATAAACAAAATAGTCTCTTTGGTTTTTCTGGTGTTTGTTTTTTTCAGATGGAAGAAGTGGTACATTTGAACCAAAAACGTGCTTTTAGTTCACATACAAAACTAGCAATGGAAAAATAACCCAAAGAAATATGCGCAGATTTTCTTGTTATTCCTTGACATAATAACATAACTAGAGCCAGCTTATGCCTGTGAAGTGAGAGAGAGAATCTGTCATTTGTTTCAGTGGCCATTCCTGCCCAAACCACGACACCCAGTCAAGTAATGAGGAAATAATTACAAATACAAACTTTAAGTCTCCACTCTCTTTACTGGTAATTCCCTGATGGGAAAATAGAAAATAATGCATTTATACCAATAGCTGAAAATCAAACAACACGGTAGTGTCAGACTGTTTTGCTTTGCCAGGGTGACAGACTTTTTAAAATACTGCTAATTGCACAGTAATGATTTCTTATTAAACAGGCCATAATTCAGCACAGTGTCTCTATCTTAAGAATTTCCTGTTTAATTCATTTTATATACCTATTAAATGAAGTTTGAATATTGGTCTACATTGTCAGTCATGGATGATGTTTGCCCACCTTGGGAGCTGTGGCAAAATTCGATAACTGGAGTTGGTAAGTCCTGGATAGTGAAGACTTAGAGCTGCTCTGGGACCTTATACGCTGAGAAGAGCTGTCAGAGTACGGAGAGCTTGCAAGTTGGAAGTAACAGCTGCTTCTGCTCAGAATGTTGGGTAAACTGAAATAATCCCCTGAGTACTCACAGGTTTCTACTGTTCTTCTCAAAACACCAATTTGGATATACCAAATTTAAATGAATGGAGTGCCAGAGGGATTGTGTTTTTCCCTAGAGGAAACAAGAGCCAAAAAAAGACAGAGAGATCCTGAGGTTAAATCTTCAAAAGTGTTAAAATCCTACATACAAATTAGGTTGCTTAACATCTTGGTTTAGGAGTTATATACCCATTCTGGGGGAAAAATTTCCCTACTCTCCGCATATCAATGTCATAGTCTTAGCAAGGCCAATTATCACTATTTTTAGCATCCAGCTGGATATGGACAGGCTTTAGCGTACCTTCCCTGAAAGATTTTTTAACACATCTACCAGCACATGAAAAGGTTTCATTCCTGTCATTAAAAGACACAAAACTAGCAGTAACATCAGTAATGTCACCATTGACAGCTTAATTGAGTTGAGACTTGAGGGGACCCAAGACCATTTGTCCATTCTATCCAGAAAGCTGTCTATAGCCTTCACTACATACCACCTTGGGGTGGAGACAGGCCTCAAACTCCAGTTAAAGTTGCCCAACGTTACTGACTGGGAGCTACCACAACACCGAAACCACACAGGTGTCAGTGGAGCTGAGATGTCCAATGTACTGCGATTTGAGATGCATTTGATTCCCTGCTCCAACATCTGCTCTTGGTGTTCATTTAAATGTCTGAAGATTAATAGTTGAAGGCCCTTGGGGTTTATTTGGGAAGGACACAGAAAAGATGCATATGGAAAAAAATAAAAAAATAATAATAAAAAAAAAGTAGGGTCAAACAAAAACTATTCTCACTATTTTCAAGCAAGTGTTCTAGATACAAAACACAGTAGTGGGTAACACAAAGAAGCCAAAGACTGATTGTTTGTTTCCAATAATAAGAAAGGGAGTTTTGAACTTGTATTTTACCCACCATATTTTATTTGGTGACATGTTTTATTCACCATATTGTATCTTTTTATTCATCAGTATATTTTCATTATATTGGGGACATATTTCATTTGGCAGCAGCTGCTTGCAAATTTTTCTCTGTTACAGGGTGAGGATTGCCAGAAGAGCTTTATGCAGCTGAAATTGATAAGCTACTTTATTCAGTAACTCCACACAGACTAAGTCCAGTTAAATACCAAGGGCACAGGATGTAATTATTCTACTTCAAAAAAAATATGAAACTGAAGAACACATAAGAAGTATTCTATATACTGCACCAGTTGTTTTACTGATTCAATCTACCAATTTATAACCATGTAATCTACCAATTTATAACCACAGAATGACAGACCTTTGCTACCTCTGACCTCTTCATAATTTAAGCTATATCTTGGCCATACACAGAGCAGCTGAAAAAACAACAAGACAAAAGATGGTGGCAACATTTTTTTACTGTGGAAGAAGCAGCACAAAAATTATGTGCTTGGAAGCTACTACCTGAACAACATATCAGGCTAGCAATAGAAAAAGGCAAATAAACACAACTGTCTCAAGAAAGCTGTCGTTATTGAAACTGAAGCAAACTTGTTGATATAATTCTACACCTTTTAAATTGATGTTCTCAAGTTCAGAATTTATGGGCTACAGGCCACTTCTGAAGAAGTATAAGCTATGCTTACAAAAAAACCTCTCTCTCCTTAAAATATACATCAGTCAACAACGACAAGCAGGACTACATGAACTCTTGCAAAGAAACAGGAGTTCTACGTTCTACAGAACAGAGACCTGCTGCTTCTCTCCATACTGCCTCCAAGTAAAAGTAAGTGACGTGAATTTTTTTGCGTATAATCATTTTATGAAAAAAGTTAACACCTGTTTCAAGGAATTGTGTCCAAATGTCCACACCTGAGTTTTTTCATACCCAAAAGCAGCAATTGTAAGCACTATTTTAAAATTATTTTTTTACCTAGACAAAGAAGCTTTAGTTTTGAAGGAAACAAACACTTCCTATTGAATTACACCATAGAGTTTTGCAAAGTGGTGATATAGAGCTTTTGATGAATGAAGGTCTCAGTTACAAAAACCTTCTCAGATGAAACTTCTTCCTTTCTGCAGTAAAGGAACAAAATCAGAGTGTTATAAAATCATTTTCCATTCCTGGAGACAGGCTTATTAATCTTGAGCAGTTTACCCTTCAACTAAAAAATCTCAGGCAATCTTTATCAGCTACACATGTGCTATGCTGCTTAAATCTTTTACAGCACTGCTTATCGTGTTTACAGAATATTTTAAACTACTTTCCCACTTCTGTACAGAGCCTTTCTGTACAGA
Organism: Gallinago jamesoni; assembly: GCA_025769975.1. Taxonomy (NCBI): domain Eukaryota; kingdom Metazoa; phylum Chordata; class Aves; order Charadriiformes; family Scolopacidae; genus Gallinago; species Gallinago jamesoni. The sequence continues at coordinate 72,095,784 of JAOQGH010000019.1, read as the reverse complement.
AATACCTTCTGTCTGGAGGAGCTTCAGCATAGCTTCAGCTAAGAGTACCTCTCTACACACCTACTCTGCTGACTCTCCCAGTAAATGTTGAACTAGAAGGGACTTTGGGGACTATGTCTCACAATGTCTTTCCTCCTTGGCTATTTTCACATCCAGATTCTCTGAACATTATCTATTTGCATTGGACATCAGCTACACAGACATCATATTTTGCACTCAACAGTTTCACGCTGTTCTTACTCCTTTTACCATAGTTACCTTATCACCATTCACTTCTAACCGTAGAGATATTCCTATGTGCCAATGATATCTTCCAATTTGAAGTCCTTTAGAAATTTCCTGATACTTCCATGTTGTGGCTGGGTCATTAATGAAAACATAATACAAAATCATCTGAAAAATCAATATTCAAACTTCACTACTATGGAGTTATATTCACACTTCAAACTTCACTCTGTAAAGAGGTTTTTTTTAGCTCATGTGAAATGCTCAGGTAGATTAAATGTAACACATTTTCTGTTTGAACTCAAATTCTCTTCTGTCTTCCATCTTCCATTAGGACCCCATCTTTTCACAATTTTTTACTCCCTACCAACAGGAATATATATGAAACCCTGTCAGAAGCCCATCTTTATTTTTTAATGTTTTTCAGTTGCTTGTATGCTAATCACAGTAAGTTATTTAACTTACACGAAAAAAAATAAAAAGAAAGATCATCACATAAACATTGGAACTTTACCAAGGAGCAATGCTGCACCCCAATGAAGTCAGCAGTCAGTTTTACTGTAATATGATTTGGGTCTTTCAGGGCATCATGTTTCCTTCAAGACAGCTTTGTGACCAAGTTGAATGAGAAAGGGTTTGGAAGGGTTTAACCTACCTGATCCGTGGCATACAGTATCTCTGACAGATATATGTCAACTGCTCTAACCCACAGATCTAGATATAGAATTCCAGTTTCTGTGTTACTCCAACAGTAACCTAAGTATTAATCCATTGATTATGAACATTGTCCTCTCAGAAATTAGATGGGAGTGGGAATGAGTCTTGTGTAATGCTAAGGTAGTCTTGCAATGAGATATCAGGGCTTTTAGATCTCCGTGTTTCCTAGCAGTAGGATACAGTAGGAGGATTTTAGTTTTCAAGAGAAGTTGGAAAATAGCTAACCAGCCTCTGCATGTCTTGGTGTCATGAGATTTCACAGAAGCCCTAGTAGGAGCAGCTCCATGTGGAATTGACACAATGCTACCTTTCAGTACTTCCTATTAATTGTCAATTATACGCTATTAATTATTCTATTAGTCACTTCAATATCATATATATAATACATAACCTGCTGAAATATCAAAATTTCTGAAAGAATGGAATCTCTAATTCTTGACCAGTCTCATTTTGTTATACCTTTTAGAAGACATTACAGAGTGTTACACCCACTCCAAGCTCTGAATTTAAATTTTGCTTATAGATTAGTATCACCAAAGTGCAGCTATAGCGTGCAGCCACTTTTCATACCAATATGGGTCTTTTCTCCAAAAACCATTGCCTAATATTCTTGAATGACTAAAAAGCCTCAAGGTAATAGTACAGAAAGTTTTGTTTGAGCATTGAGGGTTTTTTGTGAGCATTGCAAAGGATTGAGAGGACAGCTGTTTGGTATTTTTCTTCTGAATACACAGGTTAATATTTTCCCTTACAATACCGGTAGATTATGGCTCTAACATAGAATGAAGATGCTTTTGTTCTTTGAGTTTAAGTGTTGGTACCTATGTCACAATTTGAAAAGTGAAATGTGAATCTCATGGTTGAATGGCACTGATGGAGGCTGCTTCACAGTTAGTGAAGAACAGAGAATTGCAAAACTCCCTATTCCTCTTAACAGTACTAAATTCCTGTGAAGTCTTTGCCTGGGAGAAGATAGTTGCTGTACATCCTCAGTTAGTAGTCTTGGATGGGAGGATACAGATCTAATTCTGTTTAGTGACCAGAGGACTGGAAACAACCCCAAGATTTCATCCAGTCTAGTGCACACACCCCTGGGCAGAATGATGTTTATCCTAGTCATTCCAGAGAGATGGCTATGCATCCTGAGACTGTTTCCTCTGGTGGAGATTACATACAATTTTGTTCCACTACTGCATCACTTTTTACCCTGGAGGCCCTTTTTTCCTAAGGCCTAGTTTAAATATCCCTTGTTGCAATTTAAACTTTCTTTTCCTATCTCCCACGTAGACTTGCCTCCCTTCCTTTTTGAAATAGCCTTCTAAGTGTGTCACGACTGCTATTATGACACCTTTTTTTCTAACCTCTAGCTTTTCTTCTATAATCTGAAAAACTTCAGCTCATTTCATTGCTCTTTATAGGTCATGTTTTCCAGACCACTCGGCATTTTAAGTCCTTTCTTCCAAATAAGTTTTGAAATTGTTTCATTTGTATTTTTTTTCTTTTTGTTTTTTTAAATATTTCTGAATCAAATGTTACAGATCAAAGAGTGATGTTGCCAGTGAAGTGTAGGAATCTTGTGTATATAATTTTGTGAAGCACTGTCATAACAGTGGTCTCTCCTGGACTCCATTTTCTCTACTCACTAACTTGTGAAGAATGATCACTAATATTTCACAGAATATATAATTTTATTTCCTAGGATTTTTGGCAGAATTCTCCAGATACCTCCCTTAAGTTTGTTTAAGTTTATTTTTATTTGTCTTCTACATCAGGGACTTTTGTGGATTTGTTTTGGTTTTCGTAATTGTTAGAGCACGAAAACCCAACAATTGATTCCTTTGTGAAGTTGTGGTTATTATTCTTAAAAGAACGACCTTGCTAATCAAGTCTGTAAACACAGAGAGAAGGAAAGCGTAAAAAACTTTTAGATCTGTACATATAAACAGGACTGCAAATGGACTAATTCCTAATTAGACAACAAAACTGATCCTGTCTTCTGTTTTCACCCTGATAACCTTAGCCTCTCAGAGCTTTTTTCGGAGGAGCATGTTCAGCCAAATATTACTATGCTTACTTTTTTTTATTCCTCTCACAGGATCTCTGATGTAGTTAATGAGTATTACCTAACAGTGAAAGTTTGTGAAATTAAAATTTGAAGTAAAATGCCATAGCTATTAAACTATTAATAATTCTAAAAACAGACAAAAACTTTGCATGATTCAATAAAAATTCTTATCAGACAAGTTAGAATAGAGTGGCACTTTGTAACCTAGTCTTTGCTATGTTCTGCTTTGAATCACGGGGTAGATGGTTTCTCTACTTTTTGATGAGCCATGAAATGACAGTGAACTTAATTTTCTACGGTGCCTCTCATTCAGGAAAAAAAAAAAAAAGGCAATTCATCCCTGTTTAACAACAATTCTCCCTGTTTTATAGACATGAACTGTGCAGACTTCGAGAGAATTTTGCATTAGCCCTTCTCCTTACTGCTCAAAAGGGTTGTTTTTTCACTTCTACATTATATACCACCAAAATTACTGTCCATTTGGAAGCACAATATCTGTGTTTGTGTTGTGCCTTTTGCTCTGAGGGCAGCACCACGTCCTGTGAGGTCATTTGATCACTGAAAACCTGGAGGAGCAGGTGACAAAGCTGTCAGGACAGTAAAAACTCTTTTCTACCTCAAAAGGTAACTTCTTCAAGAAGAATTGCCAGGATAATTCCTTAAATCAGGTGAAATGTGAACTGTTGCCATAAAAAGGATGTGCAAAGAAAATGAAAACCTTTTCAGAAAAGAGGGAACTTTGTTGTGGATGTGCATCTGTCTGGATGACTTGGGAAGAACATTGTCTTTGCACTGAATTCCTCCATATCTGCAGTGTATCTTGTCTTCTCCAAATTTATTTGACAGCAATAAGCAACTCTAGATGCTCTGTAAGTAAGCTCTGCATCTCAGGAGACTTATCAAGCACAATAAAGGAAGTTTGTAGCTGAGCAGTGAATGGAACTTTTTACCCAAATCTTCTACAAACCAGAAAGGGCCCAGACAGTCACTTATGACTCCCTTCATGTTAATGAAGTGTTTCATGAAAGAAGGTGAATGAGAGCACTGCATTATAAAACTTACAAATTTGAGAAAAATACTTAAGAAAAATTAGTATTAGCACTTAGAATTAAATACACAAAACTAGCAAGACATCGGAAGTGAAACAGGAGAGTCCATACAATAGAATGAAATGACTAGGCAGGAAAGCAATATAGGGAAAGAGAGACATTTCTCATGTATGTGCATGTGTTTGTAAGATAAAACAGAAGAAGAAGGGCAGATAATAAGGAACTAAGATTATGAAATTGCATTGTGCAGAAGAGACACACACATTACTATAAACAGGGTTAGAGAGATTAATCTAGGAGTTGCGTTATAGTATAATACATTTACTAAAGGTCTTTTGTGCACACCAGTGACAACACTGAGAAGTAAAAGAGAAAGGTTTCATTTCTGAAGGTTATTTAGATTCCTTGGAGCATTGTGTGAAGCTTTTAAAAAGCTAAAAGCCTTGGAGAATTTTAGACCCACAAATAGGTCTATAATATACGCCGTGCACATCTTTGCTCTTCAGAGACAGTGATCTTCAGAGTTAGTGAAACTGACAATAATGTATGAAAATTAGGAATGTAAACCCAAATTTTAGCTTTTTTACTCTAACACCTATAGTTAAGATAATGGCAGAGCTGAATTACAAGCATAGTTATCAACAGTAACAGTTTTTAAAAAAGATTTTCATAAATTGACCAAACTGTTAGAAAGATTCTTAAGACCATAGTAACTTCCAGAGATAATGAGTCAGCTTGAACTAGCTGAGGACAAGGAAAGAAAAAGAAGGAGAAAACAGAATCTTTGGGGCAGTATTCAAATACATAATGTCTATAATAAAATAAATGTGCCTTTCCAAAGGCTTTGGAAGTACTCTAGAACAGAACAAAAACTACTTTGTTTTATTCATGGAGAAACTGAGGTAGAGAGGGGAAAGAGGAGAGTGTGAACACATCTAGTGACAAGTCCAGTGGCTATGCAAGGAGCAAAATCTTTATTTTGCATATACCATCCATTTGACCAGAATACTACATCCATGAGTGTGTAACTTAAAACAGTGAATTCTTCCAAGGTCTGACCATATAAGATCAAAAAGAAATAATCTTTTTCAACAATGCAACAGTGAAAGCAGCAGAGAAACAGTGCACAAATATCACTGAAGGGTGATATTTCATACATGCAAACAAAATCAATGGCATTTTAATTTTTTACTTGTTTTGAATATACATTACCTATCTGCACTGATTTCAGTATTCTTGATGGAAGTATAGAAAAAAAAGTAAATTTGGATTAACTGTACATAGCAAGAAGAAAAAAAAGATAGCCTTAAACAATGAGGACTTTCTGTTGTTCTCTGTTCCTAATATGCATCTGCTTTTGTTATTGTTGAGCTTCTTCAGAGTAAGTTTGTTCTATTTCATGAGTTCAGGAATGAAGTTATAGTCTGTGTTAACACAGTCTATTTGATGGCCTGCCAACTCATTTGAATCAGGATTTAACTATCTGCATACCAATGGCAGAAACCTTTTTAAACTCCAACCCTATGTTTTAAACTCCAACCTTAGTGCCGGTACAAATGGTAAAAAATCCCTCAGCCCACATAAACCCATAGCAAACAAACTGCACAAGATGGTCTTCGTGACTGGAATGTGTCTTAGAAGTATTCATCAACATATGTGACTAAACCCACAACCACACAGGACCTAGAACCTCATATACGACGGCAGAGAAAGATGTGCAAACTTGTAGCTACTGCCCGTATTGTATTATTGCTCATTCTTCTTCCTGTTAAATTAGAAGTTCAAGCAAGTCACTTCCTAGGGCATTTGCTGACACATGGCTTCCCAGAGCAATTATGACTGTAGAGATTCCTAATGACCATTTATGTAAGCACGAAACAGATTAAGCAGTTCATAAATTATGGAAGCATAAAGATCTCCATCTAATAATTGGGGCAGCGAAAATACTACAGATGCCTGTGAAGGATCGCCCAGCCTCCTGAGCTCTGAGGCCCAAGGCACTGTAAAGTAGCCATATGATGCATCAAATGAGGCAAGAACATGCTTAATAGAGCTCTTGTGAGAAAGGCCCCCAATTAAACAAGATGACCCTGCTATGCCGGCTGGAATTTTATCGTGTGCACAATTATGTTTAAATCCCACTTTGTTTGCTAGGCAAAGCATATTTGACAGATTAAATTCAAAACTGAAATGAAAAGTGTCTTTGCTTTTTAGGAAAGTTTAGGAAAATATACACATCCTACATGCAATCACAAAATAAGACACAGGTTCCCAACAGCCAGGGGAGGGTTGCTCAGCCTTTGGGTGGCTGTTAATTTGCATTTCAATAGGTGTTTGCATTTCAGTGATGGTAGCCCTGAAGATGTGGTTTGTACCTGATTTATAGGAATCTATATATACAGAGGAGTTCTTTCTGCTAATGGTGGACCCTACAAGCTACATACTCCATTTTGCCCATGGTTTGTATCAAGCAGGGTTCAAACCCAATCACCTTGTGCTATGTATTTTAGGAGACGCAATGAACTGTAAGTAAAATGAGGGACAAATTTCCGGTGAAGTATATATTTACAATGCAGCCTTACACAGTGTTATACCATAGCGAAGGGGAAAGAAAAAAAAAAAAGAAAAAGAAAAAAAGTCCTGTAAATATTTCCAAGTGGAAGAAGAGGAGGAGGATGGGAAGCGAAGAACATTAACAAGCCCTATGAGTTGAACTGTGGAAGTTATCTCTGTACCCCAGCAATGTTAGAGAACATTCCTTGTCATGTATACAAGCAGCTGGAAATAAATACAAACACTGAATGATTTGAGTGCCACAGTTTTGGTAAGCGTAGAGGCGTAGAGGCAGTTCAATAAAGTATCATGATGAAGTTTTCTCAGAGCAAATGGGATGTCTGAAAGCATATATGCCTGAAAGTAAATAGGTATCATTCTTATTTGATATCAAAAAATAAGGTGAGATTATAATTGTATCATTAGCTTCCTCTCTTCCCATGAAAAGATTGATATTTGTGAGAAAATATTTTCCAATACTACAATAGAAGGTAATTAGCAATTTAATATCCTTTCTAGACCTAAGAAAAGGAAAGGTAGATGAGTTATTGAGTAATAACTTGTGAAGGAATATTGGTTTGGATGGTAACATGAATTTATCAAGGGAAAGGGGTGAAAATAGAACCATTAAGGAACATCTAGAGAACCAGAGAGAGATGACGTTATTAAGTTATATAAAACAATAATTTTGAATAAAAATGCATACACTGTTGAGTGTATTTATTTCTATATTTAGAGCTCTACTTTGAGCCCAAGCACCGTGCTTGTGGGATAGTGTGGTGGAGAGAAAAAGACTTAATTGAGAGGTTCAAATTAACAATTAATTTGGACTTCACCCACAGGACCAATATGCCACTACTGCAGGTTTCTTGGATACAACAGAGAATGCTCTATTGCAATTTAAAAAGCAATTCACAGAATACACTATTACAACCTACAAGTGATCCCAAAAAGTACCAACACAAACCACAAGCATGCTAGCTATTAATACCTTAAAAGAGTGCACTGGTCACGATATTAAAACATGCCAAATACCATACATATGTTTGTTAATCACTTGCCCTCTCTCTCAGGTAAATTTGCTTAATCCCTGAGAAGTTACCCTCTACAGTGTCCTGGACAAGGAGGGGAAGAATCAGGCCAGGTGTATTGCTGGAAAACTCCCTCTTTTTCTCCCCAAAACTTACAGTTTATATTTCACTGAATAGTGGTGGAATGGGACTCGGGGCATTTTGGTTGTTCATGGACTATTCAAGGCTCCATTTGGGTTTTCATTCTGATTGTGATACAGTGTCATCTCTCTGTAGATAAGGATCTGACACAAGAGGAAACTGAGTTGAATGACAACTCCCTGCATTTCACCTTTTGTGCTGCAAAACCAGTTTGGCCCTGTGATCCCATTCAGATGGTCATACCACCATGCAGGTCATAGAAGCAGAGTGAGCTAAGGATCCAGAATCAGATTAATGCAGGGAGGAATCTCCACCAGGCAACACAAACTCATGAGAAAATGAGAGACAACATCAGGGGGAACAATGTAATGGTCGAAGGAAGCAGTTATAGGCTTAACAATGCTTCTGGCTGACACACTAGAAGCCTGTGCCACCATACAGCGAGACATGGACAGGCGGGAGAGTTGGGCAGAGAGAACCTGATGCACTTCAACAAAGGCACGTGTAGGGTGCTGCATTTGGGGAGAAATAACCCCATGCACCGCTACAGGTTGGGGGATGACCTGCTGGAGAGCAGCTCTGAGGAGGAAAACCTGGGAGTCCTGGTGGTCAACAGGATGTCCATGAGCCAGCAATGTGCCCTTGTAGCCAAGAAGGCCAATGACATCCTGGGGTGCATCAGGAAGAGTGTGACCAGCAGGTCGAGGGAGGTCATCCTGCCCCTCTACTCTGCCTTGCTGAGGCCTTATCGGAATCACTCTGTCCAGTTCTGGGCTCCCCAGTTCAAGAAGGACAGGAGAGGGTACAGCAAAAGGCTACAAAGATGAGTAGGGGCCTGGAACATCTCTCTTATGAGGAGAGGCTGAGGGACTTGTGTCTTTTTAGTTTAGAGAAGACTGAGGGGGGATCTGATCAACATGTGAAAATACTTAAAGGGTGAGTGTCAATAGGTCGGGGCCAGTCTTTTTTCAGTGGTGCCCAGTGACAGGGACAAGAGGAAATGGGCACAAACTTGAGTATAAGAAGTTCCATCTAAACATGAGGAGGAACTTTACTTTGAGGGTGGCAGAGCACTGGAACAGGCTGCCCAGAGAGGTGGTGGAGTCTCCATCTCTGGAGATATTCAAAACCCACCTGGACAAGTTCCTGTGAAATCTGCTGTGGGTGAACCTGCTTTGGCAGGGGGATTGGACTAGATGATCTCCAGAGGTCATTTCCAACCCCGTATCATTCAGTGATTCTGTGAAAAGTGATCAGACACTGTCATGTCAGTAGTCCCAGCAGCATCAGGAATACACCACTAAACGCAGGCACAGGAGAAAGCATCCCCAGGCAGCAGCAAATAGAAACAAACTTCAAGCTTCCATAGATGCTGCTGGAATCAGATCCATTGTTAGTCAACAAAAATGCATTTTTAGTTAGCAAAGATGCATCATTAGCAAAGAAAGCTCATAGAGCGAAAGGCAAAATTAAAAGGAAATGAGGACAGAAAGGGCTGCTGCCCACTACTGTTCTAGTGTATAGCATATAGTGTGCATGAGTATAACTGTGTATGTGTGTGTTCATATGTGTGCATATGGATGTATCTGATTCCTTGAGTGGTTTTTGGCTTCCACTGTTTCTCACACGAGGGCAAAGTGAGAGACAGGTGGTTGTAAGGAAAGTTGATTTCGTGACAGCCTATGATCGCTGTGGAGCAGGGTATGAGCACCAGGCTGCACACAATTAGCTTTATGCCCATTAGGAATATACTTTAGCTAGTGGCCTGGAAATGCTCATGATCCATGATAGTTATCATCTGAACCTTCTTAATTATTAAAACAGGACTGAAGTTCCCTAATCTGTGGTTAAGTGAAACAGAAGATTTACATTTTGTTATGTTCTATCATCCTTTGGTTTTATGACACTGACTGAACAAGTAAGGTTTACCATTGATTACCAGTCTCACAATATGTTGCTGTTTTTCTCAAATCCTGGCTTTCAGATATCATGAGTCTCTGTAGACTCTGCTTTGATTTTCATAAATAGCCAAGTTCAGTGTTAAGATATACGGAGGGAAGCTTGATATTCGATGTAAATGTAAACAGCATAGAAGATGGATAAATAGATAAAGACTTTCCTCTCCTGTCAACCCCTCAGCTTTTAGATCTCTTTTTTTTTTTTTACCCGATCTTATTATTTTATAGATTGTCATAATAAACAACAAATATTTTGAACTGAAATTACTGTAAAATGAGAGGATTGAGAAGTAAACATTCCAGGGAGTGCTGACTCCTCCTTCCTCCTATGCTGATTTCTCATCACTTTCAGTTCTGCTTAAACTATTTCAGAGCAATCCATGTTATTTGTGCAGAGCAGTCTATGAAAGGAATGTGGTGTGAAATTTGAGGCCTATGACACTCAATATATTGTAAGGGCATTAATCCATACCTATACCAATCAATACCTGTACCTGTGCCTGTACCTGTACCTATACATATACCTAACCTTTACCTGTACCTGTACCTAAACCTAACCCTATACCTCTACCTAAATCTAAGCCTAACCCTATACCTATATTATACCCATATTAGCTTCCCATAAAATGACAGAACGAAACCAAAACAAACCAAAGAAGACTAAAACCATGTAAGCAACAGCAGTATAAAGACTTTTGTAATACCATAATGCCATATAAATATTTTATTTAAGCAGGCGGTATGATCATCAAAGGACGAAACAAAGACAAGTGCTTTTTAAAGGCTTTAGTCAGTACTTAAGCAAATACTGAGATGCCATGAGAAAATATGCAAACAGGGACTCAATTACAGAATTTGTAAAATAAGGAACAGAAAACAAGTGCAAAGGACTGAAAATAGGCAGAGCAAAGTGCCTGTCATGAAGGGTGGTGCCACACGTGAAGGATGGCTGGCAAAGTGGGCTCAAGATAAGCACCACCAGGAGGAGATTACTCCCTTTTGGGAGGAGGGCAAGTAGTAAAAAGGCTGTATTTTTGACACCTCTTGTTGGGGAGCATTCAAGCGTGATCACCTCAGCCTCATCTTTAGCCACGAAGACTGAATCACAAAAATATGGCATCAGCTTCCTTGTTATTGCACACTTACAGCTAATTTAGGATATGTTTGTCAAAGACTATTGATTCACATACCTAGTTAAAAGTAGTAGAAATCATTGAACCATGGAGTAAACATTTCCACGAAATAAGTTGTTACTGAAACATCAGCCTGCTAATTTTTTGGTTTAAGGCTTTTAAGGCCTAAAGGCAATTTGATTTGTCAGTCTTCTAAACCATCACTATGGACTCTAATTCTCTTACCAATTTAGATCACTTTTCTTAGGGGGGGACAAAAGGGGGGGGGTGGGGGGGGGAGAAGAAAGAAAAAGGGAAGAAAGCTTTCAAAATAGAGGTACACATATAGTTTTTCCATAAGCGGGCCTGGATCATGCCCTCCCTGCTGACAGCTCTAGGCTGCTGTTCCACTGATACTTTATCCTGTAGCAATTATTGAGGTTCAGTTCCCCCAAATCCTTCAACATCTGTTTGTAAACAAATATTTGCCTTTTAATCAAGCTGACAGATACAGAAATTGTCAACTGTTTTTTGCCTGGGACATGAGGGAGCCTGGGATTGCATGCTCTTCTGTTAAGCACAGTTAAGCACAATGAAGTACATAGGCTGTAGCTGCAGTCCTCTTAAAAAAAAATAAATTAAAGATTTTTCTTAAATTAGTATGATTTAAAGCACTAATCTTCTGCTTTTAAAGCTTGGCTGTCAAACCTCCCTTTCCCTAACAGTGGCTTATTCTGTGTAACTAAACTGGCCAAATAAAAGCAATTATTCAGATAATGTAACTGAAAATGTTGTAAAACTTATTGAGTAAATTATATGATGATTGGACCACACATTTTAGCTAGCAATAACTGAATGTCATCCTTTAATGTCAAGTGAAGACACCATATTAAAAACAAATTTGTCATAATATTAGCAAAGATCTGTAATTCGGTATTGACTGGGAAGCCAGCACGTACAGAGAAGGTTGTCATTACATGCTTCACAAATGCCTTTGCTATAATTAGCATTAGCATGCTGTTCCCATTACCAAGTCCAGGGAGTTCGCATAATGTGTTCTACTTGCAAAGGCAGAATGTTAACAATCTGCACAGTGATCGCTATAATGGGAGATCAGAAAGAATAACACCAGGAAGGTTAATGAAATACTGCCGTTGAAGCAAAGCTGCCCAGCAGGTTAACAGAGGCACTGCACTTAGAGCCCATGTGACAACGATGCACCATGATGTCACCACTTAAGAGCATAAATGGTGGAAATCTTCTTAAACGGTGGAAATCTGCTTTTCCACTAGGAAAACCCACAAAGTCTCTCATTTTCTTTCCATTCCACCTGGGAGAGGGACGTCCCTATACCAGTGGCTCTCTCTACACTGCTGTTGTAGCCTCTTCCTATAGCCCGTAGCTATTAATCCCCTCACACTTCACCATAAGAAAATGAAGTGTCAGTCTGAGAAAATTAAAAAGAAAGAAGGATGTCCAACCTCTTCACTAGCTGTCTCAAATTTTGTGAACGCAAGAAGAAAACAGTTAAAGGTGCTTTCTTTCTCATCAAGAAAAGCAATGCAAGCAGATGTAGTCTAACTTGAAGCATCTGCAGTACATAAGGATATAGTCTCTGCTCCTAAATCCTGTTAATGCTTTCTACAGAAAACTTATTTCTCTGCATCTATAGTGGTATGAATAAGGCAGCAGAAGTCCTAGCATGAGCCTTATGAGTGTGAAAGTCTAAAGATGATTATAAATGATCCCAGCTAAAGGTAGCTCTGCAAATCTGTTAGCAGTTCTGCATTACAAGCACCATTCAGAAAAGCTGAGGTTTTTCCAGGTGGATATAAAAGCTGTAGATAGCTCCGTCTTCTTCCAAAATCCATCAGTCCTCTCTCTTCAGTGAACTTTTCTGACCCACTCTTCTTCAGACCACAGTTTTTCTGCATCCAGAACCACTTTGTAGGGATAATCAGAGCTCCACGGCTGGTTACAGCGGTCTCGCAGTACAGAGTCACAGAGGCAAAAATAAAACAGTGTGCTTGATATTCCTTGCAGAGCTACATTGACATGGAGATACATGCTTCATTGAAGACACTCTTTGGTTGATCAACACCGAGTAACCATCCAGTGGCCTTCTGGGTAGAAAGTTTATTCATTATAGGAAAAAGAGAACACTTTTAGACTGTAAGAAGTCATTTTTGTAAGATACAGTGCAGCATGAGGGATGAAGCCATAATCTAGACGGGTAAAAGAGCACTGCAAATAGCGTATGTAACTAAGCCAGACATGTCTGGCAAGTGAGCTTACCATTGCCTCCAAATTTTTAAGTGGCTTTTTTACTCAGACCTTTGCAACAGCAGGTCATAGGCCTTTTATTGAGTTTTGAGCTGCACAAATGCTCTGCTGCTACTGCAGTGCTGCTATTATTCAACCTGTGAGTAATACAGTAACTCAAACCAGCTCCCCAGAAGGGAGCAGAGTCCAAACTGTGTCCTGTTCACAAAGGGCAATCCAAGAGGTGCAATGGGACAAGATCTCTCTGTAGGCAACAGCAGCAGCAAGGAAGGCAGAAGAAGTAGACGTTTCATTCACAAAAGACCATGAGGGTTATGAGACTTGACAAGGGATGATTACACTACCAATTTTGTGGAGCCACTTTGGAGAAGCTGTCCTCTTTCCTTCTGTTTTGACCTCAGTGAGTATATAAAAAGAGTTAGTAAGAGAACATCAGCTGAATTTGAAGGCTAAAGTTAGGTTAGGTGAAAAGACAAAGACACACGTACTGACTATTTGATTCACCTACCAATTATTTGAGGCTTAATATGCTCCCTGATATAAAGACAATATGTTCTCCTTGGAATCTGTAACACAGCCCAATTGCAATTGTTTTTCCTCCTGATTTATGTAGGAGTACTGTGTCCAGTTTTGGGCCCCCTACCATAAGAAGGACATTGAGGTGCTTGGGCAGGTCCAGAGAAGGGCAAGGAAGCTGGTGAGGGGTCTGGAGCACAAGCCTTATGAGGAGAGGCTGAGGGAGCTGGGGTTGTTCAGCCTGGAGGAGACGGAGGGGAGACCTCCCTGAAAGGAGGCTGTAGAGAGGCGGAGGTCAGTCTCTTCTCCCAGGTCACAGATGATAGCACAAGGGGTAATGGCTTCAAGTTGCGCCAGGGGAGGTTCAGGTTAGATCTTAGGAAATATTTCTTTACTGAAAGGGTTGTCAGACATTGGAATGGGCTGCCCAGGGAGGTGGTTGAGGCACCATCTCTGGAGGTATTCAAGAGACAAGTTGACATGGTGCTCAGGGATATGGATTAGTGTTGGGTTGGTGTTGCTTGGGGTGTGGTGTGGGGTTTGTGTGGGGTTTATTGTTTTGTTTGTTGTGGGTTGGTTTTTTCATTGGTTGGACTAGATGATCTTAAAAGGTCCCTTCCAACCTAGGTGATTCTGTGATTCTGTGAAATATTCTGCTCAGCAGTTTGCATGCAGAAAAGAAAACATGCAAAAGAAATCCACACCAACAGAAAATCTAATAGAGACTTGTCCAGGCCAAAGAAAGTGTATGTGATCCACCTCTATTACACAAAATTTGAATATGCCTAATTGGAAAAAGACAATTGGCTGCACGTTAACATCTAGGCACTACTTATGCAAACTTACGTTACTTCCATGCTGGCTTTGTTTCTGCTCATTTTTCAAGGACTGCCTGTAAACACCCACTTCCAAAGGAAAGCATTTTGTTTGACTCCAGTTCCCTCTCTTTTTATTGGTGATTTTTTTCCTTTCTTCTCTTGCTTTTTCCTAGACTCACTAGTGTCACCCTGTGCTGAGGACGTCAGCTTTCAACCTTCTGCCGATGTTATCTTCCATCAGCAATGTGTGATTGTTGCAGCTGGGCTCTTGTGATTAATCTGTGTTCTGGTGTGCTTATCCTCATCCAGCGCACATCCCTCTGCTGCCCGCTGACTTCAGTCTGCATTTGGCTGTCTCGGGGAGATGGTCCCCAGCATGTGCCCTAATGATTGCTTTTTGCTTCGGCTCTCCCCGTTTCCAGTGCTGGTTCACTTACATGTAATTTACCTCACAGTTATTTACCAAAATTGCACCTTAAACTATGCATGCCATTGTCAATGTCCTCACATGCTTCTGGTTTGGTGGATTTGTTCTTTGCTCTGGTTTTCACTCTTTAGTGGTATATGTACACTCCTTTAACTGATCACATTTCTCCTCTCTCAAAGGCATCACCTTTTGCCTGCTCCAGTAATAAGTTTTCTCTTTCCTTGCTGAATTGATCTTGATGTGAGTTACATATTTGTCTAATTCTTTTCTTTTTGTCTAAAGGAAAAATTCCGGTTGCGTAGCAATAGTTGTCTCAATATTAAAAACTCAGAATGATTCAGATTTACAATTTTAGTCAGTGATAGCTAGTGCGCAAGTTAAAAGAAGGAGCTTTCCATTCTGCGAATAAGCAGTGACAGGTTGTCCAGCTTTACTGATGTTTCATTCCTTACAAAACATAATTTAATCCAGGTGCCGCCCGATTAAGCAGTACTGAAATTCTACAAACTAGAGCAAGTTTACCTGGTAGACAAATTGGGATGTCATCTGGCCTCTCTAGATGTGTTCCCTGGAGTGGTTCTTACTGTAATATCTGAAGATATATGTAAGTGCAATACCGTGCACTGTTGGAACCGAGCCTCAAACTGCTTTTTGTCTAAAATGAAAAAATGGCATAACTTGCAAGGAGCAAGCATGCATTTAAGGTTTCTGTCCTGAAGCTGAGATTCTATTTATGCCAGCCCCAATACACCGTTAGCACCATAAACTCCAAACAGAGTAATTGGACCCACTATTTCTATTAAATGAGAATAGGAGAAACATGATAGATTCCCTGTTTTTCAATAGCTTCTCAATATTCCCTTTCCTCAGAAATAACAAGGTCCAAACCTTGCCTCACCCTGTGCTTGTTTCTCTAACCATTGCAAGAAGAAATCTGGTCATATTTTGACTCTTGTCACATGCCAGCAGTGTGGATCAGAGAAGACAAAGCGAATATCAGAAATATGTGTCTTTCCAGACAGAAAATTATCCACAGGGCAGAGAAAAGCTAGTGTTTCCCTCAAGCTCCAGTCTCTGGCAGTAAAATTGACTTACACTCACCTTACCCATGTGACCCAGCTGGCCATTGACCACTGTCAGTAATTTGTGAGGAGTTTGGAGTTCATTTCTAAGAATAAGGAACCTAAAGCAGCCCAAGCCTGAGGAGACAAATGGTGCATGTGCTGTGTGTCCATGGCCTCCAGGGAAGGAGCTCCCCCAACATTCTGAATTTCACTGAATTTCACTGATTTTTTTTTTAGAGTTGGAAGGGACCATAGAGATCATCTAGTCCAACTCCCCTGCTGA
>JAOQGH010000019.1:72058286-72071498 GCA_025769975.1 Gallinago jamesoni | reverse complement strand
TAGGCAATCCTGCTTCAGCAGGGGAGTTGGACTAGGTGATCTCTATGGTCCCTTCCAACTCTAAAAATAATTCAGTGTAATTCAGTGTAATGTAAAGGAAGCAGTAGAAGAATCTTTCAATAATATCTTAATTGCACATTATCTTGAAGCTAAATGATCAGATTTCTGGAAATAATCAGCATTTCAGGAAAGTAGTAGTGATTAGACTTGGGGCAAACAAACAATTGTGCTATTATATAGATGCAGTGCAGGAAAACTAAAGCTAGTAGATGTCTGCATTATTAAAATACTTTATCTACTTTCTTTTCTCAACTCATACATTCCTGTCCATACCACCCCTCCCCAAAATTCATTATTCTGACACCTCTGAAATCAATGGATTTCAATGGAACTCTGCATGGGGAGAACCTGTCATTAAGTAATAACTGAGCACATGACTCAAAATTATTTCTGATTTTCTTTTGTCGATTCAGCTATCTGCTTTTCTAATGGATTTTCTTTAACTGATCAAAGATTCCTTTTTCAAATAATTCTTGTGTTTCTCAAACTGTACTAGTTGATCCATAAAATTTATTTTCTACTGAAAAGTTGAATTAAAGAAATAAAACTAAGTAAAATACTTCAACTAACTTACTATTTAAATTAAAACATGACATTAATGTGTGCAAGTTTCACATCTGAAAGGTCAAAACAAACAGGTAGTTGAAAGCTTAATGCAGCAACAGCTTGTCCACACACACCCTTGAACAAATTCCAAAAAAGTTGTTTTAGCATCATTACCCATGCATTTACACCAACATAAATATGTGCAATGTATCACAGATATTCCTCAGCATTTCCCCTTTGCCCTTCCTAAGAGCATTCTAAGGCACCACATCTTTGATCTGGGGAACCAAACTGATGTTGTATGGAACTAACAGTGCTTACTGAAGTAATGACAAATTAATTCCCTGTTTGGGGCTCTGGAATTGATTTTTTTCTTCCTGATCTGTGAAAAAAAAAAAGATTCATCACTTGAGAGAGCAGCAATAGTAGCAGTAAAGTCAATAACATGTGACAGAGAAGGTATGCTGAAGTGATGATTTAGCAAGTTTAGAATATAAAATGGACTATTGGAATCAAAAAGAGCTCAAATACAGTTTGGATTCATAGCTGTGCAGAAACATATAAGGAATGGGAAAATTTCCTTGCTCAAAATAAGTGGGAGGAGAAACTGTCCTCAGCTACGCTCTTTTCCTCAAAGCTAAGGGTTGGAGTGATCACTATGGGCCAGAGACAGCGTGGTGTTGGCCAGCTGTCTGTCACCACTTCTTACATAGGGCAGACAGAGCACTGTAGGACTCTCCAATGGGTCACCCTCTGTGGACACCGAGTACTTGGAGTTCTTGAGTATACACACCCATGTGCACAGAAATATTGTCCAAGCTGCAAATAACTGCAAAGATTCTGTGAATTAGGTGCTGCAAACACAGGCAAGACTTTTATCTTGCCACTTTTCATCAGCAGTGGCATTGCAATAGTCAAAATTGAAAGAGAAAAACTTTGCATCTGCCCCTTTGATGATTGTAAATGATGGCAGAGTCTCCGGTCCCACTAACCAGACATTGGCAGTTCCCCTCCAAGCCTTGTAGTATCTGTACCTTAACACAAATGGACTTGCTGCTGTTGGCAATCCGTATGTTCGAAGTGACTAATACGAATGTATTGAGATACCAGAAGAGTCTTGCCCTACCAGAATAGCAAGAAATACATAGTCTGTCCTCCAGGCTTTCATATTATAAGTATATATATTTTTTGTCAGAAATTGCTGGAAGACCAAATTTAAACCTCGTCATGTTATTTTTTAGTAACCTAAGGGAGGGTAAGCAAGTTGGAAAATGTTGGGGAGAAAATACCTGTAAGGGATACCGAACAAAAAGGTCTGACCCAGCTCTCTCTAGGATTGTCAGATTAGTTTTTCTTACTCCCTAAAAGCAGACTGTAATCCAGTATGTTGCACTGCAGAGTATCTGCAGGATGTCCCCTGGGAAAAATGCTGACAATTAGTTTACCTGAAATAAAAAGTTAAAAGGGATATTTTTCTCTGTTACCAGTTTTACTTGCTGGTACAACTCTTTTCTCTTTTATGTGTAAGTGATCTAGAGTATTACAGAAAAAAAAAAAAATCCAAAGAAACAAATGTGTCTTGGTTCTTTCCTCTGATGCTGTTCTAGCTGTGGTTAGTGAAATATTTCTGTGCTCTTTGTCAAGTAGTGAATGACTCCTTATTTTCTGTGCCATATGCAATTTCACATGATTCTATGATTCTATGTAACACAGCTCTCTCAGTGGACACTTGTTCTTACACAGAAATGTGTGAAAGACAGACACAGGACCATTCCTTCCAGCTGTGGATGTTCTTCATGGTACAAACACAAGGAAGTCAGTTAAATCAAATGTCAATCTGCCAGCACACCTAGTTACAAAAAGTGCTACAGAAGCTGCAGCTTACAGCAGGAATATCAACAGAGCGTGCATTCAAATGTTTACATTCTAAAATAATATGCAGGATTGTCATTGTATTTACTAGAGACAGACATGGACTGTGGCATGCATGCCAAATGACTCCATCGGCACAAAGGAAAGAACTCCTGATCACATTCAATACACAGCCACTTCATATTCCATGCTCCTGGGTAGGACAATATGCTCATCAACAGATGGATGACCAACCAGACAAAAAAATTGACTAGAAAAGAGAGGCTTACAGGGCAGTAGTTACTGAGCTGGCGACAAGTAGGGTACAGCAGAGATCTATCCTGGGACGTTTAACTTTTTCACTAATGGCATGGGCAAAGTGAAGGACAGCCATCGTGAGCTTTGCTGGAGGACCAGTAGGAGCGTGCAAGAGCAGGGCTGCTCTTCACCGAGGTGCCTGGTAGGACAACAAGAGAGAGTGGCATCCACTGAAACTAGAGACATTTGGGGCAGAGATAAGGAAAAGCTTTTTCCCCACAGGAACAGGGGGTGGTGGAATGGGGGCCCAGAGAAGTTTTGCCACCTTGGAGGATTTCAAGACTCAACTGCCTAAAGCCCCAAGAAACCTGGTCAGACCCCACGTATGACTGCTTTGAGCAGGAGGATAAAGGGGAGACCTCCTGAAGTGCCTTCCAACCTGAATTATTCCTCAATTCTATGATTTTCTGTTAGTGACTGCCTACTGCTTTAACTAGTATATGACAGGCAGTTGCACCTAATTTTTCACAAGTCTGTCAGACTGTGGGTAACAGTTTCTGTCTTGTCAGTGAAACATTCATTTAAATTATTTATATGTGAGTTGTGGTCCATCTCCTAGGATCCGCTCACTAGCAGCACATGGCTGGTGAGCAGTGCCTTGCTGAGATTCACAGCAGTGCTGGCTGGCAAGCTGTTCCCCTGGCTTTCTCCAAGGGAAATGACTGTAACGATCAACACTCAGTACTTTCCCTGATTTCTGGTAATGCAACCACGAGCTTCTTGGTGCACTTATAGGAATTCATGGGTGTTCAAATTCAACCAATTGTTTTCCTCTACCTCTTAATTCATCTGATGCTGTAATGAGGTGCCTTTTGTAAGTCACAAAAGGACTCAGAAGCTCCAGTCTCATTTCCTTAGAATGATTTTTTTTCTTTTATTTCTTTTTTTCTTTTTTTCCTTTTTTTTCTCCTTTTTTTCATTTCAACTTTCTGCAGTTCTCTAAAGTTTTCCTATAATCAAGAAGCTCATTGTATGGTCACCCCCTAAGACTCTTGCTCTCTTTAATGCTCTGTAAGCATTAGATTGTGGAATTTGCCTTCAGAACTTATCAGTCCTTGAGGTATCTAAGAAAAGAACTCAAAGATTAATTTTTCCTCTAGATGTTTGTTCACTTTCAGTCCATACCTTTGTAGTTGTAAGATCAGGTATCAATGTTTGGGTAATACTTGGGTAATAAGGTTTTTTGATGGAAATGATGTATCTTTTACTGTCTTTGAGACATGGAATTATGTGGGAGAGCTGGAGTGGGTGAGGAAGTGTTTAGAATATCACACATTAACCGGCATCTCAGTGTTTTCTATGACAAACCATAGCTGATCAGTGGACATATGATAGGAATAATTCTTGTAGAGAGTTACCTCCAGCTGTGCAAGCATGCAAGCATATTTATGACTGCTTGACTGGTCTCTAGGCTCTACAGTTTTAGAAATCTATAAATTGTTGTTTATGTACACAATTTATGAAAGCTTTGTCAACTCATTTTTAACTTTGACAAGATATATTGTCATGATTTAGGCTGTACACGTCTGTGGGGATCCACAGCAGGAGACAATAAATTAGCCAAGGGTTTTTTTGCTAAATGCCTCTGAAAATTTACAGTGATCACAGCAGCTTAAGCACATAAAGACTGACCAAGAAGAAATGCTTTACTAGGCGGTTCCTAAATACAGTTAATTGCCTACTAATACAGTTCAAGAAAAACTGCCACCTGGAGGGCTGAAACTACTTGACCTATTACTAGTGGGAAAAGAAAGAATAACTGCTATAACACAGTCTGTGCTATTGTGTGATGGCATGCTGTGGACCAGCATACATTATAGGTGATGCCATCTCCTTATTTAGCATCATGACAGGCTGCTGCTTCATAGCCTTTAGTGTACTTGTCTTGGCAGCACCCTCTGACATAAGGCCACCATGATATCCCCAGTTTACAGGCAGCCTCAGGGAAAATGATCCAGGCTATCCAAACCACACATCTAGCACCTGAGGGCAGGTCACCCACAAATTTCAGAGCCTGCATGCTCATGGTGGGATCGCCCTGGAGATAGGCCAAACACCTGCCCATCATGTGCTCACTCTCCTTTCTCAGTGGGGTGGGGAGAAGATGGGATGGGAGAGCCCATGGGTGAAAGCAAAGGCAGGGAGATTGCAAAACAAACTCAACACAAGGAAAACCAATTTAATTTATTGCCAGTTAAATTGGGCAGGGAGAAACAAAACCAAACATTACAACAGATTTTCTAACCTCTTCCAAAAGAGAAATGTTGGATTATGTTTTTTTTTATCACACGCACAGTATTTCTGAGTTGTTCTGTATCCTCCAGGAAGGCATCCACTATAGATTGAAAAATATAAGGGGGTTATGGTATTTATTCCCTTATGACAAATATTTGCACTAAGCTCTAGCTTAAACTTAATGAGGAAGAGGATTTTTTTTCCTTAGTTGTGCACTGTGAAATAAATAGCAGGGAAACAGCCATATACTAAGCTGTGTGAACAAATGGTCTTAACTGTGTGCAATAAGGCACTTTGGTGTTAATGATTCATCTCTTAGGTAAAACTAAAGTGGTTGATCATATGAAACTATCTGGAGACAGAAGTAATAGATGCATGCCCATGGGCTGGGGCATGCAGCCTGTGAGTCAATTGCTTAAAAACAAAGGCAAACTAAGCCTAAGGCCAGGCCATGCATCTGGGTACCCTTTGCCTGGATGGGCATCTCAGAAACGGTGGCTCAAAGTGAACAGGAGCAGCAAATGCTGAAAGGACACCAGAGAAAGGAACTGGTTAATGACAGATATGAGGCTCTTGCTGTGACTGTAAGGTAAGTAGTGGCAACTTAGATGTGGAACAGGCATGTTTCTCATGAGCTATGAAGCCATTACTAAGCCATGAATGTGACCATTTCTGTCATTACAGTTATATTTCAGTGATCTTTTCTGCATGTGCTATTTGGCTTTTTTTTTTTTTTTCCCCAATCTCAAAACTCCTGCATGAAATACCCTGTAAGGTGAAACACATCAGCTCTCTGGCCAATTCAGTACCTGTGATCGGGACTGGGTTTTATTTGGATTCCCGTCTCCTCACATTTTCTCTCTCAGCTCCTTTGTGGGTATGCAAATGAGTTTATAACATATAATCTAACATGCTCATATGAGCCCTGAGTTCAAAATGATGTGAAGACTCATAAAAATGGCATAATTCAAACGAGGGGAAAAATAGGTCTATTTGTTTCATGTTATGAATGGAATATTGCTTACAGTTCAAGAGAGAATTTAAAATGAGAATAAAAAGTTATATTAGGCACAGTTTATTGGTAGATCTGCTTTATTCATCTACAGTTTAAAGACTTTGCTGCAGGAGAGATTTTGTATTGTGACGCTCCCCAGACTGGGGAAAAAAAAAAAGCCAAGTTCTGCAATTGTTCCAGCTAGTTGCATCTTTTTTTTTTTTTTCAGCTGTGGGAAACCATGTACAACATAGAGCAAAATAGAAGGAAGAAAAGAGGACTTTGAGATATACTTTAGAAAGATACTAATTTTGAAAAGAATGATCTCAAAACAAGATCAGGAAATAAAGTACAAGGAAATGACATTAAATATCTTGATTAAAATGTTGCATAAGGCAATATGCTAAGAACTATTATCCAACACATATAAGTTTTTTAACTTAAATTTTAAATTTAATTAAAATTGTTAAAATAACACTTATTTATATGAACAAAGTATCCACAGATACTTTGTAAACTTCAAAATCTTGCCTTTTCCCATAAATAATATCTCAATAACTATCTCTCTGTGGTTCTTTTAATTTGGTTGTTTTTCCAAAATAGTGATGAGACCATAACATTCAAAAAGGAATTTTGAATAGCATTATGGAAAAGAGCAAAACTGCTGATGTTTACAGAAGAAGTGGAGAAAACAGTAAAAATCTTTTCCATTAACTTCAGCAGGTTTTGGATTAGATTCACAGATCAAATTATAGAAATGCATTTAGAACAAAAGTGGGAGGATAGATAGAAACAGGTATATCTAACGAACTTCTATAAAGAGGAAAGAACAAAAAAAAATTGGAAACAAGACATACAGATAGAAGTTGAGAATGAAGATTAGATAATAATTAGTGAGTTATTATCTCCTTCTTCAGAGAATGTGAGTAAATTTTATTCAGACCATGAAGTCTCTGCTCCTGAGCTGTGCTGTGCTGCAAGAATAAAGCTTTACCATAGAGCTTTGTAAGAGGAAAAAAGATTATAGATTGTCATTGTGATTTATACAGGATTTATGATCTCAGGCCACTCATGACTGCATCACAAAAAAGACCTTCATCAGAAGTACAGCTTTGGCTGGGGCTTTGTCCAAATGCATACTAAATAATCCTCTCTCCATAGCCTCATTCCCAGTCAATACTTTGAATTCCCGGGAGAGTTGAACAAGAAGCAGTTATATTTGTCACAAAATGGATTGCTTCCTGTCTACTTCCCTAAAATTGCCAGCAGTCGATTGGTTTGAAAAAATAAAATTTTTCAGGTAACTTAGTGTGTATCAATTTGTACTTGGGAGACAATATGGTCTTCTTGGTCCGTAGTGTGAATAATCTACCATCATCTTCCTAATCATAACTTCTTCTTGGTCTGTGGCGATATTTCTCAGTATGCTGGGAATATACAGCAAAAAGCTTTAAAAGTCCAGACTGCAGAAGTGCATTGCCAATACCTCAGCCCACTGCAGGCTAAAACACAGAGAAATGGGAAAGAGGTTTGAAAACCACCAGAGGTTTGAAAAGAAAAAATGACAATGTCAGAGAATCTCAAATAGAGATTGATAGCAGAGAATAAGAAGGGATGCATATTGTGTTGAGGTAATAAAACACAGGACACACAAGATGGGAGCAAATGTTTGATAAAAATATTTGAGGGAAAATTCATCTCAAGCTTTTGAAACACCTGGATCAACAGATACATAGTCCAACATATGAACTATCAAAACGATAGAGTTACAAGGTAGTTATTTATACATATTATTATCTATATTATTTAGAGGTGTAAGTTTTAAAATCTAAATTTCCAAACCAGCAGCTGAATTCTAGGAACATGATGGGTTATTTTTTTTCCTTTTATGAGCACCAAAATGAGTTTTCAAAGGTTTGGCAACAGAGCTCAGCAAAAAGAACCACACCGATACACAGCCTTCTCTATTTGCCCAAGCAGGACTAAATAATATTACACTAGTAAATATTTTCAAGTTGCTAGGATTGGGAACTAATGGTCTGAAACCTGGAATTAGCTTCTGAACCTTTTTCACGTCATTCACGGTTCATAGCTCTTGGCTGTATTGGTTTTCTGATAAAGCTAAGATGTGTTAACGTGTGGCCTGCCATAGGTTTTTGAAAGTCATTTTTTCAGCTTTCATCCAAAGAAAAGTTCTCCAGCGCAGGACGTGACAGATGATAGCAGCATTACCTCACCCAGCACTTGGCTGGCTGGGGAGGGGCAGGATGCCAGCCGTGCAGCCCAGCAGAGACTGATGTGACATTCCTGAAGGAGTCCCTGCCCTGGCACAAGAGCAGGAAACAGACGAGGCAGCTTTCCCTAACCTTGTGGGTTTTACAGCTTGGAATGGGAACGAGCTCAGAAAGCCAAAACAGATTTTAGAAGGCTTGCGCAAGAGGCTGTGTCTGATTCAACATCAAGGGAGCTGTTTTTTTCTGAAATATGGAGTGACTACAGCCAGCATTGCCTCATAGCTCCCTGTTCCACATGGGTAGAGAGTTTCAACCCGAAGTCCTGAATGTATGTTGTCATCTCTGTCCTCTAAGGCCGTATCATGACAGTGATGAACAAATGAGACTAGGTGAAATAAGACATACCCCCTCAAACCTGTAAGGCTCTTCTTAAAGACCTAAGTACAATACCCAAACAGGTACCTGAGTCAAAGGCGTGTGATGTCCTTCAATGGGTTTACCATTGCAAATCACTAAGTCTTGAGGTTACTTAGGGATGCCATGGGTCCTCCAGATCTCATAGTCACTCTGCCATACTCAGAAAATAAAAACAGAGTGGCTTATACACTGCTTATGTGTTCAGGGCAGGTATTATTAGAAAATGCTCTATGACTTGTATTGTTCTGGGGTTCAGAAAAGATGATCATAATGGTAATTTCTGGGCTCAGCTTCCCTGATCCAGGGCCAAGAATCACCCATATGAAGTCCTTTAAAGCAGATTTAGATGTCCAGTTGTTGCAACACACAGTTCTTCAACAATAGGTCGCTGCCTTTTTTTTTTCCTGGATACTCTTATAGTAGACATAAATCAAAACCTTGTAGCCAACACTGTCTTTCTACCTTGTACCTGGGGTGGCCGTGGTAAACCTCTGTGTGAGGAAAGTGAATTTATGAAATTATCGTGGACCAGACACAGGTCCAGGCATCTGATGTAGTGTTTTAGCCCCATTCTTAAAGATGTATTTCTCCTTTGGAAGAGTCACTCACACCTTAATTGTACTTAATGCTGACTTATTTTCCAAGACACAAAGAGAGTGAAGGAATGGGAGGATTTCTTTGTCACCTGAGCATTTAGAAAGCACACAGAAGGGAAATCTCTAAGGGCAAACTCAAAAAGAAGACAAATGCTGCAAGCTACAGTCCCACCAAATCCGTACCATCTTACTACATGCTGCAAGCAGAACAGCAACTGGCAAGTGCAGCTTCAGAGATACATACAGTGTGTTTACAAGAAAACTGCCAGTGTTTACCAGACAGTTTTAAATGTAATCTCATTAACGAAGCCTGGAAACCTACCCTGCAGGGTGCCACTTAGAGCCGCAGCAATCAGCTTAGCCCTGAGAAGTTCTGGCTTCACAGGGTGCAGAAACATCGGGATGTGACAGCAGCCAGGATGGTAGTAGATACAGTGCTGGAAAATGAGGGAAGAGTGTGGCCAAGTTCTGGAAGCCATGCCTGTCCTCCTGAGGCAGGTGTCACTGCCAACACAGTGGCATTCCTGGCTCCCATTCACTCAAGTCTCTGTGACACAGTAGAGCAAGCGGAGGACCTGTGATCCCCTGAGAAATGAGGCTACTTGGGGGCGATGTGGTATCCCTGCCCCTCATTCCATGTAACCAAACCTCACATGGTAGCTCTCACAATACATATTCCAATGTGCTTATTGTGTCACTACGCCACAGGCATGACATTTGTGTGGCAAAAAAGTCATGTTTTCTACCAGTCTATGAAAACAACGAGAAACAGAAGCACAATGGCTCATTCAGTGCAAAATACAAGGTTTTTTTGACCCATTTAACTGACTTCTTTCAGCTATTTAAGGTAAGCCACTTCTGAGTAACAGTGTGCCCTCAAACTCATAACTGGAGACCTGAAAATAAGCTACTGGGTGAATGACTGGGTGGATGGAAGGATGGATGGGTGGATGGATAGATGGGTGGGTGATTGAGTGGATAGAATGTTTTCTCCATCCCTAACAGCATTTTCCAGCACACTTGAGTCCTGTAAAAGCATAATATATCATCTAAAGAGACCTCTGCTAAAATACAGAGGGAAAGAAAAACCATAAGAGGCATTATTCTGTATTTTAAAAGAAAGGGACTGTTCTTTGGTGCCATTAACTGGCCCAGCTCCATTGATTTCATTATATCAGATAAAAATCTGGTCCTAAAATGGAAAAGACTAGTGAGAAATTAAAACAAACAAACATGTCTGTATGTATTCAGAGGCATACCATGAACAATTGAGATGGCCAGAAAGCTGTTACCAGGTGTTCCAAGTTTACAGAAGCCAAGACATAAAACCCTCAGCTAATTATTTTGCTTATGGATGGAGCAGTCACAGTGTTGCTCTGGAAACTAGTCTTCATTTTATTCTGTATTCTGTGTTTGAATTAAGACATTTCTAACGCCCAAACTAGCTTATCTACAATCTACCCTGTTCCAGGTTTTCCACTTTCCAGGTCCAAGAACTGAAATGTAGGAGGATAAAGACTTAACACTTTAATAATCTCCATACAGAAAATTTTGGGTGGCCAAGGTGATTTATGGTCATATTTTCTCCCTGGAAAAGAAGTGGAAGTTGAAAGTGGAAGGAGACAGAAAGACAAGGAAGGTTGAAAGGAGCCTTGACAGGAAAAAGCAGGGACACATTTGCACACTCACACTGTGAGGAAGTAAAATGTGAACCTCCAACCTTGATGCCCATAACAGCCAAGGCTGTTTGATTTAAAAAAAAGTGCCAGCAGGGATGACAGAAACATCAAGGAGCATCCTTAACTGCCAGCAAAGAAGGTGGTATATATCCTGACTTAGGGGGCAGTCTGTCCCTGACAGGACTAGCTGTCTGCTGCAGGTCCATTTGTCATGGTCAGAGTTACAGCAGAGAACAGGGTTTGAATGTTCTTGGTGACATTTTAGGTCTGCTTGAAGTCAGTGGCCAAAAATGCTACAAGACTCAAAAAGGTTAATACTCACCTTCAGCCTATAAACCGCCTATAATTCATTTATAAATTACAGCTCTTACAAAATCCTCAAATTGTTGGACTGCCTCAAGTGTTTTGATTGTAAAGTGTAACACACATTCATGAAAGTGCCCTGGAATCCAGCTGATGGAAGGAATATAAATATGTCATAGTGTTACTGCCAAGAAAAGTAATGTAGCCTTTCCACCGGATCTGGTTGTCCTGCTCTGAAGTAAACAAAGCATAACCACACTGATGTCATTGTTTTCCTAAAATGTAGAAATCACAACAAATCAGCAGTTTAGTTTCTATAGAACAGACTTGGAATTTCAAATGTTCATTAGCTTTAAATCAATAGCATTTAGCATTTTGATCAATATTTCAAATAGTTTTGTTGAAATCATGGCTCTTTCTGCTGCATTCATTAGTATCAGCCATTTGGTTGCTTAAGGTTTGTTTCTGTTGGTGCTTTCACTTCAGTCATGTGAATTTTCTGTAATTGCACCCATGATGTCTTTCTGTACTTTAGTTAACTATTGCCCCTTGCTATTTATAAATCTGTTCTTCCATTTATTTGCCAGCCGTGTGATCAGAAAAAATAATGGATAAATATTCACTCACAACTAAGAGAGCAGAAAGTAATTTTTAACGATACTTCTCAATAAATGGCTTTGTAAGGGGATAAAGCAGCACAGCAAGCAAAGTTTAAGGGTGAAATATGAGGCAAGTCGTAACGTAAGCTGCATAGCACATCCTATCTGTTTTACTGTACACATTTGATCATGTGCAGCCCCTACACTAAAATAACATGAGCAGAGCTTGCAAGGTCAGCCCCTGAGAATTTGAAGGCCTACAGAAATTTGCAGATTGCAACTTAAGATTTGACAATTACATGATCACTACATATGTTTTCCATATGTATTTCCTTCAGGGAATCTATGGCCATGTTTGAGAGAGTAATAAAATGTCCAGAAAATTACAGTTCATTAAATTTAGAAAACAATTGTTTTCCTCTACACAAATGGATTTTTGACTAATTATAACACTGGGTGTTACAAGAAAAAGACTGAAAAAAATCCATCTAACTTCTTAACCTCAAGAAATTATGACAATGAAAACATCTCACAGTCACCACTTCCAGAACTGGACAGAGAGCTGATGGCAGCAAGCCATTGCCATGCCTTCCTGGAGCAAAACTGGAGTGGGAAGGGGCATCTTACCCGTGGGTTTTACAGATGTTTCTGACTGCAAGACTGGAATCCCAAGCCTGAGTACCCAGCCCAAGACCAGACAGCAAAGAACTTTCCAGAACAAAAAGTTCCACATTTTTAAACAAATAAAAATTATTTCTTATAATAAAAACAGCAGTATAAATTTAATGACTGGTGGAGCTGTTAGCCACACAATAATCCTAGTGGAGTCCTAGCCAAGAACAGAGGTCCACAAGGGCCCCAAACAGAGAGCAGAATTCAAAGTTGTTACATTTTAATCAAAAAGAGAGAAAAGAAAATACAACATCTTTTCTGAGATTTTTTTTAATAAACATAACAGGAGTAATTTATTATTTCCATTCAATTTTTCAGTAGTCAAAGCTGTACATTTCCCACTTGAATTTCCTCCTGAGTTTCAGCAAGTGATTGTCAAATATTCTCTGTGCATGCCATTCAGATTTTTTCACAGCTAAAATCCACGCTCAGCCTGAAATAACTTATTCTTCTAAATCATATGGACTTGAGCTCGACAACCACTGCCATAACTCCGAGTCTATAGAGGAAAGAGTTGGGATTATTAGTTGTTGCAATCGTAAGCCCTGAAAAGCAACAAAAACTCCATGTCATGTTCATCCCACCTGATGAATCATGAACACCGTTTGATCATAGAATCACAGAATGGCTAGAGTTGGAAGGGACCTTAAAGATCATTGAGTTCCAACCCCCCTGCCATGGGCAGGGACACCTCCCACCAGACCAGGT
>JAOQGH010000019.1:72029079-72058186 GCA_025769975.1 Gallinago jamesoni | reverse complement strand
CTGGGATTGTTGTGACCGAAGTGCAGGACCCTGCACTTGGCCTTATTGAACCTCATCCCATTGGTCTCAGCCCATCCCTCCAGCCTGTCGAGATCCCTCTGCAAAACCTCAAAGGCTGCTATGATGTCTCCCCGAAGCCTTCTCCTCTCCAGGCTGAACAACCCCAGCTCTCTCAGCCTGTCCTCATAGGAGAGGTGTTCCAGCCATCTGGTCATCTTTGCAGCCCTCCGCTGGACCTGTTCCAATGGATCCATGCCCTGTCTATGTTGAGGACTCCAGAGCAGGACACAGTACTCATGTAGATCATCACTGTGTCCCGTGAGGCAGGGACTGTCAGCTGGGAGAGGAACTGGGCAGAAGGACCGACCCTGCATCGAAACATGCCAAGCAGTTTGCAGAAAACATTGCACCGAGGAGACAGACTGAGGCTCAGACATTAAGGAAAGTGTGTAACCTCCTCCCCAACATCCTCAGGGTTGAGGTGGAAGGACACATGAGCCAGTTTGGTTAGAAGTGATACAGCATCAAAAGGACGTGTGACTAGAAGCAGGCAATATTCTCAGCAAAAACCTTTTAAGAAAGTGCTTTGTGAAGCCTGACCTTCTAATTCATTTAGGAGAAAGATCAAAAATGTCAAAAGACAGACAAAAAAATTCAATCTAAATTTTTATATATTTTTTCGGTTTTCCAAGTCATACCACTGTTTTATTTTAACAATATCCTTCTATTTTTTTGCCCTCTTTTATTTTCCTTTAGTTAGTTCAAAGGGTTTTTTTGCCCCAATAGATTTGGTCAAATATTTGGAACTGTACATTCCAGTGTTTCCACCCTTTGCCCACATGACAAGAATGTAACTTCTGCCCAGGAGATTTCAGGAGTCAAGTGTCACATCCTCAGCCTCTAACTTTGTGAAGAGAAGCTTCTGCTGATATTTTTTTGGTGTGGCTTGTGGAAGGCCACCACAGGATCTCACACAAGCTCTCCATATATGACTTGGGCTTTGTGAAAACAAGAATTTTCTGCCTGAACCAATCTCATAACTTCACAACTCAGCGAAGGCTTGGCAGCAGCAGCCGCCAGCGCTGCCGGTGAAAGAAGTCATCCTGTCTTCTCCAGCACCCTGCACTTATCTCCATACGCTGCTCTCGTTGTGCCGCCGACACAGCAGAGGTTTTCCCTCCAGTTCTTAGGAGCAGACACCTAAAAATAAGTGGAAGGACTGCTGCGCTGGACTGGGAGTCGTGCCTGCTGGCGAGCTCTCCGCAGGGAAGCTTGTGACAGCAGGTCACACTGAAAGGGCACCCCGTCCTGAGGTCTGCACATTCCTCTCCAGCCCTCCCAGCCGGATTGCTGTGTGAGCCCCTGTGAGTTGTCTGCAGGTGCTGCTTTAATCACTGCATTCTTTCTGCGTGTCCCTTTGAAGACAGAACACATCCATTCTTCTGGGAAGTCTTATCCCACAGATACGTTCCTATCTCAGTTCGCCCCACAGAGGCTGGTCTGCCACCCACACTCCAGTCTTTATGGACCTCGCGCGTAGTTCTGCTTGAAAAACTGGCCTTTCTCAGCACCCTCCAGGAGACCTCACTTCAGTACATGACAGGAACACCATGAATGACAATGATTTATGGCAGCTCTTTACTTACATTACTCTCGCAAAGTTGCACACAGCTGAAACAAAACATATAAACTCCTGTGTTTTCTGCCACCTTGTCAAGATAATTTTCCTCTGCTTTTCTTATCAGTGATGCCTTCACAGGGCAAGTAAAGGCAAAGGGTACTTTAGATGCCAATGAGATCACCATTTGCCTTGCAAAACTTGTGTCAGGAGTAGGAAGAAGACAACTCTGGGATGAGCTTTACGAGAGAGAGTCTTGGGAGCTGACAGAGACCAACAAAAAGTAACCATTTATTTTTTTTTACTCATAAAAGTGTACACTTCGTATGATGCTAGGAAAATAATTATGTGAGAAAGGTAAAATATGCGTCTCTTATGACACTTAACTTTTGTACCCAAGGAATGCTGGGAAGTAAATAGCCTTTGTCCTGTTATATGTGTTTGCTGATACAAATATTGCTTTTCACCAGTTTTCACGTGAGATGGTCTGCCCCCTTCTATGGCAAGAATTTAATGTGCTATTTAAAAATGAGTGGGGTAAACTGTATCATATAAGAGTTAAGGTGGAATAGGGGGAGTTATATGAATTAATCCTTGCCAAGGGACATATAAAGCATGTGCTTAATTCTTGCTTCTCGGAGTGCAGTGAGCAGGGACAGAGCCTGGCAAGGTGAGTCTAGATCTTCATACCTTCCTACCTGCCTTAGGACACTGGAGTATGTTGAAGATCCAACCCAGTCCCAGTGAAATGAATGGAGATGCTTCAGAAGCTTCAGCAGGCTTTGGGTCAGATCTTACATGAGTCTTCCCTGTTCTTCTGCAACTTGATGAATCAGTGGCATAGTCAGGAGAAAATGGAGGCAAACAGAATTTACCCCCTTCAGATCTGGGTGACACACGTTCTGCCAGGCTCCCACCACCAGTCCAGGGAAGACCAGCAGCAGGTCAGTCAGGCTGTAACACCACCGGCACACGAAGAGTAGTTTCGGTGCAAAAGGTGTGCAGTTTTGTTTTTTTTTTTCCTGCCACCTGTTCTGCATTCTGCTGCGAGCTGCTGCGGTGTACAGACCCACTCCTGAGCGCTCAGCATTCGGGCGTATAGCTGAACTCTGTTACTGTGGAGACAGGGGTCATGCATGGCCAGAAGCATAAATCCCAATGTAGATTCTATTGGCAAGTTAAAAAAAAAAAAAAACAACAACCCAGCCTTCATTTAGCAGATAAGACTGGGCAACAGAAAGCGGAAAAGTTCACCTTTCATATTTCTCTGGAATAGACCCAGCAGAGGAATCAGAAAAAAAGAAAGCTGGGGGGGGGGGAGGGCAGGGAGAATGGACGGATGGGGAGGAGGGGAATGGAAGAGAGAAGAGAACCTTAGGCATAAAGAAAATAGGAAGTTTGCCTAAAGCTGTCATTCCCTGCTTGTGTTTGCCAAGAATCCATTACTATGTAAGGTATTGATAAATGCCCCTATCCTTCCCTTCATTTTCAGAAAGATAGCCCAGCCAAGTGCACTGTGTGGCTAAAAAAAAAATAATAATAATGGTGTTTTATTATATGCTTTCACCTAAACAGCACCATGGAATAAGAAAAGAAGCTTAACACACAAAAAAAACCACAACCCAAACCACAAAATGAAAGGAGGTTACTCTGAAAATGTTATTTGCAAGCAAATCATTCTTTCATCCTGCTTCTGCCACAGCTTATGGGAAAATATTTTCTCTGAATATTTTAAGGGTAAAGTCACACCTTTTTGGTTTCTACATGGAAATAGAAAATAGGAAGGTAAGCTGTATATGAAGAAAAAGTGCTGTCCTGTGGAGTGTCTTCCTGACTCCTCTGAGGACATGAGGAATCTGGCATCCACAGTGAAACCCACTCACCCTCAAGACTTAGTTCATGTGAGTGAAATAAAGCAATTTCTCATTTATAATGAAAAATATCTCAAAAAGATCTTTAGTTCAAAGCTTACCCTGCAAAAATAGCTAAACTCTACCAAAACTTGTACCTGCAGGAAAGCACTGAGACAGAGGAAATTGTTGTTGGAGGTATCCCATGAGTGATTGATGATTTTTAATAGAAATCTTTTATTTTATCAAACACTAATTTCTGTCATAAGTATTTTATTTTGCCTTTTTACTAAAGATCCAATATACCTCTTACTCTCTGTGGACTTAAAAAAAAAAAAAGGAAAAAGAAAAAACATATTCACATCTTTTCTGAATTTTTGTTACTATTGTTTGTGACTTCTTTTTTTACTGTCGCTACTTTTAAAATTATTTTTTTCTTATAATAATAAAAATTACACTTCCCTGAATGCTTTAATACTAATGTATCTCAGATCAATCATACATGATCTTTTGCAATTGCAGTTATTCTGTCAGTGAAAAAGGACAGATAAAACTATCCACACAGAGCAGCTAAGAAATTCCCCAGCATGAGGGTGTGACTGAAGCAGGAGAATACCTAGAGGACGTTGATGTCCGAAACAGCTGCAACTGAAAACAGAGTCTCATATTTCTCATATATCCCCCCAACTCATGAAATATTAGAAAGTCCTGTGGACTCATTGTGGTTATAACCACTGTTTTCTTTGCAAAATGCAAAAATCTGGCCAGATGCAAGAAGAGATGTTTTGAGCCATAAAATTCCAACAGAAAATGAGGCCTCTTCTCTCACTAGCTCAGGAGAATGAGTAGCTTACCCTGGTAAAGAGGGTGAAGGACAGAGAGCAAAGCTAACAAAGGACAGTTTTGCTGCTGTTTTTCCTTGCGGAGCCATTTTTGCAACACCGGTAAGATAAATGTTTAGACCTGTGCATATCACATGAAAGGATAATGGTTTATGGCATATCACTTTTATATAATCCTTTTTCATCCTGATGGATTGCAGGGTATTTATTTCACCTCCAGACTTGATTCCAGCAGCTCCTTGGATGGAGGAGTGAAGCCTGGCAGGCTGAAACTCTCCATCTGGTTCAGAGCACAATGTCCTCTGCCCAGAAATGGGAGTTGCAATATATACATCAACCCAGGCATCTGCACTCTGTCTCTGCCATTTCTATGGAGGACAGGGTCAAGGTTTTGTTGGCAATATCCAAAGCCCTCTGAAATACTACCTGCAGCTACTCTAAGAGATCACCTCTCACTCCACAACCATGGCCTCAGAGAAGAGCATAATTTCTTGTCACTGTAAAAATGTCCACCAGAAGAAGGTTGAAGAGGAGAAGGCAAAAATGAGATGCTAGAATTTTTTGCCTTAAGTGTTAGAAACAGTTATTTACCACAGAGGACTCCGATCTGAGCATGAGATCCAACCTGCCTCTCCCAAAGGACAGACAATACATGTGGGGAGGCTGAGAGGATTCACACCATTGCTTCTCCCGCTGGAGCGGAACATCCCATTTCCCAGGGTAGTACGCTGCAGTCTCACAGGACACAGACAAAGGCACAAGGTAAGGGCAGGCACTTTATCAAAATTCACAGAGTGGAAACACAGTCATGGAATAATGAAAGTCTGTGTTTTATTGCACTTGAATTAACCATCTTTAATGTATCATGGGATGATTTGGTCCAATGAAAGTCATGGACATGCTTGAAGTTCAGACTGTATTTTTTGCAATGCGTCTAGGCCAATTTCCAGAGCTCGGAATTGCTGCTGTCATACAAAAAAAAGTATAATTTTGAGCCCAGTTGGGAAGATTTCAACAATTCCAGTAGGTCATATGATCATTTTTTTAAATTTATTTTTTTTAAATTTGTAAAATCTTTTCACGAATGTTTTTGACATCTATGCCAGGGGACATGAACAGAGCAAACCTAATTCTGTCCCTTTCTACCTAAGTAAATAGCATATAGGCTCCCTACCACTACCCCTAGGAGTAGCTGAATTGCAATTGAAATTAATTAGAGAAACAAGAAACTGCATAATTTAGCAAATTATTATTAAGCAGGAGGCTACATTATGTGGCAGACAGCCAAAATAGCAAGTCTACAGCAGAATGTATCCTACCCTAATCTTTAAAACATGTCAAGGTAATTATTATGGCAATAGATAATATGACTAATATGGATCACAGTCTCATCGTACTTGGACCATTACAAATGCACATGATGAGACGCCTGATTTTTTTAATTAAATTTACCATCCTGTCAGATTCTTTTTTATGTTGTATTTTTTAAAGGATTAAGTGATATCAGGCACAAGCTGGCTAAATAAACATTTTCACGGGCGAGAGAAAGATGTGGTGTTGCTTTGCTTGTTATGGTACATTGCCAGGCATTTGGGAGAAGCTGCCCAGCCCAGAGGACAGTGATGTCTTTCTCAGAGAAGATGGCTTTTAATTACTGTCTTCAATACTGCAGTGTCCCCTCTTGTATTTTCCTCCCACTGAAGATGATTTCTGCCATGATATTTGTGCAGACAACATACAGAAACAAGACTAAATAATATTATATTATATTATATTATATTATATTATATTATATTATATTATATTATATTATATTATATTATATTATCATTCTATGACTCTATTGTATATTATCATTATTATTTCTATTACTACTGATACTGCTGCTTCTTCTGCTATTATTATTGAACAGATGTATGAAACAGAAACCAGCCAGGCTAACATCAGGGCCAGGTGAGAAAGCTGCTCTCATTCACAGTACCTGTACAGATGCTACACACAAATGCACCTTTGGGGAGCAGGTGAGATGAAGACTGAAATGGAAAAGAGGTTATTTTGCAATAAAACTTTTCCAGACTGATGATAAACTTATTTGCAACGCTTTCTGATGTTGTCAACCAGGTCTGCAAGAACTTGGACTTCATGCCCATTTAGCGATTCCACAAATTGTGCTCGCCTGCTTCTGTGGTGGTAATGAATTTTCACTTTTTTGTCTGTCGGAAAGAGAATGCTTGGGGCAGCAGAATTTTTCTGGTTTAGAGACTGATCTAAAAATCCACTGAAATGAAAAATGTGTCCCTCCTGGCTTCAGTAAGCAAGGAATCTAACACTTAAATTTTATTTTGCAGTTGCTGTAAGGCCACGAAAACCGCAACTATCTGCTTGCATGTTCACCTTTTGAAGAAGATTTGTTTCCAGGTGTAATTTTTATTTAATTATTTCCCCCCTGTGTTTGTAGTTTTGCACATAAAACAGCCTGCTCAGGTTGGCAGAAACGATAACTCTCTTGTGCCCTCAGGAAAAATAAGTCATTTGAAAGGATAGGAAATTCTGAAATCCTGAGAGGACTCGCTATCTCAATACATGTAGAACTCCAGCAACTCATTAACCGTAGCTGCCTTTTGCCAATACTGTGCTTGCAGCTGAACATGTTGTGTTTGTAGTATACACATAGACATAACAACACTTAAGGTCACTCCACAGGCAAATAATCTTAGCAAATTTCTCTGCTGTTGACAAAATTACCATATAATTCCTTTCATGATGAGGTGGAGTGCAGTGTTTGTTGACTGCATTATGTCTAATGATAAGAAGTTTCTTAAGCACCCTGTGCTTGTCAGGGCTCATTTTATACTACAAGGCAAAGTAAAGTTTAAGATTTTCTAGTTCCCCTATTCTGCTAAGACCACTTTAGTATCTTGTTGTAGTGTTTGTTCATTTTCTTAGCACTTTTTCTCAAAAACAACAGCAATACAGCTTCTGTGATGTTACAGCCTGAGATTGTTTAGAGACACAGGTGGATCTCTGGGAAGGAACAGCCCCTGATTTGATGTTTGCAGGATATAGGATTTTGGTCCTCACACACAACATCAGGTCCCCAAACCCCAAACCCATCCAGTCAATCTCTAGGGTTTGGGAAGAGACAAAGGGAAAACTCTACATCCCTGTAGCGCCTAACAAACTAAGATATCAAACCAAAAATAATTAAAAAACACATTACTGATTTTTAAGAGTCCCCTGGTCAACAGGATGCTGCAATGGGCTGGTGGTGGCAGACAAGCCAGCAAAGGAAATGTTCTTGTTCATGTGCTTTGTTTCATGTCTTTGCTACATGCTGAGGTGAATTAGCGTCAAGCAACTTAGTTTGAATCATGACATATATGCTACTGTTCTTTTTTTTTTTTTTTTGTGAAAAGGTTGTATTCTTAGATAAAAGGTATTTAATTAAGTCCTTCATAAATGGCATTCAGCCACCTTTCTAATTACATCTTTTTTACCCAGGACAAGAAAAAGTTCCCCAAAACTTTTCCTCAAACACAAATTGCTACTGTTAGCTTTGTCTACAGAAATAGAACTGGACAATTTCTTCAGGGTGGGAAACAAAAAAGACCATCTGGAACTGCTCTCAGCTGGAAGAAATAAATTGCTAGTAACATTAGAAATATTATTTCAGAGGAATGTCTTCTCACTCACAAAACTTTATGCTTCCTTGTAAAAAAAGACTGTTCTGGAAAACAACCTCAGCTTTCATTTGTAACATTTTGCAAAACGATATGCAGTAATATTTATCAGCACAGGACACCCCTTGTGTAAGAAAACACCTACTGCAAGGCATTCACTTTCTCGGTCTTCCCTTTTCCAGAGTCAATGCAAGTATAAACATCCTCCCCCGTGCATGAGTCCAAGTTTGGGAGCTCCTTCAGAGAAGCATGTTTCTGCCTTTCACCAAAACTCTTAGCTCAGTCCTTGTGTAACAAAACGATCCTGCTTGACAGCTGATGTACTAAGAAAGAAGAAAAAAAGATAGGCAAGATCTTCCACTCCCTAAATGCTGTAAGTCATCTCCACTGGCTGAGGGCTGCCGGGCTGCCTCAGCAGAGTGAGTCATGCCGTTGCTATGGCAGCCTTGCATCTCATCCTTCCCTTTCCATTAGAAATGGCACGGCAGAAAATCCACTTAAAACAACGACTACTAGTGGTGCTGATGGAGCTTCACAGAAGTTTTGCTGGCTTTTCCTCTATTCCTTTCTTTTCCCTCATGCTAACAAACATGCGTACAGAGCATATCTGTGGTGTTTCTATTACAGTCAGGTTACTGGGTTTTCATGGCAAGGTGTTGGTAGTGGTGGGGCTGCAGTGGTGGCTTCCACCATGTTGGACAGAGCCAGGGCCAGTGAGCTCCAAGATGGACCCACCATTGGCCAAAGCTGAGCCCATCAACGATGGTGGTAGTGCCTCACTGTTAACGTATTTAAGACAGGGTAAAACTGCTGCACAACAGCTGGGAGAAAGGAGAAGAGATAAGAGGAACAACTCTGCAGACACCAAGGTCAGTGAAGAGGAGGAAGTGCTCCAGGCACCAAGCAGAGATTCCCCTGCAGCCTGTGGTGAGTCAGGTTCTCCTTCTGCAGACGAAGAAGGTCCATGGTGGATCAGATATCCACATGCAGCCCATGGAGGACATCACAGAGGAGCAGGTGGATGTGCCCCAAAGGAAGCTGAACCCTATGGAGAGCCCACACATGGAGGGGAAGAGCATGAGGAGGAAGGAGAGGCAGAGACAACGTGTGATGAACTGACCACAACCCCTATTCCCCATCCCCCTGCACCATTCAGAGGAAAAGGTAGACAAGCCAGGAGTGAACTTGATCTGGGAAGAAGGGAGGGGTGGGAGAAGTGTTTTAAGATTGTTCTTATTTCTCGTTATCCTACTCTGTTTCATTGGTAATAAATTAAATTAATTTTCCCAAATTGAGTCTGTTTTGCCTATGGCAGTAACCGCTGAGTGATGTCCATCGTCCTGTCTCAACCCATGGGCTTTTCATCATATTTTCTTCCTCTGTCCTGTTGAGGAGGGGGAAGTGATAGAGCAGTTCGATGGCTACCTGGTTTCCAGTGAAGGTTGACCCACCACATATAGAATAACATGTAAAGCAAATAATCTGACAGATTATTCATCACATTATCAGAGATCCCTTGCCAGGAGCAAAGGAATAGTGAGGTCACAGGAAGTGCTCTTGACAAACGCTAATAGATCTCAGGAAAAACAATTCCCTTCTGTGTACTTCTTTCTTAACCCTCATTCACCCCTCACTTCAGATTATTTTTAATATGTTTCGGGGAAAAGAACTTCTTTCCTTCTTCTTTGTGCGATATCTAATCCAATCAAGTTGAGTCTTGAATGGATACCCTGTCCATTGCAGGAATAAAAAGACTTTTTTTCTGCTACTGCAGAGTGAGATACAAATGATTGCCTGCTATGTTGAGACTGAAAAGTGCCAAAAGAGTTATCTATCAGACAGCTCATGCAATGCCATGGGCAGTGCTCTTTCTGCCAAGTTTCCACCTTTATAAAGATTAAATGCCAGTACAAGTTAATACACTTTAAGACGAATATAATGCAATGCAGAGAGGTGGAGATGAAGGGAAAATTTTATAGTGCTCACAGTCAGTGGAAAAACATTATCGGACATCATCTACAGAAGTCCTTATGTTGGCTCAGACGGAGAAATACAGACCCTTAAGCTATTTCACCAGTATCAGGCCAGAGGCTAATACAGTTCTAAATTTTATAAAGCTAAATTTCCTTTCCATGTTACTTTACATAGCAGTAAAGTAGATTAAACTAGCGTGTGAACTATATTATACTTACTTCTCTACTCAAGAAGATGAAAGAAATCACATAAAAACGTATTGCAGCAGCTACATTAAACAGCTGAAGATAGCAAAATCTGCAGGTTTATCTGGCAGTAGATATTAGCAGCAAGGAGGTACAACCTGCTGTCTGGTTTATATCAATTCTGTGATATGGTTACATCTGTGGGTGAACCAGTTCTGAAAAATGACAGAGTTTCTGGGTAAAGGCTTTAGGTTAGCCACTGTGCCATAAAAAATAAGGTAGAAGTGATGAACATAATTATCTAATCCCCAGCTATCTGGTGGTTTGTTTTTTTTTTTGGCTGATACAAAACAAACCCTTGTTTTTCACTTTCTCTGAAAAATATTTTTGTTTGATTTGCTTGTACCTTCATTGGAGCAAATATTGATCTTTTGCCACATGTAGTTTCTGAGTGACATGAGCATGACTACTTGTAAATATACAGGGGATCAGATTTTCCTTATATGGCTGTGTGGCTTATGAGTCTGTCACAAACAAAAGGAACTCAATCTTCTTGGTCATTTTCAAACATGTATTTCCAAAGACTGACATTTGTCTACAAACAGTATTGAAGAAAACAATGCCAATGGCTTCAGTGCAAACTATTTTGCTATGGCTTTTACAGAGAATTTGATTTTCACAACTCAGCATATATAATGCATGGAGTGTCCTTTTGAAACTCTAGTTACAAGATCAGACCCACAGATATAGGACTCTATAGAAAATCTGATCCTTATTTAGGTTCTTAAATAAAGGAGGTGAAAAATTGTACCACATCAGCAATGAAACATCAGTTTCAGCAATTAAATCTTAAAGGTTTCTGGTCCAGGTGACAGCTGACAATTTAAGTCTGCAAATGCAGCAAAACCTAGATACAGCAGACAATATAGAAAATCAGAGAGAGGCTGTGTGGAAGTGGGGTCTAAGAGAGGGAATCTATTTTTCTTCTAAGGTGAGATTTGACAAATTTCAGTCTGATTTATTTCTGCCATTCCCCAGCCTATATGATTCTTCATTTTTGTTTGCTTTATAACCCAACAAGCAATGCTCAGATTGTGTCCATTTTACATGACAAATCAGAGGAAGCAGCATAGTCTAAGAAGTCAAACCCCATTCACGCACTCACTGTCCAAGCATGGACTCCTGGTTTGGCCAATGCTGAGATGAGGAAAGAGACTTCCAAGCAGCAGGAGTCTGGCCAGATACAGATTTTTGGGTATAATTCCCATGAGGATACTCATTTACAAAAACAGACACCAACTTGCTGCTGATTGAACATAAACAAACATTGTCCAAGGTCTGCAGGTGCTCCAGCCTTTACTGGCTGAACCAAGGTCCTAATAAACAATGTCATTTGCATGAGGAGTAACAGCTGTATTAAAAAGAAGACAAAGCAGTTACTCAAGTGAATCTTAATATGGGAATTACTCCTTGCCTTTCAGTAAAATTTTATTCCTGTAGAGTGCCTGTATGGTGGCAATAACCTCCTTCTATCATTGGGTGGGATCAATCATCACCCAGAAGGGACTGGTCTTCTTGATTGACTGTGCAGGGCATTCAGGCGATGTCTTCAAAAAAAACCCCTGGTTTTGATCTTCTCAGGATAGCTGAGAAGAAAGTCATAATAAAAGATTTCAAAACTGGATTTATGCTATTAAACTGCTTTAAAATTTAAGAGACTTTGTCCTTTAGAAATTGAGGCTTATTTACCTCCAGTCCTGCAGTTTGCATGAGAGCACATCCTTCACCAGCACAACCTTCTTTCCTCTCTCAGGACGTGGCTGGGCCTTATGGATGCCAGAGTGGTGATGTGGCAGTAAATCCTGCAAAAGCTGTGAAAGACCAAGATCTAAGGCGAGATCATACAGGTCAGAAGGTAGGAAGAGTTAATGTCTGAGACTTGCTTAGATATTCTCCCTTAAAACAACCCGACAACCTGACAAAAGCTTTGCATGTACAGCAACTGCAGTGTCTAGGAACAAAGCTAGAGCTTGCAGCTCAATTGCAAAGTAATGATGGGAGGGAAAAGGGGTAGAAGAGGAGGAAGACAAAAGAATAGAAGGGGGTGGACAAAGGCAAGGAAAGACTGAAGCTGAAGTTGTTTCAACATTCAGTGCTACCCAGATTTTGTGAATGCATCCGTTCACAGAATGTGTTTGGTAGGTGAGGGTATGTAAGACACACTAGACATCTATCTTGGATGAAAGCGTTATTAATAGCAAGTCTTCATGCAGCAAATGTTCCATGTGGGCTGATCTCTCCATCCCCTGCAGCACTCCAGAAATGTCAGTGAAGCTTCCATAGGTGTGGGGGTGAGACAGACCAGACAACTGGATCTGAGCATGATGACTCTCTCCCAACCTGTTCTGGTGGCAAAAGCATATTTGAGAATTTATGGTATAAAATAGGATATGTTTCATAACCTTTTAACCATGCAAAATGGGAACAGATATAGTTAGAAGACAGAAACAATGTGTAATGCGTTGTATTTTCAGCCTGATATGTGAAAATTGTTTGCAGCATGATAACAACAATTTTAGTATGTGTCAAGATGCAATATATTAGAGTCATATTTAGATCTCAAGCCCTTATCCTCTTGCTACAAGCCAAGAAATTCTATTTTTTTCAAGGACTCCACTATTCTATTCTCCAATAACCATGATATTAGCAGGGCTTAACCAGCTGTTTATTATTATATTCTCCAACTGTTATGCTCTTCAGTGCCTCTAAAATATTTCACTTATTTCACAATGAAATTGTGTCAGACAAAGACTACTACCACTAAGAATATGCTCTTGTGTGCAGTGTAAA
Source organism: Gallinago jamesoni (assembly GCA_025769975.1). Lineage (NCBI taxonomy): Eukaryota > Metazoa > Chordata > Aves > Charadriiformes > Scolopacidae > Gallinago > Gallinago jamesoni. Next base: position 72,045,187 of record JAOQGH010000019.1, on the reverse strand, counting down.
TAAGCAGCTTTTTTCCCTGCAAAAACTTTTCCATGAAGATGCACAGTATGATGTAATAAGTTCTGTGCCAATGTTAACAAATGAATCATGCAGTATCTGAACATATAGAGACAATGGAAAAATATATGGCCAGTTGAAGAATTTCTTCAACCACTGAAAAAATGCACAAAACAACTTTAAAAATGGATGATAATTAATGCCAGTGATTTTATACTTATTGACTATAAAGTACACCCAAGAAAAGAATGTGCTGTAATGTATAGATAGAATTGATGAGGAGACTTCATAGCTTAGGCAAGCCCTTGGCAAAGCCCATTGCAGCCCTTGGGAATGCTCTCATCTACGTCATAGCTCTTCAAATAAGACCAGGAATGCTATTGCTATTGATACATCTCCTTCTAGACATGTATCACTCTGAATGGCTCAAGAGCATCAATGATTTATCTTAACAGAAAGTGTTTAAGACAACGCCCAGCAAGTTGTGTGTAAGTCTGTTCAAATGCTTTTCTATCAAGCAGGATTTTAACAAAAAGAAATAGTTTTTGATGAAAATCTTTGTTTTCTTTTTATTAAAAAAATGGCCAAAATCCAGCAAGCACTGATTTAAAGACCTCTGTGGTCTTTCCAAACTGAATTATTCTATAATTCCACATCTAGAGACTGCGTGATGAGAAGATTCACACCAAATAAAGAGAGAAAATATGGCAAAACAGATATGAGGATACTCTGGGAGCCTAATTAGATGCCCTAAATCACCACTGTCTAAGCACAACTTCAGCAAAAATAATTTGTTAAAAATTCAACACCTTCTATGAAAGATAGATTACACTTTCCTTCCTCCCTTCATCCAACCTTGCTGTGTGCATGGAGGGAGATGTCCTTATAACTGAGAAATTTTACCCTTCAGCACCTCCCTTTTCCACTCTAAATAAAAGATTATGTACTACCGCTTGTCACCATAAATGAAAACTAAATGGCCTTTGTGAACTCGGCATTAGCAAAACCTTCCCTCCTCCCACCCCACACTGTCATAAGCTGTCTGAATCACTCCCTTTCTGTCCAAACTCATTCCACAAGTAAGGGTTTCAGGAATACAGGAGAGAGTGCAAATTGTGCATACCACCATAGGTAGAAAGATTGTGCAATGCTTCCTAAGGATGGCTAAACTCTGGTTTTGCCCGTCTTTCTCTGGAATATTCTCCTACTCATGAATGATCTCGGAGGGCACTGTGCCTCCAGCTCACACAAGTTTCATTGTGAAGTTTGAGTCCTGTGTGGGTTGAATAGAAGAAAATAAAAATCATAATATATAGACTGAAATTGAGTTTCTGATGTAGCTGGATTTGCTCCATTACTTGCTTTGGAAAATAGAATCAAAGCCTTAAATTCCTAGCAGAAGTTGACTATCAGACAACACAGAGACTTGAGTGTGGCCCAGATGTGCTTGCAGCATGCTAGTCCAAGAGAAAACCCAGGAACAAAAGCACCTTTTATTGCAAATTCAGTCTCTATGACTTATTGTCTTCACAATTGACTGCAGTAAGGCATGGTAATCCAGCCAGAAATGGTGCATACATGAATTCTAACAGCTACCCTTTTCTCCAGAGTGAGGGACAATGCCAGCCCAAAAGCTAAGGTTGAAAAGTATTCGTGGTAATGGGGATGACGTCTCACAGTGAGGGTCTTTGAACGGGATGTTCACATTTGATGCTGCTGACACAGGGGAGCTGCATGCCCTCCACAAAATGTGTTGGCCAGCTCTTTGAAATGTTCCCACTTACAACCAGCACCACTTTCTACAACTCAGACCAGCCACTTTCCAAGCAGGATGTAATTTTGTGTAGGCAGCCTGACGGCGTAGTGACAGCAATGATTGCATCAGTGGGGAACAAAACACACAGTTGGATGTAGTCAACCTGCTGTCAGAAGCTGCATTCCCAGTCCGGTATCTCTTCCATTTGTCTCAGACAGATGTGGAGAAAAATGAAGGAAAAGCACCGATCCTGGCAGAGAAAGGGGAAAGGAGGCAAGGAGGCAGCTGGTGCCTAAGCCCCTGGGAGCAATGACAGCCATCTGAAGGAGGACCTCCACTGTGTCGTGGAGATACAGCCATAAACCCAGCAGTCCTCCGCTTGAGAGTGGAGCCATCTGTGAATAGGAGCATGGAAATTTGACTCATGTGACACAAAGAGAAAATTGGCCTTTGGCATTTACAAAACTTTGGAGATTTTCAAGACCCGCCTGGATGCAGTCCTGAGTAACATGCTCTAGCTCTAGGCAGTCCTGCTTCAGCAGGGGAGTTGGACTAGATGATCTCTATGGTCCTTTCCAACTCTAATAATGCAGTGAAATTCAGTGAAACCAAACAGCTAATGACAAAGAGGATACAACAGCTCGGGTTCCCCCCACATGTTATTATAGGTTTGCTGTAGTCACCTGTATCACCTGGAGACAGGTTTGTATTTGAAGAGACTTTCAGGGTCACACAGTAGTTATGTGTGACTTTTCCAGGTTAAGTGCCACAACAGATGTTAGAACAGAATATTTGCAAGTACAATATTGGTTAACCTACCTGTGAACCTGCTGAGAGAAGTATATTTGTGTTATTGCAGTGTCTTCCATATACTATACAGATAATGAGTTATATTTGGTTTGCATTTTGGATATGCAATGTTCCTACACAGTGATATATACATAAATACTAGCTTTAAGTCTTAATTCGCTCTTGGCACGATGATAAGTAATCAATCAGAAATATTTAACAAGAAGTCATATTAGCTTCAGGCTTGATAGTATGGGTTGCTTAAAATGGGGGATGAATAATTGTAACTCTTAATAAATGCCACTCTTTCCATTTGCAGTTTGTCCTTTATCAACCCTGTTGCATAGAAATCATTTATTTACAGGAGAGACTAAATGAAATTCCTTAATACAGATGAGAATTTTGTAATTCAGGCTGATTAAAGGGGGAGTTTTCTGTTATGTGAAAAAACAATTTGAATGACCTGTTTGCTGTACAACCTTGAAGAGGCTTTGCAGTTAAGAATGAAAAAGAAAAAAAAAATCTCATAAGAAATATCTCAAATGAGGTCTTTGTATTATCAAAAGCAGCTGCAAAAGCAGCCACACCAATATTGATCTCTGTAATTATGCATGTGCCACAAGGACTTGTGTGCCTTATTCTGGCCTGTGATTTTGAGCTGCAATCCTAAAACCTCATAAATATTTTGCTATACTGTAAGCAATGAAGGAGGGCAGAAATACCAACATTTGTCATCAGCCTTTTGGGTATGGAAGGGCTATTTCATTTATGCTCCCTTAACTCCTAGTCCAAGGTCTACTGTGCAAACACTTAGGTCTACACTGAACCTTATGTACTTCTGTAACACCAACCTGGGTGCAAACTTGCTCCAAAATCCTCCAAGCCTCACACTGATTTACACTGACACTACTTTACAGTGTTCCAGCATGAAATTTACTTTACCTGCTACTTCAACTCCCTCTGCATTACTAAAGCTGAGAGACATTTTCTCAGCGGAAGAGAAACTAATGCCTTGCTACGGGACTGTGCTAGCATCTACACTTGACTTGATAGATAAAGGAGAAGCAAATCTGTTCATATTAACCATTATAGTTAAATAATTGGTTAAAGACGAAAAAAAAAAAAAAAGAAGTTAATTTAAGGAGTCATCTTGTTTGAAGTTTTTTAACATGAGAAGAAACGGTTCTGCTGACAAGAGGGATGCTGTCCTTGTGAGTACAAAACTCCCTTGAACGATGAACAGACTGTCGTCACAGAGGTCACATCTGCAGGATGAAAACCTACTGTGCCATTAATTTGACGTAAACTAAACATAAGTGACACAGCTCTTCATCCTCAGCAAGGACTTGCCATCGCAAAGACATTATTAACATACAGAGATCGTGTTTACAACTGTTGTTAAAATGTCAGTGAGACAAATCAGTCAAACAGCCTCCTTCATCCTTTGACTTTTGCTGTTGCTGCTGAGGTGCTGTTGAGAAATGAAGAGACAGTTGTTCAGGGCAAATAAAGGAGACTTTCTGATAAGTAGAAACTTCCTCTTTCCTTTTGTTTTCCAGTGACAATACAGCATTTTGTCTGCAATCTGTGTGTCAGCAGCTGCAGACATGCTGAGAAGTTGTGTTTAGCCATCACGATTAGGATCTGAACAACCCAGATTTTCAGTGCTCTGAAATCCAGAGGCTTTCGGCAGTGACAGGACCTTCTGCAGGAATACAGAGTTTCTCAAAAGTTGTAATAAACAGATTATTTTATTATGTTTATATTGTAAAGAAGATATAAAAGCTTATAAAGCATGTAGAGCTGATGCAAAGCTAATTAGAAATTAATATTCTATTGTAATAAAGAGTGAGGACTGCAAATCACAGGAAAAGAGGTTTCTGATGGGAAGAACACTGGCCTTAAAGGTAGGACGACATCTTGAAGTTTGATTTATTCCTTCTTTCAGATTATAAAGATCTTGCGTACCAGAGCTGAATCTGGTGCCAGAAGTTTGAGAACAGGATGTGATAAGATCATCACAGAATTTATTTTTCACTATACATAGGAAGTGCACCTGCAGAGCTTTCCTTTGGCTTTGATTGAAAGTAGGAGTCCTGTTTTGTTAATAATAATGAGTTTGTTACATTGGTGTTTTGGAAGAAGAAAAAAGCAACAAACCACCCGATCTGTATATTAAGATAAAGGTGTGTCACAGAAGGCTAACAATTTACTAAGGAAAGAGACCTTTACATAATTTAATCTGTTATTGATTTCCCTAATGAAGTCCAGTATATGTTGATTTATACAAACACCAGCAGAATAAGTCAGATCCTCTTTCCTTGCTCTGGCCTTTCCCATACCATTAAGGAAGGGTTAGGTAGTTTTATTCCCAGCAAAATTTTAAATTCTCAGAAGTCAATACATAAGTTAAGGCAGAATTATAAGCATTGTGCCTTCCAGACTTCTAAAATCTTACATTCTTTTGCATTTGCTTGGAGTGCATTTTGTTCCTTGACAACAAGAAAAAGCTAGATATGAGACTAATCCTTTCTTTGTCAGGAAAGAGTATTTAACAGAAAATGGCAAAATAAACCCCTTTGAATAAAGCTTTACTTACAGAATTTCTAGCTTCTGCAGCAAATGCTTATTGAGACAAAAAGGTTTGGACTGTCATTTTCTATGTTATTAAGTATGCATGAACTACTGTAATTAAGTCTTTGTTATCAAGACTATATGAAAACCCACAATACATTATGAATCTCTGACTAAATATTGTTATTTAGGCTCCTTAACAGTGCAATTTAGGTGGGTTCTAAGAACTCTGTTTGATTACTTAAATGCTTTAGTAATTCCTGTGCACAAACATTCAAAAACCATTAACCATCATACTCAGTGTTTGGTAGATATTTGGTCTTGAAAGAAAACTTTTTTTCTCTTTTAAAACTCAGTGTTGTTGTTTGATATCAAGATATAGAAAGCTAAGGAATATAGGAAAGGGGACAAGAGTATTTATGGTACCAAACAAATATACTGTCAGGAAATTTTCTACAGATAAAAACATTCTGTCCCCACTTTAAAATTCTCTGACAGTTCCATCACATTGGTTGCTGTCAGATATAAAATAGCCTGTCTTTTGTAGTTTCAGATATGCAAGACAAAAGCAATGAGCGAAGTCCACTCCATGAATTCTATGAATGCTCCATGTCCTTCAATCTTGTTTTTCTGGTATCCAAGAATATTAATTCCTTCATCACCTACCACTTCTGTCAAGTAAATAAATATAACATGTATTTGAAAGTATAAGAAAGAAGCCTGTGCATGGTTACCTTCTGCCTAGTGATACACAGACGATTCTTACCCTAACTGTTCCTTTTTTGATTCTTATATTTCTGGAATTAGTATATTTCTGGTTACTCAAACATTTAGAAGAGGTCCCATTATTCTTACTACTATGGCACTCAAAGGCTTCCCCATTTTTCTGCCCAGATATTAATCCAATCATTAAGATTTCCCTTTCTTTTTCTCTCTCCCTTTTCCTTTCACTTTCCTCTTTTTTTTCCCCCCTTCCCCTTCCCTTTCAACTCATAGTCTCTTATTTTCATATATAAAAGTTTTTGTTGTCCGTCCTCTTCAAAAGTAATTTGCATCACCTTCATTAATTCTCTAAGATTGCATGTGAAGGTGTTCTTTCTGTTCTCTGAGAGGCATCTTCACACCACCCTGCCCTCGCAGGATGCTATTGCTTGGTGACAGAGGCTGTCACAGCACTGCCCACACCATCTGTGAAGCCAGAGCTCCAGAATTTGTGTGCTGGCCTGCAATGCTGCTCTTAAAGTGGAAATATCAGCAGGAGTGCAGGCTTTACCTCCCCGTGCTCATGAATCCCTTCTACTGTGCTCAGGGTCACTGGGCAGTACTACCAGAGAAGGGAGAAGGTGTCTCAAACCTTCAGGGACACCTTGGGCTTGGACTCTGGGCAGCAACACCCTTCCCTTGACTATCGGTCAGTCCTGCAGACAGGCTTCTCCACATTCCTCAAAAGACACTCTGGTTTTTGAGGGGAGGGCATTTGTTCACCTTTAGGCATTTGTAGCTCTAAAGGGGGACAACGGCAAAAGCCTCTTTTCCTCATAAAGAAGATGATGGTTCCTCTGCCCATGGCAAAAAAAAAAATATTATCTTTTGACCAAAGTAGCTTCAAAGTATGTACTTTGCAAGAGAATTACTTTGCCACACATGCTGTGCTCTCTGTCTTTTACCGCTAGCAAAATCCCAGTGCTTGATGCATAGAGCCCCAGGATATTTTCATGAATAACTCATAAAAAGCACAGTCAGCCTCCCGAGAAAAACAAAGTGTGTTTTCTAATCTAACCAAATAGCTTGACTTTTGAATGTTTTACATTTGCAACTGAGGGCCTGTAAGCAATACTAATTATTGTCAGTAGGTGAGGTACTTATTAACAAAGAATTAAAAATTTACATGCAATTTCTTTATGGATAGCTTTCATAAAAAAGAATGGATGTTTGGAGAGTGTATTGTTATAATGTGGCTATGTTTGAGGTATGACATATCTATATACAAACTACAATATGTCTCCTTTATATTTTTTTTCTTTTTTACATATATAATTCAAAGAATGTATAAAACTATTAGGCAAAAATGATCAAGGATTCAGTTGTAAAGACCTTTCTAACTTTCTGCACCAAGGTCATAGGGTACTGCTTCAAAAGACAGACATAGGCTCAAGGACAACAGCCTGCCCTCTTTTTGTGTCATCGGCAATATAAAGGAGCATCCTTTTCTTTCAGGTCCCCAAAGTCCCCCGTCATCACCATCACACCTCTCCCAGCAAGAAACCCAGGACGCTGATGACTCCCTGTACGGACCCCTCACTCCCTGGGGGACCTGGGGAAGCACTGGAAAGGCAAGCACAGCAGCAGAGACACTGGGAAGAGTTTCTGTATTCAATTCTATCTGCATTATTGAGGCTTTTTGGTATTTATTCATGCCATGGGTATTTTGAGTGGCACAAGTGAGCTCCAGATATAACACTGTCATACATTATTACAGATTCTGCACATGCACACAATTTCTCAGACATTTCCTTTTTCTTTTTGATATTAATGAAGTCGAGGGGTTTAACAGTGATTTATTTGATTTAGTCACTTTCTAATAAGCATATTGAAGAAAGAAGTATGCAATAAACCTTGAATCAATACCATAATTATATAATAGGTTCCCAGATGAAGTCAATTAATAGCTATTGTTTTCTACTTCAGTTGTTTGAAGTTAATTTTTACTTGCCTTGCATTTATTCAAAAAAAAGAGAATTTCCGAAGCACCTTAACTATTATCAACAATGTTTAGCAATGATTTCATTTTAATTCAAACTATCTGCTCTTTGAGACCAAAATATATATTCCTTCTGCACAAACAAACAAACAAAAAGGCTTATTTGTATTTTACTGTATTTTAAACAACATGAGATCTAAATTTTAAGAAAAAGACATCTCGTCTTCATTTATTATTTTCTGACCACACTGTGACCTATTCAAAAGCATCATGTAAATGTTATTTAGTGCAGTTTTGAATCATTCATCAGCTTCTGGACTGCTAAGAGGGTTGTAAAGCCTGTACACATCATTGCCAATAGTTAATGACAATCTTAAACACAAGATTAAGGGTTTTTTTTGTCCCATCAGCTGAGCAACAACATAATTCAGTTCCCATTGATTCAGGAACTGTTAAAACCAACATAAAGTGTATAATTCATAAAAAGGCATCCTCATCATTGTTCTGAGCAGAAAAATCATGTCCTACAGGAACTAAAAATGGTGTATGATGTGCAGTGTATCACATTGGATGTTCAGATGACAGAGGCACTAGACCTACCAGCAAAGGGCTGGTTCCAGCCCTACGTGTATATATATTCCCTCAAATCTAGGGACAAGAAGCCCTTTGCTACTGTTTACAGCACAGCTGAGTGTGCATCCCTTTCATGCTAACTACAAAAGCAACATGAGTCCATCACGGGACTGCCTCCAAATTTGAAGAACAAACTGGCCAGATTTTCCTTTATTCTTTTCATGGCAATATTATTGCCATTTTATGAGAAGCCAGGCATTTTTTTCTTCCTTGTTAGTGGCCATTCTCATTTCTTTGTCATCTGTACACCAGCACATACCCATTTACTTGTGGCTCTTATTCTATACCTTCAGTTTCTTGACATCGGTTGTTTTTAGAGGAGTAGGTTGGCTGTTCTTTCACCTTGCAACTTGCACTTGTGTATTGCTGGCACTGTTCATGGAGAGCTGAATATAGCAGCTCTCTGGATGTGTTCTCAGAAAGCACCTCAGCATTCTGTGGTGCACTGTTTTTATGGAGCAAATCCAAGGTTGCCACGTGACAGACAGCTTTTCATTAGACAGAAGCTCAAAATGCTTGGAAGGTAACCGTCACAATACTCTTAAACTGAAAAATTATGAGGGCTGACCCTTTGTTCCACCTTCCAGATAAATACAGGCACAGGAACAGAGTAACTGGTGGCTGCAACTCAAACTGGGGCTGTCATCAGTGCACTGAACCTGGGGTGCTTACATCAACTTCCCTTCCACGGGCATTTGGAGAGAAAAATCAAGATCACCTTCTCTCATTCTGTGTCATTTACTTGTTGAGTCTGGAAGTGCTGGCACGAAAGCAAATTAAAGTAATAAAGGATCGATTTTCTCATATCTCAGAGGTTGTATTTACGTATATTTAATGTGTCAATACTGATTGAGTAGCTCTGCTTTCGTGTTATCTAAATGGAGATATGTCTGCATGGAAGAAATGGAAATACACTTGGGCACAGTGTGGATACATGTTATGTTAATGTCCATTGCTCTAACTAATGCTAGGACTGTTAAGACAGCATTTTTGACTATATTACAGAAAAGATAACTAAATACAGAAAAAAAACCAAAGGAGATTTTACACCGGTTTAGCTATTTCATGCTGTATGCCTGGTAGCAAGTTGAGACATTTTAATATGTCACGCAGTATTATATTTTACAGTGACAGCACAAATTTGACATAAAGTAACACCCAAAATATTTTAAAAAAATGGCCCCAGTACAATATTACTATCATATAAACATACAAGTTAAGCATACAAGGACTACGTTTTTTAAGAGTAGCTCATTAGAAAGCACTTTATTGGATTCTGGTGTTGTCAAGGATACCAATATTTATGGTAAATGCCTTCTATAAACAAGCCCTGATTTTGCTGTAACAGGAAATAATAACAGACACTGAGCTATATATTTATATAATTTGCTCCTACGATAAACAGAATGTCGATGTAAGCCCTGGAATCTTTTGTAATCATGCCATCTACACAAGAATACAGATAATTTGGAGAGCTACCTTGCTTTCACAGTGCTCTGAATTCTCTCTGGCAGACAAAGGAGAATGCTATGTTATAAAGAAAAATTGATGTCTCAGTCTGTGTACAGCATATTGACTGCTGACAAAGATTAAGGTTTCCATTCATCATTAAAAAGGTGACACTGTTGACCAATATTCTGCTGTTTGCATCTTCACAACTTATTTTCTAGCAGCCTGACTGTTCAAGAAAAGTTTCCTTGTTCCCCAACCAAATATACCAACGTAAAACAATGTCAGCAAAACTTCTTCTGAACTATTAAATATTGGGAATTCCCAAATAGTGATATTTGGGGAATTGACAGTGATTCTGAATGTACCTACAGCTTGACTAAGAGGCACCCATGGAAGAGCATGTAAGTCACAAATCAGCAGAAGAAGTCAAGGTGAAATTTCCCTGAAATCTCAAACCTGACTCACAGTACATGGAAGAACAAGTCCATTCTGAAAGATGAACGCTGCTGAGATTGTGGTTACATCCACAGGTTTAACAGAAGAGGAGGTTCTACTTATTTTTTTTCTATGTTCAGGTACTCCTCATCTCTTCTCTGCGTTGCATCTGCACTAGAGTTAAGACAGCTGTGTGCTCAGCAAGGCAAGGAACTGATTTAACTAAAAAATAGCCTGGAAAAATTGAATAGTAAATGCAATTGTCTTTAATAACTGTATCAGAGAACACACCAGGTTGGAAGTGATCTCAAAAGACCATCGGGTCCAACTTTGTGGGGAAGGGAACCCAGATTAGAATAGCTAGCACCCTGGCCAATTGCATTTTGAGAACCTCCAGCATTGGAGACTCTACAACGTACCTGGGGAGGTTGCTCTGGTGAATGCTTGTTATTACTGTAAGAAAATTCCATCGTGCTGAGACGATACCCATCCCAGTGCAACTTGGACCTGTTACGTCTTGTCTTCTCCCTGTGGCTCCTCGCAAGGAGAGATCTTCCATCCTCTTTGCAGCTGCCCTATACATACTGGAATATCGTCATGAAGTCCCCCTTGACTCTTCTCTTCTTCAGGAAGAAAAGACCTACCTCCTTCAGTACTCCCTAATAGACCAGGTTTTCCTACCCTTTATCATCTTCGTGGCCTCCCTTTGGACCATCTGCAGTCTGTAAAAGCAGAAGGTGAAAGCAAATCACTGCAGGGAGAACCACCCATCCACTTTCAGTGGAAGCACATATTTATGCTCATTTAATGTGACCTCAGCTGTTACTGGAACACACAGTTCATGGAGATATTTGGAGGAAACAAAGACAGAAATGGAAAAGGAAACAAAAAAGGAAAAGGAAACAAAAGTAAAAGAAAGAGAAAGAATAATGAAAATGAAGAAGAAAAAGGAAAGGGACCATGGTTATGATCCATTGTGATACTTTTTAGAAGTCTACTGAAAGTTTCAAACAGTGAAGCACTGTCACAGCTGGCATCACAGATGTAGTAGCAGCACTTCTGCAACATTAAATTGATCTGTTGTAGTAACTCTATTCTCCACTATTCAGAGTCCATTCAGACTCTGTGGCTTGTTTGTAAATCATCCAGTTTTCCTTCTCCCTGAAAAAAGGAACTGATTACAGGACATATGATATCAGTTTCCCATTAAACAAAAGTAGAATAAGTGTCCTCTTGACTGAACTGACCAAGTGGGAAGAGGATCTTCTCTACAAATTACATAATGCTAGAAGACCTCCATCGCTTTCTTTAATTGTATCACAGTCTGAGAATGTAATTCTACTGCTATATTTGGACAGTGTGCTGATAAACTAATTACCTTTCTTCATCAATGCTTAAATCTGAACATAGTTTACGTTAGCATTATACAAACTACTCAAAGAGAAAGGCAGTTTAAACTATATGTCTTCTGTACTCTCAACTTACCAAAATGCCACAGATTTTGCTCTTTTTAAAAATAAAACCAAACACACACACACACACACACACAAAGGATTACCTGTTCTATCTCTACATAAAGATGAAGAAATCTTTCCTATTTGAGAAGTAAAGAATTTTTATACCTCTCTTCATATATTTTTGAGAAATGAAACGAATATATAGATAGGTAGCCATTTACGGGACCAAGTCTTTGGAACCTGACCTGAAAGATGCTCATGTTAATGCTCATGCTAATTATGACCTAGTGCATAATTTCATACCCCAACTAGCAGCTATAGCAGAACTTCCCAAGGGAAGTCTTGGAGCCACTCATGCTTTTAGATCCTGAAAGGGAACCACCTTTAGGATATTACAAATATAAATCCTTCCATGACAGCTTATATATATACTGGCAGAAAAAGAGGCGATATCATTTTATACTGTACATATTATACTGATTAAGGTCAGTGCTGAAGACCAGCCTCATGAACTTTGACATTACTGAATCAAAGCCGGAGCATTTGGTTGCTCTGTCATGAAATACAGAAATCTCTATGCACGGCTTTTACATAACTGTTTAAATAAGATCCTAAAAGTCAAACTCCTCATCAATAAATACTATAAATTTAAGTGAAAACTGATAGAATAATACCATTGTTGGGGAAAGAGAAGGTTTTGTTTGGTTGACGGAAAAGACCATGACCATTTTACACCAAGAAAAGTTCTCAATTTAGTCTCACCACTTGAAAATGTAATTTTATTTTTTGTTGTGTTGGTCACAAAACCCCGCGCCACTATTTTCAAATTGAGTGCTCTTGTTCTGAGCAGGGAGCTTAGACTTATATTAGTCAAAAGTAATTATAAACCCAGTATTTAAAATGTACATTTTACAAAACAACATGTCCTTTTATTTTTTTTATTTTTAGTTGAGCTAAACAGAAATATTGTGATGAAAAGGAAAACAAAAAGCTTTATAGTTTGCACACAATACGTTAATTATGTTGTGTAGTCATTAATAATTTGATTACAGGAACACTATAATTTTCATTGGCACAATTAAAATGGCACAGCACAAATTCTAAAAGACACTTTGGAATCAGGATATGGAAGCCCTCCAGCAACCACTGAGCTAGGTTTTGATTTCATTGATGCTGAGTGAAATTTACCAGCTGAGTTTCTAGCTCATTGTCTTTTGTAATCTAGTTGTGTCTGCAATTTCCATTTTAATTAATTCAGTCTTAAAGAGTTTCCTTTCTGCAAAATTCAGCTGCTAATCAGCATTAATGTAATGTTATCATTTTCACCACTGGATTTCTGGGAATCTTGCGTAGTTCTAATAATGCTATGTTCATCCTAGATATTTTAAAAACCTTCTTTATTTAAAGGAAGAACCCAACAACACTGAACTAGTATTAATCACTGTTTTGAAAATCTACTAATGAACTTAGGTATGCATTGTATGGGTTTGATGATGATCCTCATCTTATCATTTGTGATATACAACAACTCTAATTCTTTGCATATTTCTTACATCTTTTCAAATGCAAGTAATAATATTCTTCCCTTTCAACCCTATTCTTTACTTTCACAACCATAAGGTAAAAAGACATACTACGTAACTGTAAGTTTCTTACTCTGATAAAGATGTCAACCAGACACACTGGATTGAAAATCTGTATTTTAATATTACTGAAATGCATCAGAAGCAAGACATCAGAGAAGGTTTAAAATACGTAGCCATTATTACAAGACCAGGGACATCTATGTGCATGCCACTCTAAAGTCAAGTCTCCGAGACATGTTCATTCAGCGGTCCTGCAATTCAGAGACATGCCTCAGATTTGTGTGTTGTCTAGCTGTTTTCTAAAACTCAGCCTGATAACCTGCAAATCATGGTTCCAGCTCCCCAGGGCATTTCAGCGTGTGCACCATGCACGGCACGTGAATAAATCCAGCGAAACAAACTGAAGTGTTGACACTCCCGACATTACAAACCTCCTGTAATGCCAGGCTGAACTGGGCTTCTGAAATCACTTGTCATGTCTGCTTTTGCCCTTCCCTCTCTGCTTCAGAGAAAATGAAAGGGAAAATGAAATGTGTTTTTTAAACTGATTCCTGTGACAGACATAAGTAACTTTCTAATTAGCACAGATTCTTCTCTCTCTAGTACCTCCTTGGGTGCTTATGAAGCAAGGACAGTATTTTTTGTCTGGCTCATTTACTACAGATGGGTTTCTTCTGTTGCATTCTGCAACACTGATTGCAGGGACTGTTTCTGGCATTGTACCCCATATGCCAGAACTTACTTCAGAAAAAAAAAAAATAAAAATATTTATTTACTTCTGGAAATAGAAAAGTAAAAAAAACTCTAAGAAAAAAACTTTCACTTGGACCATTCTGTATAAAAGATTGCTACAGGTAAAAGTTTATGAATGAGTTGTCAGACATGAGCTGGATAATTATGCATATACTTTCAAGCTAATAAAAAAAAGAAGAGATAATTTATAAAACTGAAGGACATTTTCATTGTTTTGGTCTAGTGGCAGTTATTGGCAGTCTTTTTTATTTACACAATGCTCAAGGAACTATGTCTGAGCTTGACAAGTAGGGAAATTACTAATGAGAATGAGACATCCAGTCTCAGTTTCTGTGAAGATCCTACTGTAGAACTTGCCAGAGTTGGAAACACCAGCTGTCCTCAGCCTTTTTCAAGCCAAACTGATTTAGTGAAGAAAGGCTTTGCAGCTTTTTCTAAGACTCCTCCCTTCCCATTGATACTCCTTCAGACAATTTGCTGTTTCAGAGATGAAAATAAAGCATTTTAAAGAACAGGGATGATTCTGGGAGGAAGGATGTGTATACTGTGATGGAGGAAGTATGTGCATACTGTCCATACACTACCATCTGGCAAACAAATGTGTCTCCTGGCAAATGCTATCATCCTGCAGAGGCTGTTGAGACATTTCAGGGATAGAGATGCAAAGCATAGTTGTTTCAGTCATGTTTGCATCTCATACTCAGATGCTGGTTCTCAAAAAGTGGAAGTAATTATGAAAGCATCAGACTTAGCAGCGTAATAACCTTGCAGACGTCTATATATCCGGTCAATAGAAGGTTAGTCAATAACACCCGAGAAGTTTAGGCAGACAGAGAGAATAGGCCAGATTAATTTCCTTCAATGGATTGTCTCCACTGGCGATGCAGAAAACTTAGATGCTCCAGCTCATCTCAGGACGTATATTCGTTAAGGGTGTTCGAAACTGACGGTAAGAAAAAAAATCCAGGAGAGATTTACATGGAAAAGCCTTCATCTGTGTGGAAGACCAAGTGGCAAATGGGGTGGGTAATGTTGACAGCAGGAAAAAATCACACTTTATACAGTTGGATATTCTGCCATGAATACTTCCACTGTATTTTCCAGAAAAGCCAAACAGTTCTCGCTGCAGTCACTCAAAGCAGCATTTCATCGAAGTGGAATGTTCTCTGTCTCTGTTGACTATGGGTATATAATTTTATAGAAAAGATATTTTTACTTCTAAGACTTCAAAGACTCCATACCCAAACCTTGCTAAAGCAACACTGGGATGCAGTTCTGTGGTCTGTGATGTCAGGATGCTTATTAGTGATGGAAGAAGATCCCACACTTATAAGGCTCAGTGGGCTTTTGATTAAAATAAGTATTTACAAAAATGTGTTAGCTTCTCTTCAGGCTGATTTCCTGGTATGTTCCCTGATCTTTGCTGTACACACCTCAGTTCATCACACACTTCTGAGTTCCACATTAAAAAAAAATGTTTGCTTCTTTTGATCTAAATTGTCAGAGGTATATTTTTCTCTTTTACACTATTGCACATGCAGATTAATGGCACCAGCTTCACTTCCCAGAATCAAAGAATCACAGAATTGTCAGAGCTGAAAGGGACCTCTAGAGATCATCTAGTCCAACTCCCCTGGCAAAGCAGGTTTGCCCAGAGCACATCACTCAGGACTGCATCCAGGCGGGTCTTGAAGATCTCCAGAGAAGGGGACTCCACGACCCCCCCGGGCAGCCTGTTCCAGGGCTCTGGCACCCTCACCGGAAAGAAGTTTTTCCTCATATTTGAATGGAACTTCCCATGTTCCAGCTTGTGCCCGTTGCCCTGTCACTGGAAACCACTGAAAAGAGTCCAGCTCCATCACCCTTCAGCCCACCCTTTAGGAACTTGTAAACCTAGGTAAGGTCTCCCCTCAGCCTTCTCTTCTCCAGGCTAAAGAGTCCCAGCTCCTTGAGCCTTTCCTCATAAGGGAGATGC
>JAOQGH010000019.1:72006155-72028979 GCA_025769975.1 Gallinago jamesoni | reverse complement strand
GTTGAACCTCATTAGGTTCTTCTCTGCCCAGCCCTCCAGCCTGTCCAGGTCACGCTGGATGGTGGCACAGCCCTCTGGAGTGTCAGCCAGCCCTCCCAGTTTGGTATCACTAGTGAACTTGCTCAGGATACACTCTGTCCCCTCGTCCAGGTCATTGATGAATATGTTGAACAGGACTGGGCTGACTCATAGGGGACACCGGTGGTTACAAGCCTCCAACTTGACCCTGCTCCATTAATTAGAACCCTCTGAGTTCTGTCACACAGAAAGGACTCAAGCAACCTCACTGCCCCCTCATCTAGCCTACAATTTTCTAATGAGGATGTTATGGGAGACAGTGTAAAAAACCTTGCTGGTCAAGGTAGATGACATCTGCATCTACTTAATGTCTTGTGTTTAAGGCAAGAATTGTGTAAAATGGTACTAGAGGTTCATATTTACAAAAATGGTTAATAAAACTTTTCATTTGTTTGTGTATATGTGCAATCACTTTATCTCTACAAAGTGATGGAAAATTGTACTGATCAGTGACATGCACAGGAGATGAGCTAGAAAAGATGAAAAATCCCACATAAGAGTAGAAAAGCTGAAAAATCCCACGTAAGAGTAGATTTCTCTGAGCACAGAATATGAAATATCAAAGAAAATAATTAATCTCAGAACATTTACTATTTTCAGTCCATTACAGACAATAGAAAGAAACATAAATTGGATTAAATGCTCCATATATCAAACACCCCAGAACAATTACGGATGTGCGCTTGTATGCAGTGGCCTAAAGCTGAGGCTGGGGGAAGAAAATGTCTTAAAATATGCAAAAAAGAAGGGGACAATGACTGGATCCCCAGCTTGCACAGACACCAAGAGTCATCAAAGACAAGGAAGGTTTGGTCCTAAAATCTGTCTCTAATGAGAAAATACAGCAGAGATGCAGGATGAGCAGAAAGATTTTATTAACTTTCTGCAAGGTCTTTGGAAGCCACCTAAAACAAAAATCTAAGAGGTTAGCTCATATTATTCACTGCATTATACAGCTCTTCATAGATAGTTTCTTGCTGATTTAAGTGAACAGCTGTAGGAACTATGCCTTCAATCAGCAGAATCTCAGAAAAGAAGACATCTACCATGTTTTGCCTCTGCATAATTCACCCACAAGACTAAGGAGAGAAGCTTTCATAAAGTCAAAGAGAAATAGGAAACAGATCCACTGGAAACCACTAGAAACCTCATCAAGCATTTTTGCAAATGCTCTTTGGACCCTCTCCAGGACAAGCAGACAACAGGTTGCTGTTGCAAGGGATTCCTTGGGAACATTAAGCAGAGAAGATTTTTCTGTCTTTTCCTCCCTAGACACTTTGCATTGAAAGAGCTGGGGTTATTCAAACAGCTTAGGGATCCTAGAAGGAGGAATACAGTCAACAAAATATCTTGCAAAGATCTAAGGTAGAGGTAACAGGAAGAGAAGAATCTCTTTGCTGCCTCTGTAATGGAGAGGACTGGTCATAACTTTCAGCAGACAAGTTTTAGTTTCAACATTAGGAAATATTTACTTTCAGTCATAATAATAAAATGCTCAGAGAGATTTTCATGGGAGTGTGGAGACTGCATTGCTTCAAGGCATTACTTGTCCAAAGTGACATGGTGGCAGCTGACTGTTCACTTTTAGTCAACAACAGCTCCTAGCTCACTTTTAATAGCTTCCTATTGCTACTAAATCTAAAGTCTAAATCCACTAATTCTTCACATTTTTACCAGTCTAAAGTTCAGGGCATGGCTGCCATCCCATAAATTCACAGAAAAAAAAGTCAGTGGCATTAGGCATCTCTTACTTATGATGAGATTTCTACCACTGCAGATACTTCATTCTGTAGAACAGAGAAGAATGGAATAGAATAGAATAGAATAGAATAGAATAGAATAGAATAGAATAGAATAGAATAGAATAGAATAATTTCAGTTGGAAGGGACCTACAACCATCATCTAGTGTGATTGCCTGACCACTTCAGGGCTGACCAAAAGTTAAAGCATGTTATTAAGGGCATTGTCCAAATACCTCTTGAACACTGACAGGCAGGGCGCATGGACCACCTCTCTAGAAAGCCTCTTCCAGTGTTTGACCACCCTCTTAGTAAAGAAGTGTTTCCTGATGTCCGGTCTGAACCTGCCCTGATGAAGTTTTGAACCATCCCCATGCATCCTCTCACAGAATCCCAGGCAGAAGAGAACAGCATCTCCCTCTCCACCTCCCATCCTTAGGAAGTTGTGGAGAGCAATAAGGTTGCATTCAGCCTCCTTTTCTCCAAACTAGACAAATCCATAGTCCTTATGCACTCCATACTGGACACCCCTTCCAGGACTTTCACCAGCTTTCTTCACCCAGCGCACAGCGAACCTGCTCATCCTACAGCAGGACAACTTTTCCAGAAGGATGCTGTAAGGAATAGTATCGAAGGCCTTACTAAAATCCAGAAGAACGACATCCACCACCTTCTGTTCATCCACTGGGTGGTTGACCTTACCATAGAAGGATATTAATTTAGTTAGCTTTCCAACTGTGAACGCATTTTGACTGTGCCTGATGTCTGCATCATTCTTTAAATTCCTTTCAGTAGTAAGTAGTGTCTTCTGCATAATTTTTTATGTAAACTCCTTGAATCAGAGAGTGGAGAGGCTCTTCCAGCGACCAGTGCCTGCTGTTCTCTATTAGTATGAGAAACTTTTGGAAGTGCATAACTCTCTCGGATGGCAATAAAGACTTTTTAAATTACTATCTTAGACAGAGTATCTAACTTTTACCTGGTTGTATATCACTAGATGAATATTGTAACTAGCACATAATGCAGGATGAGTCCTTGGTTTTACAAAAAATGGGGGTCTGGCCCTTAGAGGAATGTCTTTGATGTGACTGGCTGTTACCATGTAGCTCAGTTACAGGATGACTTGGACTTCTCAGAGTTTGAAGAAGAAACACTTGAGGCAAGTTTTAGCTCCAATCCCTTTTGTACCTGGCCAGTTTATGCCAACAAGATAGTAACCTGTCTTACACTTTACTAAGTAAAGGCAAGGTTTAATCATGAAATGAACACTTTAACTACATTAGTTCTTTAAGTCCGACTCTGAATTAAATGGAACAGTAGAAATAAGGCAATCAGAAGACCTCAAGAGGATTACAAGGCCTCCTAAAGCTAAGCCCTTTTGTGTTAGTGTGTAGTGAGGCCACTTCCTAAATTAAAAGCACAAAATTCTCAGTGGTGCTCTGCAGGGCTGGAGAGATGATTGTAATCTCTGTTTCTTCGTAACCCTACACTGATGTCACCACAGGAAAGTTTGCTTTTAAGAATCTTTGTCTGGTGCAGAATGATTTAACTTGTGAGCCCTTATATTTGTGCTCATAAGTAAGGCCTTAAAGTCACCAACAGGTTCTTGCAGTCTCTTGTCTCTTTGTGCTCGAGCTCAGCTCTGACATGGTGCAGCCATGGAACCTTGGGTCAGAATTCTGTGAAAAGAGCTGAGGTTTAAGGGACAGCCAAGAGGAGTTTAATTGGGGTCTTTTTCCATTGTCGTTTATCTAAGGGGCTGTGTTTAGGTATCAGAGCTTGATTCTTGTTTCAGCTTGTTGTGTGCCAAAGCACCTACTTCATTGATCCTGTCATTGAGGGGGCAATTTGACTTCTGGCTCAGCTTTGGATATGAATCCTCACTATGGATTTGCCTGACGATCAGTGAACTCTTGGTTGAACCCTGCTGCTCTCAGGAGACACGGTCTGCTCTCCTTGCTTGGCTCTGTGAGACTGCCTTCTGGTTGGTGAGGACACAACTGCTCGGCCTGCCTTACGGCCACCCTAGATGTGCATATTTCATGGATATTTCATAATCTTATATGACAGGAGAACATGATTTATTCTGTAAGCCTTAGATATGGGAGCTCTTTCTGGAAGCGACACTGGTCAGGACCATTTGCTTACCACCTGCAACCCATCAAACGTTGTTGTACCTCCCCTGCAGTCCCAACTCCTGCTGACCCACAGAGCTGAGCTAGGTGTCACTGCTCTGGCTCAGTGGGGCAGACCTCAGACAGGGCAATTCTTCAACAACTTGCCACTGCTCTCTGGATTGCACTGTGGATATAACCTCCATACATCTCCAGGAAAGCTGAACGATAAATGGATCACTGTCTCCCATGGCAAAGTCCCATCTGCGGTAGCTGACTGCTTGCTCAAGCAGAAAAATATATATCAAAACTTAGGAGCTTAAAACTGAAGTGAAAAATTTCTAGGCTTGAAAGAAAGCTCAGACTATATGCAAGAAAACTATTAAGTATTAAATATTATCCACAGAAATGTAATTTTTTTCTTTACTTGGAAATGCTATGCTATGTACCGCCCATTATCCAACTAGATACTCCAGACAGTGCTAATGATTTTAGTTTTGCAATGTAGGAGTCCTTTAATTTCGGGAAGCCTTACATGGCCCTGTCATCAAGCAACAGTTCTGCCTATTTATTCCTTAAATTGTCATGAGGAGAGACTGTGCTCATGCTATGTTGCTTTACAGCCCAGTTGGTTCCTAAATGTGGCTCCCCTGTGCTACAACTGCTAGAAAATAAAAATCATTGTTATTTATTTTTAACTGGTTTTATTCCCACAGTGATATGGGGGAAATAAAATAAAGATACAGCTATAAGAAGGTGAAACAGTTTTTAGAGAAATGGCAAAAAATGGAAACAGCACTGAAAACTGAAAGGAAGGGTGCTCAGCTCCTCACTTCCTCTTAACCCTCCTGTCTCTGCATTGCCTCTTTTAGCTATGTCTCCCTCTTCTCCACCCCAAAGTTATCAAACATTCCTGTGGATTAATGGCTTTATGGATTTGGACTATAAAAATATTTATATACTACATAATTTTTGCCTTCGCAGGAAGAAGGATTGCCAAGTGAGTGTGGAAAACTACTAGATCAGCCAGATAAGCTCAAAACTCTGGACTGTGTCATTCCCTGGCTCTTGATAATAACTGTGGTATAGCGTCTTTTTCCTGCACAGACCATCAGGACATCACCCAGATAGACACCTCCATCTGCAGATTGAGGATGGGTCCAGCCAGAGGGAAGGCAGACGAGTCTGCAGGTTGGCACTGGGAGAAGTCCTGGTAGATGGTTCCTCTTTCTGACACTTCCACCTCTCCAGTTTGGCTGCCAGGGACTATAGAAACATACACTATAGAAGATGTTTTTGAAGTTAAAGGGAGTTTTATTATCTGTTTACATGAGTAGAGACATTAGCCAGTGCTGGGAGACCTGACAGTCCCACCACTCCTTTGTATGTAAGTCCTGCTAATTCTCTCCTCAGAATCATGCAGGCAGCTCAACGCCTCAACTGAAAATGTTTCCTTTCAGAGGGACACAATTCTTATACTTCCAGGGTACAGAAGGGTACAGAAATCTGGCATTTACCCAGACTATACTGTTGCTGACTGCTTCCCAGGAGCAAATACAGCAAATGAATAACCAAAGCCCTGGATTGTCCTGAACTTTTACTGCATTCACACTGCTTTTCCAAAAATGATTAGTGCAGCAGATTCAGATTATTCTACTCATATGACTATGCAGGGGATATGACATTGCATATGCAAATGAAATATTACTCACTATCATTAACAATATTTTGCTGACTGGTTGTGATGAAACATCCTATTGCTTTACAAACCCACCACTTGCACACACGTTTTCCCTCCCTAGCCAGTCTTCTCTTATCCTATTGGCCTATAAAATAGTAGACTCTTGAAAAATGAGGACTTCATATTATTTTGTATGTCTTCATTGCTTCTTGTGCCATGGTTCTGGTGATCCATCTCTGCTACAATATGTAGCAGAGTACAGTACAGTAGAGTACAGTAATAAACTGAGATTGTATTTGCATGATATGGATCAATTCTCAGTTGCTGCAACACAGTCTTTATCAAGAGCCAACCTGTGACAAGGAACAACACAGTCCAGAATTTTGAGTTTATCTCGCCAATCTAGTAGTTTTGCACACTCACTTGACAATTCTTCCTCCTGCAAAGACAAAAATTACATAGTATATAAATATTTTTATGGTCAAAATCCATAAAGCCATTTATCCACAGGAATTTTTTAACTCCTAAACAAACTTTGGCCACAGTTAACACATGAAAAACTGACGATGCACCAGAGGACTTTTCATACCTACAATGAAAGTTTCAGTCCTGGATCCAAATTCCTCTGTTGTCTAGAGGAAGTGAGGGGAAGACTGGGTTTGAAATCAGCCTTCAAGTCTTGGGATTTTTTTTATTTCTAGGTAGAATTTCTCTCCAGATATCTATATCTGCAATAAAGTTTCTGTAGTATGAACAACAAATTTGCTCTTGCAAATGCCAATAATTAGTTCCTAAAAATCTTTTACTAGACACTATGTTTGTGAGATGATATAGGAAAGAAATAATTTTTAATGACAATAAAACAACAATGTAAGCAAGTTTAGAATTTCAGCAAAGCTACCTATTGCTTTGATTTCTTACAAGTGCTTATAATTCTGCTGATGCAGCCAGTTCTCTCTGTGAGTATGACAGGTTACAGATCAGCAGAAGCATGAGCACTCTCCAAACAGTGCTGTGGTGTGTGATGGGATGCAACCAGTTCATTACTACGGATGCTATTCTCTACCATGACAGGGAATCATGCAACCATGACAGGGTATTCAACCAAGGGATGCAACCACAGCTTTTTACTAGGATACTGTCCTTCTCTATCCACTTTTATTTTTCATTATTCACTAGACTTTGTACAAGCTACAAAGGGAGTCAGCCACAATTCCTTCATGACCACCTTAAATTAGCTGCTGCATTCAAGCAACTGAATCTTGATTCTCCTCACTTCATGGTCCATTTTTCACCAAAATAAAATATTCACAGAAGTAAAATGTTAAGAATCATCATTGCAATAATAATTTAAAGTATGGAAGTGACAAAAATGAGAGCCTGACAACTAAAAAGTCCTCCTACAACTTTGGCAGGCAGTGAGAATACAGAAGATACCATAATTGATTTCTTCTTTCTAAAAAAAAAAAAAAAGAACTACTTATTACAATTCATATCTTTCACATTCTTGAAAGCTGATGTCACTAATACTGTCATGAAACTCACATCTCAACAAAAATAAAATAGCAAATATAGCTGCAG
This sequence comes from Gallinago jamesoni, assembly GCA_025769975.1. NCBI lineage: Eukaryota > Metazoa > Chordata > Aves > Charadriiformes > Scolopacidae > Gallinago > Gallinago jamesoni. Next base: position 72,021,785 of record JAOQGH010000019.1, on the reverse strand, counting down.
ACCATTGCTCATGTTTTCATTGACTCTAAGAGAATAGTGTGACTCTGCTTTTGTTGCTTCTATCTGTGAATTAATATTACCCAGCAAGCTGATAACTACAGCCCCTTGTGGATTTATCTGCGGGACGCTTTTTCCAGTAAAAAACATGGAATCAGTGAATCTAATTTTTCTGCAAGAAAGCATCCAATTGAAAGAATTTCTAATTTCAATGTTTAACAATCTGTACCAGTATCTTCTAAGTGGCAAGTTCAGGCTTTAAAGTCCAAAATTACTACCTCTAAAATGTGATTTATTTGGGGGGCTTATATTTTAATAAGGATATCATATTTGGTCTTAAGAGATGACACACCCATGGCATAAGAAAATGGTACAGCAAAACCATTTTTTATTTTAGTGGAGATTGTTGAAATTTTGCCTTCAAGGGAGAAATTTGGAATGGAAAAAAAATAATCAAGATATCTGGGATTTTCCTGGGGCATTTTTTTTTTCCCTATGACTCTTACCAATCCCTCCAAGTTCATAGGCTGAATAGAAGGATTTGCTTTGTACTCCCTATAAACAATATGAGTGCCTCCACTGGATTATTTCTAAATAGACTCTGCTGCTTTAATCAGAAATAAATGCATTCAATAAATAAAGAGAATGCGGGCTTTTCAGGTCCTTGACCGGGCTTATTTCCTAACCTGTGGACTTAAAAAGAAACCTTGAATGGCTATGTTTTGTTGCCTGAAACATTTTCATTTGCAGTTGCCAAAGAAAACTCAAGATTAAAATACCGCTGGGAAATATTAACCTACCACACACACACAAAGTATTTTCTAATGTGATTGGAACAGATCGTATTGCTGCATGGCTTTGGGAAATGGGCCCACAAGGAAGTTTTGAATGGTCTCCTGAATTTCAGTCATTGGCCTGCCTGGTCAGAGCAATCTGGTTTCTTAAATATGGCTGTGGCAATGGAATGATGCTGGAAGAACCTGGCCATGCTCCATACTGTTGGAGGTGTTCTCCAGACCCTTTCCCTCCTCTTGTCTGATGGCAGTTTCGCCTTCAAGGTAAAGATGATAGGGATGAGCAAGAGAAACTATGAAATTATTTCATCCTCTCTCCCTCTACCCTGCCCTCAACAGCTTTCCATCAGACTCTGTGTGCTTTTTCATAGAATCATAGAATCATATGGGGTTGGAAGGGACCTCTGGAGATCATCTAGTCCAACCCCCCCCCAACAAAGCAGGTCTACCTAGAGCATGTTGCACAGGAACTTGTACAGGTGGGTTTTGAATGTGTCCAGAGAAGGAGACTCCACCACCTGTCTGGGCAGCCTGCTCCAGTGCTCTGCCACCCTGAGTAAAGAAGTTCCTTCTCATGTTTAGGTGAAACTTCTTATACTCAAGTTTGTGCCCACTTTCTCTTGTCCTGTCACTGGGCACCACTGAGAAAAGACCAACCCCGTCCTCCTGACACCCTCTCTTTAAGTATTTGGATGCATTGATCAGATCCCCCCTCTTCTCTTCTCTTCTCAATACTAAAAAGACCCAAGTCCCTCAGCCTTTCTTCATAAGAAAGATGCTCCAGGCCACTAATCATCTTTGTGGCCCTTTGCTGTAGCCTCTCCAGCAGTTCCCTGTCCTTCTTGAACTGGGGAGCCCAGAACTGGACACAGTACTCCAGATGGGGCCTCACCAGGGCACAGTAGAGGGGCAGGATGACCTCCCTCGACCTGCTGGTCACACTCTTCCTGATGGACCCCAGGATGCCATTGGCCTTCTGGGCCACAAGGGCACATTGCTGGCTCATGGTCATCCTGTTGTCCACCAGGACTCCCAGGTCTTTCTCCTCAGAGCTGCTCTCCAGCAGGTCAGGCCCCAACCTGTACTGGTGCAGGGGGTTATTTCTCCCCACGTGCAGCACCCTGCACTTGCCTTTGTTAAATTTCATTAGGTTTCTCTCGGCCCATCTCTCCAGCCTGTCCATGTCTCGCTGGATGGCAGCACAGCCTTCTGGGGTGTCAGCCACCCCTCCTAGTCTTGTGTCATCAGCAAACTTCCTGAGGGTACATTCCATGCCTTCGTCCAGGTCATTGATGAATATTTGAAGAGGACAGGACCCAGTACTGAACCCTGGGGAACACCACTTGTTACAGACTTCCAGCTGGATTCTGTGCCCCTAATCACAACCTTCTGGGTCCTATCTTTTAGCCAGTTTTCAAGCCACTTAACTGTCCATTCATCTAACCCACACTTCCTAAGCTTAGCTATGAGGATGCTGTGGGAGACAGTGTCAAAAGCCTTGCTGAAGTCAAGGTAGACAACATCCACTGCCCTCTTCTCGTCTATCATAGAAAGCTATCAGGTTAGTCTGACATGACTTCCCCTTGGGAAATCCATGTTGACTACTCCTGATAGCTTTCTTTTCCTCCATATGCTCTGAGATGACACTCAGGATGTGGCGTTCCATCACCTTTCCAGGGATGGAGGTGAGGCTGACTGGTCTGTAGTTTCCCGGGTCCTGCTTCTTGCCCTTTTTGAAGACTGGGATGACAGTGGCCTTCCTCCAGTCCACGGACACCTTGCCTGTTCTCCAGGACCTCTCAAAGATGATGGAGAGTGGCCCTGCAATGACTTCTGCCAGCTCCCTCAGCACTCTTGTGTGTATCCCGTCTGGACCCATGGACTTGTGGACATCCAGCCTTCTTAACTGATCTCTAACTTGGTCCTTCTCCACAAAGGGAAGATCTTCCTTAGTCCAGACTTTCTCTGATTCACCCAAACTCCATGGCTCCCTGGGGGTTGGCCCGAGCAGTAAAGACTGAGGCAAAGAAGGCATTCAGCAACTCAGCCTTCCCTGCACCCTCTGTTACCATGGCACCAGACTCATTCAACAGCAGGCCCACATTTTCTCTAGTTTTCCTTTTGCCTCCAACATAATTGAAGAACCCTTTCTTGTTGTCTTTGACATCTCTTGCCAATTTTAATTCCAAGGAGGCCTTGGCTTTCCTTGTTTGTTCTCTACATAGTCTAACAGCATCTCTGTAAACCTCCCAAACGGTCAGTTCCTTCTTCCACTCGGTGTAAAACTCCTTCTTCCACTTTAGTTTTTTCAGAAGGCCCCTGCTCAACCACCCAGGTCTCCTGCTTCTCCTGCTTGATTTCTTGCTCGTGGGAATGCACTGGTCCTGAGCTTGAAGAAGGCAGTGTTTGAATGTTGCCCAGCTCTTGAGCCGCCTTGTCTTCCAGGGCCCTAGCCCATGGGATTTCACCTAACAGTTTCCTGAAACGGACAAAGTTAGCCCTCTTGAAATCCAAGGTTTCATTCCTGCTTATTGTTTTTTGTGTTACCACTATCCTGAACTCTATTTTTCCATAGTCACTGCAGCCGAGTTTGCCCTCAACCTTGATGTCCTCCACCAGTCCCTCTTTGTTCGTCAGTACTAGGTCCAGTAGTGCCTCTTCCCTTGTTGGCTCTTCCACCAGTTGGGTTAAGAAGTTATCATCAATACTTTGGAGGAATCTCTTAGGTTGTATATTCCTGGCTGTGTGGTCTTTCTAGCAGATATCTGGGTGATTGAAGTCTCCCACAAGGCCTGCAATTGTGAGGCTACTTGGAGCTGGTTGTAAAAGGCCTCATCCACTTCTCTATCCTGATCAGGTGGTCTGTAATAAACGCTCACAATAGTGTCCGACATATTGACCTGCCCCTTAATCCTCACCCACACTCTCAACACTCTCATCTGACACCAAGGGGAGGTTTAGGGACATCTCCTCAGTCTCTATCCATTCCTTGACATGGAGGGCAACACCTCCACCCCTCCTTCCTCTCCGGTGTCTTCTGAACAACCTGTAGCCCTCAATAGCCACACTCCAGTCATGGGATTCATCCCACCAGGTTTCAGTGATGGCCACTATATCATATCTTTCCAGCAGCACAGTAGCTTCCAACTCCTCCTGTTTGTTGCCCATGCTGCATGCGTTGGTGTAGAGGCCCTTCAGCTGGGCTGTTGGTTGCACTGCCTTCTTAGGGGAACACCCCTTGGAGTGTCTGTCAGGTGTTTCTCTCTGCACTGCTTCTACCTTGGGAGCTGCTGGCACATCACCATAAGATTTCGACTGTAGTGAAGGGTCATCAGCTTGGCTCAGGGAGCCAGGCTGAAGGCCCTTACTAGGACCCTGTCCCTCCAGCCCTGGCGTGGTACTCCAAAGCTTATCACCCCACTCCCCACTCACAACTAGTTTAAAGCCCTGTCAATCAAACCCGCAATCTCTTTAGCAAGAACCCTCTTCCCCCTTTGAGAGAGGCACCTCCCATTAGGTGTTAACAGACGTGGTGTTGTACAGGCAATTCTACTGTCAGAGAACCCAAACTTATGGTGGTGGCATCAGCTATGGAGCCACGTGTTAATTGACTGAATTAATTTCTGTTCCTCCCAGCATCGTTACCTGCTACAGGAAGGAGTGATGAGATAACCTGTGCCCCAGATCCCCTAACCACCTTTTCCAGCTCCCTGAAGTCCTTTTTTATTGACTTTGAGTCACAGTTTATAGTTTGTTCTGTACCTACCTGGAAAATCAATAGTGGATAGTAGTCTGAAGGACGCATTAAGTCAGGAAGTTTCCTGGTGGTGTCCTTAACCCGGGCTCGGGGAGACAACAGACCTCCGTCTGTGGAGAAGTCACCCACAACTACAACTCTCTTTTTTTCCTTTGTGGGTGTGGAAGTGATCTGAGGTGTACATTTTATTGACTGCTTTTCATCTACATTTCCACTCAACTGACCTTCCTTGACCAGAGCCTCATATCTGTTTTTGAGAGGGACTGGACAGGGTGCAGTGGGCAGGGGGGGAGTTCCTCTGCTCCCCCGAGCATGAACTTTACTCCATCCATTGTTCTTACCTAGGCTTCCATCCTTAGCTTGACTGGGGCTGAATACAGGATTCTCTTCCTCTCATGGAGCCTCCCCCTGTATCTTTTTCCCTAATGATGGTATTTCCTCTTTGCATCACTTAATGCCCCTCAGTCTTTCCATTTCCTCTTTAATCTCAGCCACCAGGCTGAGCAGATGGTGTATCTGCTCACATTGCACACAGGCGTTGTCTTCACTGTCCTCCAGCAGGAGTGACAGACATTCCCTGCAGCCCGTCACCTGGACAGCTGCATCTCTCTGTGGCGGGTTGGCTTGGCAGGCTCTGTTGTTCTCAACTGTAGCTCCAGACCTAGTGGAGAACATCGTGATTGTTTTCATTCTTGCGTGCCTGCACTCACCTGTAACCTGTATGTTTTCTACATGCTGCAAACTGGCAGGCTTTAAAAGCTTCACTTCTCCAATGTGAAATGGGGTTAAAGCTAGTAATTTCAAAGCATTCTTGGATAATGCATTATTCATTAATTCTTGCAATTAATACTAATTGGTCTCAAATGACTTAATTTGGTTTATTACCAAACACGGACCTCCCCGGGCACCTCACTGCCTTCTACTATGCTTTTATGCAGCTACATTAACCTGTTGTGTGAGCGTATGGCATTTGGTAGGTGTTTCAACTTTTTGGTTTGTTTTTTTTTTTAATGTACACAACAGCAGTGTTGTTGACAGGTACTCATTATATCCAACAATTTCTTTCCATGCACATTCTTGCAAATCCTTCTGGCTGCTTCTGAAATTACATCTTTGAATCTGAATACATAAATGACCTGCTGCCTCTATCAAATGATTTTTAAAGGAATAGATTAAGCAGGGAGAGAAATGGAGACATCTCTATCACCAGGTATAAATGCCCAGGCACACTGGTTAATCATGGAGAGTGTTATGAGAGAGGCCTTTTCACCAAAAAAAAAAAGTTCTACTTTTCTTCTGAACATATAGTACACAGTACATTGCTATTTTTTATTGTTTTACAAAACATGTATTATTACACAATAATCACTAAGCCTGGCAAGAAGACAAATAAGTAACTAGATCCAACAGCACTTTGTCATTCACTCTCATAGATCTAACAACCGCTAAATTTATCCAAAGATGCATGCTTTCCTTTGCTTCTTCTGTAGTCAACGGAGAGAGACAGAATACAGGATACCCTGTTTAATTGTGTGTGCTCAGAAAGACTGCTTGGAGATACTTACATTTGTCCATTAGATGTAGAGGAAATCCTGGAAAGACAGCTTTCTCTAGAATGAGAGTTGTATTTCTTGTTTATCCTACTACGCTTATAGAAAATACAAAAGGGTTGAAAAATACAAAATGAATCACGGCACAACAATAACGTTGAACAAACTGCTCAAGCACAACATAGTCCTGCAAAGGGAGCAGGAAACAAGCATCCAGATGTTTATTTCTTCTGGATTAAAGAAGGGAGTAAACTTGCATGCAAACTAAATTCTAAGGCTTTATTATCCTAGAATTCCCGGTCAAAACCACCTTTCAGATCAAAGCGATTTATGTGTGATCAGAAAAGACTTTTTACTAAGGAAGAGTCAATAATTTTATTCCAGTTTAAAGGCTGAGAGAATGATGGTATTCGAAAAAACCTTCCTTCCACTTTCCTACCCTTTGAGTTGCCAATTATAACTCTTAGCCTTACACACAGTGTGGAAGCTTTTATTGCCTGTTATTTCCTGCGGGCACCACAGCACCAGCAGAGGTGAACGTTCTTTCCTCCACAAAGCTGTTCGCTGAATTCCAGGTAGTCACCTACCTAAAGGCAACATAAAGCTCAGTAGCAGCAGTCCTTATGGTGCCCCTTCAAGCCACTACAGACTGAAAATATTTGTTTGCTCCAGCAATTTCAGAAAATGGCTTTTCTGTTGTACAAAGTAAATACCTTTGTTGGGTCTAGTCTGCCTTTCCCCATCATCTGCAGGGCAAAAAAAAAAAAAAGTCAAGAAAGGAGTAATAGGCAGTAACCTGCAGAAAGAGAAGAGAATCATATCCCCATGACATCAATTTATACCACGCTCGAAAACTACCTTCTGAGACCCTTTCATTCATCTAAACCTTCTCTCAGCTCTGCTGAATCCTTCAGTGCTCTAAAACAGACCAGTTATCCCTCAGGACATACTCTGCTTTACTTGGGAAGGTATTTTCCTCCCTGGTCTCCCCACTTTCTTACATATATGCTGGATTGTTTTAAATCTGTTTGAAATGTCCAGCTCCAGAAATTTCACCTGTGCTGGGAATTTTGCCTGAGCTGGGAAGACATGAAAACACTTCTAGTAAGATTAATCTAAAGAGAAGAAAATAATCATAAACGGGACTGGGAGAAATCACACAATTCTTTCTTCTCAGGAGCTGAATGCACCTATAAGAAAAGAAACTATACAATGAACTGCCAAGGCAAATACTTGTGTAGAGTGAGGGCAAGAGATACAAGTCTAGTTTCCTGAGGACCCTGTATTTTCTACACAGATCAATACAACCAGTTGAATGTGAAAAGGCATATTAAGGGCATGGTGACATAATCTCCCGCAGCCCTCCCCGCCTTAGGTACTGCACTGACACTGCCCAGCGCTTCCCAAGGGCATTTACTCCCACGAGGCAGTGTTTCAGGGCAAACTGTTGCATAATTACAGCAGCTAGGATTTGCCTTGATATGTCTTTTTCTCAGGCTATTGATTTCATCATAGGCAGGGAATATAAAATGATGTACAATACTCCAAACTAATTTATAATCCTACTTTATGCTTTGTGGCTGTCACTGTCCTTAATCCCAGCAAGCCTGGGTTAAAGCTTAAGAAAGTGAGATGATCCAAGAAAGTGGGATGTTCCAAGCAATTGCAAAAAGAAATGATAATTAACTACAGGAGGGAAAGTACAAAGGCAGGGATGATCAACGATTAGATTGGAACCACCAGTGCTGCCAAGGCTCCCAAACTTGAAATTGCGCATCATCAAAGGAGGCCTCACCATTGCCACCATTATTAAGAATGCAACATCAGTGTCAATGGATATTAATAAAGTGGCATTTAAAAAGTGACTGAATACGCTCCTCTTCTCCTGGAAACTGACTTGGCTCCTCTTTTTCTAAGCATATCAGAAAATGGTACTGCTACCAACCTCAGCTTCTGTACCAATTTATTTGCACCTTTCCATATCCGACAGGATATACTGGATCTACTATCAGCATCTCAACAGCAGGCTTGTGCTTGACTCTAGAAGACAGGAAAATTATTCAAAGAAATGCAGAATTAAAGGCATGTGAAAAACTTACATATTTAAAGTCTGAATATTCACAAAGAGCCTGTGAAAAACATTTTTTTCCTACATTCTTTGAAAACATTATGGCAAAAAAATCACGTTATTACAAAATCAGTAGAAATAAAGTATAGGAAATTAATCTGCTTAAATGAATGCAATCCACAGTACTTCATGATAATATTGAATGTCTGTACTATTAAACATGACAAATTCCTAACTTTTGTTGATGCAAAATTGTTTTTCCTGGTGGTATCCAGCAAGATTATAATTAAAGCATGTGTATAGGATATGTGCAGAATTACAATATATTTTTATATTAAAAAATTTTTAAGACATAAAAGTAAAACAAAAAATAATTTTCAAATTATATTATTTTTTGTATTACATAGTTTTATGGAAAAACAATGGTATACTTGCAATGAAAGATATAAAAATAGATAACCAAAGAGGTTAGGTGGAAGTAAATTTTCAATCCATACCAAAAGTTAAGTGCCTGTGTTGTCTGTGTGTGTTTGAAACAAATTGTAACTGAGAACGTTCATTTCCTGTAAGAAATAGCATAGCAAATTGAAGGATCAGGCTCTTTGGTTACCAAAGCCTTTGATTAAGGGTTTTGGCTAGGGGAGAGGGGATGGAGCATGAAATTTTTTGAAGTAATTTCTCTCCATTATTAAATATGATCCTTCATTATATTGCCTATAAAAAATGAAGAGAAAGGAAAACGTTGCACAGAAAAAATACTGTGAAATGAATGAAAAAGTTAAAGTTGACAACTACAGAACCATCATTATAGGTCTGTCCACATAAACCTCCTTCACTGTAAAACAGACCAGAACAACAGTATTTTTACCACAGATTGAGAGCATTTTAAAATAGTTAACATACTTTATTGCTATACAAATTATTTCTTTTCTAAAAACTTGAAAAACACTTGAAAAGTAATTACATATCTGTTTTTCAATGTCCAGTGGACTTTTGGAGAAGGACCTGAGTTTCCATCTATTGAATGAGCCAGAATAAAATCCTAGTGGGATTTGGATTTCAAGTTAACCTTTGCTACATGTTTTCCTCAACAATTTAAATCTATATTGAGAAAGAATTTGTGTAAGAAAGTTGTTCACATTCTGGTGGCTCATGCAAATATGTAGCTCATTGCCTCCACTGCTGCAGGTGTTTCTGCTATTATAGCCCTGCTGAAGAAAGCAATATTTCTGAACTAATGCACGGTTTCAAGCTGATTATCAATCTGACTGAGTGGCAATATCACTGAATAATGTAACATGCCCCCTAACAGGAAATTACTTCATTTCTCCCATCTAAATGCACATTATCTAGACATTGATATAATCTCAAAAAACTTATCTCCCCAGGCTTGGTGATAAACAAAATAGCATCTCAGATCTGGAAGCTATTTTACAGTAGAATCATGCTCAAGTCTCCTCAAAATATCTGTTGGCAAAAAAAAAATAAATAAACAGACCCAAAATGTCACAAAATAGCATGGCAACTGTATTCATTTTTTTTTCTCCTGAGAGAAATCTAATGTCATTTTCATGGCAAAAGAGCCATGTGTATACACACAATATATAATACATACATATCTATATATTTGACTTGCATACGTGTATATAAAGACATGTATTTCTATATTTGTGTAAACATATTTAGTAATGTATGCACATACATTTATGCATTTATACATAATTAGACACTTATAAATGCACATTCATATTATTATTCATATGAAGGTTTTTATATACCTAGACAACTTAGACATCTATATATGGTTATATATTGTTATTCCTTACAAATATACATATCACAGATGTCTGTATATAATAAGCATATATAGATTTAACGGGCAACTACAACAAAATTTCTTAGAGTAACCTTCTGCTGGAGAATAAACTTTGGTGTCCGGTCTATGTTCCCGGTTTGATAGTGAATGTGGCAGTGATTCTCTCAGGTAGCTGTGAACACCCACTGTGCTGCACCCAAATAGAGCACAGCATTTAATTCATATAGCTTGAAATAAACCTGCATAAAAACAGCTGAAAGAAATGTTATTGGTGCAACATTTAAAGCGTTTGCTTTTACGGTGTGCAGGGTGTTCCAAACCATTTTGAAATCTGACTGCAGTATTCCTGAGTGGCTTCTCAAGTAGAAAAAGCTGCTGAGCCTCACAAAGCCGGCTAAGGCACAACACGGACGGAACATTTGATTCTTTCCATTTGCCAGGAGGCAATTAACAGTTTCTTTTCTGCACGAGCTAAGCATGCAGAACATCCGTACTAGTGATCTAAGCATTAATCCAGCAAAGACACCACCCAAGAAACCAGCACTTTAACTGAGCAGAAACACCTCTGGGGAACAGAGCAGTTTCTCAATAGGTATAGGCAGAAGTCTTAGCATTTAACCTCCGCACAGATAACATAAGCAGTAAAGTATTTTTCACTGGTAACCAGCACTTACACAGCAATTCATGTTTTCTGGTGGAACAAAAAATACAAATTGCACTGCGTCTTGGAAATAGGTCTCTGGACGATGATATTGCAGAACTCTTTTTTCCCCAACTACCTCCGAAATCCAGTTATCACAAAAACATTTCATGAAATAATATTCCCAGAAAGATTTCAGAAATGTTTGGAAAATGGAACTGCAAAAACTACCAATGGACATCAGCAGATAAAGTGATCAAAAGTGATGAATAAAACCCTCTAATGTTTTACCATACTACTCATGTGCCGAACTCCCACCCAAGCACTCGCTCACTCCCCCTCCTCAGTGGGATAAGAGAACTGTGGGTTGAGCTAAAGACTGAGGCATCACTTATCATTTACTGTCTTGGACAAAACACATTTGACTTGGGGAAATTATTTTTTTTTTATCCAATAAAATAGATCTGAGCAGTGTGAAATGAAGACAAACTTTAAAACTGGTCTTCTGACCTACTTAAATACATTTTGGAAGAGGCACCTCACCCATGACCGAGGGGCTGGGTTGTGTCCTATATGTGGGTTTGTGGAGCTGGCTGGAACCAGCTGGAATCACCCATGACCATCCTGAAGCATCCCCTGGCCTCCTTCTACAGAGACCACCCTTGCAGTCCCACCACCACCAAAACATCTTATTGTCCATCAAATGGAGACAACAGACAAGATATAATCTCAACTGTACCTATAATCTCAGGACAGAAAGGTATTTTTTCTTTTTCCTAGACCATCTGCAAAATCGTCTCCAAGGTGTCATCAGTTTTATGCAAGCCTGAGTGAGTCACTTTGAGCAATGGCATGCAGGTAGCTTCATCTTCTGCAAGAAAATGGCAATTTGCACCACTCCTTTTTTCCTGAAGTACTTAAATATGTCATCCAATATTCTAAATATTTCTGTCACACCCTCCCATTCCTCTCCTGCTTTTTCCAGTCTTTTTTTTTCCTTAGAAGCTTCTTTCTCTTCCTAATTTCTATCACTATTTCTAGCATCTTTCTCATATTTTTCCTATATCCATTAAAAAAAATCAAACGTTAAATTAATCTAGTATCTAAGCGATATTTACCGTACTGTTTGCCATCGTAGTCTATTCCCTTCACAATTTTCCCTTGTCAGTCTGTCACTACTTTCCAATGAACAAAGGTCTTTACCACCTGGTCTGGAGTGCTATCCACAACTATCTTTATGTGGTTATATTTCAGACTACTATTCATCACTGAATGTCTCATTTTAGGGAATATTATGTTGCACTCAAGTTAACAGCGCTGAATTCACATCTTACTCATTGTTTTGTTGTTCTTGTTTGGGGTGGGAAGAGTCTTAATGAATGCAGGAAAAAGAGCCAGATCTGACATGGGCTTCAGCAGTAGCTGCTGTTGAGCTTTAACCAAGCTAAAAAGCAGTCATTTGTCTTCCTGATTTGTTTCATGTCTCTTAGCTTTGAATCTATAAAAGCACTTTACATCTCATCTATAACTATACATCTTGTTAAACAGCCTTTTGTGGCGGACTCTGCCAGAAGCTTTAGAAACTGCAAGTAACTGTGCCAGCTTGCTTCTCTTCTCCCCACCATGGTTCTGATTACAGTAATAAATTACAAGTGAACTCCTGTTGAAGAACACACAAGTCCGTGTGGCTTGAATGACAAATTTTGAATGAGATGAGTCAGTAAATTGTTTCAGAGAAAAGTTTCAGTTTCAGACAGTCCCGAAGAGTTCCTGAATTCCATTTGAATTTCCTTGATAGTTTCAGTTGAGAAACAAAATGGAAGAATTTCTTTTTTTCCTCCAAACTATCAAGTACTATTACATAGAGCCTTTAAGGCTTGGTCTGCAGAGACCACAGCAATATGACCTCAACTACAACCACAAAAGAAACACATGTCTAGACTGGTCATTGCTTTAGTCCCTCCTTGCTGGGTGCCTGGATTGCAGCATCCTCATTTCTCCCTCCTGTAAGACAGGGAAAATAAAAGCATTATTCAGGTCACAGGGCACATACCATTCTTCTGCTTTCTAAAAGAACCTGGAAGAATTTTCTGAAATCATGCGATGGTTCCTGCATTTTGTATGTAACGAAGTCTATATTTTCCTGTAGTACAACCTCAAAATTCAGGATATTTTTCCAAAAACATTATTCTCCAAAGCTGGAAACACATATGTTTCATCATGATGCTTAAAAATACTGTTATATGGTATGCATTTGTTAATTTTAAGCATTCCACAGACATCATACACATCTAAATGAACTCAATTTGCATTTGTATATAGGAACTAGGGAGTGAACTTGCCTGTGAAGTATAAATTGACAGGCTATTAAAGAAAAGAGCAACAAACTCACTTTTGATTGTAAACATTGAGCAAGACTGAAAATTTTTTTCTTAAATAGCCTGTTTGAAGAAAACATGAAAATATTATTCAATATCATATTCCTCACAAATGTTCAGAGTTTCCAATTTCTTCTTTTTTTGGGGAAACTATTTTTCTCTGTAAACTACCAGTTGAAGGGTCAGTTTCCTTCCAAAGCTTGAAATAAAAAAAAACTAAAAAGGATAAATATTATATAAGGAATTACACATGTACTCTAATAAAGTTACTGTCATGAAAAGTACAACATGTAATATGCCACTTTAAGGGGGATGCCTTCTTTTTTTCACTAGAAACACAAAGATCTGTGATGACAAGATAATAAAAAATAATGGATACCTCTTTTTCATGATCAAACACATCCATAAGTCTTGATTTCACAGCAGATGATGTGGGTAAGGCATAAATATCGTTTAACCTAGCAGTTAGGAATATATAGTACTGAAATGCAGGACAGATCAAAGTTCAGAGGTAGCTGCTAGTTAGGCTGTTTAGAGGACTGTAAATGCATGGGTGAAGAGCTGGAGTTTAGAGGTTAAAGGGACATCAAGGGTAACATGAAGAGCTTCTACAACTAGAGAAGTAATAATAGCTTCCACAAGGAAAATACGAGCCTATTGCTGAAAGGGTTGGGTGATTTGGTGGGTCTGAGTCATCTTGACCTGAAAGGGTCCAAGGGGAAGAAGAAGGACCAGCAGTGAATGAGGGTTAACTCAGGGATCACTTGTGAGAACTCGATCCACACAAGTCATTGTGTCCCAATAGACCACACCCAGTGTCCTGAAATGTGGCTGATGTCCTTGTAACGTCACTACCACCTTTGAAAGATTATGGAGTTTGGAAAAGATTCTCAAAGACTGGGAAAGGTCAGTTAATCACACACACCCTCTAAAAGGGTCAGAGAGATGATCCAGAGAACTATAAGCCAGTCAGCCTCATGTTGACTCATAGTAAAATCATGGATTGAGCCCTCTTGGAACACATTTCTGGGCACATGAAAGAGTAGAAGCGGAATGGGAATAGCCAGTATGGATTTTCCAGGGGTAAACCATGCCTGACCCAGCTGATCATCTTCTGTGAAAAAACAACTGGATTTTCAGGGAACATGCAAGTGACAGGGGTGCAGTGAACTTGACTTGAGTTGGCTAAGGCTGTCAACACTTTATGCCATAATCTGCCTATATCCAAGTTTGGACATTACAGCCTGGCTACAAGTGGACTACTGCAGAGAGCACTGTAGGACATGTCCATTTAACATCTCTCAGTGACATAATGGAGAGCATTTTCATCAACTTTGAGGGTGACAGCAAGCTTCAAGGACCAGTCAAGACACATGGGGAAAGGGCTGCAATGTAAGTGGGCTGGATGGGGGTAGGAAAAGGACAACAGCGTCCCCATAAAATGGCAGTCCTGCCTGGGAATGCAAATTCCTGGCAGCAATCCTGCTGGGCACTGGAAAAGGGTTCTCTGCTTATCATTCATCATGCCTTATCTGGGTACTGTGTCCTCTTTGGGGTCCCAGACAGAAGACACATTGATAAATCAGAAGAGTTCAGGGAAGGCCACCAGGACAGTGAGGCTTGAGCACTTGCCCTGTGAGGAGGGGCTGCAGGTCTGGAGCTGGTCCAGCCTGGAGCATAGACAGCATCAGAACTTCTAGTGGCAGAATGGACCAAGGAGGCCTTCCTTGCAGAGGAGCCCAGTGGGACAGTGTGGTTCAGACAGTAACAGAGTCCAACAACCTGTTATAAAAAGCAGGAAAGATGAGCAAAAATACACCCATATAGCAATTCACTCAAACCCCAGTAGCAAACACAGGATCATAAGCAATGCCACGGCTCCAAGTGGGCTGCCAGGGACACTTGGTGTCTGGATCATCTGGAAATCATGAATAAGTCTTTTGAATGGCATTATCTGGAGATAAAGAAAAGCTTTCTATTCATGGAGAAGGCTGGTTGAGAGATCATATCATCTCCCATCTTTGAAGGTTTTCAAGAATCAGTTTGAAAAAGCCCTCAGCATCCCAGTCAAATCTCACTCCTGACCCTGCTTTGGGCAGGACATTGGACTTGAGACCTCCTGGGATCCCTTCCCACCTGAATAATCCCTGTGGTCATAAGATGAAATACTCCGTCCCATGGATATGAGGGAAATGCAAAGGAAATATGAGGAGGAACATGACTGGCAGTGCCAAAACAGAAATCACATATGAACAATCATGATTCTGGTATTTCATTTTTTTCTGGATATATCCGTTAAGAATAGAGGTAACTGCGAAGGTTTAAACATATTTCACGTTCCCTCCTAGAGGTTAATTCTAATGAGCTGACCAAGCAAACACATAATTGAAGTCCATAGAAATAGGAGTGAATCTATGAAAAAAAGCCATGCAATGATTTTCAAAGTTAATAAGGATAAGCTTAAGTAAATGCAAAATGCATTACAAGTAAGGACAAGTTTAAGTTCTAGGATAAACTGGACTGTTTTAGAAGAAACCTCTGCTTCCGCTCCTTCCGCGAGCTTCCCTCAGACCACGCGGACAGCGACAGCGGACAGCGGCAGCGGTGAGTGCTGCGGCTTTAACCTTGAT
>JAOQGH010000019.1:71977712-72006055 GCA_025769975.1 Gallinago jamesoni | reverse complement strand
TTTTGTGGTTGGACTCGATGATCTCTGAGGTCCCTTCCAACCACCACAATTCTGTGATTCTGTGATTCTGTGATCTACACCAAACGATATACTGAGTTAATGTAGATGACACTGAATTACAAATGACATTCTTTTTCAAGCTCTGTATTTTCCTACTTTAGCAAAATATTTTAAATTTTTTAATATGAAAGGTTGCAATTTCCTACATTATTTTCACTATAATATTTCTACACTGAATGGAAAGCTTTACCATTCTATGGAAATTGAACAGAATATTTTGCTGAAACTATGACAGGCAAATGGATTAATTTTTTTTTTTTCTTGCTAATTCTTTCGGCACAGGCAAGAACTGAAAAGACTGAAAATTGTACTCTAGTGAGAAGCCCATCTTAAAGCCTTTCTTGTTTACTTGAGTTTTGCAAATGAAGACACAGGACAGAGCATTTAGTAATACAATACAAGAGTAGCAGCAGGGGCATATAACTTCATCATTACTCAGGCTTCCTTTCTATTAATTACTCCTTTAGAATGGCATGAAAAATATCTTCTATTGCTGAAAACAGTTTGAAGAATATAATGCTGCCTACAGAGCAAGCTGGAAGACCATGGCCAGGAGCAGGCACATGCTGAATTGCCCTCATCGTACATCTCATCTCAGAATCTGTTACATTAATTTAAAAACACAGCTTTTGTGATATTGCTGCTCTGTTCATTTTATTCCATAAAATACAGCATAGTTCCAAAGTAACTTCTCAAGAAAATTTAGAGGCTTGACCTTATTTCAAAAATTACTAGGCCCACTTCTGTCCCATAGAATATTTCATTTTAATTGGATTTGACGCCTTTAGCCATCCTAAATACATGGATCTGAGCTCAAGATTTGTTGCATACAAATGAAGTTTAAGCTCAAAGTCCCTGTCTCACTGACAATTCTTCAAAAGTATTTCAACTCTGTAAGACCTTGAAATTCATAAATGAAAATAATTACTTCACAGATTTATTTTGAGGAAGTGTTACTTGAATAACTGCAAAATGTTAAATTATGCATCATGTTTCACAGTTGAATACCTTGATGTGTTCAAGACTTCAAGTCAGTTTTCCAAACACTTTCATAGCTGTGGCTGGTTGATACAGTGGTGTTTTTTAAAGGTATCACAAGTACACATCTTAAATGAATCTTATGTGGGATCACAATGAACATGATGGAACACAAGGGTATTTTGACCTGCAAATAGGTAGGAGAGGAATCAAAGAAATAAAGTGGGGTTGTTAATGGTTAAAAAAACCATCCTCTGACTAATTCTTCTTCACATGTTCTCAATCACTCTCAATTAACAATATCAATTCAAATACAAAGTCAATTACATTAGTGTTTTAATCAGAAATGCAGGAATTCATGTATTTATGGCCACACTAAAAATATTTTGCATAAAAGCTCTTGGAGGTACTCAGAAAGAAACTTATCCTACTGCACATAAAATTTCAGCTCATACTCTCAAACCTATTTAAGTCAGGTGTGTGTATTTATTCCATAATGAGTGTATATAACACGCACAAGATTTTATAAATATTTTCCTATGCACCCACAAAGGCGGACACTTCTGTGTTGGACACCCAAAATCATGATGTTCAAAATGACAACTCATTAAAATACTTTCCGTCTTTCATTTATTATTTCTTGCCCCTCAACCATATTTGTTCTCCTCCACCTTACTCCTCTTCCTCTGGACATACCTGTTGAATTAGCAGACAGTCATCAGATGCTTTCTTTCTCTATGGAGCCAAAATCGTACTCTTAAAGATGGCTAGATTTTCATTCCTGCCTCTGGTGGGAACATATCAAAGGAAATGTACTATTAATATGAGAAATTTATTAACGTTTTTTCAATCTGTCCTGAGTACAGAAGAGGACACTGGCTTCTGCTGGCCTATTTTCTTCATTCCTTCATCTTTCTAGAATAGTATCTCTGTTGAATATTCTTCCTCTTTCTATTACCATGGTACAACTGAGAAACCAAAAGGCAGGAAAGAAAACAGAACACCGTGGCTTTGAGGCAAAGCAGCTTCATGTCCTGCTTCTTCAAAATCGCCTGCATTTTACAAGTTAACTTTATAGAGTTTTCACTATAGATCACACATGAAACAATAATTGTTCTATGAATTAAAACATAATGAGAACCCAGCTCCTTTGAGACCAGACTGCTTGCCTGGCAATGTCACTGTGGCATTCAATGCAAGAGAATCATAAATGGGACTGAAAACTACATTTGTTCTCGCAAGGTGGTCCCACCAATTTCCATGAGAATGATTTGTACAGAATGCATTACACAGTGCATGCAAAAATTATAGTACTTTGGTATTCATTAGTGTGAGAGCACTGAGGTTTTTATGCCCAAACTAGCAGTAGTACATCTCACATATCCTAAGGAGCACAGCTTGTAGACTTGGAGGTTTAGAAGTTATATTCTTCTTTAATTCTTTGGATTTTCTCCAAGTGGCAGTTCAAAGCTGTCCTTGCAACCAGTTACTTCATTGCTGAGGAAGGTGAGGATAGCTAGGCAAGGACACTTTCACTCCTTAATCTTTCCCTGTGCCCTCATTCACAGTCTATCCCTGTTTCAGTTAAAAGAGAATCTGTAGTTGTGACACAGGATCATCCAGCAAGGCAGCCGGCTTCTCCTCCTAATGATCGCTGCTGGTGGGAAAGAGGGTGCTTTAGATATTTCATTGCTAGGCATGGCCTAGACATATTTTGATTTAGTAAGATGTATTTATTAAACTTTCAGCTAGAAACTTTCTCCTTCCTTTCCCCTCTGCAATCAGTCCCTACAGAGACAGTATGCAGCAGGCATCTGCTCTGAATATCCTGCAAGCATTCATTGTGGACCATCTTTTCTGACTGTCTTTGTTCCATTGCTGCAGACCTAGCCTGATTATTCAGTTGCTTCACTGGGAACATTTAAAGTAGGCACAGCAAGAAGGCAGGCTATGAAAATGTAATTGCTAAAAACCCTACTGGAAACAGCACAGAAGCATCTCACAGCTTCACTTGCAAAAAGGATGTTTTATTGATATTAAGATGATCTCAGCACTAAGGGGGATTCCAGACTCTTGGGCTTGGTTCTAATTATTTCAGGGAGACACAGGGACTGAATCCCCTTTCAAGGAGCTTCCAACCTTCAAGACCTGCCAAAAAAGTATCAGCATCACCACAAAGAGTTCCTTGTTGTCAGGCACCTCTACAGGAGCTCTGCTCAGGTAACTCATCATTAGTGAGTGTCCTTAACTGGAATAGTTTACAGTCAGGCTCTAGATGCCTATTTTGTCAAAATCTTTTATGAAGATAACTCCATCCCTATGATAAGTTATTTACTGAACAGAAGAGCTCTATGGGAAAGACCAGTTGTTCAGCTCTGGAAGAGATTCCAGTGATCTTCCGGAAGAGAAGGCAATGGGAGGCCATCCAGACCAACAGCGAGGATCCCTCCTTGTTCCAAACTGGGCATAAAGCAAGGTCCTTTCCACAGCCCAGTTAGGGTCCAGTTGCAGGGGTGCACTCACAGTAGGTCAGTGGCAGCCCCAACTTTGTGATAGATTTCAGGCTAGTCCTAGAAAGCACCTCCAAATTCCAGCTGCTTTGTTCAGGTGGAAATAGGATATAAGACAGAACAATGTGGAAGGCACACTAACAAACAGGATGATGAGTTGAAAAAAAGAAATATTGGAAAGGAAATCTCAGATCTCTTTTGATTTTTTTTAGACATACAGTACCTTTCTGGTTTTTTGGGACAAATTAGAGAGATTAGAAATACCCACGCAGGAGATTAAAACACCTGATGGAGGCAGCAAGCTGTGGGGAGGACTAATATTAAGATGCTTTCGGCCTTAGTTTCATATATACTAGCTGAGCTCAAATAACTAGACACGCTCTAATGCAGGAAATCAGCAACAAATCTGCCAGTGTATGGGACATCTAGAGCTGAACCTAGAAACGGAGGTGTCCCTTTCAGTACTGAGTTCATGGCAGAAACCTCTCCCCTTGTCCCAGTGCTTTCCAGCAGCGCAGAGGGCTGTTTCAGTATAAAGTCCTGCTATTCAGGTCAGTGGTTTCCCAAGGTAGGCAGTGATATTAATCAGGTCACTATGGAAACAGGTCAAGGGAAGAATGGTAAAAATCATCACAGGGCATGTTTTCTTTTACTGCTGCTATGGAGCTAGGGAAGAAATCTCAAACGGCAGCTACCCCAGGAGGTATCATTTTAAAACATCTAAGAAACAATCGCTATATGGCAAGAGACACCTTTAAGCTGATCAGCAACTTAGCTGGGTAGGCAGGCATGGCAGAGTGAGAAATAAAAAAGCCAGGAAGCCTTGCAGCTGAAAAGGGCACACTCGAGAGGATTAGACCCAAAAGAATCACTCTGCTGTGATTCTGATCCACTCTGTAGAAGATAAGCTCTAATAAAACTTTTTTTTTCCCCCTAACCAAGCAATGCTTCATCTGACAATATATTAAAAATAACAAAAAGGGCTATCTAAAACTCACTGACAGAATAACCACGCACAAAATGGTGTCCTTTATCTTGTTTTTCATAGGTGGCCTTTTCTACCGCATCCAACTCCCTACAGGTGTGCAAGACCCTTTGTGACAGAAAATCATTGAGTATCAACAGCAAAGGAAAGAAAATGAAGCATAAGCCTTATGGTTATTCTAGATGAAGGTTATTCTAGAAGGTTCCAACGTGATATATTGACATAATTCATAGAGAGTATATGCACCGCTGCATTTTGCCAATATCTACCTTATCAAATAAGCTCTATCATTAGCAATGGTTAATAGGGGCTCTTCATCAACTCAGGCAGTTAAGCAATGTTTTAGTGGAAGGAAAACTTTCTACAAGTTCACTTAGCAAGGTTACAAGATGTGCATAATGTCTGTGTTATGAATAGAAAAAGTGTTTCTCTTTTGCATTCAGAAAAGACTTTTTTAAAAGGGAACGAAAACATTTTCCCCATTCTGCAAGAATTCTTGACATTTTCACTAGCTTGAATCAAGTTGATATTTCAAACCTTCAAAAAAGCTTGGAAAGGAAAATTCCTGTTCAAATCAAACAAGAGGTAGTCAATCAAATACTTTGTTCAATAATTCTGAACACTTGTTTTACTTCATCTATAGTACTTACTATAGACCATGTTTCAACCCCAAATAAGCATTTGTTTTGCATATTCTCAAGGCTGTTCTTTAAATTGAAATGTGCACTTTTATACTTTTTTTTTGGTAATGGTAATGTCGCTGAAAGGGACCTGTATGCCCAATCAGTTTGTGTTTTAATGACTCGGGTATTTTCCACTGAAAAAATAATTTAAAAAATATTCAGCCAGCTGTGTACCCATTGATGTGACTAAAGGGTACCTTTTTGCAAGGCTGATCTTCTGAAACATTCATCCCATAATCAAAGGACATTGAAGGAAATCTTACATATCAAGTAAAATGGGAGGAAATTTAAGTACCTTCTTCAATGGCACAGGCCTTACAATTACTTGATCATGTCTTGGCACCATTAGAGACATAGTTTAAAATCACAGTACTATCAGGTAACTAAAAAATATTTTGATTTACAGAGGTACATATTTGCTTTCACTGCACGTCTTTGTATTGTTAAGCAGTCTCTAGGGCACAGCTTCATTTATGAAAATGTGGATATAGCATATTTAGGGAGTCCCACAAGAGTTCTGAAATCAAATGCCATTCAAAACAAAATTGCCCAATTATTTCTTTGAATAGCTGATTGTGTGTGATAAATGTGCATTGTGTTTGAAAATAGTAACAGGACAAATACACTGAGGAATATCACATTAATACTGTGACTGTGTTACTGTAAAGGGCAGAGTCAGGTAACTCTGAGCCATTCAATTTTGACAGAAATCTGTTGGGATTAGCCCACATCAGCTACAGTCTGAAGGAGCATTGCCCTCTTTGCTCTTTCTGATTCACTTCTTCAGGATTTTTTTATCCGTCTCCTTTCAATTTCCTTCTCATTTTCTTCAAAACTCAAAAAAGGAAGACACTACAATATAAATTACTCTGGTTTTGTCTTTCTTTCTTCCTCTGCATAATAATTACCCACATGACCTAGGAATGCCTTCATAGAACAGTGAGGAGAAAAAAAAAAAAAAGAAAGAAAGAATCAAAGGAAGGCAGTTTAATGTAGCGAGTCTTTAAAACTCTATCCTTCTGCTGAGGCTTAGAAGAATGGAGCAGTTAACTTTGTTTCTTGGGTTTGAAGTTCTGAAGCTCGGTTCTAGGAAAAGAACCTGCTCAAAACAGAGATTTTTTTTAATGTTCTTTTAGGTCTTTCATTAATGCATCATTGTTATCTATTTTCCTAAATTCAAGTGTAAAACACTAAATAATTAAAATATTAATTACCCAAACAATTGAAATTGCAGGGTTGCATGAATAATCGTGTTTTGTCAGGTTTTTTCACAGTCCATTGATTAAATGCTGTTTTAAAATAAATAGACAGAAAATAAAAAAAAAAAAATCCCATAGAGCATAAAAAAATGAGGAAGATTTTGTGTTTTTTTTTTTTTTTCCTTCTTGCTTCTGAAGTTTCATATTTACTCTAACTCTGATCAACCCTGGTGTGTTTCTGGTTCCCTCCCTAGAGAGAGAACAGGAGTTACACAGTTCTGCATATAGGAACGATATTAAATGGCCAATTAGAACAGGCATATCAAAGGTTAATTTCATATGAGAACTAGGTAAGTGTGTCCTAGTTTCACAAATATTTGAATTAATAAAATGCTCATGCTATGTTTAAGAAAGAAAGAAAAAAGTGAGGAGGTGATCAGAGGATCCCTGGATGTCTGCTAATTAATGATCCCTTCCCATACTTAAATCACTATGAATTTAATCCTCAGAAACATACATAGTTTAAACCTATATTTGACTAAGCAATAATAGAAGGTAATAACTCAACAATCTTGTGTACAGCCTCTGACTACAGAAACTTAGGAAACCTGTGGAAAGATATAGGGGACTATGGAAGGAAATATGACAGACTAGGCAAGAACCCGACTATAGAAATTTTTCATTGAATAGTTAAAATTATCATCCTCTTAGAACGTGTAATGGTGGAGGCACTCAAACTTCAAGTTTATACACTAGAAAGGTATCCAGAAATTAGGATATTAAACCAATTCAGACAATCATCTTGGGATTGTAAATACAGGAAAACACCTTTTTTTTCCAGAACCTTAAATCTTACCAATATTCAAGAATTACACAGATAAATTTCTGCTCTGAACAGAATAGGCAGCTTTGGACAGCATGAACACTTATAGCACTCTCATAAATGTTACTCATATTTCCTGGCTTAAGCAAGATTAACCATACGGAAAGACAGAATCCACACCTGGATTTAGCATTTCTGATCACAGGTCTAACATCCTCTGAGCCAATGAGCTAGACTCAAACAACAGAATCACAGACAGAAACTCAGGAATACAGGACATGGAACACCTCTAAGGCTCAACAATGCTTGTCTTTTGAACAGGAGCTTTGGGTTCCCTTTTAACCCAAAAGTTTTCACTCCAACTTTTAAATCCAAGATTTAAAGTAAATAGAGGAAATGAAAATCTCTTTTTCCAAAGACAGTATTTTTCCTAATAGTAGGCATTTTTTTGCCACAGCCTCATGCCTGTGAACTGTCTGCTTGAGGACACTTCTAAAAAAGACACCAGAGCACTTAGTAACCTGAAAGCTGAGGGATGAACTTGGTCTTTTCTTGACACTGTTAATTAAGACACCGAAGAATAAAATTACTTGTTCTTTTTTAATTCTTCTAATTAAAAGTTTCATACAGATGTTAAAACATTTTCATGAGCAAATGATAAGCATCCAAAGAGGCACTGATGATTTTAAAGGAAATTATAACTGCCAAAATTCAGGCAGACAGATTCCTTCCTACCGGGCAGTCAATGGTAAAATTCTGTCACGCCAGTGCAACAGCGAGAGCTTTTGTTAACTGCATCCTATGAAATCCCCACTGACTCTGTGACTATGCCATAGAGAACAGTATTTCCCAGTGAACAACTGGGCAAAGCACTAGGTAGGCAATAGAAGGGTAGGAGAAGAAAAAGAATCGGTGAACAGTTAGGGAAACAAAGGGTTTCATGTCTTCCAAGCACTACATCAGGAATGGCTTCCACGTCCACAGCCCTGAAATGCCTCTTTCTGTCATTTTTCTCCATCCAGGCAAGTACTTCAGCTGCAGCAGGTTGAAAGATGCCTCGCAAAACTCCCTTCTGCCAGGTGTACCGTGCACCAAGGTCTGCAGCACAAACACTGCCTGTGACGGTAGTTCAGGACAGGACACGTTCTGCTCTGTCCTCACCACTCCTTCTGCTCCAAAGAAAGTGTGTGTGTGTGTGAGGTTACCAGAATGAAAGTGGCATCTCTCTGATCTACTCCCCCCAACTTCTGCCCACCAGCAACAGACAGGGCACTGCTCATCCCCAGTTCTCAGCATCTGGGGCCAGCACCACCTGCCCCGTTCACAAGGCAGAGCCACAGCAGTGATTTACCCCTCAGCTGGCAAGCTCAGCAGCCATGGACCACAGTTAGAGACTGATACTCTGGCTAGATTGCTCCTTGCACGACAGATTGGTTCACTTGCTTGATGGAAATCTTTGAGAAGAAATGTATTATCCTTAATGGGAAAAAAGGCTTTCACTGTCTCTG
This sequence comes from Gallinago jamesoni, assembly GCA_025769975.1. NCBI lineage: Eukaryota > Metazoa > Chordata > Aves > Charadriiformes > Scolopacidae > Gallinago > Gallinago jamesoni. Next base: position 71,997,309 of record JAOQGH010000019.1, on the reverse strand, counting down.
AGTAACAGCCTGATCTTTTATGAAATATTGGCCTTCTTCTCAACTTCTGGCAAATTGTTGTGCTTTTAGTTTATGAATTTGTGCATTTTGTATTGATTCTGCCTCATTCTGATCGCAAATAATTTTATCTCCTTCATTTTATTATCATTGTGACTTATGTGATCTCTTGATATAGATTTCATTTATTTTTACTATTCCTATTACTTTCTTCTTAATTTATCTGTTGCTGTGGTAAATAAAAATCACAAAAATACTGAGGTGTATAAATTTCTATAAAGGCATACCATGGGATTAATATTCCATGGTTTGATAAAATCATAGAGCTGTCCATTAAGCATAACACACTTTGCATAAAAAAGCAATATATTCACTATAACTGAGTGATAAAAATGAACATTCATGTAATGCACACATGTTCCAGATGTAGCAGGAAAATATTTATGCAAAGCCATAAATATCATTTATCATTCTTGAATATTAAAAGGAATTCAGTATACAGAATACTAACTCCAGTCATTCATGATGATTATCTAATCCTTTTCTTACTCCTCTGTCTCAGCCTCCCCCACTTCTATCCACCTCCTTGTGAAATTAATGAGAAAATTAGAGTGGATCTTCCATGTACGTAGATGGGTATTATGGTGTGTGTAATATAATGCAATCATAACAACAATGCAAGTGACAAGTCTGATTTCAGAGGGACAGCAATATAATTGTCCATAAGTTTAAATTTATGTTTATATCTCAATTTGCCACACTCTCTTACATAGTTAAGACTCCAGTAACTTTAAAGGCTTTCTGCTAATTCCTATTTCCTCAAGTATCAATGAAAATTAACCGCACAAAATGCTCCTGACACATCTCAAAGAACAGCTTAGGAGCTACAGAGTTTTACTTCAAACCACTACCCCTGACTATGTCTAACAAGGCACAGCTGATTCGTCTACTAAACTTGATTTTTGTCAGTAATTTATTCCCCCTGAATTCAGTGAGAGTTTTGCCACTGGCTTCATTAGGAGAGGACGATGGCTTAACTCATTTTCACTTCTGGTACAGCTAATCACAAGGCTACACGTTCATTTTCTTGGACATAGAGAAAAACTTGGATCAACACACATTAGGACCCAGGATAATGTATTTGCTGTGAATCTGTGTTGTAAAAGCTAGAACTACATGTTCACTTTTCCGCTTCCTTGGAAGCTCATTTGTCTGCACAAATTGGCATGAATAATACCAGAAATAATGTTTTAGTAGCCACGATCACAAGCAGTGTATTGAAGTCAGGATACCATGAGATGATGAGGCTAGACACATTAAAACAAAAAACTCTGATGTCAAGACTGGGAGGGCATCATAAAGGAAACCCTCATCTTATGGGTTTAAATCTTTTAATACAGGAGGGAAAAATGTGCCTATGTGGTACCACAGGCACATTGGCCATTTTCTGTGGTGCAGCCAATGCCAGTCTTGCCTGCAAAAAACACCGGAAAGTTATTCCTTTGGTTTGGCGGTTTTTCTCCAAAACACTTGGAAAATAACTGCTGAATACATTTGCAATAGGACCAGCATGTCTTCTGTTAGGGTCTTAATCAGGAAGTAAGACAAAAATGCCAGGAGGCTTTAATTTTCAGATGCTGGAGAAAAACGTGTAAGGGCTTCCTATACTTAAAACTTTCCCATGCACACATGCACACATATTCATGCACACATATCTGCAAGATCTAGAGAAAACAATCACCTCCCTGACTTACCCGTGAAATACCTGCTGGCAAAAGAACTCAGTACTATTACTCAGCACTAACAGATGAGATGCAGAACTATGTTCCCTATATTGGGATTTTCTGGATGAGCAAGTGTATAGCTTTAAATACTACTGGCTACAGTTCAGAAAATCTGTAGCCAATGATACCACGGACAATAGTTAAGAAATTGTAAATACTGCCCTTTGGGAGATCCAGAGCAACCTGCAAAAGGTTGCCATGAGGCACCGGTTATGGCAAGCTCCTCAAGAAGATCCCTGAATGCACTGTGGAGTAAAAGCATTCCTCTCCCATTCGTGATTCTTCCTGGTAATTAATGATAGCAGCATGGGTCCCCTTGGTGAGCAGGTTGCACAGGAGTTTCAGTGGCGCAGTCAAATGTGAGTGTGGACACACACAGATGCCACAGAAATCTAGAAGCAGTTCAGTGAAAATCTTCAGGCTATTTCAGAAGCATTGGAGGTTAGAGAGCAGCAGAACCAGGCCATGGGACTGGTGAAATGACAGATAAATGCAATTTTCCTGCAGTGTACTGCTTTTTTAATGAGGAACTGACACTAACACGATTAGTCTGCCATGATACATGGATGCCTCATGTAAAAATGAAGGAAGATCTATCTGAGGAAAAGAAGAGGAGTTTCCTACTGAAACCTGTAAGCAAACTTGAATGGTGAACCTGTAGAATTAGAAAAAGATGCTTCCCCTCAGATATTGATAGGGTGTTATAAGGTCTCCCTGGAGCCTTCTCTTCTCCAGGCTGAATAACTCCAGCTCTCTCAGCCTGTCTTCATAGGAGAGGTGCTCCATCCCTCTGATCATCCTCGTGCCTTGTCACATCCCGTGCTTTGTGTGGTGCAAGGGAAGAGGAACTGCAATCTCTGCTGCCCACATTAGCACAACAGCACTCAACATTAGCTCAGTCCATGGATTCAGAACAGGGCTGGTGGAGAACATGAACAGAATTACTTGGGGGCGGGGGGTGAGCTGTGAGAAATGTAGCAAACGCAAGCATCACTTGAAAAGATGAAGACTGCTCACTGTAAAAAAAAGGAGACTTAAAAAGAGGCCCTAATGCACAAAAATAATAAATACTGGGGGAGAAATACATCAAATATATCTGATATCTCTCTTGACCCTGCATCTGCCTGTAGGAAAAAGAGATGTTGAATGGGGAGGGGAAAAAAAAGTGTCAGATTTTACTTTTTACAGCAGATATGGGCTTCCATCCCATAATGCCACCAAAGACTTAACCTCATCCAGAAACTATCAACCGAAAAGAAACAAGTACTAGATCTCATTGTCAAGGGTTAAAGCCACATCCAGCTACAATGTATTTTCAAAATTGTAATGTCACTTTTCAAGAAAGTATTCTGGACTATAATAAGCCCTATTATGAAAATTTGCTATTCCAATTATTCATTTTTAGTTATGTCATAAATAGAAGTTCACCACTTCTCCCTTCTTCTTTAGAGAAGAATGACCTGATTATTCAGAAATACTACAAACAATTTTCACCAAAAGCACTGTTCAGAAAACACTTCAAATATTCAAACATCTAGTGGGATAGAAACACTATCTGAATAATAAACCAACTCTTAGGAAATGGACCATGTTTAATATTCAGTTGTCAGTTCTTTCCGCTGTAACTTTGATTTCTGAACTGCACCATGGCTGACTCTACACTTTTGTAAAGGGAAAGTGTTAGAGGGCTGACCTTCAGGAACAAATTTTTGAGCCACTCTCTCCGTTTCCTTTAGGGGATGTTTATGTAGTTCATGCTTACACATATAACAGACATTGGGATATTCCCCACCCCAGTATTAATAATTGCTACTTCATCAGACTCAGTTGAATTTTACACTTCAAAGGTCACGTCCTGAAAACTCAGCAGCTGGCAGTACAACAAAAGAAAAGAAAAAAAAAAAGAAGCAATCCCTTTTTAATCCCTTGTTGCCCCATGCTCTCAAAGGTGCCAAGCATCGCAAGACAAAGGATTAAAAAAAATATTTTAGTATTCCAGGACACATTTATTTGTTTCCCTCTTTCCTCACCTCCAGGAGCTCCTGCCAGTGCTCCTACCTGAGTGACACAGACACATCCAGGCATGGGACTGCTCTGCCTTTGTGTCAGCCCTCCCAGTCTCTTGGCAGACTTTTCGCTACATCCCCCCTCCACCTGCCTTCCTTAAGAGCCATAGTATCTTCTCAGCATGATAAAACTGGCCAAAGCTGAGGTGGCTGCATCCTTCTTCCTGCCATCCAAACTGTGTTCCAGAGATTACTGGAAACCCCCCGTTTTTTTTCTGCATGATTCCTTTCAGGAGCTTTTCACAGCCTGTTTCGTTTAATTCTGTGCTGCTGAATGAACCACAGACATTGCCTGACTGGTAACACAGTCATGTTTGAGCAGGTTATATCACGGAGGGATTCTGCAACATCCCTCTAACCATACTTCAGGTTTTCTGTCCTTCAGTTCCAGGTGTTGAGAATTTAAAGGACATTTACATTCCATGAAGAGAGAACAGAGTGAACAGATATTTCAACGCCCCCCTTTTACCATTCACACACAGACACATGGAGACACACACACAAAAGCACATCTTGGCTTCTGCAAGGCTAGTAAAAACCTGCTGCTCATACAGGCAGCTCTGAGGCAAAATTATCACACCAGCGGAGTCACTGCTGGCTTTTTACCGTGCTTGGCATTGATCTGTGCCTGTATTACAGCATAAAATGCAGGACCGATTCCCATATTTTCATCTATTCTAATGGAGAAAATTCCACCATGCATTATTCATTCTTGTAAGCCCTTGGAGGGTTTGGTTTTTTTGCTCCTTTAGTCTGACCTCTTGTAAGAAAACCTCCTCATCTTATTTCCCTGAAAAAGAAAGAAAAAAAAGTAAGGAGAAGGACAGGGAGGAAAATAGGAGGAAAATCTTTGTATCTTTCACAAGATAATAGAATTGAAATTAATTCTGAATTTAGCAGAGCTCTGTCTCTTCAGGGAAAATTGGCTAAAATGACCTGTAAGTTTCATAGGGACACCTGATTAGCTTGTGTTCTGAACGTACTGCAAACCGACCAGCGCCGAGTGTTGCACGTACACCATGGGACATGAGTCCTTGCCTCGTCACATAGTACAGCTTGGAGCTGTATCTTTCTTTCTGCTATAATACCTCCCTGATGGAAAACTCCTGATCCCTCCAAATCCTGATGTTGGTGTGAATCCAAATGCATTTCTTTTTATTCAGAGGAAACCCCCCAGGCTTCCCTACGCTTCTGAGACTGGATGAAGAGTTTGGTTTTGTCATACACTCATTTTCAGAGGTAGAATCCACCATGCTTAAAAAAAGCAGGGAGGAGAAGAATTTCCTGAGTTTAGTTCAAGGTTATATTGCCACTCAGAACATTACTGTGAATATCCGGAGCCTGTTTATTGTCCTGTTAAACAGATTGCAGAGCTCTTACAAGTCATCAGATACTGTGATTATCTGGCTACAACAGTCCTTTATTATTTTAATCACTCCCCATGTTAAAGGATTACCTGTTTTTTTCCTATAATCATATATAGCATAATAAAATAGAGCTACAGTCAGCAAGGCAGGATCCTGAAGTCATTGGTAGATATTACCGAATTGGACAGGGTGGGTGAGGTCTTGTGAGATACCTACAGCTTCTTTCCTCTCCAATACTGGCAAAGTTCAAATCAACACTCTTCTACTGGTGAGGGTGAACTGACAGATGGAAATCCAGAATAAGAATTGCTCTGCAAAACGTGTCCTCTGATTAATGGCTGAAGAAGCACCAGTAGTTTTGTCTAGAGAGGGAAGAGCTAGAGACACAAGTCTTCCAGGACGCAGAAAATAGCTTCTGATGAGAAAGTAATAAACTTTCCTAAAGACTACAGCTTATTGAAAAAGAAATGAGGAACTAAAACTGGAGCAAGAGAAGCCTAGAAAAGAAATTAAGGAGAAAGACAAAGTGTAATTACCTAGAAAGTCTGTGGGATTGCTGTTTCTGGAAGATAGTGAGGCCTCTCACTGGACGATGCCTCAAAACATCCTCCAGCCTTCTTTTTCACAACTGCAATTTGTGAAGGTGCTATCTTTTTCTCTAGAGCCAGAATCACAGCAAGTTACAAGAGCCTTCCACAAGGCTCAATAAAAAGCTGCCTGTGGTTTTCTGCTGCAGAAACTTGATAGTCCTGCTTATCAGCAAAAAGATTTGTAAAACTTCCGTCCCACGTCACTATTTCATTGCAGGTCACAAAATTTAGCAAATAAACAGACAAGCCAATAGGTTTTCTAATGTATGGCACTTGAAATCCCATTTGAGTTTGCACATCAACTCCTTGGGGAAGATGCTCCTCCTTCTTCATCTTTTTCACACCTTAAAGGCCCAAAAGGCCAGAGAAGTCAACCAATGATTTGAAGCAGTAAAAGAAATCCATTGTGTAACTCCTCTAGGAGACCCAGGCTATATGGACATAAACCAATCACAAAGGCCTCAGTCTTTCTGAACAAAAAAACATCCAACCCCACTGAGAAGAGGGTGTAATGAGCTGATGAGGAGTTAGTAGACCATAGGCCCGTGTGAGCTCACTATTCTTCTATTACACCAAGCCAGCTGCAAGCCGACAGGTGCAGGACTCCACAGAGAACTTGCTGGAGAGCACACACGCTACTTCTTAGGAGAGGTTGTTAACTGGAATATGCTGCCAACTAGGTCAGTTACTTGCCCTTTGGGTCCTGTTCCTCCTTGTCTTCCATGCAGAAGGAAACACATCTGGGATAAAAGTTCAGAGAAAGTGAGGCACAGCTGACAATGCCAGGCACTTTCAAATGCCTGCATCATATTTCTAGCAAAGGGAGCAGAACATAAGCCTGGGACAGTCTAACAGAGTAATAGTATTGCTTTCTCATCCTCTAATTCAGCTTAAATATCTGCATGAAACACTGACCTCTTGTGAGAGGCCAGCACTCTGTCAACATAGCATTCTTCTACTGAGAACAAGTTATCTGTAAACTGGCCTCACCTCAAAACTATACCTACTGGAAAGAAAAGACAAAGCCCAAAGAAAATGCAAGTCAGAGAAGCCTGGAAGCCTAAATTTATAGCCTATTTCTAAATCTAGCTAATAGTGCATGCCCACCAAGATGCCAGTCTGGGCTTTGTGTCTGGATTTCTTTTGTTTGGATTTCTTCTAGACAGAAGTCTAGAAGAAGCTGATAAAAGCCCAAGTCTTCCCTGGTTCGGATGCTCTTACATGTCGGAGGATGCACCCTGATGCAGGAAAAGCCCTGGAATCACAGTACCATACAGCCATGATTGTGTTCAGCCCAGAGCTAAATTCCAAATCCATTTCATGGCAAATGAACTTATACACCCTGAAACCAAAGTGGCATAGCCACTTTTGGTAGACAGATTCTCTGCTTATTTCATAATTATATTCACCCACTTCGGGTAAGACAGCATCATTTACTGTCTATGAATGAAATGTTTGTCTGGAGCCAGTCACTACAGTGAAAGCTCTTCTTCAGAAACCATTGCACTGCTCTCATTGAGTGGCCTTTGTCATGTACCCCAGAAAAAAGATACAGAGATCACTGAAGAACAGCGTGTGTTATCAGTATGTTGGCAGGAGGAAACAAAAATGGCAGTTTATCTGCACAGTTAATTTTCTGGCACAACAGAAAGAGCATTAGTTTCTGCTAACTGCTCATGCTCCCGATTCTGGTGCATTGTACTGCTGTTCAATTATTGACTAAGGCCTTTTTAAAAGACAGGGATGACAGAGTTGCAATGAATCTGTGAAAGTCTCAAGCAGATCCATCAATCATTGTCACTTTCTTCAACTAGGTTATTTACTTTGTTCAGTTCAGAAATGATGAGTAACGTGTTCATTTGTGCCTGTCATCATATGCACAAGACTACTGTTGTGCTGCAAAAACACTAGTTTTAACTAGCAATCTCATCAGACCTGTTCCTTAGTGCAGATATGCCTTTCTTCTTTTTTATCCAAACGTTTTGAAATGAACACAAATTAGAAATACAGTGAAACTGGCAATTTGAAAAAAGTTTACTGTTCTCAAAACATAAATAAGATGATGACGTTTCAGTAAACAGTGTATTTTGTTGCTTAGAGCACCAGTTAGACGTAATTCCTTCATAACCTCTCATGTCAGGAAATCAGTTCAGCAAAAGCTATTTTCAGCTGACAATTCTGAAATAAGAGATCAGAAATCACACCCTAAATTCAAAAGCCCAATAATAGTAAAAAGACAGATTCACATGGAACTGATCCAGAAGTTTTGGCTGCATACATTTTTGTTGTTGAAAAATGCCATTGAGGATCAAGAAGTAATATTTTTTATTAGGCCAAATGGCTGTAAAAATGTATCAATAAATAAAAGAAACAGATTACATCTTTTTTTTTCCCTGTCAAACAAGAAAGGCAAAGAGCAGGCTAACTGGACCTGTAACCTTGTATGCTTTATTCTAGCTATCAGCAGTGAATCTTTTCAAAGATAATTTTTTTTTTTATTTCTGCAAGCTTTGCCTCTTAAAGCTGTCTTAGCTTTGTTACTTTATGCCCTCCTTAACAAAGCAGCAAATGGAAAATCTCAGTGGATTAAATGCTCTATTTTGTCTCCCCATCACTATTTCATAAGAGAATTACACTTAATGTGTTCCACTGCTCCTGCTCTTTATGCATGGGTTGACAAGCAGGAGCAGGTCAGTACTCATATCCCATGATGATATTCACCAAATAACACTAATGTCAGCTAGTTCTTGCAAGCCCAAACTCCTATTATTCCTCACTTGCTTCCTGTTATCCCTGGCCTTCCCACTCTCCCCACCCACACAGCATTAAAAATGTAACACTTAGAAATAAAATTTTTGGATGTGTGGGTTTTCCAGCAGCGTATTTTGAGCAGTTGGCATTTAACGTCACCAGCACTGAAATAACCACCTCTTCCACAGCACTTTTCTCTGTAAATCCCAAAGTCTTCAAGGACACTCCTCCTTCAAGGAGGTTTTTAGATGGGGAAAATGAGGTGTTGGTGGAAGCAAGATTTGGCAGCTCAGGCCATTGCCAAAGTTGGAGGAGAAACACAGCTCTCCCAGTTCCTGTCCCGACAACTCTCGGCTGCTTCTCAGCTCCTTGCAGGCACAGCGACAGTGACTTCTCTGTCCTGAGGTGGAGCCACAATGCAATAATTAGCATACAAATTATGAACAGCCCTGAACACCAGCCTTACTTGCAAGAAGTAGAAATGGTCCTTTCTCCAAACCAGCAATTTAGGTAAAGATTAGATGAGATTAAGACCACTCTCCCCAGGTTTGCAGGCAGAAAACACTTCAAGACTGCATTTTTCCCTTTATTCCATCTAAGGTGGCATGCCCAGCAGGGGACCGTCCTCTGGATTTCAGAGTCAAGACACAAAGAGATCTTGTTCCTTTTGATGAAAGCCAGCCAAACTGCACATAAGCCTTCTTCCTCCTGTTCTTTTCCAAGGCTGCTAGTCTGACCCTGCTGCTGGGACACCCCCAAAGAGCACAGGCCAGCAGACAGGACCCGAGAGGTGATCACCCCCCTGTACTCAACATTGGTGAGACCTCACCTCGAGTACTGTGTCCAGTACAGGGCCCCCTACCGCAAAAAAGACATTGAGGTGCTGGAGCGGGTCCTGAGAAGGGCAACCAAGCTGGTCTGGAGCACAAGACCTATGAGGAGAGGCTGAGGGAGCTGGGGTTGTTCAGTCTGGGGAAGAGGAGACTGAGGGGAGACCTCATCGCTCTCTACAACTCCCTGAAAGGAGGCTGTAGAGAGGCGGGGGTCGGTCTCTTCTCCCAAGTCACAGATGATAGGACAAGGGGTAATGGCTTCAAGTTGCACCAGGGGAGGTTCAGGTTAGATCTTAGGAAATATTTCTTTACTGAAAGGGTTGTCAAGCATTGGAATGGGCTGCCCAGGGAGATGGTTGAGGCACTATCCCTGGAGGTATTCAAGAGACGAGTTGCTCGGGGATATGGATTAGTGTTGGGTTGGTGTTGCTTGGGGTGTGGTGTGTGGTTTGTGTGGGGTTTTCTTTTCATCTGTGGTTTGGTGGGGTTTTTTTTATTGTTTGGGGGGTTTTTTGGTGGTTTTTTATGGGTGTTTTTTTTTTTTTCCATTGGTTGGACTAGATGATCTTAAAAGGTCCCTTCCAACCCAGGTGATTCTATGAAGCATTGGCAGGCATTACTTATTCACAAAAATAGAATGTAAGTGAGTATGGTAGCCACTGACAGAACACCAAAAATGGAGCAAACATATAAAGTTTTACCAGTCCTCATCCTACTTGACCTCTACTTGCGAAAAGCTATCACATGCACAGCCCACCACCTACTTACTTAAGAATGCACAGCCCTCAAACTAGAGTGCTCTTAGCCACCATCATATGGCAACCATCGACTGAAATTGTCCCCACATGCAGATTGTACTTTTCGGCAATGCCCTGCGGGTTGCAGGGAATACGTAAAACTCAAGCCAGTCATTACTGAGGGGCAAACCCACAGCTCCAGGACTGTCCCTCAGGGAGCTAGGACAACTTGCGATGCTTAAGATTACTGCATATTCATGTTATCAAACCCGAAAAAAAATCAGCTGCTGCAATGAAGAAATACTGGTTGCTGGGAAAAAGCCAGTTGGGGTCAGCTGTCCGGGCTGTGTCCCCTCCCAACCTTTTGTGCATTCCCCACCTACTCACTGGCAGGGAGATGTGAGGAGCAGAAAAGGCCTTGAGAGCTTAGTCACAGCCAAAAACATTAGTGCACTATCAACAGCATTCTCATTTCAAAACTAAAATACCAGCTGATAGCAAGAAAGTCAACCCCATCCCAGCTGAAACCATGACAGAGGTTGTCTTCAAAGCAGCAATCATACACCTTCTCCAATTCCCCGGAATATGTAAAAAAGCAAGTAACCAAGTAAAATTATCTTCCTCTCCCTTCTGCAGGGTAGAGAATAACTTTCAAGACAAAATACTTTACTACAGGGTTCTTTTGTTTCCTTGTTATCATTCCTCCTATGGGAAGTTGACCCCTGAGCCCTTGGCTGCCTCTGACATTGATATACCCATCTTCATAACACCACTGCAATTAACACTAGGGTAATTTATACCATAAGTACACATGTTCATGCCAAGCATTGGTTTTGCTATTTAATCCAGCAAAATGCATCTGAGATTTTTTTGTTTCAACGTTCTGCAAAGGTGCTTGATTAGCTTTCAATACTATGAAATGAAAAATAGAGCAAGATATTTTGTTCTGTATTTTATGCTAATGGATTAATCTCAGCAGGATATCTGTTCCACAAAAGCTTTGAAAGGCATACAAATTAATTATATGTATCACAGAAACCATCGCAATTTCCACATCTAATTAGCACAATGTGGCAACATTCGCAGTGATGTGCTGTTCACCATAATCTTCTTTGCAAGAGTTTATTTTCTGCTTTCAAAGTAACGTTAAGGAAGACAGCCGATCTTACATTCTACACATCAAGCCATAAACATTTATCAAGGTGTCAGCAGAGAGTAACACTTTTGGGTTGTCAATATTTAATCTGCAGTAAAATTAAATCATAGGCCATTAGACCCAGTTCATCAAGTTAAGAGTTCAGTGCAGATGCTGAGCTGGATGCCAGGAAGCGTCTAAACAGAGCACAGGCAATCTTTGGGCAATGGAAACATCACACAGTATCTGCATATGCACTGTGTCACCCCACAGCACACCTCCTTGTGTTTAAGAACAGGCTGCATCAGCACTATTGCTCCTGAGGAATCACCATGGTGCACTTGTGGTTGGTCAGCCTTGACCCCATTGCTTACGAGACAGAGTCCAAGGCTCGACCAAAGGGCTGTCGTTATCTTTCAGGGATGGGACAATTTCCAAGACTTCTCTGTCCATGAGCGCGCTGAATAACCTGCGGGTAAAAAACATGCCTGCTATCCAAGTTGTTCTGCCCCTCTCTCCTCATTTGCAGAGATACGCCCAAGCCACCAAAGGTGAAAATGAAAGGATTTATCACACTCTGTCAGCAACCCCAAGTGGTAGCCATGCTCTTCATTAAATTACTATGAAAACGGCATGGTACTGTGTCCCCCTGTTCTTCCTACATCCTCTTCTCTTCCAAAGCAGAACCACAACTATTCATGATTTTTTATAAACTGCCAGCAATCAGCAGTGTGGAAATAACGCTCATTTGCCAGGTTAGCAGAACTTCTTCCCTATCGAAGACCCCTCTGTGCTTTCTAAAGTTTAGCAAACTTGGTTTAATGGAAACTCCTTGCTCCAAACAATTCCAAGAGGAGCATTTAAAAAGAAGACCCATCCTTGGGCTGACAGCAGCCATCCCCTCACCCCCCTTTTCTGCAGCTCAGACATGAGAAAAACCTCAGGCCTGACAGCCACTGCCTTATGCTAGGCTAGTGCTAAGGCCACGTGTGAGGAGTGGGGTCGAGCTGAGAAGACTGAAACAACTTGTTTGACTAGACCTAACAGAGGGTAAAGATCCCTTAACCTCTGACGTAGCCTTGCCACAGGAGTCCCTTTTACCCACTTAGCCAGTAACGGCTAAAATACAAAGAATAACTTTCAAAGGCAATTTTCCCAACCTGCAGTCAAGAAAAGGCTTTTGCCTTCTCCATACATTATTTGCAAGTAAGTAACAGGCTGCCCACAGAGGTCGTGGAGTCCCCTTCTCTGGAGATCTTCAAGACCCACCTGGATGCAGTCCTGAGTGATGTGCTCTGGGCAACCCTGCTTTAGCAGGGCAGTTGGACTAGATGATCTCTACGGTCCCTTCCAACTCTAATAATTCAGTGAAATTCAGTGAAAAGCATTTCAGTTTTCATAAAAACACAGACCTGAAGGTAGAAAGTAACTGTGTACAACCTGCCCCACGTTTCTCATGGTTTCCTGTTTGTTCTAGTTCTCCCTTTCATGGGTAATTTTCTTCAAAAGTTTTCTCCTTCTCAACACATTGCTATTTTGATGAACCCTCACTCAAACTTCTGTTCACCACAGATAACCCACAGTCAGGTAGCACCCACCACCGCCGTCATCAGAAAGATGCCTGGGTAACTGCTAAGGGCTTTGGAATGCACCCTTGTCAAGGATCAACTTCTCCCTCGGACTCTACTCCAATTTCTTATTTTTTTCTTTTTTTTTTTTCCCTTGCAAAGTCAAATTGCTGCAAAGAAGTGTGATCCAAAAATGAAAAAAACAAAAAAAAAGTGATTAGATAACTTAATTATTGGTGGTTAGATTTCTCTTTTGCAGTGCATGTCTGTTTTTATTATGCTATATTTTTCACTTGCTACCATATGCAATATGTGCCTTCCAATTTGATCATTTTTTACCACATCAAAAAAGGAAATCTAGAGCTGCTTTCTCTCCCTGTTCTGTTAATCTGCCCCTGCCCTACTTATTGCTTGTACATCTAATTTTGCCATAAGTTGACACACATCCCTGCCACATGCATTCCCATTTTCACATTAGTGTGGCTTGGCAGTTTATTTTTTACTTAGATGTATCCTTCCTAAGTAGGCAGGTTAATGAGGAAATTTACTAATTTCATCACTCATTTCATCTCAGGAGTCTGTTTGTCATAATTTGCTGTGTCTCTTTCTGACATCTCAATTCTTGTAGCAGGTAGATATATATTATTCTGCTGCTGAAACCTTATTTTATTCTGAGTAATCTCTTTGAAACAGCCTCACATTTGTTATCAAGGCCTCCACACACCTCCCAGAACTCAGAAGAGGAAGTAAAAATGTAATGGGTTGTGAATTCTGTAACTTGGTTAATTTCCCTGTAATTTGCTAATACCTTTTACTTTCTCAAGAAATATTAATTTCTGTCTACAGGCTGCTAAATGCTGGGAAATGGTGTCTGTAGGGAAGTCCATGAAGTTGCCAAAGGAAAACTTCCACAATAGCTCCCTACAAAATATCATCATAACCTGCAATCGGTTCAGACCGTTTTATCTAATTAAATCTTTGAGAGAAAGATATGAAGTGAATTTCAAAGGGAACACTGTTATTTGCTAGAGTTAGCAGCATAAGGAAACTGTTTTTCCAAAAGAAAAAAAAATGTGCACAAATGCAGTTTTATAGAGAGTGATGAATAAATATTTGGTTCTGCTTTTAAAAATCTTTGCTCAGTGATTCTTGCTAGAAGGGTTCACCTGTGCTAGTGTCTGCCTTCAAGCGGGGAATTATATGAAAAAATGACAGCATGTTACAATCCAAAGGCAGCAGCTGAGAGAACAACTATAAAACAGTTAATGTCTGTCCATTGTGTCTTATTCAGACACCTAAATTAAAGTCTTATGCAAATGGTTAAAGGCATGTTGCCAGGTAAAAACAAACTCTTAAACAACTCTGGATGTAAAAGCAGCTCCATTTCCACACACTAATAATCCAAAAGGTACTGTATCCTTAATATCTTTTAAGTTCTTTAACAAAAATTCTTCTTTTGACCAAACCCCTATTAAAAAAAAAAAAAAAAAAAAAGAAAAGAAAGAAAAAAAAAAGAAATAAATACCCTCCCCTAATGTTTTCTTGCTTTCCTGTTTCTGTTGATGGGTAAAGAACTGGCTGGATCATTGCACTCAAAATGTTGCAGTCAATGGCTCAATGTCCAAGTGGAAACCAGTGATAAGTGGTTTTCCTCAGAGTTTGGTATTGGGACAGGCACTGTTGAACATCTTTGTTGGAGACATGGACAGTGGCATTAAGTGCACCCTCAGCAAGTTTGCCAATGACACCAAACTTGTGGTGTGATTGACAAACTGAAGGAAAGAGATGCCATCCAGAGGGACGTAGACAGGCTTGAGAGGTAGGACCATTCCAACCTCATGAACTTCAACCAGGCCAAGTGCAAAGTCCCACACGTGGGGTGCAGCAATCCCAAGCACAATTACAGGCTGGGCAGAGAATGGATTGAGAGCAGCCCTGAGGAGAAGGACTTGGGAGGGCTCGTAGATGAGAAGCTTAACACAAGCCAGCAATGTGCACTGGCAGCCCAGAAAGTCAACTGTATCCTGGGCTGCATCAAAAGAAGTGTGGTCAGCAGGTCTAGGGAACTGAGACCCCATGTGGAGTACTGCATCCAGCTCTGGTGTACTGATCACGGGAAGGACATGGACCTGTTGGAATGGGTCCAGCAGAGGGCCACAAAAGTGATCAGAGGGATGGAGCACCTCTGCTATGAAGACAGGCTGAGAGAGTTGGGGTTGTTCAGCCTGGAGAAGGCTCCAGGGAGACCTCAAGATGTATAAGGCCCAATGGTGGGAAGTGGGTTTGGCACAGGGCACTGTCACAATCAACCTGTGCTGGACGGGCTGGACGAGGAGGCCTCGGTCTGGGAGCTGCAGCTGTTCTTGCAAGACCAGATACTGACATTCATCACCCAGCTCACCGACATTGCAGCAGAGCAGTGCTGTGAGCAGATCCTGCAGCTCCTGGGCTCCCATGCTGCCAACAAGGAGCAGGACTGCACCGGGGACACGGCAATCCCAGGCACAAATACAGGTTGGGTGGAAAATGGCTGGAGAGCAGCCCTGAGGAGAAAGACTTGGAGGTGTTGGTGGATGAAAAGCTCAACATGAGCCTGCAATGTGCTCTGGCAGCCCAAAAAGTCATCCGCATCCTGGCCTGCAGCAAGAATAGTGTGGCCAGCAGGCCATGGGAGGTGATTCTACCCCTCTACTCTGCGCTCGTGAACCCCACCTGGAGTACTGTGTCCAACTTTGGAGTTCTCAACAAAGGAAGGACATGGACCTGTTGGAACGGGTCCAGCGGAGGGCCACAAAGATGATCAGAGGGATGGAGCACCTCCCCTATGAAGACAGACTGAGGGAGCTGGGATTGTTGAGCCTTGAGAAGATAAGGCTCTGGGGAGACCTCATAGCAGCCTTCCAATATCTGAAAGGAGCCTACAGGAGAGCTGGAGAGGGACTCTTTGTCAGGAAATGTAGTGAAAGGACAAGGGGTAACGGTTTTAAATTGGAAGAGGGGAGATTTAGATTAGATACCAGAAAGAAATTCTTTCCTGTGAGGGTAATGAGGTACTGGAACAGGTTGCCCAGAGAAGCTGTGGATGCCCCATCCCTGGAAGTGTTCAAGGCCAGGCTGAAGTGTTCAAGGATGGGGCTTTGAGCAACCTGCTCTAGTAGGAGGCGTCCCCACCCATGGCAGTAGTGTTGGGATGATCTTTAAGGCTCCTTCCAGCTCTAACCTCTTCTATGATTCTATGAATTTTTTTGTCTCTATAAAAGCTGGTTCCTTTGGCTCCACTGAAAATGGAAAGATTAATTTTCTAGTTGAAGTTTAGGAGTGGGACTTAGAAGACATAGTGCTTGCTATATATTTGGGTTACTCTGTATGCATCCTCTTAGTTCTGTACACTATGATCTCTTTCAGCTTCAATTTCTTTCAACATCCCTTCCTTCTTCTACCCCTTATCAAACACTATAAGTTTGGGAACAGCATAAGGAACTAATCCCAGAATCTTTGCTGATCAGTACCATTTGGGTAAGCAGAATGATGGAAAATATCACTGAATCAATATTCTGGAAGAGTAAAGAACGGGATCTGAAAACGTATAACTATTTCTTACAGTTACATAAAATATATAAGTAGTTCTTATAATTATTTCTCCAGATCTTGTTAGTGTATTGTCAGATCATTCCAAAAGTACTTCTTGGGAAGTGAATACTATTCAATGTGAATTGGGCAGCAAGACAGCAGAAAGAACAAGGTATGGGAATTTCTGTATAGTTTTAAATCCAATAGTTATAAACATGAGCCTGTACTGCTTTGGAATTTCTGTAAGACTATTTATATACTAAATTTACAGTTTGAAAAAAACCTTAAAAATATTGAGAACACTAATAGTACAAAGTGAACTTCACACTTCGGTTGTAGAGGCGGTTCACAAGGTCCTTCTTTAAGACCAGTCATCAATACCTTTATCTGGTTTTAATCAGATTGAAAAGGGAGATAACACCTGTTTTCTGTGCTTGCAAGGAGTTCACATGGTTTTAAGTGGAACTGACAAGAGCAGAACTGACAAGACTGACAAGAGCATCAAACCAACATAATTCAGCTCATCCCATGGCTGCTCTGCTGAGATAAGATGAAAAGCAAGAGGACGTCCAAGCCAAAACCGGTTACTGGATTAGGTATCTGGAGAAGAAGGGAGCTCCCTAGAAATATAGCAGTATCCCTCTAAAATAAAAGAGGTGAAACAACATAAGAATAACTGAAGAAAAAACCTACCATTTATGAAAGCAGAAAGAAGGATGATGAGAAAACTGCATAGCGGAGACAGACATAAGCAATGTAATTCTTATCAGCTTTAAAATCTCCTGCAAGCATAACCTACCTGTCCCATCACCCACATAAAGCAACAGTGTGACTTCATTTACATACAAGCTGAGCAGAAAATCATAGTTTTCAAATGTGCCCAGTGCCCCAAGTATCATTAATGGGAATAGTCGCATGGTGAGTACATCTCAAAGACCAACAAATTTTGTCCAGTGATTCAGTTGAAAAGTGAGAAGAAAAAGAAAGCAGCAGACACTTGCATCTAACCCTATTAAGTCAATGAGACCACACTGTCTTTCACTTTTCAGAGTGAAGTAAATTTCACAAATGCTTTATTCCTTAACAGGACAGAGTATGGTAACCAAAGTAATAAAACCCCAAACAGATGTTCAAAGGATCTAGAAAGAGAAATGGGAATTAATACAGAAATGCAGTTTTATTGCAAGTGCTCTGTAATGCCATCATTTAAGTATGGTAGCGCAAAATGCATTTATAGAAGAAAAACTTTGTCAAAAAAATCAAACCTTCCATGCAGACCTGATTAAGAAAATTGTTGAAGTAATTCTCAATAGCACAAACAAACAACTGGGAATGCTGCTGCAGTTTTAGCAAACCAAAAAAAAAAAAATTATTATGAAAAGTCCACTTGTGAACCTGTGGGAAAAAATAAGAGAAACGGAACTGAAAACTACTACTGAAATTCTACATGTGTAATTTCAAATTTAATGCTGGGGACTTGTGAACACCTCTGTGCACACTTAGCTTTGTCCAAAGGAGTGTTTTCACTGCAAAACCACAGACCCAAGGTGCAGTCCTTCACTGCTGAAGTACTGAGAATTTTGCCTTTATTAGCTGATCACAAAAGATAATAAAATATAGCTTAAGTAGATTTAAATCGCAGTGAGGGGAAAATTCTGTTTGCCTGGAATTTATAGACTGAAAAACTGAGAAACACAACAGAGAAAAGATTTGAGGCAGCAATAGTTAAAATCCTATAATCTCCTGAAGAAACTCTGAGAAATACCCTGTCTGACCAACGAATTGGGGCTTCAGGACAATCTCAGACAGACCCTGTGGAAGCTGCAGCAGATACATCAGGGAGAAGGTATGCACAGCACCAGGAGATGGATGAGAAACCATCAGGGGTGGCACAGAGAGTGATGCCTGCTGCGCTGCTTGTAATGAGAGACTAAGACCTCTCCTGCAGCTTTCATAGTTTTATCTTGTTCTTTCATAAACAGATCACTAACAAGTGCCTCCAAGTCCCCTTGGGGGCCAGCACATGCCCCAGCTGTTGGCCCAGCTCTGGTTTTACCAGCTTCAGGTGCATCCTGGTGTTGCTGGTGGCATGACCTCTTGTAGGCTGAGAGGTAGGAGTGCCACTGATCCTCCACTTTGGGGGTGGCCTGTGCCCCCAGATGAGCAATCACTGTCCTGGTCAGCAGCAGAGGATGTGCCACTGCTTGCCCCAGATCCTCAGGGAGCTCCTCCTGTTCTCTAGGGTTGGGGACAGGAGCCCTCCCCAGGGAGGTGGAGGGGCCAGGGGTGGCTGCGGGGCTCTCCTGCTCCTTCTTGGCCACACAGGCAACCCAGGAGCTGTAGGATCTGCTCACAGCACTGCTCTGTTGCAATGTCAGTGAACTGGATGATGAATGTCACTATCTGGTCTTGCAAGAACAGCTGCAGCTCCTGGACAGAGGCCTCCTCATCCAGCCCGTCCAGCGCAGATTGACTATGACAGCGCTCTGTGCTGAGGCAACTGGGCCTCGTACAGCACCTGGTTCATCCAGGACAGCAGAGGCTCAGAATCTCCAAGGAGGCCTGAAAAAGGTCCACCTAGACCTTAGGCTGGAAGCCAGCCACGTCATTCCTGGGCAACTGCTCAGCAGCCCCTGCTTGTCCTGATGGCCAGCAATTGATGGAGCTGAAGTGGATAGAAGTACCAACTCCAAAAAGTCTTCCTCTGACCACACAGAGTAAATGACGGTGTTGACAACCTACCAGCAAGGGGGACATGATGGTTTTCCCTTTGCCCACCCTAGAATGCAGGCCAGGCAGAGCTGGCAGTGACAGAGGCACATAGGTGGCGTCACCTGAAGTGTCACAGCAGATGGGGCAGCTCCACTCTGTCCCCCGGACATGTTTGTTTCCTGAGGGAGGCAGGGAAGAGCTAAGAACAAGGAGCTGCTCCCTCCCACTGGCGGCACACACTACAGACTGATGAGAGGCCCTGGTCACTCCACGGTCACTCGTTGCCGGGGAAGGGAAGATGAGGAAGAGCCACCGGTGCTTTCCCAGGCCCTTTTCCATTGCCAGGGCTGCAGCAGGATCCGCTGGGGGAGGAGGCGCCACTGCCATGGCCTGGGGGCTGCGGGGGCCCGTGGCCGTGCCCCCCAGCAGGATGGTGCCCGCCACGGTGAGACACGGGGCGCAGGGAGAGGCAGGAGGAGAAGGGGCA
>JAOQGH010000019.1:71918232-71977612 GCA_025769975.1 Gallinago jamesoni | reverse complement strand
TCCAGGCACGAGCCAGGCTGGCCCAGGCTCTGCCGGCGCCCCAAGATAAGCAGCCAGGGACGTGAGGTCACAGTCCATGGCCTGGTGACATCATCCACCACTCAGTGACATTACAGGTAACACTCA
This sequence comes from Gallinago jamesoni, assembly GCA_025769975.1. Taxonomy (NCBI): domain Eukaryota; kingdom Metazoa; phylum Chordata; class Aves; order Charadriiformes; family Scolopacidae; genus Gallinago; species Gallinago jamesoni. The sequence goes on along the minus strand of JAOQGH010000019.1, from coordinate 71,977,486 downwards.
TGAAGATGAAAAATGTAATCATTCCCATATGCCTTGAACATAGAAGACAGCCACTCCTCTATGGCTTGAGTACATTTGATTGCAAGCACAAGTTGTCCAGACGTGACCTTGTTGAAACTTGAGAGAGGACGAGAAGTCATCTGTGATCTTCACAGCCTAAGAAGCTCAAAATCAAAGGCACAATTTGCCCAGAAAATATTTTGGCTACAGCAGAAGCACAAAACTCACTTCAGAGATTTGCAGAGAGTTCTTTGCTACAGGAAACCGATGCCCAAAGAGGTTTCCTCTGAGCTTCTTTTCCTAGTCATCATCATACTATTTTTTTCTCTCAATTTTAATTCCAAATCACCAGCTTGTAATAAAACATGGCGAGTAGGGAGACTACAGGGTTTATACATACACCATGGTGAGAAGGTCAGTCCTTGACTAGACAGTGTATTCAAGCACACAGAAAAAGCTTGCACACTAGTGGAACAAATGGGAATTCCACTCTACAAACAGCAAAAATTTAAAAGTTTCAAGTAAGCCACAGAGCTGCACCATTTTGTCTTTGATCCAGTACGATCTTCCCCCAAACAGTTCTGTAAAACACTATTCAGTGAAGTTTCCTTTTTAAAGCAGTGGATGCTTAAGATTCCTGAAGGATCTACAGTATTTATAAACAGAATTTCTATTAACAAGGACAATATTTTGTTGCCAGCAAATTGGATTTATTCTCATAATATACCTAAAAGAAAACTCTGCATTTCTGCTTCTAATTCATTTTTTCAGCCACAGACACATATACGTGTAGTTTAATTCAGGAGTTGGCACTTACTTTTAGAAAAGCCATTTGCTGTGATTGGGAATGTATTTCTTTTGGTAGCGCTTAAGCAAAACCTCAGGAACATGTTTAAATACAAGACAAACAGGAAATTACGTCCTTGTTAGCACTACTGAGACATACAAACAGCTCACATAATAGCATAAAATATATGAATTTGAAAAAGTCTCATATCCTGCCAAGCTTCTGCATGGCACTCAGTAGTGAGGATCCCAATTAAATAGATAAGGTAACAGTTCACGAAACAGAAGACAGCACAGTACTGAAGGACCTCTTCCATCTGGGCCAAGTATTAAAACACATCTCAGAGGGGACAAGAATTTAAGCTGTTGTTGTTTTCCTCTATGTAGATAACTTCCATGGAGTGTTGATGGAGAAATTGAAATGCTGAGCCCCCAGACAGCTGCAGACAGATTTCATAGGGATTTGGAATCGCTCTGCAAATGGCCCAGCATATGGTGAATAACATTTAATGTTGACAAATGGACAGCAATACACAGCAGGCTCAAAAATGCCCAGACATTGGAGTATACATGAATAAACCAGGATTCATCATCCAGGCCATCCTGGAGCATGAGGAAATAACAGCGGACTTCTTGTTAGCAAACAAACCTTGTGTTATAAAGCTGCATAATGAAGTTGGTTTAGGTTATTAATAGCTCAGATGAAGAAGTTTGGAACACAAGCCCACATAGCTTCACTGCATCATCTTATAACGAACACAGCTCTCACATGCTTGGAATATTTTATTTAAGCCTGCTCACACAAGTCCAGATGTTATTTTCCCATCACTGAAATTTAGCTCTATGTGCACATTTAAAAAGCTGATAGCAACCTCCCCATGCTATTTAAGAGTTGCTGGCTTTACTGCTTTACTCAGAAGAGGTGGCCTCACAGAAAAACAGTAGTCTACAGCCATGCTTCTCCCTCCAAGTGCTAAGGCCCATCAGCTAATTTCTGTATCAGAAATTATTTAGGGGGATTCTCCATCCTATTAGTACAATTTTTATAGCCACAGGAGCTTTCAGAAAAACATACAGGTAAATATTTAATACCTAACTGACGATTCTCATTATTATAATATGAAAAGATATGCAAGATGATAGCAGTAAAGCATCTGAGAAGGACTCCCAAAGGCGCAAGCTGCAGCTTCATCATTTTGGACTTTCAGATGCGTTTAACGGGAAACTAGTCATGCAAAATGTGCCTGATTTGTTCATCTGGGGAAGACAAAAGAAATCAGTGATCTTACTCGTACCACTTTTTAAGCATGAGCTGAAAACAGTGGCTGACATTGCTCAGGACAGCTTCCCCTACCCCTACCCCACCAAGCTGAAGTATTTAACCAATGTTTTTACAACTTGTAGATGGTCTCCTACATATTCCCCACGTAAATTTTCATCATGGTGAACGTGGAGTAAAATAAACATGCTGACCACTGAATCAGAGTTGCTGAATATGTGCCATCCTTCAGCAATGTTCTGCTACAATATCTATTCCTATGGGATGTGTCTACCATACATTCAGCACTTGACATTTTTCCAATTCATATCATCAACGAGACCTCTCTCCAGTTGTCTTCTGAAGTGATCTGTATCATCTGATTTATAACCAAACCTCATAAAATTAAGAACTGCTGTGTAATTTACATTCCATGCCATGATTATCCTGACCAAACAAAAGTCATGGGGTCATGTCTTCAAGAGCAGCAGGGACAAAGCTTTCTGCATTAGTATTTTACAAAAGTTGCTAATGAGAGTTATGTGGCATATATCTAGATCTTGAAGAGAAGTTGTGCCTGAGTAAAAAATTGACAGAATTAGCTAATTCCACACTAACTTTGCTCCTTTTCTAAGCAGAAACCCTAACCCATCGAGGGAAGTTGTTTCCTACTTACCATCCTGACCAGCTGGTCATTTTATGATTTCTAGTATATTTATTAGCCCAGGTAATATATAATAGGACATACAATTTAAGGTTATGTTTGAGGTACAGTAATGGTTCTGGTGAGATCAGGAAAGTGATTTCAGCAGCCCTGTGTCAACTGCCAAACTGCCAAATCTGAGTCTGCCCAAAGTTTTGCTTGGTTGCTTTGGGAAATGACACTAAATAGTTTGTACCTAGAAGTCTGAAATCAAATATGTTACTCTGCCCTTGAAGGTTCTATTTGAACTTCCTGAAGTAACCAGATTACCTAGGAGATACCCAAATCCTCTGTAAGTAAGCCCTTTGATCCTAGTGTCATATCTCTAAACGTCAGAAACATATTTGTACATTATACCTGTAGGCTTCTCTGAAACAAAGCATTTAAGTATACGCCTCTTAATAACTAAGGCAGTAAACATGCCCTAACAATGGCAGTTGAACTTGCATTTAGCTCTGCTCAACTAGAATCAAAAAAGCAATGTTGAATTAGGATTTTGAATTTAATGCACAATCTTTTTGCAGCCGGCTCTCAGCAGTGGGATGCATTTCCCAGAGAGACTGGATGACCTTCCACTCCTACAGTCAATCACCTACCTTCAAAAACCAGTGGAGTTATTGTCAACACTCCTGACAGATCTCATAAAACTAATCATTATTATAATAAATACTGTCAAAGGTATGTCTTCCATGAAGTGCTGCTACCCGTTACAAGAGTAACTGCTCATGTTTTATTTAAAAGCAAGCCAAATATTTGCATAAAACTTACATAACAATTGAAGTATGAGTTTAGTTCACCCCTTGGCACACTTAATTTATGTTGGGTAGGTGTGTTGGAAGATTTTCCTCTCTGGTTGTTTTAAAGATCTTTGAAATAAACAGAACAAGTGCTATTGGAGTAAGGCATATTTCCTTGCTTTATTGATGGAAATACTCATTTAGTGTCATCTTGAAATATTCGGAAGTAAACTGAAATAAGTCCAACTCTTTCTTACAAAACTAGTACAATACACCATTGCAATATCAGACCAAATGGCACACTGAGCAAATCACTACATTGACATACCATGCTTGATGCAGCAGAAAGGCTTCAGGTATGGAAACTACTGCAGAAAGTTTGTATCTTCTCTCTCACTGAAATATATGTGTACAGCATGTTTCCATCAGCAAGCAGCATTTTGTCATTCTGCACAGTATCACTGCGTACTGCATGTGGCTGTAAGCACACAAACCGGAACTTCAATATTATTCTCTTTTTTTTTGCACCAGTTCATAGCCTTCCTCTTTCCATGTGTCATGATTATTTTTGTCAGGCATTGAATGTAAGTGGTTTCTTAGTGCCCTGAGGCAGCTAAGGCATTTAAGGAAAAGCCTGGATATGCTTTAAACTCAGAAACTTTCACATACACTTTGCTATTCATTGAGCTGCCCCTGCAGAACAAGCAAAAGCCCACAAAATTATGACAAACTAACTCCTTGACAATAAAGATAGTGACAGGGACCAGCTTCCTTCATCCTTGTGATCCTGACACAAATCCATGGGGGTGGATCTGCTGCCACAGGGTTCTCACAGCACCAGTGTCAAGCCTGCTTTTCTGCAGAAAATAAGGTAATGAAGCAATCCCTGTTGGAGAGAGACTGTGAGTAAAATACCTCTTGGAAAATTTAACATTTTCACCATGTTTTCCCTTGAGAGTTTTTTGATACAGTCTAATGTAGGACTGTCAATAAAAACTTACTGATCTCTCTAAGGGGATTCAAGAGAATAAATTCTATCCTACAAATCAATTCTATATGTTTTTACAGCTCCAGTTCCAGAAAAAAAAAATAAAGAAGTAAATTTTTCCTATGAATGCAAATACAGAAGTCCTTAACACTAGTGATTTGTCACTAGTATTGGGAAGGGATGTGTTAATATACAGATCAAAACATCTCAGAAAATTCCCTGCGTTGTGAGATATGTGATAAAGGTACTATGAAGAGACAAAACACATTCAATGTGAAGTGGGATTTCAAAATAAGAATCTGTTGAAAGCAGCTGCGATACAAATCTGAAGAGGAAATGTACTTATTAGCAAAGAGTGAAGGAAAAAAATACTTTTTTAGTAAGTACTCTTACTAGTCTACTGCAAAGTTTATGCCTGACACTCATGTGCTCTGGTTAGAGGAAATTAATGTTCTCCCATGGAACTGAGAAGTAACAAAAGTTGACATCCTGCATGAGAATAAATATGCAATCTTTAATGTTTTTCATTTAAAAACAAAAAGTAATGGTATATCTAGAATAAAAATACCATTAAGTCTGGAAATAAATTTACTGTTTTTTCTTCTCATATGCCAAATACTAAAGAAGAAAGTCAATGCTCTTTCAAAACAGCCCAGATTTGATCTTTTCCTCTTATCAAACAAAATATCACATCAGGACAGAGGAACTTAGGTTTTTTTCCCCTCCAAGACTCAGAGAATTCAGCAGAATTTGGAGATAGGGGACTGGAATTGTGCTGGTTTATGGTGGGGACGAGTTATAGCAGTGTTGGTAGCAAACTCTGCTTTGTTTCAGCCTAAAGCTGAGAAGAAACCCCTTACAAAAAAAATTTATTGAAAGCACTATCTTCTTGTAAAATGAGTTTGTTTATATGAGTAGACATTTTTCATCAAAAATATTTCAAAAAGCTCCCAGTCAGTTTTAACCTCTAGTCAGCTTTAATAACAGGCTGGTGAATTGCAGTGTCCTGCAGGATGCAGACTTCAGGCTGCAGTACTGCAGCAGAGAGCAAAACAGAACTGCTAAAGAGAATCCAAAGAGAAGCCCCCAAACTCTCTCTCCCAACCTCTTATGGAGACGGTTCATCTGTACAGCAGAACTCAGTTACCAGAGGTTGCCTCTGTGGTCATTATTTTTACAACATGCCTGTTGCTTAGCTCTCTGGATACTTCCACGGTGGATGCTTGCCCTGGCTTGATGACTGTGTATGGTTCTTGGAACAGAAGTGTATATTACTACTGGAGCAGCATGTGACTGAAAACTGAGCTTTAATTTCACTTCTTTAAAAGAAGTGATGGACTTGTGAAAATACTCTAGTGTGTAAGAGATAAAGAGCCAGTAACTGAAAAGGAAGCAGTGTAACTAACAGATCTGTCTTTTGGGGGCTGGCCCTTCTTTGGTCAGAGAGCTGGACCTGGTTAGATGAGCTCCAGAGGTGCCATTTAGCCTAAACTATTTTTTGAGTCTATAGTAAATTTCAAACTACCAATAATTGCACTGCCTTCTTAGCATATAACTACAGGTTCTCTGGTGTACAATAACAGCTTTCAAAACTAAGTTTTCCTGAGTAAAATGCCTAAGCACTTGCTAAAATGCTAGCAAAACCAAAAGATAAACATTTGCTGAAATGGGGGTATTTTTGCATTGCATAATAACAGGTCTAGGGCTTATGTCTAAACCTATCCTGTTGCTGTTGTTAACCCTGAGTGCCGAGCATGATCACTCACTGAAGCCCAAGACTAAATGCCATCCATAAATCTAAAATTAGAACAGAGAAATCTCATTTCAGGCATGAATATGATGTATGGTGTGCAATGGATTAATTTAGATCAAGGCCACATAATTTAAGCCAGTAGAGATTCAAGCTGTTATGGAAAACAGTTCTCTCTCTCCTCCTCCTCTTTCCTGCACAAACATTTGCACTGAGGATCTTGGTGATCTGGTTAATAATTTCTTTTTTACCTTTTTTCTTTTTAAAATAAAGTTCCTTTTTCACCTGATCTAGTTCAGCACATGGTCATGAACTGAATGGAAGGAAAATGGAAGCTGTGGAAGTGAGTTTCCAAGACAAGCAACAGGACTCTTACCTGCTGTGGAGTCACAGCACCAGGCTGGTGTCCTGTTCATGCCTGTCCTGTCCCTCCACTGTTTTGTGCTTCTTCTACCTCATTCCTATTCAAAATCCCCCCTTGGAGTTTTAAATTCCATGCTGGCATGTAACTGAAAATGAGCAATAAAGGGGCATGAAATGAGAATGAGAATGAGAATGTGCAAATGAATTCTGTATTAAAGTTACCCCTTTTCCTCTCTCATACCCAGCCAAGGCTGGCTACATAATTTGCTGACCATATGAACTCAGTGCTCAGCCTACTAAGGCAGCAATTAGCTAAAGAGCAGGTGGATGGGAGAGTAATAAATAAATTTCTAGTGACTACTTTGGCCCATATTAGGCCACTAAGGGAAAAGGAGGGAAATCAGACAGCAGTCCAGGTACAGAGTGTAGCTGGACCTAGGAGGTGCTGGAACAGCAGCTGCTGCAGCATCAGAGGTGTCAGGAGTTGCAGCATCTCCTTTGCAGGCTGGATGCGAACAGCAGGGTCAGGGAAGGAAGAGCAGGGGCCTGGGGGCTTCTAGGAGAGGCTGTTCACTTCGCTGCATCTATAAGTCATCCTTCTCCATTCACTTTCTTAATTATTCCTTCCTTGGGCTTCAGCGATAGGTTAGGGGCAGGTCAGTGGCCTCATCCAGGGTTGCAGTAACTGCTCACTGGTCCCTACAAAGGCCTCTGCAGGAGGCGGTGGCTTCACCTTTGCCTCAAATGATCATCTTTGGCAAAGAAATAAAACCACCAAACAAAAGATCTTTTTCCCCCAGAAGACATGCACATATCCCACTCTCTATACCTGCCTGCAATAGTAATCTTCATCTTTGTTGTCTGCTGGGAAAAGATTGTACTATGTCAAGCTACACATCCACAATTGTGATAATGAGTCCACAGTAGTGGTGGTTAAACAGTGTGCTGAGTGAACCCTGGCAGAGGCATATATCTATTAGGCACATGAGAAGATAGTATGGAAGGATCATACAGGCACTGACTATCATTAAATTACTGAGAAGGCTACACAAAATACTTCAAAAAAAAAAAAAAAAAAACCCTGGATATTTCAAAGGCTAAAACTTGAGTGGATCACAAAAAGAATGTCACATCTCAAAGATATTGCTACTGCAATATTTCAGTCCATTTATGGACAACCTTTACAAGCCTTCAAAGCATGCCACCCCTTCCTGAACATCACATTCCCTTTCTACTCTTTTTCTGCTGCATCTGCATTGCAGATACTTCAACAAAGAGCAGCCATGCTGCTCTATAACTAATGACATCTAGAATTCACTTGTGTTTATTTTCCAATTTTGCCAATATCCTTGTTGTATGCCTAGAAACTACACTGATATGTGTATTAGAAAGCCTCTTAGATAAGCTTCACCTAAGTTATGGCTGAAAAACTCGATGGTACACATTAAAGGTTCAGACAAAATCTTCCAACAAAAGGTTCAAAAAAAGGGTCAGAACTAGAGCCTGACAATGGCCTTTCTTTTTTACAGCAAAAGGAAATCACCACAGCTAATTGAAAATATCTGTTGGTGTTTCCATTCACAACAACTTTTCTTTCAAAACAAAAATACCAGGAATGATCAGGAGCAGTAATCATTGGGGCCCTGTTCGTATAGGTCTGGTGACAATTCACAGAAGTCACAGGGAATCTGATGGTGAGGTCCTTCATATAAGAGCCTGTCTCTTTGTCCAGCAATCACTCTGAGAACTTCTTGGCTGCTGAACCAGAAGAGGCAGCCACATGATTGAATCAGAACCACAATACATCACATGTCTTCCTTCCTTATTGCTAAAGTGGATTGAATGATTTCTTCCATCAGACCAAAAACCAACTGAACAAAAAAATTCCCTTCCCTGAGACTGAAGACCAGTTGCCTAAAAACAGCCATTCCTTTCTTTGGTTGTTAGCATGTCATGGATAATATGTGATTGATATTATGTTTCTACTGTATTCAGAAGATTATTTAATACCAATATAAACCTACAGCATGAGTACATTTAAAATGTCTGAGCCTTTTTTGAAATTAAAACATGACCATCAAGAACATTAAGTAGGTTTGTAACCAATGGCCCTACTACATCAAGAAAACTTTATGCCAATTTTTTTTTCTCATTAATTAGCTAGCTGTTTGAATGCAAAACAAGTCATTCTTTTTGATAAAGTCCATAGTGTTGAAGGAACATGAAGTTGTATTTCTCAGGTTTACAAAAACCTGAAAATGTCAAAAGCCTGAAACTAGAAATACATTTTTTAAGTAATGAAATGCAGCCATTTGAATTATAGCATTTGTTACCTATGATGCACATAAAACAGATCTAGGAGAAGCAATGATCATAACTGAGTGTGAAACACTTCTTTCACCCAGAATTTTACAACTTTTTATCCTCTCATAATAACAATGAAGGTATCAGGGAAGAAAAAATACTGTTGGGGTTTGGGCCTGTTCTGTTGTCTTTCTCTCCAAAATGAATGACATTTTTCTTCCTTTATTTCTTTTTTTCAGTGAATGAAAATGTGACCTTAAACAGTGATTTAAAAAGATTATATTTATTGCAATAGAAATTTTTTTCTGTTATGTTAGTCTGTGATGCTTTCATTCTACTTGTGTTTTACAAACTGTGACAAAGTAAGAACTGGGTCTAGGCCTCCATTTTGACTGAATGCTTAAACTGAGGGCTCCAAATAGATACCAATAATCATAGAATCAAAGAATCATGGAATAGTTGGGGCAGAAGGGACCTTTAAAGGTCGTCTAGTCCAATGAGAGTTGAAAACTCTTTGGGTGGAAATCTTAAGAAAATCAAACCAGCTGTAGAATCTCTAAGTGAATCTAAAAAATATGGGGAAAGCACATGTAAACAGCCTTTAATGATATTTTCATCATAGTCATTTCCAACATGACACAGATCAGTATTTTTTTTTCTCTAGGAGACGAAACCAAAATTTTATATAGCCTGAACAAAACTGAAAACATTTTAACCTGTCTAGAAGCTGCATACTGCAGATTACTGACCTGACAACACAGTGTGTCAGAAGACACCTGCCAACTATGATAAAGAAAGAACAGCATGAATCCTTTATGTAGGATTCAATTTCAAGCCTCCTTATGTAGAAGAACTCAGAACTGGCTATTCTAAAGCTAATATATGTTCTCAAATAAATGATGTGGTGACAACATAGAGATGGGATGCCCTCAGTTTCTCTTTTATTACTAGTCTATTTTGCATACTATGAATATAAATTAGTTCGAAGGCCAGAACTCTGCAACCCTAGCTACTAGCCCTCAGGCCTTGGGCATTCTTCTGGGAAAAGGGTGTCATCTATCTAGACACCCTCAATACAAAAGAGATGTGAATTCCCTCCTCCTGTTTGTATGCACTGGCTCCAGCAAAAAGCTGTGTGGGATGTGTCAGTAAATTCAACTCACTTCCATATACAGTAGAGTCAGTCAAATAAGCTCCCCTCTTTAAGCATTCAGTTCTAGCAATACTGTCCTGTAAGATTGCAGTGTGAAAATTGTGCAAACAGACACGTTAAAAACTGTGCAAATTCTTTAAATGTTTTGTGTTCCAAAGTAATGTATATGCATCGCATACAAACACCATAATGTCCTTCTAACTAGAGTTCTGTAATTAAAAAAGGACTGTTCTAGAAGGAACAGGTTCTGAATTAAGGTCTGCTGATTAAATCTAAAGATTTGTATGCTACCATAACCAGTATGAATATTTGCTGAATCACAATTAAGTTTCAAAGTTCTATTTACACTTGCACTTTCCAACACAGACTTCTCTCCACTAATGTGGCATCAGCCCATAAATTTTCCCTTGCAACTACGTGAGAGTACATATGTCAATGCTTGAGACTCTTCTCTCCACCCAGAACGTTTGCCTGGCAGTCAGCTATTGAACTACCTGCAACAGGTACTCCATGACTCCTCTGTACTTTGAGATCCACACCTTATATTCCTTTTCAGAAGGCCCATTCCTTAAGAAAGGGTGGTAAAATATCACTGATGAGCGACACTAGTCATTACCTTCCAAAGGGTTCAAACTCAGCCAATCAGAAGTTAGGCAGTATTAAAAGTTGAGCTCTCTTCGGCACCTTTCATTCTTACCTCTCATTGCCTGTGCACCATCACATGGGATTTAATTTCTTGGCTTTATGTTATCTTTTTTTCTAATGAAAGACCTGAAGTTCAGGTGCATTAGAAGACATTGAGTTTCTATGGAAACATGACAATTTTAGCTGTAAGAGGAGCAGTGTATCTGTCTTGAAGAATGTAATCTTTTGTGCCCTCTGGCTCACAGCTAATTACTGTTCTTTTCCTATATTCCTCTCTCAATTTTTGAAAGGAATATACTTCACAGTCCACTGAGTAATTAGGAGGAAGCAGAGGGTTACTAAAGAGGTGATCTGAAATACTCCAGCACGCCCTTTATAAAGTCCTGTGGTGTTCTTGGGACAAACTCGAGAGATATTGTTAGGGATCAGCAGCTGAAGAGGAAAAAAAGAAAACAACTACCCAAAACAAGAATTAAGTATGAAGCACTAAGGCATTATAAGTAAAGGTGCTGTAGCTTCTGCTGCCAACCAGCCTGGTCAATTCTGTACCAATGTGCAGGCTGCTACTGGGTAATTCATAAAAGCTCATAATCAAGAAAGGAAGATTCTGTGCTAAAAGTAAGCTTAAAAATTATAATAATCTCGAATTTCTGCTGAGGAGATTCAGAAAAATGAATAGTGAGAAGACCTAGCTGCTACATGTTCAGCCATTAGAGAAAGTTAATTCCTTCAACAAGGCACTTTGCCAACTCTGACTTATCTGGAGCCATTTTGGAGTAATTAGGGCCATTTCAGAGCAGCCCTCTTTCACTCTTTTCACAAGAGTGCTGATGGTCTCCAATAGTGATGAAAGACTGACAAGTGCAAGTGATGTGGGTTCTGCTGCTGACATGTGCATATTAAAACCCAGGCTACTGCCCTGGGGGAAAAGTGGTATTTGCAGTCAGATCTGGAACACAGAGGTAACTGCTGTCAGGGGTTATGGGTACTTAGAGCTGTTTGGAGATTTTAAAAGGAAGCTTTGAGGTGAAAGTTATTAAGTGAGAAAAGAAAGGTGCTTAATAATTCTGAATCTCTCAATAAAAGCAGATCATTATTTTCAGCACAGTAGGACATTTTGGGAGGAAAAACATTTGAGTGGGATTTCATGAAGAACCTGGATTTCATGAAGAACCTGATCTTTTTGTTGTTGTTGTTGTTACAAAAGGTTTGCAAGAACTATTTGCCAAACTATAGCTAAACTCTAGTTTAACATACTTAGGTATCAGACAACTCATGAATGTCCAATCACAAAAAATAATGGGGGAAAAAAAAAAACAAAAAGGCAGCTCAGCAATCAAGTTGTAGCAGATTACTCTCTTTTCCCCTCACCATTTCCCTCTCCTGTTCTCTCTGTCCCTGATAACAGCAAAGATCTTTATATTATCACAGCTGCTGCTCAGCACATCCTAACCTACAATGTGCTGCTGAGAGTTTTGGTATAGGTCATTTAAAGACTTAAAGAAGAGATTACAATGAAGCACAAATATTCCCAGCCCACAAATTCTGAAGGGGGTTGTTGGTTTTGGTTGTTTTTTTTACAGTCCCTGTTTAATTAACCTACTTATGTGCCATTTTCCTCAGACATAATGACAGACTGTGTTTATTGTAGATGGAACAACAGGAATTATGCCAAACCTGAGAAGAATGTGAAACAGAAGTGTCATCAGGTACAGCATGACCAGTTTCTACTTCAAATTAAAAACAACTTGTATAACAGCATAGCAAATAGACACATTTCTGCACCTGAAAATGCTTCAGAAGTATAGCAGTGCTTTTTCTCACAGTTTTCTCATAGTTGTGGCAAAAACTTATACTCTGGGAAAGGAAACATTCTAGGGCCTGTCATTAACTTTACTAACTTCTAAAACTCCTCAGTTCCTTCACTTTAAGACCAAACTTTTTGCTTCACCAACTCTGTGCTTTTGGTTTAAAAAAAAATGAGAAAAAGGGAAAAGAAACCCCACACCCCAAAACGTCTAATTTCAGAATTAGTATAACTTCAAAACTTCAGAATTATTAGGTTTCATATCTTTCATAGCAGTTGTATCAAAACATCCTAAAGAAATAATTGGCAGAATTACAGAATAAGCCAGAAGGAGGCACAGAAAAGCAGGGGCAAAGATAACAAAAGGCTATTTTTCATTTAAACAAAAAAAAAAATAAAAAGGCAAAAAAGTGCAAAAAATCACAGGAGTTCCGGATAGTTCCGATGGAGTACCTGGTACTACAGCATGGTCATGAAGAAAGGAAGATCAGGAAGATGACAACATGGGAGAAGTCTGTCAGATGAAGAGGTGAAGGAGAAAAGGTTTTTCTAGATCCTATTTGAATTAAGTACCTGGAGAGTCTTTAAGCTGAAGTCGGGGAATTCCGCCAATAACTGCTTCAACATGTTGAACTCTGGCACCTTGGCTCATTGGATCCCAAGATCTTCATGTCCACATGACCATATCCTTGTGCCTAAGAGTAGGAAATAGAGGGATGACTTAGACACAGGTTAGTTACGTGTTTTGTAACTTTACATGGTTTCCAAAAGAATGAGCAAACTGCAAACATGGTGTTAAAAGAATTTTCAAGCTCATAAGCTTCATAAGCAAAGAGCAGTTACAATCCCCAGACTATACTTTGCTTACTCAACATACAGAAAACATGAGGAATGAATCATTATGTTTTCATAGAATCATGGAATCATTTGGGTTGTAAAGGGACCTTAAGGATCATCGAGTTCCAACCCCCCTGCCATGGGCAGGAACATCTCCCACTACACCAGGTTGCTCAAAGCCCCATCCAGCCTGGCCTTGAACCCCTCCAGGGATGGGGCACCCACAACCTCCCTGGGCAACCCGTTCCAGTGCCTCACCACCCTCACTTTAAAGAATTTCTTCCTGATATCTAAATCTCCCCCCTTCCAGTTTAAAACCATTGCCCCTTGTCCTGTCGCTACACTTCCTCATAAACAGTCCCTCTCCAGCTCTTCTGTAGGCTCCCTTCAGATGTTGATAGGCTGCTATGAGATGTCCCCGGAGCCTTCTCTTCTCCAGGCTGAACAACCCCAGCTCTCTCAGTCTGTCTTCGTAGGAGAGGTGCTCCATCCCTCTGATCATCTTTTGGTTTCGCTCTGAGTAAATCACTTAAGAGTTTTCTTTATTCATAAAGCAAACTCTAAGCCACACCTCATCCAGATTTAAAGAATCTTTTGTCTTTTGCGTGAGCTCATTAGGAGAGAAGATCATCAATGTCAAAACTGTTGCCAACCTGAATTCCCACCACAGCTTTTCTCTGACAACTGAACCGGTTTCTCCAAGTAGTCAGACCTGAGAATCAACTGACGATGGAATCAGGAAAAACTGACAATTGCATCAGGAAAAAAATATATTCTACCAAAAGGTTTTGTTGCATCCATTAGATAAGCTATCTTTACAGAATTCTTTGATTTTAACTATGTACTTAGCATCTCTAAATGGACTGACTTTAATTCTCTTCTAAATCTTACATTTATGACTGTAGTTTTAACGGCTTTATTCGCTAAGTTTTGGGTATACTGATCAGGTTGAACTAAAACTTTCATTTTAAGTAAAAGTATATGACACACTGTAAGTACGCACTTTGTTTTCTTCAAATTATGTTTCTTTCAATATATTATGAACTAGAATGTTTTTCCTTCCTCTGCTATTTCTGTTTTGACTTTTATGGATATAGCTGATTAAACTTTAATTACTTAAGGATAGTGTTTATGTTCTTCGTGTTGAGCCCTTATGTTTGTCTGCAGAGAACTGGAATGTGTGCTTCAGAATTGTCTTCTGGCATTTTCCCTGCTCTTTACATTTGTATTATGACTACTACTCATTAACAGCTTTTCAGAACAGGAATTGGATGTTTCTACATTTTTTATTTTCTCCATTGCAGGAACCATAAAAATCTTTGTTTAATTGCTCTTTGGAAGAGCATCTTTCCAACTCCGTGAGTTCTGTGCTAAGCCATTGCTTTAGTCCGGAAGATAAGGATAATTATATTAACACTGAGCTGACAATGTGCAGACACTTCTCTACTCATTTCCAAACAATTCACCAAACAAACAGCAGCTGAGGGCCACTAACAGCCACGTGACAACCAGTCAAGTCAGCACTTCTTAAAGGTCAAGATTTTCCGTATAGCTCAAATCAAAGCTGAGACTTTCAGTACTGCATATAGGGCCTTCATTTTCAAACACAGGCATTCAGCTAGCAAAATAAACTAGTAGGGACTGGTTCCTAGGATTCTGACCTGCATGTCCATCCCTCCTGCCTGTCTGGACAGTCAGTGAAGCTGTGGATCATACCTGCTCCTCAGGAAGGAACCTCTTTTGTCTATAAAATTGAGGAGGTGTTCAAACACCATGGCTGCATTTGCAATTCATCTGTGCTCGGCAGCTTTTAGTCCAGTCCCCGAGAGGTAGACACATGAGTTACGTGCCACAAGCCCCTCTCTTCAGAGGTGCTAAATCTGTATAAGGACCTCTAAACTGTATAGTTTGGGGAAATGCTGAGGACCTTCCTGGTCACACCCATATTACAAAGGATTTCTCTACCATCCCCAGTGCTAACAGCTTACATATGTAAAGATTATTTGTCAACTACTTGGTCATATTGTAGCAGAGGCAGCTAATATATGACTGTGTTTATAGATTAATAGATTTTTTGGGACCAGGGGAATTAAATAGATTACCTCAAATTTCCTTCATCTCAGAAGCCATTCACTTCTGACATGATGCCAGAAGCAGTTTATGATTGATGAGGCCTGAATTTCAGACAAACATCAGGCCATTTCACCTAACCTAACATTTTGGAAGCACAAACATATTAGCAGAGCTACATGAAACTTTGCTTGTTTGCTGTGATGTTTTGTGTCCTAATGACCAGAGAGCACTGTATAGAGCTAGACAGAAATGATCTCGTATCTGAATGAAAGTTGGAAGTAGAAGACTTGAGGGGTGTTAGTTACAGGATCTACATACTCTGTTCATGAAATCACAACAGCCGGAAGGAAGAAATTGAAAACTGGGGAGTACCACAGGGAGACAAAGAATCTCCTTTCTCCTACATCCTCATTAGCTTTACACAGATCACTAGCTCCAGGCTGTAGCTTGTCACCTTTGAAATTTTAAATTTATTTATTTTTTTAATATGGCTACCATCTGATGAATGGCTTCTGGACATGGATAGCTCAATCTCTGCATGCTCAGTAGTTTCCATGACAACAGGAAAGTCCATGGCAAAACTCAACAGACCAATTAGAAAATAAATAGTTATTACATATCTGCAGAGGGATTAAAAAGAAAAGGTGGGTCCCTCTCAAATACCCACCCTTCAGAAAGGTCTCATAAGAAACCATAAATTGACAGAAAAAGAAAATAGTCCCAGAGATAGGAAAGCTGATAAATGCCCATTGAGAACTACAAGGGCATTGCCGTGTAGTGGCATGGGTGTGCAGAGGTGCATTTAGAAAAACAGAAGCTCAGCTCAAATTGAAATTGGCCAGAGGTGTCAAAAACTACAAGAAAGGGTTTTTCAGGTACGTAAACAACAAGCAGAAGCAGAAAGAGAATATTGGCCAGATGTTAGGCAGGAGAGTTGAATTTAGTCACCATTAGTCACCAAAAATGCTGAAAAGGCACAGCTTCTAAATGCTTTCTTCACCTCTGTCTTTAACAGCACTGTTGGCCCCCAGACCATAGGAACAACAGAACAGGTTGATGCAATCACAGACCCACAATCAGAGAAGGAAGGATTGGCATACAAACTATTACAGGAGCTTGACCCATACAGATCAATGGGCCCTGACCTCAAAGATGATCAAGGCACTGGGAAGCCTGCGATATGAAGAAAGGCTGAGAGAATTGGGAGGAGGCTTAGGGGAGACCTTATCACCATGTTCCAGTATTTAAAGGGTGGCTACAAAGAAGATGAAGACCCCCTTTTCACAAGGAGTCACATGAAAAATGATGAGGGGTAATGGGTACAGGTTATTCCTGAGGAGATTCTGACTGGACACAAGAGGAAAATTTTTCACAATGAGAACAATCAACCACTGGCAGAATCTCTCATTGGACATTTTCAATATTCAGCTGGAGAGAGTGGTGGGACATCTAGGCTGTGCTTTTGCCAAGAAGGGTTGGACCAGATGATTCTTGAGGTCCCTTCCAACCTGGTATTCTATGATTCTGTGATTGCTTTGGGTTCTGAGTTTCCAGCCAGGTTTACATCTTGATCTTAGGCACATGGGAAAACAAATGTTCGCACAAACACAGAATTCCACCATCTTAAAAACTGTCACTAAAACAGATTAAGAAAAGGCCAAATATCTTGCAAAACTGAGGAATTAACTGCATTTCACTTAATCCTGGAAATGGTATACATGCTGTTACTACGACTGTGGCACGTGAACAGTGGCAAGGTGCTAAACACTCTACTGAAGAACTGGAGAAAAGACTTTTCTCCCCATAGTCCTAACAATTACAAAAAAGAAATTATGAAAGGGGGAAAAAGCAGCCACTCATTACTGGAAGAAGGCTGCAATTATTTGTCTCTACTCCTCATTTAACCACTAGCAATAGCATGTATTCACTGCATCTGGCTACTTAGATTTTCTGGTCTCCTGGCCAGGCAACATATATACAGCACCTCATCACCAGACATAAAGCTGGCTGATGACTGAGACAACACAAGGATATTGCTAATAATTTGCAGAAAAGCTCTTCAGATACATAGTGTAAACAGTTTTAAAATTATCTAGAGCTACATTCTCTGAGGCTGGAGCACCTGACAAAGACTTCTTCCTGAGCTATATAAATCCAGTCAGATCAAGTATAAGGATACAGGAGCAATTTGCAAAATAAATTGTAAAACCAGGTATCTTAGAGCAAGAATGGTCTGGGAAGATCTTTAGGTCAGCTATGTAGCTGACAAACTGTAAAAAAGACATGAAGGAGCATAACAATTAACAGGTGGAAGAAACAGAGAGCAAAGCAGTGACTGGAGGAAGATAAGCTGTTCCCTGTGGTTACTAAACCTCCAAGGATAAAGAAAGACCTGCTACATTCCCTTGATTTGTGAAATGGGGATTTCCAGGCCTAGAGGAATGGCTGTCTCGACTCAGCAGAGACGACTGGTGCTGCAATTTGAGTGGCCTTTAGAAATGCCCTTTAGAAGACTGTGGAAGAGGCAGCAATTTCTCATGTGCTTGGTGAAAAATCGTTCCATACTTACTTATACCAAACATACACACAGAGTCCTCTGGAGACCTACCAGAAGAGGGGAGCTTTCTTTATTTCAAATAAAATTTAAAATCCTAATCAATTTCCAATTAATGCTCTCTGGGTTTTTTTGCCAGGGGATCACTCCATGGGATCTGGAACTATATCATCAGAACAAATTAACACTTCTCTCTCTCTTAGACAATTTCTGTATTTTAAAGTAATCTTTTATAGCTTAAGCAAAAAGTATTCAGCTTTCTCATCTAGCTTGAAACTTGATACCCATTCTGTCCCTCCATTCCTCTTAGAATACATGACTTTTGTCTTTTTGTCAGCCAGTTAGAGACTACCAAAAAAGACTTAGAGCATGCCAGCATGAAGGAAATAATTTCTTCCACAGTGAACTCACGCATCACCAATGTCCTGAGTATGTACAGAAAATCCTATTGCCTGAATTTTCTTTATCAATGAACTCCTAAATCTCTATCTACCTTGCTATGTGACTGCCAAATAACCTTAGAAGAGAAATTAATAAAGATGAACAATGTCATTGAAAGAAGGCTCTTAACTCCAAGTAGCTCTTTCAGAGTGATTATTTACCACTAAATCACAGGGAAATATTAAGAGGTTATTGAGTCAATAGGATATGAGTGCAGTAAGAATTTGAAACTGTAGGAATTGAAGATTTTGATTGTTCACCATGCCAGGTGCAATCTTGCCTCTGCCATCTCTAGTACATTTTTAGTTCATATTGCCTAGGAAAAAAAATATCTTTAAACAAAGACATTTACAGATTGTACTCTGAACTGAAATATTTCCCCCTATAATGTTTTCTCATATATTACTTGAAGTGGTGCATTTACACTACTGGCATCAGCTACTAATTACTTGTTTGCCCTGTGGCAGCTCGTCAAGAAATCAAGGAGTTGAAGCCACTATTGATTCCTTCTGTTCAGCTCCATTCAAACCTGACTAAAATTGCAGTGCATGCCCCAAAGCCTGCACTATCTAAATCATGACAATTTTTTCCATTAATTTCAGTGGTTTTTGCAGTAGATCTTAGGACTTCTTTTCAGTTAAGGATTTTATCAGCACCAGATAGGGATCTTATTGACCAAAATGACTGGAGAGAGTAACATGAATAAGGGTCTAATTCATTTTAACAGTTTATCCCCAGCACTCATTCAAAGGGGCATTCTGCACACTTATGATTGTTACTTTATAGACAGTTATTATGGACTGATGCAGCAGCAGCAAAGTGATCCAGTTAAAAACAGGGCTAAGGCTAAGAAGATACTAAACATTCCACAGGCACAAAGGACTGTCTCACTCTACAAACTTGTAATCTACAAAAATTTAATTCACATAGCTTATTTTTTCCAGTGAGGCAGCCAAAATAATAAAGATTTTTAAACAGATCCTTACCTTAGAGCATGACACTTAGCAAATTAGCCAGGAGATTGTGATTTGCAATGATTCAGCTTCAGTGATCAACCTGCAGAGAACAGATCAACCGACTGCGGGTTGTTTGAAAAAAAATTTGCCAAGAGTCATCTGATTGTTTGCAAGCACTAAGACTGTGTGAGTTAAAAAACATTCATAAGGAGATAGCACAAATTTCACCCATGATCATTAATACTCAGTGTCAGTCAAAATTAGAAAGTTCTTTTAATAGAGAAAAGCTGGAGCAGTTAAGTGAGAGATCATGTAGGCTGAAGTCAAGAAATATCGCCAAAGTCAGGACATAAAGCTACAATTACATAAAAATATTAGAAGAGCAGCTAACAAATTCAGATAAAAGAGACAAAATTGAAAAAAAAAATACTTGGATGTGATGTTTTTTCTAGTACAGTTTCAAGAAAACATGAAAGAAATGAAAGCAAAAAAGTCGGCAGCCCTCCAAAAAGAGGCAGTTAAATTGAATAGTTTTAAGATAACAGAATACGTAGGGCTAGATAAGCCAGGTCAGGGAGAAACCTGGAGAAAGGTTATCAAATTAAAGCAGAAATCAAAGGAAATGATGAGGAGGAGATGATTGCAAACCGGTAACTAGAGATATTTGGTCTGGAATGACCTTCAGGAGCTGCTTTTATAAAGCCCTAACCTATATCCTCCACAATCGTATTAGCAGATACTGCTGAACTCTGACTATCATTACCAAAACCAGTGCAAGAGTCAGCAGTGTCATAAGAGGATTTTCTCTTCTGGGTACTTGATTTGATCCCCCCGAAATATGTATTTGTTCACAATAAGCAAGTTCTCGCCCCAGATGCAACTTGGCCCTTCAATAATTCACATTCAGCCCATGGGGGACTGCACAAGACCATTCCGTAAGCAGTAACATGCACTCGTTTAGGGAGAAAATCATGCTGGGGAGCAAGACGTAGTAAAAACAATTGTACACACCAATATGCAAAAGGGAAACGAAGTAAGATTTGGGGAGTGGAGCACAGGCAGCATGGTCATTTCAGACCATTAGTCTACAAGGATGGAAGTCAGGTACTAAAACAGCTTTCTCTTCCCAAATGCCTGAATGCATGAAAATGCCTGAAAAGTTGGTTAACTGATAAAAGAGCTAAGAAAGAGAAATATCAGTAAATTAAAATAGCAAAAGGTACATACTAGGAGTTGCTGCATCTGGCAGCCTGACACAGGCAAGGGTGCCGCAGCTTCATGCCACAGGTGCAATGGGTCATGAGGCTTAGTGTTCTGCTGTATTCCCAGTATGTACACATATAAAAACACGTTGGTATTACACCTGCATTCATCTACATACAGCCAGACACAGAGACTAACATGGAGAGAAAACAGCCAGTCTGAGGAACAAAGGCAGGCTTTCGGAGGGAATAAGTACTACCATCCTTTCATATACAGAGAAAAAAGCACAGTGTAAATAAAGATGATTTTTGCAGGATAATTTAGATGTCAAAACCAAAGCCAAAGTACGCTGCCTTTTATATACTTGCAAAACATTAACAAGCTATTCATTTCCAAGTAAAACATTAGGGACATTAGGGTACAGGTTTTAAATACTGTATGGAATATCACTGTGTTTGCCTGTTGATGGCACTTTTAAATATTCAGAGAACTCAGTGCTTTTCAGAAAACCACAGATGTTGCCCTGGCGGAATAGGAGAGCAGGTGAAAGATTCCCATGGCATCAGTGTGCTCAGAAAATCTGAAGGAGGAGTGGGTATGAACAACACAGCCTTGGTATCCTCTGGAAAGGACCACTGGCTCAGACAAGCTTCAGGGTTTCATGTCTTTGATGCTGGTTTAATAGAACATAGATCCTACAACTCTCCCAGTGTAAGCACAAATTTAATTTCCAAATTACTCAGACTGCTGGCTAGTTAATGCTCAGAGTGAGAGGAAACAGTATAGCCGGCTCTGCTTCACAACCCAGAAAAGACAGAGTATTTGCTGAAATGTCTGACGAAGCAATAGACTTCAAATGGAGACACTGAATCGCTATGCTTGTGCATGAAAACCATCCTGTAACACTGAGGAGGGCACTATCTCCCTCCCTAAGCTCTGGCTTCAGCTTCCCTCACAGACGGATGAGGGAAACCGGCATTTAGTCCTGCTCAGGACTTTATTTCTCTTCACAGCCTGTTAAAGTGAAAATAATTCTTTTCATTTGAGTCTAACATACTTCGGATATTGGACATGGGCACCAAAGGCATGCCAACGTGGAATGATGTATTTCTACCACCTAGTTCAGAGCAGTTAATGAATGTTTCTCATAGCTCATTAATGAAGTGCTGGCAACGACATCGACCCCTCCCTCTTTTCCCAGTCAAAGCTCTAACTCCACCTGTGTAAATCACAAGAGCAGGCTCAGCCCTGTCGCAGTGAGGGGAGGTATGTCCTCTCACAGACAACCTGACTTTGCTTTTTGTCTTGTCCACCTATGTTTTGAGTTATGCCACATCATCCCTGTAGGTTACTACCTGTAGTTTTCTTCTGGCTGTACTTTCAGAGGCATGCCTCCTGATAGGTGCACTGGCGATGACAGAGAATATATCTCAGAGGAATTATGGGTGACATTAAACAAAAATTCAGCCAATGGCAGACCTACCACAGAAACTGTTATCCCAGTTATTGCAGGAACTGGGATCTAGGCTTCTTCCAGTCTTGCCACGTCCTCTATGACACATGCACCTCAAAACAGCCCTTTTCATTGTATTTGCCTGATAAATGCAGGAAAAACTTCTTTATGATGCCCAATCTCTTGGTTAACAATCAAGTCAGTACAGTGAAATGGCAAGTTCAGAACGACAATTTGGCATTCATTTCTTATAATATGGCAATCATTTGAGAGGGACTGCAGAACCATATGTCTTATGACAAGTTTCAACTCCCAAGTAAATATGATTCTAAAATACCAGAGTGACAAAAAATACTGCTGAGGAAAACACAAAGAAGTCACCATGTCATAGTATATAACCATCACTTTGTGCAATGCTCATTGACTTGTAGAAAATGATGAAACTTTATTCCCTGGTGAGAAGATAAAGTGGTACACACTTATTTATAGCACACACACGGAGAAAAAGGAAACATATCAATCTGCACAGTGCAACTTTCATCTCATTTTTCAGTCATCCTGAATATTTTTGGTTACAGAGGACAGAAATAGATTGCAAGCTAATTAACTCATTAACTTGATTCTCCCATTCAAAATGTTGCCATCTTTTGGAAATAGCAGAGGACACAAAGGGTCATACCTTATTACAGAACTCAGTGTACTGAATATATTTTGGGTTGTGCTTTGGTTGCCTGTGGTGGCTTTGTCTTTCACAAAAAAAAAATCCTTATAAAAGCAACATATATAAATGATCTTGAGTTCCACAAAGTTTATGCTCATTTTATGCAAATATTTAATCCTCTATTAAATAAAACATGAGCTGATACTGTACTTACTGTCATAAGCACTTCATTAAACACACTCTTGGTCATATTTAATGTAGTAGAAATTGTTTGCTAAAGGACCAGATCAGTTAGCATCTATTGGCTTAAATTTTACACTAGCCAAGTCATGCAAGCAATTATCAGTTTGATGGCCAGACATGAAAACGGGAGAAAAAATTCTGAGAGTTGTAATAAAGTCACTTTTGAGCAATTTTTTTAATTTGATATGGGAAAACTCAGTTCCAAAATGCAATATTCAAATATCAATTTTGAAATATACTTGTAGCTGCTTAGTTCATTAAATTTGATTAAATGTATAAACAAAAATGGTAACAGCAAATTTTTGCTGTTTAATAAACTAGTATTTTTCATTTTTCCTCAAGACAATCATCCTGCTAAACAATCACACAACTCTAACAAGGATTTCACTAGAGTCATTCTTGTTCCTACAGTAAATTCCCTGACTACTCTCACTCTTTAAGTTAAATTACCCAGGAAAGAACTTCTGGATTCTGAAGAAATCCTTCTGCTCTAACTGCAGCCCTACAGCTCTGTGAGGAAGGAGTGGTTATTCATAGGTGTGTCAGTACTGTAAAAGCAGAGGCCTGTCTCACCTACAAATCACAGATTGTACTAATCAGGATATAGGTATACTAAAATGGTATAACAATAGCATGTAAGTTTTTTGTAATACTGTGAGGCAGGTACAATTTTAGGCAAGCATATGAGCAGTGTGATCATCCAAAAGGCAACAGTGGGTAAAGTTACACAAGAAGAATAAGTAGGAAGACAAAAGAAATGAAAATAAGCAAACCAGCAAGCAGAAGAGAAACCCTCCCCACTGCAGGAAAAGAGGACAACAGCTTAAGTACAGGTGTGAAGAATGAGAACTTGAGAAAGAAAACAAATTCAGTTTAATTCTGATTTTTCTCACTGAGGACCTCCCAAGCCTACTCACCTTGACCTTAGGACATGCAACCATCAGGGACTCCAGCCATATGGACTATATGGTATCAGCTCCATGATGCTGTAAAACCCACAGCTAATTTAGAATACAATTGTTTAAGGTAGTAGTTTTGTATACGTACAAATATTGATTAATGCTCTGTAAGAGCTGCCCAGCAGCACTAAGTGCATTGTTGAAGAATGAATTCAACAAAGTTTAAAGCTGGACTGATTTTTCAGTCTTCTAAACACTCCCATCACAGCAATCCCTAATTCTCTGAGTTAGATGTATGTATAGATGGTATAGATATATACAGCTATATTCTGTTGAACTGCAACAGTATAAATAGGAACGAGTATTTTAGAGTGGGCACAGCTTCTCCCAAGAAAGTCTATACTGACGTCTAGCAAAAGCAGAGAAGTCTAAATTTAAGCCAGACAGTTTGAAGTGGCTAAGCCCTTACTACTACTAGGACATTAAGAATTTATTTTATATGGTAAACTATAACTTAACAAAATTGCTTGAAAATCATCGTTCTTTTCTAACTTGTCAATTGACTTTTTTCTTTATACCAGAGCTCTCATGCAACCTTACATAAAGGAAAAGCAACTGCTGATTCAAAGAGCAAAGAAAAAAAACCCGACACAGCTTCTAGAAAGGGTGAGAAATGAGGAAAATGACAAACATGAAGTGAGTTTGTGGCAGTGCTCTCAGCTCATGTAAATAAATGTTGCATAGGAAAAAACACTGCTGGCAAAGGGTAGTAGTGAATCTCCACAAATAGCCATACCCAGAAAAGAATACTTCCCCTCTAAAGACAGCAGTTTCCTTTGTTGCCACCAGCCCCAGCACCATGGCAAACCCGTCTGTGCCAAGCTGTGAGCACAGGGGGCTGTTTTTTAAAAGGTATCTGACATCAAATTTATGGGAAATTCTTATAATTTTTAAACTCTCCTTTGAGGATTACAAGCACTCTCACAGGTCTCTGATCAAACACATGATTTAAAACAGTCCTTAATGATATAGGTGATAGAGATAGGAATTCACTGATCTGCTATCCCAAATTTTAAAAGTTTTGTATTCCATCTAGTGCTTAATTCTAAGCCTCATTTGTCTGATAAATCCCATATGACAAAGAAGTCTCAGTATCATTCTCCAACCAACAGATCTTGGCTCTGTAATTGTAATAATGATGAGTTTTCTCTAATGCCTAAATGCATCGAAACAATGATCCTTCCTTCTACCATTACATACAATTATGCAGCATTGTTGATTTAAAAAGATGCATGAAAAGCAGAGAAACCAGACAGAAATCTCTTCAGGCCCCAGACACTTTAGATTATTAAAACTGGACAAAAATTGCAGCTTCCAAGTACATGCCTTTTCTAATAATTTGGCATCCAGGTCAGAGTTAGTCTGCAAGCAATTATTTAAAGAAGACTTATGCCAATCTTTCTGCAATAAACCCACTTGCACATTTCCTTCCAACCTCTCAGGTATCTAATCACAAGAAAAAAAACCCAGACAACCCAAATATCAAACACCTTCTGACAACTGGGTTTGAAGTAAGGAGGGATGAAATTTTCGGAAAGTGAGATTTCAGGAGGTAAACCTCAACACTTCCAGTGACATTTAACAATTGTTAATATAGTTTGAACTCCATTGGCCAATAAAGGTTTAAAATAAAAACCACTCTGAACTGAGTTAGGTCATCTTTCACATTACAGTCAGATCAAAGGTTTTATTTTATGTAGTTTTAGTCACATGGCATTTTTTCAGGACATAATACTCTCATGGATCTTCTGAAGTTTTTGTGTTCCAGCCTTTACATCACTGTACCTTGTATCATCAACATATGACCATCTCTCAGAAAAGCCGTTGTGACAATAGCTCTTCCTAAGGATCGTTTCTCACTTATGTGAAGTACTGAGGACCAGAGACTTTGAAGTTGGTAGGTTGACTTACTGTAGTTTAGGATTTAGCCCTATTGATAACGACAAGGTGCAGTCACTTAAGCTGTTATAAACAGAATGGAATGATTTCAGTATGTCCTACGCCATAAATCAAGCAATTAATCTGTATTTTCTCATTTAGATGCCATTAGAAATAACCATTTGTACCAAAAGTCTCTCACTGTCCAGGAAGCTAACTTATCCGGATGGTCCCATTGTTTTACAGGAACCTCTTTGGAGGCTCAGGTCATATCTGTTTCTCTGCCTTCTGTACAGATGAGCAGCCCTAAAACCCCACCCAACACTCAACACCAACAACCCAGAGGAAAATCACTGTTCCTCAGCAGCAGAATGGTGGCAGAATGGCACAGCTTTATTGTAACCACGCTGTCAAGCTATACTACAGCAAGCTGCCCATTCACCTCACCTCCAACAGAGAAATTATTTTCTGTCTATGAATTTCAGGCAGGATTCAGCTTGTACACTTTGTATTTTGGCAAGAAATGCTCATTCTGGCACAGTCTCACTGTGTGAGTATACACTGAGTGAGTACATATTCCTTTTTAAGCAAAGCCTTGGCTTGAAACAATACATAGCCTGTCGGGTATGTAACCCATCAGGGGAAGTTTCAGTGCCTTTTTAATAAAATCTGGAGTTTCGGGGAGTATGTCTTCTTTTCTCGGTGTGGGAGGAATTCTCCACAACAACTATGTGCTTCAGTAAGAGGTAACAACAATTCTTCCTTAACCCTTTTCATCCTTCAGTTTCCTGCTCAGTAAATGAGTATAATATGTGCTTACTAAATCACACCAAATAATGGGGGAAATAATTTACCATCAAAGACAAATGCTGTATTTGTTAATGCTATGCAAACTGCTCTTAACATTGGCTAATCGCACCAGTATGAAGAGGTGTTAGCAAATGCTGCCTGCTTGTGTATGTCTATCTCTATTTCATAATGGGGAGCTCTTAATTGTACTAGTAACGGAAACAGCCAGAAGTAAAATACACCAGCATATGCCTGTACACACCCAGAGAAGATGTTTTTGCGTGTGAAGCCATTTTCCCTAAACCCCTCATGTTCATATTTGACCACAGCAACAAAAACTGAGTAGTTGTAATGCAAATATAACCACAGTCATGTAATAACCACATGCCATTAATATGTGTTCAGTCATATGAAACCTCCACTAATTTGGTCCATAGACAATCTGACATTATCTCATATTAGTGGTTTACATCAGATAAATATTCTGGACCCACTGTTGTGTTGCAGGTGAACAGGATGACTCATAGCTGCCTAATGGAAGCCAAGCAAGTCCTGGAGCAAAGTAGCTCTCCACTCCATTACCAAGTCAGACTCATTGAGAATCTTTAATAGGGTGTTTTTCTGAGAGATATTTCATTGGCAATAAAACTTCCAAGCTGTAACTGATATATTAATAATTTTTTTTTTCTCATTTTTTCTTTACTCAACTGTAATGAGTTCAAACAGCTGGAGCAACACAGCAACAACTATGGTACCTCTAATCCTTAGTATGTACATAGTCTGGAACTAGAATACACAGCCTCAAATCTTAGAATACTTGGTTCTTCAGAAGAGGTTAGATTTCACAGAAAGTGAAAGTCCTCTAGGAAAGCAGGAAAAGGTAAAACTTCTTCCTGGCAATGCTCAGATTTTCATCAGATGTTGTCAGCATATTGAGCCCATTTTGTCTCACAATAAAGCATTTCATTCTGAAGGCTCTGACAGCAGTTCTGAACCAAGCATTACAAACAATGCTTTGGTAAGGCCTTTTTGAGTTTCTTAACCCTTGAAATCATTGAATTTTAGAACTTCCGCTGCACAACACATTTCAAGCTTGCTTGCATTCCAAATACTGATGAAAAAGAACTCTTTCAGATTTCAGAAACTGCTGTATGCTTTGAAGCCTGCCTACTTTTTTCTCAAAAAGGTGGTTTACTAATGGAAAAAGAGGACAGGAGCCTATTAAATTGCTTACATGTGGCATTATTCCACTATATGCATGCTGTCTTGGTGCTTTAATGAAGGTAACTTTATATGTGCTAACTTTGCCGCTGAGAGCAGAAGAAGCCCATGAGGCCCTAGGTAATTTATTAGGAACAGAAGGAGTTTGTAGGCTTACTGAAACATTGTTCTAAGCAACACTCAAATTCCATTTTGGATAAGGAACCTATGCTGGCAGCATCTCTTTTTGCTCAAAATACACAGTGACCTTTGAATTAGCAGTTCTATCTCATCTGCTTCTAATGCATCACTTGGATTACAAAATGTTTTCACTCAAACTCCGAGTGTTTTACTTACACTTCAGCATTAAACAAACTGTGGCGACCAGTAAAATAAGAGAAATTCAGAAGTCTCCTGTGAAATGAATGAGTAAAACAGAGGTTTAGCTTGGCCACAGCCTCCTCTAAACCACTGCTGCCACAACAGCTAAACAGCATCTTTCTCCAGCCACCACACATCCAAGCACCATTTGAATTTTGATTAGCCCACCATCCTCATAAACTCAGAGACCTCAACACCCAGGCAGACAGTCTCATTTGTCAGGGAATTTAGAAACTGCCACTCCTAAACAGGGATGGCTCTGTGCTCTGCTGATCACTGATAAGGACCTGAGACGTTTCACCTGGCACACAGTGACCAAGCTTTGCCTGGCTGACAGCCAGCTTCATTAGAAAAGAGCAGGAGGTCGTCAATAAGATGTTCCAATGGTTTCCAGCTGCAGTGGGGAATGAAGAGGAGTCAAGAAGGAAATCTCAAACCTTGTGATTTCACTATATCATATCTTTTTAAGCATCGTCTTCATTTATCGCTTTCTCTACACACCCCCATGTGGCTTGCATCGTTAACTGCAGTATGGGTTACGGCTATGAAACTTAACTGAGACAGTGCAACACTGCATGGTTAGTACCACTTCTGGTAGCTTAATCAATGCCCATCCAGGAGTCTCTGGACATTCAGTGCCATAACACAATATTTAAGAAAAAAAGTAATGCTATCAGAAGTCAATAACTGGAGCAGCTCAAAGCTTGTGGTTTTGCACTTTGTACTAATTCCCTAATTCTTCCCTTTCTCCTACACTCCTTTGTTCCCCTCCTCCTTTACCCTTTCCTCTCCTTCCTCCCTCCCTCCCTCCCTCCCTCCCTCCCTCCCTCCTTTCCTTCCTTCCCGTCTGGCTTCCCTGCCTCATGAAATCTCAAAATTCCAAAAACAGGAGCTGAGAAACACAAATTCCAAGGACATCAAAATTAAAAAAAAAAACAACCCACAAACAACAAGTACTTAACAAGCTATTTAAGTTTCACACCTACAGGACAGGCGAGTAAATCATTTAGTCCTTTGTGCCATGACTTCTAAATTCAAACAAGTCCTGCAGGAGATATTGGTGCTGTGACTTCCCTTGTCCTTTAATCCAGTCACATGTTCCAAATCCTTCTTCACTTGTCCATGGACAGAATTGGACTCTCCTTTCTGGCGAATCAGGAAACACCAACATGAGAGTCCACCTCAGAAACACCCCAAGGGGAGCTCGCTGTCTTTGCTAACTCTGTGTAGGAGTCTAGATTCTTAATTTAGTTCTCCAGTCTAAAAGCCATTGGATGCAAATAGTTCCCTTTCTGGACTTTGTTCCCCTTTTTCCTCACTGAATTTAACATGTTGTTACTGGTCACATCTTTAATCCCAAGGGTAGAATCTAGTAACACTCCACCTCACAAAATAGGTTCGCCCCAGTGATACCTCCCATTGCCATTTCTAAAAGAAAGCTTCCCATTTCATGGATGATAACTATTCAAATTCAGCTAATATTAAAGTGGAAGCATTCCTGGGTAGTTTATGGGGTGGGTTCTCTTAAATATCTCTACTGAAACCAGCTCAACTCAGCAGGTTCTCTTAAATGTGACAGAACATTTTTGACTGTAATTTACTCCAGCTATAGGGAATTTACCTACAAGGGGGCTAGAATCTCATGTTTGTCTACAGATTTATCTGACTTAAATGAATTTCAGTCTGCTTATGACCAGAAAAGTTTTTTTGACATTGTTTTTGCATTGTAATTTGATTCTATAAATGGAAATTATCCTGTATGTTCCCAAGGAGGGAAGAAAGTCATTTATATTTTATAAAGCACCTCAGGGAAAACATGAATTATTTATCTTTTTATGAAAAGTGTAGGTTTTTCTACAGGGCTAAAGGTTGCTGTTAAGCTAAATATTTTAAAGCCGTACAGCTATTTTCTACTACATTGTGTCCTGATGTTTAATACACCTAACTCTTCCACGGCAAAATGTTCTCCATTGATAACCCACTAAACATTAGAGCAGATACAAATCTTGTTAAAAAAAGGGAAGCTGGAGATATAGTGTTGAGTCACATGGGCTTAGTTTATTCAAAGCCAAAAGGTAGAATCATAGAATCATTTAGGTTGCAAAAGACCCTTAAAACCATTAAGCCCAACCATAAACCTAATGCTAAACCATGTCCCTAAGCACCATGTCTACAATTGTTACTGGCTGCACATTTAGAATGGATTATATAGATTACTTGCACAGATATTCATACTCAACCTGTTGCAGAGTACATGAAGTGGGGAAAATTCTGTTTGATATGGTGCTTTCAATGCTATCTAGCAATACACTACATAAGTAAAAGCAAATAATCTATATATGCAACAACAAATACGTATGATGTTTTCAATTAACTGTAAGACAACTGTGAAGATACACGCTATGAATATATACACACCATAAAATAATGGACTTCAGGATTCCATAACAACTTATGTGTCTAAGACTGACAATCTAATACTTCAAATCCCTGGCTTACACATGAATGAATGTTGAAAGAAGGCACAGGAATATTTCAACTAAAACTATGCTGCAATAGCCAGTGTAATAGTATCATCTGAAGGGTTCAAGCTTTTAAAAAGAATCTAAAATATCTTAACGAAATTTTCTAGTTTCATCTCAGAAATGCCTTTGCAACTACTGAAGTAAAGTGATCATTAAAATACAATGTCAAACACAGAGCACTGGCATGTTCCTTCATATCCCAGTTTAGAGGAGTAAAAGTTCGTCACTAAATGTAAAAAAGGGTAATACCAGCATATTAGAAAATATTCTTAATCTGCATGATGTAGCAGGGGATTGATATGACCTTTTTGTGGGAAAAAATACAAATGAGTAAACAACAAGCCCTTCACTGATTGCAACTGATCACTGATCTGATTTTTGTTTTCAACCAAATGAGGGAAATTTTACAACACATTGTAATAAACTTCTCAGCTGCTCAGTAATTATTCAGAAAAGACTACTCCAGAATTAAAAAAAAAAGACACTAGCTATAACACAAGTCTTCTTTTTCAATAATTTTGAGACCCACTATCAGTCCTCCAGCACTTTTTTTTTTATACAGATGTATAATTGTACTTCCATTCAATACTTTTTTTGCAACATATCCAAATAAATGTTGGACGAGACTTTCCTGTTGACCTTTTTCTTTTTTTTTTTTTAATACATACATTCTAACTACCCAGGGTAAATGAAAGAGTACAAAACTGAATTCATTAAGATGAGACCTTCCAATCAACTCACCACGTCTGGTTAGGATAAAGTTCCATGTGATAAAATGTTTCATGTGTTGGACATTAGTTTGTTTCACATTTGAATGAAATCCAGAGTTAGAGGTTATTTCTAAACCAAATTAATCAGACAAAGGCAGATCTGCAAGGTTTTACACTGTCAATACAATCAGAAGTTGAAATTCAAATTTAAATGAATACGATTCACAAAATAAATGAGCCAGTTTACACATCCCAACAGTTAAAACACATTATCAGTAGCAGATATTCTCTAA
Source organism: Gallinago jamesoni (assembly GCA_025769975.1). NCBI lineage: Eukaryota > Metazoa > Chordata > Aves > Charadriiformes > Scolopacidae > Gallinago > Gallinago jamesoni. The sequence goes on along the minus strand of JAOQGH010000019.1, from coordinate 71,945,836 downwards.
GTTCCCTGTCCTCACACACTGCTACGTATAGATAAAGTGATCATTATCAAGATTAGAGCAACACCTTGCCATGTTTTCATAATGCCAGAAAATTATTAGGTGAAGAATGATCAATGTGCTAATGAGAATAAAGTAAATGAGTGGGAAACATGGGTTTATTTCACAAAGGTCTGGAGGTTTTATGCAAAACATGCTACATTCATTGAGTCATTCTTCTGTAACCCACATGGTTACCAAAATGAACTGCTTAGATATCATTAGAGTACAACTGTACAACATGGTTACTGCTTCTGCTATGACATCAGTAGGAGCATCAGTAAAGCAAAATCTAACAAAGAGGGTAATAAGGAAAGGCTGGAAAGACAAACAGTTAGGTTGCTGTGAAGCAGTGCTGTGAAATTCTAAAGGTAATATTTGTAGTTGAAAGTGTGCAGGACTGCAAAGACAGTGTATCTGGTAAAACTGGAAAATTATTCTTATTTATGAATAAAACCATTTGAATGAGTAAAAAATTATAAATAAGAGAAATTAGAGAGAATACTTTGGATTCAGAAACATAATTTATAAAAGCTTTATAAAAAGGATAGGTATTTATAAGCCTTTTGAAGCATCACTGCAAGGAGCATAAAAGTAACTTAATGTATATTTCTATATCAAAATTAATGAAAACTTTGTGCTATTTATACTAAGTTTTCCTTCAAGATTGAGTTTTAAACAAAAGTAGAAAAATAAGTGCTACAAATTTATCAAAAGAAAACTCCAAATAAAACAAGAAAAGCACACACCCTTTTAAAAAGTGTTGGTGCTGTACATAATTACCAAATACTTGAAGGGCAGATTCATGTTTCCAAGAAATATAACAACAAATCACTATCCCTACTTGTCTTCCTTTTGTGGTATCCAGAATGTAAGATTTGTTTACCCTCCAGTGCTAGGTCAGTAGCCATTGGTGTTAGTGGATATGTGACATAGGAATTGGCAGAAAAGACAAAAGATACGTTTATGGTACTAATCATTTTGGCACACTGGTCAGCGGGCTGCCCCTGCAGAAAGCATCATGCTTCCACAGCCGCATACAGTCCCTTGGGTTACCTGTGTACCACCATGACACCTAATTCTGTCCTTTTCTGGTACTCCTTAGTGTCCGGTGCAACCTGCATTTTATCTCATCATCTCATTCGATGACTTTGTATTAGTTTAGAGATTCTGTACTAGTTCATAACTCATTTAAAATAATGCTGACATTTCCACCGTTTGTCAGCAGTTCAGCTCCAAAACAGCTTCTTCCTCACACCATTTTTTTCCTTCAGCTGACTGTTTTTTCATAGAAGAGATACATTCTGATCATTCTTAATTCTCATTGCTTTATGCCACTGTCCATAAATAGCAATCTCTCCAGGGCAAACACTTTGGGCCATAGCTCTAGTGGACATAAATCTCCATGCTTTTACTGACTTGAGTGTAACTACTGAGATTTACATCTGCTCAGACTGCGTGTATATGAACTTCAGTGTTCTTTAAATACCATCTAAGAGCACAGATCTGTATCCATTTAAATTTGTGGCAACAGTTAATTGGTGAGGAGTCAAGTTTTAAACAGATGTCTGTTTTATTAGAAGTAAAACAAATCAGCTGAAACATCTATGGTCAATTCTCAGCAGAGCTGACTATTCATGCCATCAAGTGACTTTTATGGCATGAGGGAGAATTTTTGCATTAAAAATACATGCTTTACACAGCACATTAGCCATATATTATCAAAGAAATGGCACGCATTAGTATGTTATGCTGATATCCCTTAGTTTTGGTTTTAAATAGATCAAAATATGGAAAATTCAGTAAATATGTCTGATAAATGATATTTTGTCTAACGTAGAATTTTTATCCTAATTAAAAAAACCCAGCAATTAATTTTTAGGGCTTATCTGCTTTTGGTGAATATCACAGATAAAGGAATTGCAGTCAACTCTCAACCACACCTGGAGGAAGCTAGAATATTTTTTTTTTTGCATCAGACTGAAGAACTTGGATTCTTTGGATGTCAGTGCAGATATGTCAGTTTAAGCAAACTGCAATTCAGCTATCCGGCATCTACAGGGCTGGTTGAGGAGCACAGAGGACTCAATAAGTAATATAAAAATAAGTTGTCCATAATTTGAGAGGTGCAAAACAAAATTATGAGACTAGCTTTCTTATCATTCAGTCTATCTCCTATCAGATTATATATTTAAAAGGGCTGCATTGGTCTGATGGAAACAACCAAACAACCAAAGAGACAAGTTACCGTATTATCCAGCTAAACTTGAGAAGTAGGGCTATAAACACAAAAGAGAGAGAGAAAGGTTGTTGAAATACCAAGAACTAAGGAAGAGAAGGTTCTTTGCATGAGTAATAATAAAAAAATTAATAAGACAGATGCACAATGTCACAGAAAATCAGCAAAAATGAAACTGGAATTTCAATGATGAGTCTTTTGCACTGTAGGGAGGATCTTTGTTCCCCTGAGGTCTTGCTTCAGTGCCTTCAGCACCACAGCTTAAAATGGTGTAAATTGAATATATTCAGTTTGCCTTTTCATTTTGAGCCTTCAGCTCAAGCTGCCTTTAAGGACCTGTTTCTCTGTGGAAATGCTGAGGTGTCCCAATGGACATGGCTGATCCAAAGCATTTAGAAGTAATTTATTGTCTTACATATAATTATCCTATATCAAGTGTTGTATTTTAACTGACATAATTGTCCTGTGGGAATTTATGTTAGCTTGGCCTGTTACTAGGACTGCCTTCCCTGCATGATTATATTAGTTTATGCCAAGAGGCATTTCTATGTATTCAGACAGAAAGGAGAACTGCTGTTCAAGACAGGCCCATCACTTTAGAGCCACTTGTCAAGAGTCAAAGGCAGAAGCGTTGGCTTCCATTTTCTGCTGACTGCTAAAGCTTCTTTGACAAGAACTGGAAAAGCTTCAGAAAAGCAAAGGAGAACAAACAACTTAAAAGGGATTTGTCTTGGGAAAAAGCATTTTAAATTGAAATAGTCTGAAAAACAAGACTGAAGTAATGTAAAACAAGTACCCTTCTTTAGATAGCATCATGAGCTAGAAAGACTTAAAATAGGTATGTAAACCAGTGTTTTAAAATAAGTATGAATTTGAAGACTGAAAAAAACATGGTGTTTTGGTTTTTTTCATTTAAATAAGGCATTCCATAAAGCCATTTATATTTCAGTAGACTCTGTTGTGGCAGTTTGGTAAAACCTGCTCTTGAGGATTAATCCACATAGCAGCTAGGTCCCACGCAGCCTCTCACTTAGTAAAAGTGGGAAAACTCGTGGGCTGAGATAAATACCTCTTTAGGAGGTAAAGCAAAAACTGTGCAAAGCAAAATAAGGAGTTCCTTCCCTACTTCCCATCAGTGGACATTTCCAGGAAAGCAGGGGTCCATCACACTTAGCAGTTACTTTAGAAGTCAAATGCCTTAATTCTGAACATCCCCTTCTTTCTTCTTCTTCCCGCAGCTCTTATTGCTAATCATGATATCATACGGTGTACGATACTCCTTGGTTAGTTGGGATCAGCTGACCTGGCTGTATCCCCTCCTAAATTCTTGTGCACCCCCAGCCTGCTCACAGGCAGGGACAGCGTATCCAAAACATAGCACCCTATGAGTTGCTATGAAGGAAATTTACTCTATCCCCGCCAAAGCCAATTAACCTGGCTAGGCTGACTAGGAAGCCTAAGCATATTTGTAAACCCAACCTTTTCAATCCAAAAAATGGACACTACAACCTTCAAAAGAGTGAACATTTGTTCCAGCACTAAATAAATGTCAAGCCCTCAAAAAGTTTTCATGAAAACAGAATCACTGCTTTTGTACCAGCTGTGTTTCAAATCCTATTCTTTTGGACACTTTGCTCTGCTTCTTCATGAAATTACTACTTGTTAAAACAATATTTTTTGTTACAAAGTCTCCAGAGAAGCTATGGGTACCCAAAGTCTGTCGAATAAAAAGCACAGGAATAGTCAGGAATATATAGTATAGAAAATTAGGCTTATCCTGCCATGAAGCAAAAAAAGCCCTAGAGTCATAAGAAATGAAAAAAGTAGCTTTGAAAAGAACAGGAACAGGACCAAGGTGAAATTACCCTCAAAGGCAGGAGACTGAGTTACTTTAAAAGGATTTGTAGAGTTTAAAAACTAAGTAACCAGAAAACCTCTACAAAGTAAATAGTGAGAACTGCCAAAATGAACAGTAGAAATTGGTATAATCTAACCCAAGAAATTCAGGCAATTAAAAGACTTACAACCCTTTCAAGCAACGTGAGAGAAGAGGTGAGCTTGAAGGACTTACTGATATATAAAGTCTTTTGAACTTTTTATTGTACAGCTGGTGAGAACTCACTGGCAGTGCTGGCACTGCCTGTTCTCAGCACCTCGTCCCCCTCTCACACACCTCATGTCAGCCAGTGACCACCACACTGCTGTGAAACAGCTGTTAGAAATTTTTAAAGGTATTTTTCAGTTATTGAGCAGCTGTGTATGGAATCCACAAAATCACATAATCACTGAATGGCAGGGGTTGGAAGGGGTTTTCAGAGATCATCTAGTCGAGTCAGTCCCCATACCACACACTCCCTACTCCCCCACCAAAGCAGGTACACCTAGAGCAGCCTGGTCAGGAACACATCCAGTCAGGTTTTCAATATCTCCAGAGCAGACTCCACAACCTCTCTGGTCAACCTGTTCCAGTGCTCTGGGCCCCTCAAGGTAAAGAAGCTTTTCTTTATATTCAGATGGAACTTCCTATGTTCCAGTTTGGGCTTGTTGCCCCTTGTCCTGTCACTGGGCACCACTGAAGTGAGTCTGGCCCCATCCTCTTGATATCTGCTCTTTAGATATTTATAAGCATTGATGAAATCCCCTCAGGCTTCTCTCATCCAGACTAAACAGACCTTTTCCTCATAGGAGAGATGCTCCAGTCCCTTGATCATCTTTGTAGCCCTTCACTGGACTCTTTCCCCTAGTTCCTTCTCTTTCTTCAACTGGGTCTAGGACTATCATTGCCATGTAATGATATGGCAGTATCTTAATATAATGGGCATTGAACAGGCAAATTAACATGGCACAAGACACTGCAAATCTGACATTTTCCATCTTTTCACTGTGTGACCTAGTAGCAAAAGAGAGCCTTCTCAGTACAGATTATTGGATGCTGGTTCCACTTAGGACAGGGGGGTTGTTTGCCTTCCAAGAAACATTACAAAATTTGGATAGAGAAAAGTCCCAACATCTTTCAGTTACTTGTGTATAAATTTTGTTATGCATGCAGCATGTAAAATTCATCTGATAATAAAAGGATTCTGCTCAGTAGCTGGGAGCAGGAGAATGCTTTCTCAGATGAAGAAAAACAGTGTGTTGAGTTCATATCTCAGATCTAAAGTGTTTTCTAAATCCTCACTGTCAATTCGAATCACTTCATTGACACCTGATCTTTTTTGTTGTTTTTCAAAACAAAATAAAAACTAAATTTCCACAAGATAATGAAAAGTTAAGCAGTTTTCATTATAGAGAGGATATGCTAATTTAACCAGAATCTTGGGGTTGCAGCTAAAGGCAGCCTTCACAAATGCAACCGCAGTATCCCTGCCTGTGGCTGGAAACAAATTCACTTATTATGTTTGTTTAAATAAAATAGTAAATTAAAGGCTAACATTATTCCAGCTGCATCTTCTATACTTCTCCATCTCCAGACTCTTCTTAGTTTCAAGCCTCCCATCCTCCATTCTTTTCCTTTCTGGGATTTGATACCCTCTAGCTCCTTAAACAAAGAGCTACTTCTGCCTCTGGAGCCCTCAGCAGCCACCAGTCAGCTGCCTGAGGAAGCCCCCAAGTTTACGGCTGAATTCACTCACCTCTAGTTTTTATCAAGCCATCCAGTCCCCAAGGCTCCCTTTTCATCCAGCAAGTAAATCTGCTGCTTCAAAAGTTATGATTTGGAAACAAATCTCCCCTCTGCCACAAGCCTTGTCCCCTTTAGCACTGTCTGTCTTTTAACTGCATGCCCCAGGCTCCAGTCCTGAATCCAAGTTCTTCAAGATGATTTTACAGACATTTACAAGACAGAAATAGAGACCATGTAATTCAACAGACATTTTTGTAATGTTGCTCTTTCAGAATGAATACAGTTTGAAATTAAACTAACTGGAGCTTGACTTGTCAGTCAAACCAGCTAGTGAATAGCTGATATACTTCACCGATACACATCTCTGCCACGGACCAGTACAAAGGTACATAAACTGTCACGCTAAGTGTGAAGTGCATGAGGCTCTCAGTTAAATTCAGTTTTATGAAATGTGTCCACACAAGCAAAACACATCAGAGTCTAATTTCCACCTACAGAGTTAACTGTGTGCATTTTGGGGCTTACCTTCCTAACAAGTATAAATTTTACTTCTTTGTGTATATGTAATTTAGCACTTTTCAAGATGCAACATAATAGGTCAGCTTCTTTAGCTGGTATGAAATGTGTACAAGGCCAGAAGTAACTTGTCACCAACCCTACTTCCTGCATAAGAAAATTCTGACACTTATCTGGCTGACAAAAGCACATGGGAAACAGTCACTTCAAGTGAAGAAAATTTAAATTGCATGTCACATACATCTTTTAACAGAGAAGTGTATTAACCACTAGAACTAGTTGGGTGGAACGACCATGGAGAATATCCCATTGCCTGATCTTTTAAAAAACAAGAGCAAGTATTTTTAGGTAACATACACTCCAGTTCCAGTAAATGTCATCAGACTTGACACAGGAATCACTTTGTGAAATTCTGAGGTTTCTTTCACATGGGAAGTCAGAAGTGCTGATGGCAATAATGGCTCCTTCTGGTCCTAAAACCTATGAATCTATTAAGTCCATGGAACAGCGCCAGTTCATATCCAGCTCCTAATGTGAATTTGAAGAGGACATCCTGTAATGGGGCTGCTCCTTGTCAGCTGTAACAATCTCTGTAGGGTGTTCATCATTCAGTAGACAACAAACACAAACTCAGCTGCTCAGGTCACTGCACACAGAGTTTAGCCAAGAAACATTTTATTTAAAGTGCTGGCTCAGAAAAAAAGAATGAGCTATTCTAAAAACAGATGTAGAAACATTAAAAAGAGGACAGAGTCTAACAGAAGGGGAAAGAAATATTTAAGCAGAAGACGCATGGCAAAGAAATCAGTGCTTCCTTGTTGCCCTTAAAATGGGTATCCAAGGTGTCAGAAGGGCACTTTACATGAAGATGGGAGAATCCCCTGCAAAAGTCCTCCAGCACACAACCCTGTGATGTGGTCAGGAGGCTGGACACCTCACTTCAAGATGGGTGAGCAACACATGGTAATATGTTCAGCACAGCACAGAAGAACCCTGTTCTCCTTGACACTGAAGCTGCTCAAACCCCAGGCTGCTGTTTTAAAGAAGGCGGAGTACAGAAGTGTGATATTTGAGTAAATGCTAATTTCTCCAGATTCTGCTAGATAATACAACACAAATTCATGAGATCCTGCAATAAAATAACATGCAATTGCAGTGCAGTTTTTAACTTGCATTTGCTGAATAGAAAGCACTAGAAATAAAAATAGCATTCAGAGATGCGTTGCCACAGGAAGTCCTTAATTTTGGGGTGCCTTTATCACTACTCATATCCATGAAGTGCACATAAAACAAACCTCTTGTAAAGCAGATTTATGGTAGCCTGACTTGACTTCATGACTTTTGAATGACAAATTGGAGAATTGTTAAATGCAAATAAATCTCATAACACATACTCTTAAGATGTAAAATAAAAACTTCAAGCCTTTGTATAGTGCAAAGTAATTACATTGCAGCCCTCTTTTGCTTTAAGTCCTTGCTACTCCTGGCATATTCAAAACTACCTTTACCTTCCTTTTCTCCTAGCAAGAAAGATCTCTCACCCTTATACTCTTATTGACTTCATTGGAAGTACAGCTCTGCTGCCACTTTGTTTAGACTTGAGCCACATAATTATCTCTTTTTTTCATAGCCACCGAGGCCTTTATCATGCCAGGAAGAGAGCTGAGTAGCCTTTTGAATAGCTTAAGCAATCTTGACCTGTTCTTCGTAAGCACTCTAACGCAAATACATACAATATTTAAACATGATTTCATTCCCCCTATTTTTCAGCTGCGTGATAGCTTTGCATAAAAAGCCCTGTCCTGTGCACACCCTGCATTCTCTGAAAATAAGCGACATGCAAGAGTTGCTTCTTCTCCAAGCTCCTGGAAGCTCTTGGTCTTGTAACTGTGCACATCTTTGAATGACTCGGAGCAAACATCTTTCCACAGTCATTTTACATATAATGTAATAATGATAAAATCTATCAGCTGAATGGGGATATTTTGACTTATCTGTTGCAAAGGTCATAAATGAGGATTTTAATGATGTGAAGTATAATAATTGGGCTCACAAGGCATCAAAAGGTGCCTTTAATTGATGAAGTATTTATGAAGTATCTAGCATCGCTTACTGGAAAGGCTGTAATTTATAGGCTAATATAAAATACAGCTGCCTAATGAAGTTACAACAACAGCTATTCTGATAGCTGTTGCTATCATCCCCTCTCTGCAGATTCAGCCATAGGGTTTGCCGTCTGTTATTTCACCTCTTCTCCCGAGGGAAAATCAGAGCTGAATTCTGATCATATCTTGATAGACCCTTTCTTGAATATGAGTTGTCCCAAACTTAACTAGAAAAACAGCTTATGTGCCAACGAGAGGCTACCCCCCACTGCAAGTTATTCAAACATGGTCACATCCCAAACCACCAGGAAGAGAGGAGCAAAAGGCAATTATTTGGGCCACCAGTTTCAGTTCTTCTGAATCACAGGTAACAGTGCAGTAGGTCTCACAGTACGTTTTCTACAAACTCAGCTCTATCAACGGCTGACAGCAAACCTACCACTGTGGAGGATTCGCCTTGACGAAAGGCCAGACTCCCATCCAGCCCCGCCAGTCATTCCTTAGCAGGATGGGGGGGAAAGCAGGGTTGAGAAAAACCGTTGATTGCCAGTCACTGTTACAGGCAGGTGAAACTCGACTTGGTGAAAACCAATGTCACTTACTGATAGTTAAAATGCTGGTAATAAACGACAAACTCCAAGCCAGGGCCTTTCCCCATGGGGCCTCCCCAAGGCCCCACTCACCCCACTACCACCACAGGGGATGGGTGATGCTCTGCACTTACCAGTTTCTCCGGCCACTTCTTCTCCTTCATGCTCTCCCCTGCCCCACCATGGACCTTCTGCCAGTGACAGGGCAGATCTACTCCAACCCTGAGCACTGCTCAGCACTACCTGCCCCTCCATGCTCTTCCCTGTCCTCACCCTCACTCTTTTTTCCTCACACCTCTGCTTGCCCAGCGCTTTTGCCCCTTCTTCTACAGGTTTTGGCCCTTTTCGCCCCTTCTTCCACACGTTTTGGCCCACACCCATGGCTGAAGGGCTGTGCTGTGCTGTGCTACTGGTCCTTGGAGTGGCTGGAAGCAGCTAGAACCACATGGAACTGGCCATGGCCAACACAGGGCCGCCCCCCAGCCTCCTGTCCGGAGCTCCAATGGCCACCCCATACTGTAGGGTGTGAGGGGACAGTGGAGGCAGAGGTAAAGGGCAGCATCTTGCAGCTGCGGTCTGACGCTGGGGAGAGAGAAAGGGATAATTCAGCAGCCAGCCAAATAGCCAGACCCCTGCTGTGGTCACCCACACCTCACCAGAGGTATGTCTGCCCAGCTAGGACCGGTGAGGAGTCTCCAGTGTCACGGCCTGTAGGCAGGTAGGCCAGAAGCAGGCAGACGTTGTAGCTGGATCACCATGCCAAGCACAGCAGAAACTGTAGCAAACGTACTCAAAAGCACCTTCGGTGTCTTGAAGCCCCTCCTCTCTGCAACACCCCCTTCCCTCAGTGTATTTCAGAAAATAAGTCATAAATTCTGACAAATTCAAGCATGCTTGGACAGCCAGCCCAGAGGCAGGAGCCTGTTGGCCTTTGGAGGCAAGCGGAGTCACATCTGGGACTTGGTGCCTACCATCACTGCCCTGGACATCCAGTAAAGGACACAGACAATTTCAAAAGCCTAATGAAAATTCAGCAATTGGAATTTTGTTAAAAAGCAAACAAACAAACAAACACAAATCTCCTTTTTTGCATACATGATATAATGAAAAATATGCAAAACAACTGGAGGGAGCAGTATGAAATACCTCTGAGAAACAGTGTCTGAGAAGGACGGGGACCTGACCATGTGTTGAAGACCTTCTTTTACCTTCTTCTCTACAAATAATATACCAAGGCACTAACTAATCAGCCTTGGACAATTTTGTTGGGACGATACAAGAAGTAGCCTTTCCCCTGCCCAACTCTTGCAGGCACCTATCGTACAGCCACATCTTCTCTTTGATGATCCTGCTGAGTGGCCAGCAACCTCTCCCATCAGTTCCTTCTAATTATGGGGATGGATCATCTTTCTCTGCTGTAAGGTGAGGATCTCACATGACCATGAAGACTTTCATAGCACTTCTCCCATTTGTCTCTCTCAAATCTGAACCTAACTTCTTGGACATATAGCAGTTCAGAAGTCATCACTCCAAGAAGTAAAATCGACTAGGAATCATGCCAACCTCTTGTGACACCAATAGCATGGCATTTTGGAAAATCTACTGCTTTTTCTTTTCCCATGCTTAGATAGTCATCTAGTTCTCTTCTGAGTGCTTATATGGTGAGGTCTGTGAGGGCTTATTGACCCTTGTCTCAGGACCCGGGTTTGTGGATGGACCAGAGGAAGTGGATCAGAGATTCTGAGTGCTTCTATGGATTCCTCTGTGCTCTACACAGGAATTCTTTTTCTACTGAGTGCATCTGAGCCATTATTTAGATTGCAGCTCAAAAATTAAGCCTACATCATTAAAATTCTCCTCTCATTGCAGGAAAAAAGCAGATATAAGAACTCAGTAGTATTTTATCTGCAGAATGGATGAAATGCAGAAAGCTAAAGCAGTAAAAGACTTCTTGTAGCTGGCTGAGGATCTTCAGTGACAGTATGTGATCTGTAAAAGGTACTGAAAAAATGTAAAACAATTATGTAACATTAAAATCATTCAGATGCAAAATTCATGTCACTTGCTGAAGAGCAAAGAATGGGAGAAAGGAGAAGAAACAAGGCCCAGCAAAAGGCCCTCCTTTCCCTTTGATTTGACATGAAGGAAACATTTTCTTGTATTGAAGATCAAACTATTTTAAATTCAGCTAACAAGTCTTGAGCAGGCAATAGTCTCAATTAAGTTTGAGGGAGAAGGGATTTTTGCTGTCTGCGGACACTGAATGGTCCTGCATCTACTGGCTGTTCGGAGAACAACAGAAAAGAGATAGAGAAAAAATGCATAAGGGGAATACCCAGAAATCCTGGAATAAAGGACAATAAAAACAGGTAATTTTTTTCAGGAAGTACCATAGTGCAAGAGAAGAAAAATACTGAATGACTGGGGAGTTCATACAAGGGAATAACTTAGATTGACTGTCTTTGACTAAATCAGAATGGCTGGGGAGAGGAATCAGGTATTCTGACAAGTTAAGAGGCTAAAAATGTCTTGCTTTAGAGGAAATGGAACAGAGTGAATGAAACCGATGAAAGCAGACACCTTTCCCTATTACTTAAATGCTTCGAACTGCCTTCAGTCTATTTCTAGCATACACTGTTCAAGCAAAATGTCTATGTAACTGATTGCATGGTCATCAACAACAGCCTTCCCCTGCCTCCCCCCAGTCCTACAATTACCAGTCATTGGCAAATAGTGCTTTCTGTTGTGTGCAACAATTGAGATGTTTTCATTTTCAGTCTCCATAAATGTAGAAATCTCCCTGAAAATTCATGTGCAGACACATGTTCATTTCATGTAACAATATCAATTTATTCTAAGTGCTTCAAATTCATTTGTGTTGTGAAATTGAGAATTTCCAAGTAAAACTGTATGCTACAGCCATTAGAGTTCCTTTTTCTTTGGCTCAAACTCCAATTTTCAGAAAGAAAGTTTGTGGGAGCTTTTTATAAATTTTATTTTATTTTTACGTCCAGACATATAGCAACCATAACCATCTCTTTTATCTTAATTTTGCTGTATCTTTATGTTCTCTTCTCATCCTATTTTCCCATCATGAAACCTTGGTCATTCCTGTCTTTGGATTATTTCTGAATCTGGAAGAAATTTTTTGTTAGCAAATACCACTTAATTTTTCCCTTCCCTTCACCTGTTTTTCCTTCTTTGCTCTACTATGCTACACTCTACCTTCCTCCCTCCTGGGCTGTCCAAGCTGTTTCACACTGTCACCGGAACACCAACTATATCTCCCACAGCAGAAAAGTAGGGAATGTTGCTTTTCAAAAGATAGATAATGCACCTGGCCTCCAAAGAGATGTGCCAGCCCTTCCTTTGTTGCCAAGGGTGGAAAAAGTTGGTCACCTGGGAACCTGTATTCTGAAGTGATTTAGTAAGCTCGTAATGCAGCAGGGTGGAAAGGAAATTAAAACTAAAGCTGACGGACTACTCAATTATTAATCCTATTCATAAAGAATTTAGCCGCTGCTAAATTGGCTTTGTTTAACCAATAATTTGCAAACTCGTCCATTCCTCTCCTATGCAATGTGTTTGTTATTTGAATGGTATGGAAAATGTTTTTCAGATAGAAGGTTTATCTATGCTTTTTGCCTTCATCATTTCCTTTTCGTTGCAGCATGGTGCATACACATGGTTCAGACAGCAGTAGTGAACTCGTGCCTGGAAATTTTAAATGGAGGCAGAAGGAGTACATCCAAAAATTTATCAATACCTTCTTTGCCAATTATCATTTACGATGGAAAATACCAAACTCCTGAATTCCCTCCCATTTTTCACAAATACTAAGCAGTGATTTGTATGCTTTTCAATAATACATATTGCGTTTCAATTCTTCAAGTGAGTCTGCTACTATGGACTCACAGAGCCATTGCAATTGGAAGAGGCAAGGGGATGTTTCTAGTCCAATCTCCAGCTCACACTTCTATCAGCATATATTCATGTCTGAATTCACACTGAGACCTCAGGATCATGCAACATCCAGTCATGTCTTCAAAACCTCCTGGGACAGACATCTCACAGCCTCCCTAGGACCCTGCTCCTCTGCCACACTGACTGCATTGTGGCTGTTTTTTTTCTTTTTTTCAAATCACAATCTCCCCTCTTCTAGAATATAACCATTGCCACTTAGCACAAATAAAACCCGATCAGATTTCATAACCATCAGATATGTAAAACTCAAGAAAAGAATTCACTACTCAGTAGTCTTTATTAAAGCTTTGGTTGGCCATTTGAGCTTTGATCCTTATCTCTTCTCTAGAGGTTCTTAAGGGACTTGGAACTCCAGAAAAGTCTGGTTTGAGTTTTTGTTGAGTGTCTGACATTTAGGACAGTAGACCATGGAAGCCTGTTAAGACTGTTTAACTACAGGATTCATGCAAATTCACACCCATTCTTGCAGTTGTAAGAGGGTAATTTTACAAAGAGCTCATAAAGGAAAAGACCTCACATAATGGTGACTTGTTTCAGAATGTTTGTCATTATTTTATTTTATTTTATTTTATGACCCTAAGCCAGAACCTAGCACCTGCCTACTGTTCTGTCTTCTTCCAAAAAGCGTGCACATGGATGCAACAAGCCCACATATCCACAAGCCTTTCATAGATACAATAAATGAGCAACAGAAAGGAACAGCAAGTGAATCACTTGTGTGATAAAATTAACTGTATTGGAATGTTCTGATGAACTGATGCATGAAACTTTTGTAGTTATTTGTTTCTTTCATAATTTTTAAATCACTTTTTTTAAAAAAACTCTTTACAGAACAAAAGAATTTAACAATGCTTTCCTCGTATTCCATGAACACGGTAGTTTGCCATCTAGCCGGAAATACGTTTTTACAAACTTCAGAATGGTTTTTACTTCACCATTCTTGATGACTTTCTGAAATTAAGTCCTGTTGACCAAGCTCCAAACCAGAGAATGGCTATGTCTTCAAAGGCATTACATCTTCTAAGTACCCTTCTTCCATCCTAGAGGAGGCAGTTTCTGTAGGTCAGGATGAAATAAGTAAAGTGTTAGTGCAGCGTTGTACTGTAGCATCTCTTCCTAAACCAATTGCCCACAAGCAACCAAAATTAGCATTGAACTACTTAAAAATAGACCTGCAATGCTTCAGTTTTTGACAGTTTGTGATTTGAACTTATATTAATGACAACTGTAAATAATGTAAGGTATCTCTTGCAATTCTTCTTGAATTGAACAAAAATCTTGTCTTACGGAGCAGATTTGAAAACAAGTTGGGGGACAGAAAAGAGGGTTAGATAAATGCAAAGCTGGGAGAAAAATATTGTGGTCAGCCTTCATATACTGGTAAAACAATCTATCAAGTGAAATTCCACAGCAGTTTCTGAATCAGAGTTTGCATTAGTGACTCAAACTATGGATCCATATTAAATTTGCAGGCAGCACTAAGCTAGAAAGTCCCAGTAACATCAGAAAATGAGATTAACAATTCAAAAATCTTCTGATTAATTGGGGTAAAACAGTGCTGAATACATAGAAAAAGTCTGATAAGAACAAGGGCAAAGTTCTTTGTTGTGAGTTGACATAACTGCATAAATTCATTTAGGGAATTATCGACTAGTCAATAGTTCTATAAAATAGTTGAGCTACTTACCTATTTGGTTTGAGGGGACATGAGCTATATGCCCTGCTACTCCAAAACAAGGAAGTGACATAGTGGGTGACACAAAAAAAGTGCCATGCACAAATCAGAGAAAACTATACCTCAAAGCCTTGGAGTCCAGACAGAAGAGAAATGGAAAATTAAGGGGGGGGAGGGAGAAAAAAAAATTACCTAGGAAAGGTACATATTACATAAAAATTGAAAAGTTAGGGTAATTTAGTCTAGAGAAGAGAGAACAGGATAGCAATCTTAAAGAATGGAAAAGTTGCTCCTGAGTTGTGGATAGTAAGCAATTATCCTAAACTGCATCATGACTTTAGTCAAGACTTTAAGAAAATATTTCTAACTGGAAGGAAAGAGAAGCATTGGAATAATCTTCCTAAATGAACTCTTACAGTGAAAACTAGATCAGTGAAAGGTTTAAGGGGCATGTTTTACAAATATCTTCTAGAACTGACAACTGCATAGTTGATCCTGCCTAGAGGCAGCAGACCAGACTAATAATTTTCGAGAGGCTCCCAGCTTCATCTTTTCCATCTCTTTGTTAGTTTGGCTTGCAGCAAAAAGAGAGGTTCGTTTTTTTGGTGGGTTTTTTTTTCCTCTTGAACTTCTTGGATAATTAGCTTTTATTCCAGAACATGAGAGGCATCTTGTCTCATGGCTTTGCCCTCTTTGTTAATGATGTTTAGCTAATCATTAGTTGGAAAAGTAGAAGCTGACAATGTACTCAGAGACCAATTGACACAGAAGTCCCCTACATGACTGGCAAAATAAGCACAGGCTGGTCATAACGTGTAAATCAGCCCCTTGCTGCAGTGCTCCAGCAGCAATCAAGAGAAATAATTACAGTTTGCAAAACAACAGCTACTTTGCTACTCCTTGTCAGGAAGATAGTAGTCTATTTTATAAGCCTGTTATTACAGCTCCTGGGTCAGTTTATCTCAGGGCAGACTGTGCCCTCATTCCCTTGTGGCTATCAGCCTGTGTGTAGAGTCACATCTCTATTTGGGTACATGCTCTGAAAAGCTGTTTTAATACCATAATATTTAATAGATTGTTTCTCCTAGCCCAGGAGAAAGTCTCACATCAAGGATTTGGTGTCTTTTCCCATTAAAACAATTCTACATATTTGTCTGTTTAGTCTAAGTTCCCCTTCTTAATCACTCTTTTGTAATTTCTTGTCTTCCTGTATTTTAAAGTACAAACCAAATAACCTAATAGTAACCAAGGCATTCTAATGATCTCATGCTGTAGTTACAGATCAAGATAAAGGTTATGACAAAAGCTGAATGGAAAAAGAAGTACTCAGCCCACTAATTTATTTTTGGAAAAACAAAACCTGAACAACTTTTATAGGAAATTATAGTGAAATTCTGGATTGTATTGTCTAATAGCTGATTTCCACAAATACTGTTTCCATACGTGCTGTCATAAGATTATACCCCAAAGTCAAACTCACCTGCTGCACACTTCACAGCTCATTTAACAATAGGCAGTGAAACTCGAATCACTCATCTGTCAGAACAATGCAAAACAATGGAGCAGAAAGTGGATTCACACAATCTGCCTTTGGGCACCAAAATCAGGAAGCTAGATAAATGAATAAATAAATCATTAACTCATGTAGTGATGGAAAACAGAGTTCCTCCCTATTAATCAAAGGAAACCCATAATCCAGCTTTTCCCAGCTCTCCCCTGCCTGCTTGGACACTGATTACCAAAGCAACCTCAGCAAATTTCTGAAGTCTGGGGAATACAATAGCAGCAATGGGCTCTGCACTTCCTGGGGAAATAAAAAATAAAAACAAAACAAAACTCAACCTCAAATTAGAAAAATTATGAATTTTTCACTCAGGAGCTTTCTGCTTTTACCCCTGAGACAGCATCAAGGTAACTGAAAGATGCAGTTATTATCACAATTATTCCCTAGTATTCTGCATCCTGTTCTGCAAACCTTTTAAACCTTTGGTAAGCTAGTGAATGTTTATTTCGCCAGTAATGCTACTGCATTCTTCCTCCTCCTGACTGGGGAGAAGGATTTGCTGTCCCTCCCCATCTGGAAATGCAAAGAGACGACCTAGCTGGTGCGACCCCTGGCTGCTTGGACAACCTGATCTTCATATGGTGCTTGTATTCAGCAGCAAAGATACAGAGCTCAGAACTTCAGATACTCACCCAGGAAAATGATGGATAGGGAAAGAAATAATAGATTCTCATTTTCATCACCTTCTGCTGACAATTCACATAACTTCTGTTTTAATCCTATCAGGCTGTATTCTGCCTAAGCTTTATTTATGTTTATCATACAGCTGTCAGAACTGTTTGTCATTAATGAATAGAGTAAAAGGTTGTCATACCTCATATATCATGATGTATAAAAATGAGCTAAGTAATTGTGGCATCAAATGTATGCTTTATGCAGTTTTAAAATTGTTTAAATTCCTCCTAATCCAAATTAATTTCTAAAGCTTGTGAAACGAGAATCACCCCTTAGCTGAATCTTAACACAGTGCTGTTTCTAAGCAAGCAGTACCTTTTCCCTTTTTTTTTCTGCTTTATACAACAGGAAAGCCCACGTAGAGGTGATTTGTTTTTACAACAAACATCAGAACGCTGACAGAAAAAAATCTCAGACTCAGTCAACATTATTCAATAAAATTGCAGCATGTTTGGACAGTGCATCTTCTAGTTAGTAGGATCTGAAACAATAGTAATATATATTCCCATGTGTATGCAACAGTGATTTAAGACTGAATTAAAGCACTGCGAAGATACACGTTAGAAATCAGTAAAGCTTTCTTGTCACATGACCATAATTTATCCAACTTCTGGCAATCTATTGCAGTCCTAGGAAGTCATTATATGCTCTTGCACATAAAAGACTCATGCAAAAACAACATGGAGAGCTCTCAGGTGCCGTGAGCCCTCATTTCTGGCCATCTAGTCATCTCAAAAGGTTCTTTTCTCAAGTCTATTCTGAAATCATCATTAGTCAGAAACGAAGCAAAAACCCTGCCATGTCAAAGCCCATGACGGGGAGCTGGATCACAAGAGGCATACCAGATGTTAGCATCTCTTAGTAAAACTGGCTTGAGGCTTCTAATAAGAGCAATTCATGCGCCACAGGAAGCACATAAACTTCTAGTACCTTCTTTACTCTGGGAAACAAACTCCTGATGAGGAAGAACAAAAGCAATTATACATTCAAGCAGCTCCTGTTGTCTCTGACGTAATGAAAGCTTCCTCATTTCCACCAAGTAGGCATAAGGAGCCAAGAACTGCAGAGAGAAAAGGTAAAATATTCCTTAGAAAATGCCCAAAAGAGAAACATTGCATTCTGCTTCTCTTCCACCAGACACATATTTCTCACCAGGTGAGAAATACCATGTTATTCATTTACTTTAACTCATTTACACTGCAAATTCATTAATCTGAACTTCTCAGGACACTGAGAGAGACTCAGATGAGAGCAGCTGGCTTTTTCCTTGTAAACTCTTTATCTGTTTTTGTAAATTAATGTGTAATTTGTGAACATACTTTATGCAGAGGGCCACAGATGGAAGAACATGTTCAGCTATGTGGTTTTGTTAAATTTAAAGATAAAATGTTCTTAATTGTCATTGCTTCTCAATCCTGCTCAGTTCAAGCTGATAAAAACTACACTATCACTGCTATTTGTCCTTCTGATTGCTTATTAAAAACTGCATTAATAATAAGCTCATGAACGATGGTCTGTCAAAGATATAGCATCTTCTCTGTTGATCTTTTAAAGAGAAGTCATTGTAAGGTCTCTCCAGAACAAAAAATTGCAAATCCTAACTAAGAGGTAAAAATGTATAGTTAGTATTACCAAAACCCTTTAAATTATTCAGCCAGCTCTTTAGCTAAGAATACTTGCATAGGCTGTGGAACTGGAAAGAACATATTTAAAATATAAAATTAAGATGGTCTGCATACTTCCTGCAGTCAAAAAAAATTTTGAGGGATTTTATCATCATGCATAGTTCAGATGAATAGACTTTAAATCTGAACCACTATATTCTTCTCACGGGTTGTCAAGGGAAGAGATATGGAGTTAGCCACAAAAAAAAAAAAAAAAAGAGAGAGAGAAAAAGGCCCACCTGCAATTGACTGCTGTGATCTACTGATCTACTTCATCTTCCTCAACACAGATCTCCTGTAATCTTGATTTACCACTCACTAGCTGTTTTATAGTGATCATTAGAGTCACACTTATCAAAGCCAGTCTCAGTTTTTTAATAGACTGAGATGGCTAACACACAAATCCAGGAAAAAAGCTATAAAAGGAAAAGGCCTTTCTTCAAGTTTGTGCGGTGAAGGAGTTGACATGATGAGGACATCTGAGGAGTATTAATCTGCTTACAACACTGTATTGATGGTATGCCAGTTAGCAATGGTCCTTGAATGAAAGAAATTAATACCTGGGCTTTACATTGAGTCTGTAAACAATTGTTTCACAATTGCTTAGGTGGAATTTCTGCCAAATGGAGTATCCTGAATGTAGTTTGCTCCTAATGCTCCAGGGAAACCAAATTTAGTACTTATTTACGTAGTAATTATTCAGCGAGCTGGCATAGGTCCTCTTCAGACAATGCCCTGAATTCAGGCTTTGCAGCAGGGGAATATCGCACACATATTGAGGAATGGTGACAATGGTCACACAATATAGCCACTGGAACCTGGCAAACTCCCAATTCACTGAACTCATTTGCATTGAAGGCCCACTATTAATTGACAGCAAAACTGAACCCCATATCCCAATTCCTAGTTTGTGTCATAAACTTTCGCCAACACAAAGGCAATGTCTTTTTCAAAGCACTTCCTTTATGTATGGCAGAGATTTTTAACTGAGCTTACTTTTTTAAAAATATATACTGTTAAGGGCAATAATGGATGCTGTAAGTAACATCATTACATTAATTCTCTAACTTAGCTGTTAGTCAAGCTCCCACTTTCTAGGCAGAAATTTCCATTTTTCCTAGCCTTTTTTAAAATCTTGTTGAATGGTGAAAAGGTGGAAGACTGAAAAAAATCTGCAACTTTTGATGGAAACTTTTTTTTTCTTTCAGTAGAAGACCACCTTCCATTTCTATGGATAGATCAGCAATCAAACCGGTAAGTGCTTGAGATATTAGCCCAGAACTGCATAAGTAACCCAGGGAAATCAGGAGATTATTTAATTAGATGATGCACACAGAGTACATGCCCTTTAATTTCTAGATTTCTCATTTACTTTCTGCCTTCTAGCTGCACAAGAAGACATAGTTACTGCTGCATGTAAAGGATTGGTGCCATTGACCTTCAACCTGCCATTATGCAAATCCAGTACTCAATATTGCAATTATCTGCATGATATAGACAAGCATATATTAAGCTTATATGTATAAGCATTTCCAATGTTTAGCATTTTTCTTTCAAAGAGAAATCAGTCTCTAACAGTCTTTTATGTAATGAAATGTAATTTAACTGCTCAATTGTAGATTATTATTTCTAGCAGAAGAAGTCACTTTCTCAAATGTTTAAAAACTACTTGATTTTGAAATAGTTTTTCTTGGCTATCCAAATTTTAATTTGGGGATGCTGTGTACAGTATTCCCAAGGGACTCTGTAGTGTTCTCTATGAGCACAAAAGAAAATAAATAGCAATTGCATTGGTTCTTTATTAGAAAAGTCAAAATTATTTCTCACAAAATAATTGGCATTGTCATCTAACTACTAGAACTGTTAATCTTAGTACAGCAAGAATGCAGAAGAAAACTCTATCAAACTGGCAAATTTGTATCAATCTTGAAAAAAAAAATGCCTTTGCAATGCTACAGCTATTTTTACTATAAAGCTATTTTAGACTTTCAACCAACTTGTGTAAGCTTGATTTGGGAGTGGAGTTCTAGGTCAAAGAAGACTGACAGTATCCAAGCAACAAGTGATTAATTAAACGATACTTTTCAAGTTGTCATTTGAAAGAAGAAGGTGTATATATAAAAAGTAAAGATAGGGGACTGAAAACACAACAGCTCAAACTACAATCTAGATATAGTCACATTTCATTCAAACTTATGGTATTTTTCTGGAAAAATCTTGAAAGCTCAAAGCGTAGCCTGTCAGCAAACCACCACACTCCACCATTTACTTGTGAGGGAGATTATTTACATACACCTCACATAATGTGATCCTTCTACTTAGACCTCATTCTAATATACAACTTGCCACAGGTGGGGGAAATGGGAAGAAAACTTTTACAAATTGCTTTGGTCTCACTAGAGCAGCACTCCATTACAATCCTGGAGAAAGTGCAGGAGTTAACTTACTTTTGTGACTCTAGATACCCTAATGTCACAGCTTTGGAATCACAAAAGCAATAATTGAATACTTTTTTTTTTTTTTTTTAGTGCCCCTGACTCTGTTCACTGTGATCTTCTTTATCCTTTTCCAGGAATTTTCCAATAGTTTTGACAGCTCAGAATGCCAAGTTTCCCAAAATACTCAGAGCAGGCAAAGAGATCATCAGGATTGCTTAGAGGTACAACCCAGGCTGATCTAAAATATCAAGAGTGAAAGACAAAAGAGTTTTCATTATTATTCAAATTCTTATGTCAGTTGTTGAAATCATCATTATGACATCATCTGCCCTGTGCATTTTATGACATACATCTAGCAATGCATCTGTCCAGATCTTCTAAGTATACCAATGGACATATTCTGCCCATCAAAAAATATTAAACCAAAGTAATATAGGATTTAATTTATCTTAGTTGAATAAATTTTCATTTTAACTTTTGTTTCATCTGAATTCTGTAAGACAGGAGTCCTCCTCATCTAAATACTCTTCTATAGTTACTGCCTTATTTCTAGATATGATTTAGTTCCTATTTGAAATGAAATATTTTTTAAATTTCAAGTGATCTGAAAATGCCACAGATCATTTCTGGTGGAAATACCAGCACAGAGCATTTCTATTTCTGCTGCTGTATACTTTCACAGAAAGATTGGAAAAGCTTCAGAAAGCATGAAAAATTTTTACATCAAATTGAGAAAGTCTTTGTACAAATGAGAGGTTGAAATTCACTGATCTCTGAGTTTTGTATCTTTGCATTTTAGCCTTTGAGTTAAATGTTATAGGGAGAAAAAAAGGATTCATCAACATGGACTCTCCCTGCCCCATCTTCCAACATTTTTGTTAGAAAATACATCTCTTGCAGACACATCACAAATCTGAAACAGCCCTCTTTTTGCACCACTTGTTTTTTCACCTGAGTGCTACCATCTCCACACACATTCTTCAGTTCTCATTCAGCCAGTTTAATGAAACTGATGGCATTTCACAAAATAATTTTAGTCACATATTGTTTTCTTGGCAAATAATTTACAAATCCAGAAGAAAAAATGTGCTTGGTTGAGCTGGATAAGAGAAGTTTAAGAAGCTGAATGCCTGGAATTCAGAGGCAGCATCTGTTGCAATAAAAAGAAGGTGTAAGGCAATGTTCAGCCTTCCAGTACCTGAAGGGGGCTTACAGGAGAGATGGAGAGGGACTCTTTATGAGTGTAGCAATAGGATGAAGGGTAACCGTTTTAAACTAGAAGAGGGGAGATATAGACTAGATATTAGGAAGAAATCGTTTCCTGTGAGTGTGGTGAGGCAGTGGAACAGGTTGCCAGAGAAGTGAATGCCCCATCCCTAGAGGTGTTTGAGGCCAGGCTGGATGGGGCTTTGAGCAACCTGCTCTAGTGGGAGGTGTCCTGCCCATGGCAGGGGGGTTGGAACTCGATGAACTTTAATGTCCCTTGGATTCTATGAGGATCAGTTCATGCCCATCACATCATACTGAACCTAGGAGTTAAGCCCAAGGAAGAAAAGTCACGCACCTGACCTCTGAAGTAATTTAGAAAGAAGGACAAAGGCAGATGAGTGGGAGAAGCAAAGAACATTTTCCTGTGTAACGAACTAGGTATTCAGTTAATATCTACATTATGTATTCTTTCATGTTCTTTCAGTACTTGCCCAGCTACAGTAACATCTAAGAGTGTCTATGCTAATCTGCCTTACACAGAGAAATCTTAAAACCCTGCAGGTTGCAGGAGAACAAGTTAGGGAACTGCTATACTTTTATCATTTAACTTGAATGCTCCCATAAAAACCCTTTCCTAGTTTGACACCTGTTATCTCTGTGACTGGGCACTGATTTTCCCATCTGAATGAAACAGTACATAATACTTTGACATTTCTGTTGTGCAATATGATTTATTGTGCTTTGAGCTTCTTACTTTTCACCCCTTCTTCAATAAGTAAAACCAGCCCTGATTTTTGTCGTGGTATACCATGCAGAGTCCACAGTCTTGGCTACAAAAAATGTTAGTTAAAAATATTATTTTCTTCATGAAGAATCAGCTCTCTCATAGATTAAATCTTGACCTTCTAAGAGTGACTGTTACCTTGTTTATTAGAATGCAATTAAATTGTAAACAGCACTCTAGGAAAAGCTGGTGTTTTCTCTCTATGTCATGGCGCCAACTCTCAAATATATCACCAAATAACTGTAATAAGAATCAGATTATATTATTCATCACAATTGTATCCCATTTTTAATAGGCAAGAAGAGTAGTAGGACTGTAAAATTTCTTCATTTATGCAAATAATAATGTAGGTATTTGCAGTCTTTGGATATTGCAGGTATTTTCTCGTTTGAAAGTTATGATATCACAAAATTGTATCTACTTAGGCAAAATTTAGTTACTACTCTTGAACTTGTAACCAACTCCCCACTACCAGAAAAATCCCTTAAAGTTGTTCTTTTGTTTGATATTCAAACTTATCAAGGGTTCCACTAAATAACAGCTATTCACTTCAGCCAGCATATATTTAGGGGGCAAGGGAGAAATTCATGCACCTCTTTCCCAATCTTCCACAGAAATTCTGAGCAGTCTTCTTTTGCTGAGAGCCCTCCCAGCTGAGAAGTAACACTTCAACTCACCCTGCCAACATGTCTTTGGCTTCTGGTCCCAAACAAGGAATCAAAGTGTTACTCCTCCCCTCTTCCTGTGGAGAAGATTTTTTGGTTTCTTTCTCCTATTCATTTTTTGTAATTTCCTGATTTTTTTTTTTTTGTATGACCTGAATCAGTTTCTTTAAGGAAACTGAAACTTGTCACCAGACATAAGTGGTACATAGTAGGCAAGTATTTATCCAAGGCACTCTCCCTGTGACCAGAGGACATCAAATTTTACTGTGACCTGTGTGTTCTACTCCTTTGAAAATTTAGTCCTAGTGCAAGTTAAAGAAAATCAAAACTTCACATTCAAAACAGATGTTGTATTATGACACACGCATGTTGCTTTCGTCAGACAGAATTCATGGCTGTACACAGACACATTTCCCAATAACATGACATCAGTACAAATCAAATGATGCAAAGCAAGGCAGATTTACAGAATTTCAAAAGAAATTTAAGAAGAGCCTAAAGATGTTTGCTGAAAGTTTTCACAGTAGGACTGTAATTTTAACAGCTGAGATTTCCATATATTAGGCAAAATCTGTCCATCTGAAATGTCCTGTAGAAGATGAAAATACTCTAGTCAGGACACTGACTAAAGCTATTGTTAAATATAAGAGAGTACAATAGACAACTGGTTTCTTCTGTTCCCTACCTCACTCAAAAGATACACTTCTTCAATAGTTTTTGGAAACCTGACAGATATTATTTAGCACAGACATTTGAGATTACTTGTAATCAGTTTTTACAGTTAAAATATGTATTTTTAAAAATAAGTATAGACTCATATAGTGTTTATGCTAGGGAAGGATAATCTACAGAATGAAAAACAGTGGTTTTTTAGTTTTAGGGTCAAGACATCAGAAGAAAACGGTTACTGGAAACTGCAATAATTGTTAACAATGCTTCAGGAAAGTTACTGACCACGTATTGCTAAACTAGTTTGAGATCAAGTTAAAGTAAAAGTTTTTAAAGAACAGCACAGGTGTGCTTGCTCCTGCCTCAGAGAAAGCAAACAACCTAGGTAAATGTGAGATGGTGTGTTGGTAGGTAACAATCAGTGTTTTTAAGGATTCAACAAAACCAAGATTATTACAGTTCTAGCAATACAAACGGTGGTTTCTCAGTCCATTGCTAAAACATAAGATATCCAAATACTCAAATGGGAAATATGGCTACATTTTCAGCTTTCTTTTTT
This sequence comes from Gallinago jamesoni, assembly GCA_025769975.1. Classification (NCBI taxonomy): domain Eukaryota; kingdom Metazoa; phylum Chordata; class Aves; order Charadriiformes; family Scolopacidae; genus Gallinago; species Gallinago jamesoni. The sequence goes on along the minus strand of JAOQGH010000019.1, from coordinate 71,920,842 downwards.
AAAATGTTTTCAGATACGTGACTTTCATTAGAAATACACAGAACCCTGAGTAAAGTAGATACAAAGTAATCCCTCCAAGGACTTAAGAAAGAAAACCCCTTTTATTTTCTGTTAGTCTTGTCACTGCATTCACGTGCCAGAAGAAATACCCACTTAGAAGAAAATGTAGTGCTCTCAAATTAATAGGGACCCAAAAAGGAGATTTTAGAAGATAAAACTGTTTGCTGCATACGCAGTCAGGCACCCTATCTAGTTCAAATGAAAGGTCTAACTACAAAGAACTGAGGTATAATTTGGTCTTTTGTAAGCTTTTGTGAGCTCGGCAGCAGGAGGAGTAAGAAAAAAGATTCTTATGCAGAAAGAGTCAAGACTATGTGTAAAGAGAGCCATGACAATGAAGACCTATCTTCTTTTCAAAAAGACAGACTGCATGCAAATGTACTTCTTTGTCCTAGGAAACATTCTGGTGTGAAAACACGCTAATCCAACAAACTACATGCATAAACCTATGCAGATCCATCCAGGGGACTTTCTGCAACATCCCTTCTAACTTATCCAACAAAAAGATATAGGTCTTAGAGACACTGCATTTATACCAGCTTTCTACAATGGGCAATGAACAGAGGTGAGAACCCTACAAACTACTCTAATGGGAAAAGCGGGAGGAAACCACAAGACACCTCTCATCAGACACTACAGAGACCTCATAATGGTGCAGATCTGCAACACTGATCTTTGGAAAGCCAGCTTTCCTTAACATCACTATTTACTTTTAAAACTGTTCATACTATCATTTTTTCCTACAGACTGGGAGGACTGAAGAGGTTGAGCAGTGGTTATCTTCGGGCGTACCAGCTGCAGAAATCAATCTGCTGTCCAGCCTGTTATTTAGCTAGTTTCAGGTTCCCACAGACATGCAGGAGGACACTAGCCTATGTAACTCTCATTTTCTAGACGGTAGGGTAGGAGGGTAGCATGCTACTCCACTCCTACTCCTGTGTACTGAGAAAAATAAAAGAAAGTATTTTCTTCCCACAAACAGCTTAAACTCCAAAGCTTTATTATGTGATGAAAGCTATCTTTGAAATATACATTATTAAAACTTTTCCAGAGACTTAAGAGAAAAAAAAAAAAAAGAAAGAAAAAAAAAAAAAGGAAAAGGAAAAACCAAATGCACTATCAAGCAAAAAAGGAAAACAAAAACTACTCCCCACACTGAAGAAAAAGGAGACAATCAAATAATATAGGAAGCACAGAAATTCAATACAAAAACCTGAGAACTGACAAGAGAAAACATGAGATAAACTGGTTTCTTCTTCAAATAAATCAACAAGGCAAATAAAAATAAAACCATCTCCCAAAGTACAAGGCAAACAATTAGAGCTAAATCTTTCCCAATTTCAAAGTGTATGCTTCCTCCACACATAAGTCATACCTCTAATTCAAATACCTGACAGTACACCAAAATACTGGCTTATTCAACCAGCTGCTTCTACCTACCTGTTAAGGCAGAATGCCTGCCTCCTAACTCCTTTTTGTGCCTAAGTAACTGCAAGCCAATTAAACTTGTGTGAAAAAGTCTCAAGACCTTTTTTTTTTAATTTAACGAGAAGTTTTCTAGTTCTTGTATTTAGAATATACCCATTTCTTCTTTGACCAACATTTTTCTATCATAGGCACAAATTGAAATACAGAATATTCCATTTTAAAATATGAAAAACACCCACATCTTTTTTTACAGGGAGAGGGGTCAAACACTGTAACAGGTTGTACGGAAAGATTGTAGATTTTCTGTCCTTGGAAATGTCCAAAACCCAGACGGATACAACCCTGAACAATCTGCTCTTTCTGCTTCTGCTTTGGGTCAGGGGGGTTGACTAGGTGATCTGCAGAGATGCCTTCCAACCTCAACTGTTCTCTGATATAGAAAAAAGAGCAAGCATATTAGAAAAGAAAGGAGATACTGAAATAGATGCAGTTGCACACAGATAAAACCCACTGTTTAAGAACAGAAAAATAACAGTGGTAAAATACAATGTATTTTGCAACCATCTGGTGCTTTCTGGTCTTTGTGTGCTGCCTGTCTTGGTTGCTGTTCCCTGCGAGGAGTTCATCAGTCAGAGCAGACCTACTTTCCACAGAGTAGGCTATGCGAAGGAAAATTAAATAAGAGTATGGGAAAAGAGAAAAGGCCTGGAAGAAGAAAATAAAAGTGTTTGTAAAAATACTAATTATTCCTAGTGGTAAATGTGTGTAAGTGTGGTCATCAGCTAGTTGAAGTTTTTTTCCCACTGTCCTGTTCCACGTATGTTTTCTACACTTTTTTGTTTGTTTTCAGTTAGTCTTGTATAGTATGAGAATTTAAGTATTTGCCAATGGAAAAAAAAACTTTAAAATCAATGGAAAAATTTCAAGCTGAGCTGGTGAAAATTTTAACACAACTTTCTCAACCTGAACAAAGAGCTCTTGATGGGACTTAAGGAAAAAAGGAAGGTTTACTACCACCTTTGGAAGAAGGGACAGGCAACTCAGGAGGAGTACAGAGATCGTGTTAGGTCATACAGAGAAAAAATCAGGAAGGCAAAAGCCCAGCTGGAACTCAACCTGGCG
>JAOQGH010000019.1:71907861-71918132 GCA_025769975.1 Gallinago jamesoni | reverse complement strand
GTTGGACTCAATGATCTCAAAGGTCCCTTCCAACCACTAAGATTCTGTGATTCTGTGATTCTGTGATTCTGTGATTTCATGCTTACTCAGTGTTCTCCATAGTTTCTCTGTGCTTTTCAAGAAGAGGCAGCTTCTACACTGATCTCCCACTCTTTAAGGACCACTTCTGATAGCCACCTTTCTAACAAATGAATTGTCTCATGTTAAAGGCTGACACAGAACTTAGGGATGATCTCAAGTTAGTCAAACTAATTTGTCTTTTTTAATGGGTTTGCGTTTGAACTTAACATTCAAAACAATCTGGGTAAGTGGTCTATGAGGCAACTGTTAACCTAAGTAGACTTTATTAGTAATCACAAATGATGATACTTCAGGAAATCTGTCTTCTTTGAGAGGACTCACATGTGTGAATAACTTCAGCTAATCTTTCTTTCTAAGTAGTCAAAAAGAGGTCCTATGTGTTTGTTCCTAAAATCCAGAAGGTTACTTACAGAATAAGCTCTACATAAGTTCTGTTGGCAAAGACCACATGTAAAACTGATGTGGTTCACAGGAGGAGATCTGGGATGGAGAAATCATTCTATCCTCCTACCTCCCTTTCTTTTTCTAAGATCAGCTAGGTTACTCAAGTACTCCAGTCTCAAATTACCATCTGTTAATGGCATCCACATGAATGTCTTTGGGAAAATGGTGGTGATATCAGATTCAGCTGTCCTGGAAATGTCCTTCAGTTCCACACTAAATGAGAAGCTGTAAAAACTAAACCACAGTATTGGCAAGTTGAAAAGGCAAAACAGTGTAAGACTTCTATAGTCTAGCAGAAGGAAAATTTAGGCTTTACAGCCATCTGTCTCTCCCTGAAGTATGTTTTTAATGGCTTCTCAGAAAGACTAAGTTCTGTCACTAATCAGAAAATCATTCTTTAAGAAGAATGGGGAATAATTTGGGTTTAGTTAATTACAAACTCTCCTGGCTGTGTTCCAGATAGTTTTGTGTACAGTTATATGAATGCTTAAGTATTGTAGGGAGGTGAAAGAACTTTGGTCTGCTTAAAATTAAAGATCTTGAAAGGAGACTCTTTAAACCAGGATGGGCAACACAGTGAGGGGGTGTAACTGCTACAAGAGAAAGAAAAGAAAAGCCTTTGAAGAGTGATATTCTCAGCTTGAACTCTGGGACATAAATTTGTCTTGACCTGCCAACAGTATGGTGTGGACTTCCCCATATTCTCTAAAGGTAATATGAAAGGGTTTAGCAGTGACAGAAAAACAAAGACGCTAGAGAGATCTATGAGACTTCAGTGCTGTCTAATGGATTGTTACATGTGCAGATGAGTAAACCTTTTCATAAAACTGTGATTAAAACATTTCAGCTTTCCTTTCTTTTAAATCTAGTTAGAAAAAAATGTAATCCTAAACTATATCTGTTCTCTCAGCCAACAAACACAAATTTTATGTTTGACCTGAGGAACATGCTGGCTGGCCAGTGAGGAATTTTCAGTGAGTTATGAGCACAATTAAAATCTCATCTCAAATACTGGGATAACTTTTAGTTTTATGACTGCTATGTCGTAAAGATATATAAGACCCGTCATTACTTATAATATCTGAGCCATAAAGATTTCTGTATGTGCAAACTGAGGAGTTTAGAGCCTCATAGTTCTTAAATGATATAGTTGGCAAAATAAAACATGAGGGATCCAGGTATAAGATAGTAGCTACAGAATACTTCCGTTTAACTTGTAACTTTTTGTTTCAAGATGAGGATGTCTTAGGGGAATTAAATCTCAGGAATGACTAGAAGGTGGTGAGTGTATACATTAGAAAAAGGAAGTCAGTAAATAATATTAAAAATTAAGATAGCAAGAAGCATTCTTGGTAAGAGCTGTAAATGTAGTGCTTAACCATAACTGGGACAGATAGAAGTGGAAATTGTTCTTGCCACTTCCTTCTTCAGCCTTTCCTTTTTTTTATATGTCAGAATAAAAACCTTAATTTGACTGATCACATACAATAAAGAAGCTGTGATCTTCATTTGACAAAAGGATGCTTCTAGCTGGACCTGTCAAAAAACCTCCATCTTGAGGGTAGCTGTTGCTGAAAGCTAGCAATTCAGGGCACACAAAGGACATGTGCCACTTCAGTCTCATCATGCCTTAAACTACTATTAGTAGAGCCAGTTCCTGTGTGTCACACCCATTCCTTCCCACCCGCTGCAAGGGATGAATTCCTTCTGGAAACAGGATACTTTGTAGACACAACTTCAGATATTCTGTCATTGCAGGTACTTTACCAAGGACCTTGTGAGAATACTGAGAGGGCATTTACTGGCACACTCACACTCTCCTTCAATGGTGTTGAAGGGACTGAGGCAAAGATGAAACAGCTCTATAATGGGATCACTCTTGGTGGCATCAAGTTTAGAAACATTTCTCTTGCTACCTCTTTCCCAACTTCACCATATTCTCTACTGAGCAGGGCAAAAATTTTTATAAAGTGGACATTACTGATTAAAACAGATCAGTGATCTGGTGCATCAGATGTATCTTTCAACAAACTTGTTAAAAGATACAATATAACTTTGATCAATAGTATCACAGGAGGAGATCTTGCCCTCCCATCCTTGTTATCCTTATATTTTTGGAGAAACTTATTACAGCTGAAGGATATCTCTAATTGCCAACATAAATTCTTCCTAAGCCTGCCAGAACCAAGCATCTATAAAGCCTGACTTAATTTGTCATGAACTTCCTACAATGGAGAAGTTAGTCTTGAGGTAGATTCAGTTCTGGGTAGAGAAGAATGGAAATCAGGGCACATGTAGACCCTTTTGTACACACACTAGCTTAAATGTAATTTGGACACATTCACACTAGGCTGTAAATCTGTACTTTATACACAAGATACTTAAATATTCTTCTATTGGGAGATGTTGGTCAAAGAGGAAAAATGAAAATGGTACTTTCAGGAATTTGTCCATCATCAGCCACATATTGATAGCATCAACTCACTTCTTACAAGCTGATCAGTAGTATGAATATAGTTTTCTGTACCTTCTGATCTCAGAGAATGAACTCAACACTTCTTATTTGCCTCCCCATATTGTAGCTGGGCTGATCCAAGGAAGTGGACAAGAACCTTCAAGGCACCAAGGAGAAACAAAAGCAGCTCTGGCTGGAATGAAGTATGGAAGAAGAAACAAAGACCTGGAATCTGCCCAGCCAGAGGTATATCACCAAGCAGTACAAATTGATGCTATCTTAACAGTTAAGCATCACTGAACTCATACCATGATTTTTCTGCAGAGAACATTAGGTACTGTGTCTCTGATTTTCTGGCTCCCTTTACAGCCCACAGAGTCTTGAGCTCTGGCAGCAGTTTGTAGTATTATCCGTTTCTTGAGAGACACCTGTGTTGGCCTAACATCTGGCATCCATGGTTTCCCAGTGACACCCAAAGAGCAGGTGCATCAGATCAAAGACCACACTGAAGTTGTCCAGGCCTCCTTCACTGCTACCACATCCTTCCAGAATCTTTCTAGAAATGATTTCTGCCAGAGTAGAGAGAGAACAAGTAGAGCAAAGCAGTGTCTCAATGTCCTATTGGACTACCTAATTCATAAAAAGCATTTAGGATCCTTCACTCTTTCTGACAAATCTTTGGAGGAGAAGGAAGAAGAAGGCTAGATAACTTCAACTGACAGATTTTGGACCTGACAATGTAAAATTTTAATCATGTTCCTTCTCTGTAGAGTATCAAGAATAGTCAGAAGGTCTAAATATAAATTGTTGTTTTCTTAGCTTGTGTAAAAGTGACTGGTTCATGACTCGTTCAGAAGATAAATCAATATTTTTACATAAGGTTTGCTTTTCATGCCTGCAGCCTTAACTCTTCTCTGCAAGCAGTACCCTTTGTAGTCACTCATTAAGCTGCAGATACCTGTATAACAACAGGATTTATACAGAGCTAAAAAGGTAGGAGGGAAGGGTTTGACTAGTATGCTTCAGCATGGAGGGCACTAGTGTGTGTAGTTCAAGGACGACCACATATGTGGTACTTACATTTTTTTCTTCTGTGCTAAAGCTCTCTCAACATAAAAAGCTTTTATGTGTGATGTAACACCTATTTATATCCTGCCTAGCTAAATAGGCTAAAAACCTGCTGTCAGTCAACACAACACTAAGCACGCAAAATGACATTAATCTAACCTGCCTGTTGCAAACGGCTTATCGATATTTTGGAACAGATCCCCTGACTTACCATAAAACATGTTGGTTTTAAAATGTTCTAGACAACAGTTCTTGCCTCAGAGTAAATAATACCCATAACATTCTCAAATCACTGTCTCATTCTTTCAAAAGTAAACTTATTGGTGTATAAGAATCAGGAGGGACAGTTGAAAAACCCTTTAAATAAATAGCACGAGACCTTGCAATAGTTCTTCTATCCTGATTAGTGATATCAGGATGCTAATGCACATAGCTAAGGCTTATAATGATACAAGTAAGTTCTAAGCAACAGCAGCTCCATTACCTCTTGAAGCAGGGCTGTGGATCTTCAAAAATGCAGCCAAGCTCCTGCTGACTCCTGGGTTAAGAGGATAACCTTCTCCAGTCAACCCATAATGTGTCCCCCGACTCATTGTTCAATAAACTCCTAGCTTTCAGCTATTTTCTCTGTTATATTATCTTGATATAGATAAAACACATTCACTACTAACACTACCAGCCTCCTCCCCTGGCTCACTCCCAACACCAAGATTAGGACTGGGGAGAAAGTAATGAAAAAAAGAAAGTAAAACTTGAGGATCTGTGGCAGAAAAGAGAATGGTATTTCTACCATTGCTTTCCTTCTTGCTTGCAATTGCAGCTGAGTTATCAAAATGTCCGTGAACATAAATTTTGATGTAATTATCTTTTCTTCTCCCTGTCTATTTTCCTCAGAGCCTTCTTTTCTTAGCAATAGGAATGCTTTATATGGTACAGTTTATTTAAGGCTTGCACTATAACCACGTAGCTGCTGAAGTATTGTTTCAACACACCTCTAGGTACCATACCCCATTGCGGGAGAGGTCTACTTCTACTCTCTGTAAGGAGTATGGCTTTCAAAGAATACAGGCTGAGTCAAAAGACTGGCAGGTCTGCCTATTGTCTCTTTCATTTTTCTTTTTAAAAGAGCAGTTTGTTGTAAAATAAAGTTGTCTTTCATTCCATTATTTGAACCTTGGTCCATTTCTGATTTCTTCTCATCATTTTGTGCTGTTTGACCTTATCTTTTTTGCCCTTCAAAACAACAAGGTTAATGTGATGCATTTCAGTTAGTACTTCCGTTACGCTGCCACAGACTCAACGCCTGTCTTCTGCAAAGCCCAAGTCATACTTCTGAATGTAGTAGCCTCACATGATTATATGAGGCTTAGTACAAAGTATATCTATGCTGAGAACAAATCTTTTCTCAAACATCCATCCATAATGGATTATGTTATGTTCCACTTTCAGCTTCAAACAGAAGCTATCCTCGCTGAGCACAGATATGTTAACTTTGCTGTTTTGAGAAGCTGCTGACTGCTTAGACAGAAACTCATCTCAGTCAGCTTCTGTGCAATCAGTAGCTGCCAAAAAGGGTCAGTTGTGCTCTGTCTTGCCCTATATTGTTCCTATGTGTGTGTATACATATAAAGTCCCTGAGACTAAATTATAGTATGGAAGTAAAAACAAGTTTTGACCCTGAGACAAAGAGTAGTAATAATCTCTTCTATGCCTGTCTCCAACATGTAGGTGCTATGATGAATCCTATGACTGAACACAAGCATCCTGCCCCAAGTTTGGCTCTTTCTCTTTTGCAATCGCTGTCTTTATGGCAATGTTCATAGCTGGAACATGTCTAAAGAACACTGACAAAACAAACAGTTTATTGTTGTGAAAACTACATACAAAACCCTTTTGTTAATTGAAACAATGTCTTGGAAGTGGTTGGTATTCACCTCTGTCCCATTCCCTTATGTGCAGCTTATCCATGAAAGTGTTATCATCTACTGATAACTACATGGGAGCATCCAGTCCTGCAATAAAGAACTCCAGAAATTTATATATCAGGAATCCTCCTTGAAAAAAAAGATATTTTTTTTTGCATAATTTTGCTCCAGTATTACTGTCTGTCCTTTTACCAAAATTTGAATCATTACATAGTATATAGCTAGGGGGGGTAGGAGGACACACTTTAAGTAAGAGTGAAGTTTGCACTGTCAGATATGGGATATGAAGTGTCAGAATGTTAATTTATTCCCTCTACGCATATAGAAGCTATTCTGTTTTTAATCAGAAGATCGTCATCCTATAATAAAGCTCCATCAGCTTCTATGCCATCATTAGCTGACTTTTCAGAATTAGGAATAGTAGCAGTGTTACACAAAGCTAGGTGCAGAGTCACTAGTTTAATTTGTTGTAGCGGTCAGCACTACAGGTTATCACAAAACTGCAAGCCAAATGGATCCAACAGAAAACAACTGCCAAATTTGTATTGGGTTTTTGTTTTGAGGTTGCTTTGGTGTTGTTGTTTTTTTGGTAAAAGGATGGATATTGCCTCATGTTTTGGCTCATAAACTTGATTAACCAAGATTCTATTTTTAATACTTTCCAGTTTTGATTCTGTTATGCCTCACCTCTGAAATGAAAATAATAAAATTTGAATCTGTTGAAAATCCTGGAGGATAAACACTTTAGTATTCCATGATACCCAGATTACAAAGCATCATAAAGGAGTCTAAGGAAATCAATTCTATTTTCAGAGAGATGCTATAAAAGGTGTAAAATAAAGTGCTTTCCACAGACCCCAAATCCTTAAGCTCCTCATCCCAGACCACAGCCTCATTTGAAGAGAGAGCTCTGGATTCAGCTTGGTCCTCACCACTTTTTAAAAAAAGTGTACATTTCCTTTTGGAAACCTGAAGAAAGTCTTTTCCACTGTAACCTGGAGTCTTTCAGAGCATTTGTCTAGGTACTTCAGGAGACCCTGAAGAGATCTACTAACCTTTATCCAGCCTGAGGAGCCACTTCAGAGATTGTCCTGCCAACCCCAGCCAGCAACTAAACACCACACAGCCACTTGCTTATTCCCACTGGGTGGGATGGGGGAAAGAATCAGAAGAGCAAAAGCAAGAAAACTCATGGTTTGAGATAAAGACAGTTTAATAGGTAGAACAAAAGCCACAGATACAAGCAAAGCAAAGCAAGGAATTCATTCAGAACATTCCATCAGCAGACAGGTGCTCAGCCATCTCCAGGATAGCAGGGCTTTGGGTAACATTTGCTTGGGAAGATAAGTGCCATAACTCTGAACATCCTCCCCTTCCTTCTTCTTCCTCCAGCTTTTATTGCTGAATACAATGGCACATAAAATGCTCACCCTTCAGCCTAAAATTAACGGGAAAAACAAAAAAAAAGGAAAGAATCTCAACTCTAATCAAAGTACTTTACTGTAAAAGAGATACTAGAGTGCAGAAAGACTCTAGGTGATGATTTCATGTCATCCCAGTATAGGTATGGATCCCACTCTTATTGTTGTTATCCCTGCCTCAGGTACAACAGCTCCCTCATATCAGCACATCCTTTTGTAGTACATCCATCACACTAAAAGCTGGCAGGAGACACATCTTTCTGCTGACATCAATTAAGCACAAAGTCAGGTCTGCAAGCACAGTTTTCAAGAGAGTTAGTGGAGTAAAGCTGTACAAGAAGAAACTCTCCTGAGCGTTCCCTTGTGACAGGAGAGGAAATTCACTTTCAGCTCACCTCAATAATTGCATCTGAAACTCCCTCCCCAACGAGTCTCGATGCATCCTCATGAAACTGCTCCCAGCAATGTCAGATAACTATGATGAGCGATAAAGAAGCAATTGGCTAAATATTTGTTTTGTTCTTTTTAGCTGATTGCAACTGTGGCTTAAAAAAAAAATTCCACCAATAGCCTTGGCCATACTGAAAACAATTGTGCTTATATCCTCTCTATAGCATGGACTTGCTGGGCTAATATCTGCAGTTTTCCCTTTCCCAAGCCATCCTTGATTACTGATGTTCTAGTACTCTCTATTGACTTTGCACTAAAAAATGGTGATCTCTGCAAGAGGACAGAAGAGATAGCTGGAGGAAGAAACCTCTTAAATTGCTACTGCAAATCTGTGAGAAATCATCTCTTAGAGTCCCTGAGGCTTCAACACTGTGGTGAGAACTGACTTGGCAGATTGACGTAACCTGAAAGAAAAAGCTACTGTTTCTCCCCTAGAAGGTTTGGCTTCCTGTTAATATTCAGAAATGTCCACTCCAGCAACAATCTGCCTATATGAACCTGACTTTGGTGTCCTCACAGCAAGCAATTCTAGCCTGACCTGTTGTGCTATTTCAGTCAACTTTAGCACTTATTCTCAAGAAATATTTTTATTCTTCAGTTCTCAGGAGAGCAGTCATGAACGCATCAACCACCAGACCATGAACAAATTCAATCAGCACTAAAGTGCCATTCTAACATACATGTGAGTGCAATTCATCCTTCTCACAGGTGGTCAAGCCAAGCAATTAGCTTAACAAAGACATCACAGGAAACCAATGAAGAGCTTGATACCAGCTGGATCCAAGCATATCAGGGAATAATTGGGCCCAGCATGCTAAATAACTCCATTGACTTAACAGTGTGACATCAGAGATGAACTTGGTTCATGGCCAAGAAAAGAGAAGGGCAGAAAGAAGAAAAGGGAAGAGATGTTCAGAAGTCATTAGAATAATTCAGTACATTATAGAGGAACTTTTTCTCAGGCAAACAAGATGAGATGACTGAGTTCTCGATCCTCGGAGAAACAAGGAGAGGGGTTACCGAAACTGCCACCTTAGACTTCCGGAGGGCAAACTTTAATCTTTTCAGAAGACTGCTGGACAAAAGCCCTTGGGAGGATGCCCTCAAGGACACAGGAGTTCAAGAAGGATGGACATACTTCAAGAAAGAAGTCTTAAAGGCATAAGAGCAATCTGTCCCTGTGTGCCAAAAAACAAGTAGGCGAGGAAGGAGACCAGCCTCGCTAAATAGGGACCTTTTGTTGGATCTCAGAAACAAAAGGAGAGTCTACAACTTTTGGAAGAGGGGGCAGGCCTCTCATGAAGATTATAAAGAGGTAGTGAAGCTATGCAGGGAGAAAATTAGGAGAGCTAAAATGCAGTGAGAGCTCAACCTAGCTACAGCCATTAAGGATAATAAAAAATGTTTCTATAAATTCATTAACAACAAAAGGAGGATTAGGGAAAATCTCCCTCCTTTATTGGATGCAGAGGGAAACATAGTCACGAAGGATGAGGAAAAGGCTGAGGTGCTTAACGCCTACTTGGTGTCGGTCTTTAGCAGTGGAACTAGCTGTTCCCTGGACACCCAGCCTCATGAGCTACAAGACAGGGAGGGGAAGCAGAATGAGGGCATCACAATTAAAGAGGAAGAGATCAGTGACCTGCTATGCCACTTGGATGCACAAAAGTCTATGGGACCAGATAGGCTACACCCAAGAGTGCTGAACGAGTTGGCAGACATGCTCACCAAACCACTTTCCACCATTTACATGAAGTCGTGGCTAACTGGAGAGGTCCCAATAGACTGGAGGGTGGCACATGTAACACCCATCTACAAGAAAGGCAAAAAAGGGGATCCACGAAACTATAGACTTGTCAGTCTGACCTCGATACCAGGAAGGCCATGGAACAGGTGATCTTGAGAGCCATCACAAGCCACATAATGGACAACTGGGGGATCAGGCCTAGTCAGCATGGGTTTATGAAAGGCAGGTCATGCCTGATGAACCTGATCTCCTTCTATGACAAGATGACCCGATTATTGAATGAGGGAAAGGCTGTGGATATTGCATACCTGGACTTTTGAAAAGCATTCAATACTGTCTCCAAAGAATTCTTGTTGAAAAACTGTCTGTGCTCGGCCTGGATGAGCATACGATCTGCTGGATCAAGCACTGGTTGGCTGGAAGGCCTCAGAGAGTAGCGCTCAATGGATTTATATCCAGCTGGTGGCCGGTCAAGTGGTGTGCCTCAGGGCTCAGTGTTGGGACCATTTCTGTTTAACACCTTTATTGATGATCTAGATAAGGACATAGGGTGTATCATCAGCAACTTTGCAGATGACACCAAGTTAAGCAGGAGTGATGATCCACATGAGGATAGGGAAGCTCTACAGAGAGACTTAGATAGATTGGATCATTGGGCCAACATTAATGGTATGAGCTTC
>JAOQGH010000019.1:71886616-71904069 GCA_025769975.1 Gallinago jamesoni | reverse complement strand
TCACCTTGAATGTCTCCAGGGAAGGGGCCTCAACCACCTCCCTGGGCAACCTGTTCCAGTGCTCCACCACCCTCATAACACACTGCTTACAGAAAAGCCTTGATTTTAATCTATTGGTTATAGAAACATCTGGTTATGAAGGAGAGGAAGGGAGGAAAGGAAGAAGTGACAAAGGAGGCAGGAAGAAGGGAGGTGAGCAGAAAGATGCGAGAGGTGTGAAGGAAGGAAGGAATAACGAGCCAGCATCAAGGGAAAGAGCTGAGGGTCTTTTGTAAGTCTGCAAAGAGTACATTTCTCAAACCAGACCAGAGTATCTACACAAGGAAAGCATGACTTCAGGGCATAGAGAAACAATGTCCTTTGTATTTGTGAAGAGTGAAAACCAGTGCTGTACAAAGGTATCACACATTGTCCCACACTTTTACAATTACTTTCATGACCTGCAAGTTTGATGGGTCTTGAGCAGTCACCACATAGGAAGCAAGAAAGGCTGCTATTTTAGAATATACCTGGAAAACTATAGAAGAGGGAGAGCTTACCCATCTATACAAAGTATAGCTATCTTATTAAGCTTGTTACTTGGAGTCCAGCACAACACGTACTTCAGTGGAAAGGAAACCTTGTACAAGCACAGAATCTTAAAGAGAGCCCTGCTCCTCCAGCAGAGGACACCATGGAAAAACACTATTTCTTGCATTTCAAGGACTGTGATTTGAAGTGAGTCACAGCTCTCTTCAACTAAGCTTATAGAGCAAGATAAAAATTTCACTGTCTGCCTATATGGGTAAAGACAGCAGCCAGTTCTCTACCAACCATTTAGGCCCCAATCCTGGGAGAAGGGGTACAGGCCCCTTTTCAGCTCCGCCAGCACCACCAGAAAAAGGACTAGCTGGGGCTGACAGACACATCAAGTTGTCCAGTGGACTCAGTTCCACTGCTACACCCTCTGCAGCTGGAGCACAGGGGTGTGCGGAGGAGTGGGACTGACACCGGCAGCATGCATCCTACAGGCATTCATGCAGCCATTGGACCTCTGCTCAGCTGGCACCTCTCTACAGCATGACATTTGGCAGAGACATAATGTACCCTTCCAGAGCACTCAGAGCGCGCTCTCTTCCTCACCCTCCTTTGGCTTTCAAGAGCCATTATGTAGCGTAAAGTGTTTTGTGAATGCAGCTTCCTTTACATCTGCTGGTGATGCAAAAACATCACCACCACCACAAAATCCTCTTTAGTGTGGATTGCAGCAGCAGCAGCCAGCAACTGTTTCACCCTGTCAGAACAAGGAGCGCTTTGAAGATGCAAAACAACATTAGCAAAAGAAATCAGTTAGGGCAGGAGGGAAGCAGAAGAGAATAAAAAAAAGATCTTGATTGCCTCAAGGACGGCAATCCAGAGGTAAGCTGGGTTCACAAGAAAAACAAGCAGTTTAGTAGTAATCAGTGATTTTGAAATGCTGGGGGTTGAATTCTCATGATAAAGCCATAGCTTAATTTTTTACTTAATTACATCCTTGTACAAAGATTTTGTGTTTTCTTGCATCTTCTTCTAGGGTATCCAATGCTTTTGATAGTCAGAAATGGCATACTGAATGATACACTGTGAATCTAGTCTCTTCTGACAAGTCCTGTGTTCCTGTCCTATGGAAGGAGGATGGTTTTCCTGAGGGAGCTTCTCTCCAGCCTGTAGAGAGAAAGTTGTCATTGCAAAACCTTAGTAAAAGAGGAAAAAAAAAAAAAGGATATAAAAATGCCTTTGAAATGAAGAATAAAAAGGCACAATGACAAATTCTGCAAGTTAAAGATATGGCAAGTGTAAACAGATACAGCATGGGAGAACAGGCAACATGAAGGAGTCTTCATCTCGTGACGTCTGTAGGTGAATGCTGGATAACTTTCTCCTTCAAAGCAACAGAAGCATACCGAAGATGATGACACTGCAGTCACTTTAAAAAAAAAAAATAAAAGAAAGAAATAAAACTATTTCAACAGCTATTGCATTTGAAATTGTGTTAGCTGGGCAACTTTATTCTTCAACACATGATAAGTAGAGCATACCAAATGTCTAGTAAGACTTTTGAAAGGTCGAGAGCAAATGACAAATCATTTAGGTTCCCAATCTTAACATCTGGAAATTACAATTCTGGAAACATGAATGTTAAAAGTAATTCTCTGTGCCTTGAAAGGATTGTAATTTGATACAGATCTGTGATCAATTTAATCATTTACTCAAAGTGCTCTTCTTTTGTTTATACCTTTCAAATGATACTCAGT
Organism: Gallinago jamesoni; assembly: GCA_025769975.1. Taxonomy (NCBI): domain Eukaryota; kingdom Metazoa; phylum Chordata; class Aves; order Charadriiformes; family Scolopacidae; genus Gallinago; species Gallinago jamesoni. The sequence continues at coordinate 71,901,796 of JAOQGH010000019.1, read as the reverse complement.
GTCCAGGTTGGCTCTGTAAGGCATATTTTCAATACTGCAGCAGTAGTGACACATTGGAGCCCTATTGGCCCTAAATCACAGTCATGCTGCTTTAGGTTTTAGCAAAGGAAAGGCTGCAGTCATAGGACAGACCTCAGTGCTGTCAAACCTGCTGATAAAGGAAGCAGTAATGATGAATACAACATAGACTCCAAAAGATGTCCCTTCACAGAGTGTTGACCCCGCATTCAGCTAATCTATTGCCACACAAAACAGGAAGATACGTCAGCATTTTTTTGATCTTGCCTTGTTTTCACCTAGAAAATTGTCACTGATTTCATTTTAACCACTGGACTAAAAGCAACACAAATATCACCTGGTGCAGAATGGGTCTGTTTCATAAGGAAATCCTTGTTGTCCGTTAGGCTTGTGGTATTGGTTTCTCAAGAGGTTTAAAGCTGAGTCTGCTCTGCAGATTCCCTGAAGATTTTCCTTGTCAGTGTCATTATTTTTTATTACTTTGAAGGCAGATTAGACAAAATCCAGCACATCTGCTATCTCACCATTTTGATGGTTTAAGATTAATGGCTGTGATAATAGACTGCAGTGCAAGTCAAGGCAAGAAATTTTGGAGAGTTCAGTGTCTTCCATAAATCCACATATGGCTGCTTTTTTGATATAATGAATGCAAATGTTGAACACAGCTAGGATGAAGTTATGGTGTCCCTGGGGACCCATCCATCCTCAGTTTTCATCTAGAACAGCAGCTTTTACAGAAGTGCTGATGGGACTCTAGACTCCACAAAAGGTGAAGGAGAAAAGAAGAAAAGGAATGTTTGGTTGCATTTGATATCTTTCTACTTAATCCTTGGACAGAAGAAAGGGCTCCACCACATCTCTGCCTTATCATGAGAGCATATTTCTGTGAGCTCCATGAGCTGGTAGCTAAGTGGCATTCTCAAAAACTAGAGCAGCATAGCACTTGGTTGTGAGGGCAGTAGACCATGAATAGGGGGACCCAGCTGGAAATCACTAGGTGAAGACCAGATGTCTCCCAGCTTGCCAGAATATAGAGCTGTATGTCCTTTAGTGAAGGGAGGAGACTGGAGAACAGTTTCATTTTCAGCTCTGAACAGGTAGCACCTCACCTGTGTGAGATCACACCAGATCTCACATCCAGGTGTCACCAAGTATGCAAACCTATTGTATTTCTTTTTCCTGCTCAAGTAAGTCAGGAATATTCAGGCCAGTCAGAGCAATTTCTTACCCAGTCAGGTTGTATTTTAATTCAGTTTTAAAACAATGCTTCATGGAATTATTCAGAAAATCTATCCAGGAGCAACTAATCAGCAGGTGTAACACTCCTCACTTGTGACATTCAACAAAGCACAGGGACTTCCTCAATTATATTATTTCTTAAAACCTAGATAGAAAAACAGTGGTTACCTTAATCACTGAGCAGAGCTTAAGAAACACATGCAGTCTTCACAAATTGCCTTTTTACATAGTGCTTTATTTTTGTTCTCTGTGTGCAAACATGGTATAATGTTTGAGATAGAAAGTGGTCAGAAAAAATGAGTTGTTAATGTGGAAGCAGTTGAATGAGAAATTATTACCCAACTTTGTCTTGTCATCTAAGTACAGTATGTAGGTTACACAAATTCAGTACAAAAAGTCACACCTGTCTAAGCACATCGTCTCTGAAACCAAAACAACAACAAATAAAACAAATAGAGAAGAATTTGGATGATTGCTCTTACTAAATATACTCCATCAGAATATAAGCAAAAAATTCTCTATAAACTGCACGCCAATGGCAATGTCAGATTAATAGCATCATCCAATGCTATCATCATAGCAATAAGGTCCAATCTAATAACATTTATTCTTTTTTAGTTGGGTTTTCTCCACTTTTTCAGGTAACAAAAATGCTATTCTTCCTTTATCTTCAGACCCTGAACTCAAGCCTTTTATCTTATTTTAAAAGGCTAAACCACAAAACATGCATAGAGTGAAGATGATTATTCTCAGCAGCAGTTCTGGCAAGTGCAGGTTACAAAGTGTTCATTATGGTTTTGGCCATTTATTCAATTAGACAGGTAAACAGACTATGAAAATTTTATTACATATGCCTATTCCAGTGATTTGCTAGATTAGCTCTTTTGACATCTGCATAAAAAAAAGACTGGTTTCTACTCATTAGAACCCTGGGGAAGGATCATTTATGATTAGACTTTGGATTATTTCTTAAGCTTTTTAAGCTTCCCACATGGAAGGAAATAAAATTAAATGACTTAAATTTGTGTGCTTCCAATCTGGTGGGACTGCTAGCTTACAACTATAATGAAACTCCTATCTATATATTCTGATAGAAGTAATCTTACAGGGTATAATAATCTATCATTTATAACTGAAAGACAAAAGGCTCTTTCTAAAAACAGCAGCTGGGAAATGAAGGAAGAACAGGAATGTAGGAACAGGAAGGCAGCTACCTTGCCCATCATAAATCTTAATACCCATTGTTTAAAATGTATTTGCATATGTAAATCTAAAATATCACAGAAAAAGCATGACTAGCCCCTTTGGTATCACACACCAGTGGCTACTATTAAAATATAAAGCCCCAAAAGGTTTACCGAGTTGCTTTCAACCAAGTGCAGCATTCAATAGCCCACTGATATCAGGACAAGAGTACAGTTCCAGTCCTAAATTTGGGAAGTATCAGTTATTACATTTTTCAGGCATGCCCAGAATCTTCTTGCTTTCACATGGGTGGTTCCCTCTCCAAAAGAAATGAAATCAGAATGAAACCATAAACCATTGACCAAATATGGTATCTTAAAGAACAAGATCTTAACGTTGTAATTTGATAATCTATTGCATGATTAACCATCTCTACAAAATTTGCATTGGACTCTGGCACAGAAGACGCTGTGCTGGATTTCAATCTGGCAGAAGGCCAGAGCTTTTGGATGCAGGGACAGAGACACTGTTGTACTCCCAAGAGGACTTTATTTTCCGAAGGTGACTGCCAGGCCTGCAATTCTTGCAGTACTACCTGCTGGTATCTGATGGAGCCATCTGCTTTGAGAGCTGGTGTCTACTAGACGTGACGTGACAGCACAGGTCTGTGCTCGGAAAACTCAGTTTGCATTTGCACTGGCTTTGGGGCTATAGCTAGACTCTGTATGAAGCTAGACTTCTCACAGTACCCAGTACTCACCCCTAACACTACTCAGGAATACTTTAAGCAAAGCCACAGCTGTGTACTTGTTACTCAAAGAGAGTGGAATAAACACCATGACTTGTAAGAATTGTTTAGCATCTTGCTTACATTGTCACCAGACACTTACAGCTCCTTCCAAGATATCTTTTGGGAAAGCCTGAGCAGTTTTTTCTGCCACTGATCAATGTCTAGTAGCCTCTGCCTCAGCAGAATTCATTCATAATTTCCTAAACTCAGATAGATCATGGATGTCATTTAAGTCCTTTACAAGCTAAGAAAAGGACAAATTCTTTTCATTACTATAGTACAGATTTACAGCATCTGATTCTTAAAACAAAAAAAGTATGCCTAGGATAAAAATAGGGATCTGAAATTCAGTTACTGCTTCAGGAGAATAACAAAATATCCAGGTGTATTTCTGTTTATAGCAAATGGAGCACAGTGCTGTACTCACGAGACCAACACCTTTCTTCTGCTCCCTGAAGCATGGATCCACGCCCAGCCCTTCACTTTTCCTCATGGCTCTCTACAGCTGTATCCCCTGTTTTCCACACGTGCATTGAGCCTGTCATTCGAGCAAAGCTGCCACAGGAATTTTCAGCCAGTCTGCACAGGACTAGTCAAAGCCCAGTCTGCACAGGACCAGTGAAACCAAGGTCTTCTGCAGTAACAGAGCTGCAAGGTCCTTCCTTGCCCCACATGCCACAGAAAACACAAGTGCTGCTCTTGCACACGCAGTTGCACGAGGGTTGAGGCCACAAGAAGAGTCTCTTCTTTTTGGGTGCAGTGATCCACACACCAATTCCAGCAACACATAGAAAATGAGGAGGACTGACATCTTCCCAGGCATGTGTTCTGATCCCCAGGTACAGCCACCAGCAGACCCACTCTGGCCCTTTCAGATGCCATTGCAGGACCCATGCTTCATGTGTGAAAGAGGGTTTTCATCTGAACTGTCTTTGGCCTCCCCAACAGGAACATGGGTTACTTTACAGACAGTACTGACTTACACCCTTCTGTCCTCGGTATACTTACACCAGCCCCTGGATTTCATTTACAGATACTCACACAGGGGGGAAAATGTGCATAAGGTATTTACAAAACCCTCTGCAGTACGTACCTACTTCAGTTCAGACCATGTCAGAACGATCTGTTCCTCAAACTATTTCATGCAGTAATTCAAGTGCTCCACTCCACTGTCTACACAGCTCAGCTGAAGTAGGAACACACGCACCGAGAACTGGGAGCTCAGACAACGCCTTCATAACAACAACTCCAAAACGACTTTTCACTATCAATTGCACCTTCCAAGTTGTGCTCATTTAACCCTCTCAGCCAGCAATACCCGCGGCAGTTACTGTGATACCATCACTGTTATTAACCGGCATTTTGCTAACGCACACCTGGTACTTGCTGTAGTCAACTTCAGACGGGAGAAAAATAAGCAATCATCAGACCAAAAGAGGCAAAACAGTCTCTTTTATAAAAGACCACTTTGAATTGAACTTTCTATAATATTTCTTTCACTATCACAACGAGATAGAATTTTATCTCATTTTCTCACAGTGACTACTATTTCGGATTTCAGGATTTCAGTCTGGCTAAAGTGTATCAACTAGCCACTGTTCTCCTCATTAGAATTATACTTGAGGCAGGATAAGGATTAACTGCTAAATTTTTGGCTGATACTTCTTTTTTCTACCACGCCCATCCTAAATTACTCAACCCCTTCCCACATACCCACTATTTAAACTAGTGAAGAAACATTTACCTTTTATTAAAACTGTCATGAGAAGTGCTTGCTTTTCTTGAGAAAATGAAGAGATTGATGAGATTGGTCAAACTCTTTTTTTTTGTTTTGTTTTGATAAAGAACTAGGAAAATCAGAAGTTTGGCTAAATCTTCAGAGCTTTCAAGTATGAAATAACCCGGGAAGAAAAAAAAAACAGGTAAACTGCTAAAAAACTATCAGAAAAAAAATATTAAAATGCTAGTACAGAATATCTGAAGATGAACTACAGAAAAGAATGAGGATTTGTTGCCATTTCATTTTTGTTTCTTCTTTTCCCCTCAAATGGAACTTTCAAAACTCCTGAACCTTATGTCACAATGTCCATTGTTGTGGTAATAAATGTCTCTGCATGACCTTGTAAATAGAAAAATTTATGAAAATGTGTTTCTCTGCTGCTCAGCTATTCTGCAACCCACTTCCTCAGTCTGAGTCATTACAGCATAGATCGGAATTAATAAATCCTGATCCCTAATACTGTTTTACCTTTTAACAGCCTATCTTGCAGGCAGTGCTATGTCTGAATTTGTTGTAAACAGAAGGATTGGTATTCTTAATTATGTAATTACATTTGCTTCAGCCTCATTAGAATTAAGTAGAACAACTCAAGAAGATAAGGACATACTATGGGGTCTGGGCACGTAGTATAGCAGAGAACCTGGGGGAAGAAAAGGTGCATCTTTTATGCAAACCGTGACAGCAGTAGCTAGAAGGTAGTCTAGATCAATGTCATCTCAGTATTATGAACTGTAGGAGTGACTGCTGGGTAGACATGCCCTTAGACAAAGGTGAAAATCTATTACTATTCATCTAGACAGTTGCTCTGGTCATCACGATGGATATATACCCTTTCTACAGTTAGGCTGTAACCACAGGCAGTGTTTCTCTACTCATGAAAACCTGTAAGACCCACAGGAAGGAGGAAAACATCCAACAGTGGTCCACAAAATGACCATAAAATAACAAATTCATGCACCCCTGCAAGCATAAGCAAGCTGACAAATTGTTGGGAAATTTTTTATTATTGTTATTACAGCACTGTTTTCCTATGTTTGGAAATGAAAACCATGGTGGCAACATCACATAAATTGCTCCTTGCATATTTAAAAATTTGATGGTCGTAGGATTTTAAAAGATCCAAACACTTCTCTGCAAAATAAAAGTAGAGAGTTATAGTTAGTAGTAGTAGTAGCTAAATTGAATTCTTATCCTTCCATGTAGCTCACTATATTAAGGGGACTGTCCATATAAAAATGTCCTTCCAAAACCTTCCATGATGGTTTATACTCTTCTCTGAGGCTACAAAAGACTTCTGTGTAGGGAAAAGGTGCAGAGACTGATGAGATCATTTCACTATCTCTAGATATTCCCACTTTTCCAGTTGAATACTGGAACTCCCCCAGCAGGTGTAACAAGATCTTGTACATCTGTCATCACAAAGTTTATTTGTTCACATATAGGAAAGTGTAAAGATACATGAGCTTCCTCCCTGCCTGGAAGTGTAGGAAATGTTGCTTAACTCCTCAAAAGGAATATAGGCACAAAAGAGTTTGTTTTTTAAGGAGGTTGCCAAGAGAGAAAATTCCTCATTTTTACACACTTGTCCCTATTTAATGGAGCAGAAGAAAGATCTTTTAAATCTGCTTTTAAGAAGATGAAAATAACAAATGTCTGATTTAGCTAATAGAAGGTCAAATTCTTCTTCTGTCATTGTGGTGTAAATCTGGAGTTCTCATGCAATCAGAGCTTTAGACTGGAAATTTCATACAGAAAAGCCAGTTTATAAAAAAGCACAGCAGAAACCATTGCTGAAACCATGTGTCTTCACTGTCATCACCAAGTAAAGCAAGAGGATGGACCAATCCTACATTTAAAGAGATCCAGAGTCTAAAAATTTTCCAACCAGTTGAACGAAATACACTCATCTATTAGAACAAGAGTGCTACAGTTCATGTTATTTACCCTTTCTGATTAACAGGCAATAAAAATAAATAATAATAAAATCTACTAGAAGACTCAACGAAAACAGAAAGAGCCTCTCCAGCCCACAGCAGGTCTTAAAGTATTTTAGGGGAAGCCATTCCCCTGTCCCACTATAGGGTAGTTGCTTCTACTCTCTCCTGTGCGAGAACATTCTATTCTCATTTTTCACTAGGGACCTACAAATAGAAGAAAAACAACATTTTCCCTGTGGTTTTCTCTATCTAGGCATAAAGTCCCACCACATTGTACATGAAAATGCCAGGAAAACTGTACTGTCAGCTCCGTGCTTAGGAATATTCTCTAATATTTGAGTCATGAAAAGATAAACATAGAATCAGTGAAAAAGTAGGGCTGGAAGGGATTTCAGAGAAGTCATCCAATTACATTCCTTTGCCCTAAGACAAGAACATCTTTCAGGATTTTAAATCCATGTATTAATTGTGATCTATTAAACCAGACTTGTAAACCACTTGTGAACTACCATAAAGGAAAAGTAAATCTTTTTCTGTGTGCAAGCACTGCAGACACTGCAGAGTAGAGTTCATGAATAGCACACCTGCCAAAAGATTGAATACACATTGTCTTGACAGGTCATTGGTGAAGAAAAGCAAGAATACCAAAAATCTTATGGATACTAAACCCTACCTTCACTGTAGACATCAGAAACTTCCTAATGGAAAAATAAATTGATTTTTAAGGCTATATCTATCATTTTTATCTGTCTACATTTTCATTACATTATTACTTCTTCTGCACACCTCTTCTATCTGTTCCTAGCTCTCCCTGTATACCCACTAGATACAGGAAAATATTGCTAAGCCTATTACTGATACACTCAGTCTCCAGAAAAATCTAGATGATCTCCTCAGTTCAATGACTTTTAAAAGGGTAGAGGCTGTGTATCTGTACACTCAGCCTCTATTTCCCTGATCCCTAGCAGCCTGCAAGAGAGGATTATTATTTCAGGGTAGTCCCTCCTCTATCTCTCCTGAGGAATATTTTGTTGCATCCCAAATAACCCCTAAAAGACTCTACACTTATTTATTCTTAAAGCATTCAAAAAAAGATATTCCTTGACTTCTCTAGGTAGCTTCTCATATTGCTCATCTATCCTTAGTGTACAAAGTTTTACCCAATGTCTCACCAGGTCTTTTTTCTTCTTTTTAGCTGGAAGCTACTCTTAACTTTCCCCATGTAGAGGTCATGCAGAATGGTTTATTGCTATCCCTTATGCAAGTATTTTAGTTCTGGAAAACAGCTACAGTTCATCTCCCTGCAGCCTTTCATTTCTAAGATGAACACAGTGAATTCATTCAACCTTCCCTCATAGGCCCTGTTTCATAAATCTCATTCCTGGTGTTCCCTCCTGCAAAATCTCCAGTTCGTAACCAACATTACTCCAGTCCTCTGTTTACACTGGGACACAGTGCCCTATCCCCAGCCTCACCAGCTCCCAGGAGTAGGGCATCATTTCTTTCCACATCTGATGCTTGATTTTCCTTTTAATAGATATTTTTATTACAAGTGCTTTCCTCTCCTCCCAAACAACACAGCTGACACAGACTCAGTGATCTACTGCATCTCTGTTACTCGCCTTTTCTTTGTTTACTTGATTATTATTTTTTTGCCTTAAACATAGCACATTGCACTTGTGCTTACTGGATTTCATCTTGCTGATACTGTGCACTTTTCTCAATTTATCAAAATCATATTTAATTTTAAACCCATTACCCATCATGCTCTCAGCCCTTCCCAGCTCCATACCATCTGGATTACCACAACATTTCCATTTTATCATTTAAGTCATTAAAAAGGACATTATCTCTCTGCTACAATTAACCCTCAGGACATCATTTGCGCATCTTCCCAATATAAGGCAGCAAATATGTCCACAGGCCATAAGTCTGTATCACATTCTACAATGCAGTTTATGTCGATGTCTCATAGCACTGTATCAGGAATCAGTACGCCACATCTCTTTCCCTCACGCCCAGCAAACCAGTTACCCTGTCAGGAAAAAATAGTTAGATTAGACCTGATATTGTAATTAGTGGGACAATTTGAAGGCTTCAGGCTGTGGAGAGTTTCGGAGTGAACATATTACCAGGTACTTCTGTTATTGGTTTGTTTGCTGCAGTGGTTTTAGGGTTTTTATTTAGTTTTTCTTTTATTTACTTCTTTTAAGTTTTAGTTTGTTTATTTGCCGTTCGTGATTCTTGTATGATCAACTCATATTTTTCTGCTGTTGAATTCAGAAAACTGAAACATTCTTCCTTTCTGGGACTCAAAAGGAAAGCTCAAGATAAAAGTACAGATAGGTCCTCAGGAGCAGGAATTTCAGTCCTTATGGAACATCTCTCTTCCTCCTACCTCTGCAAAAAGTCCTACTGTTGGTGTCAGTAGCACCTGTAGTTCATGTTGCTATGGGTACATCAAGTTCAAGAAGTATCTCTCCACCTCTTGGTCGCACATCCTTCACACTCAGCTGGTAATGTAAACCTATATTACCTATATTACACACAGCCGTGCATGTAGAATCAAAAAGTGAAGACAAAGTAGACATAGAGACAAAATGAGCAAAGATATTATTAATTGCTACAGCTTCCTGAATTATGCCACTGAGAGTAAAAATTACCTTGCAAGTGGCCAGTTGTTATCTCTGAAAAACCCTCTGTCTTGTAAATGCTCCTAGCACCTCTCCTAGGATCAGAATTGAAAAATTCTGCGTAATAACTTCCTGATCTTCCATCACCAAGGTCATCAAAAGAAAAGAAGTGTCTGGAGTACACTGGGTAGGTTGATATCATCACGTTCAGAGACAGGTAGTCAAACACTTGTCCTGCAGCCTCTGTACGTTGCTCAAGGTGCAGGACAAAAAGGTAAAGAGATGTCAAATACAGTGAATAGTATGAATGAGCAGTCTTTGACAGAGATAGTGCTCCTGCTTTGCAGGAACATAAAGATGCTTGGTCTCTACCCCACACCTGCCTGAGAGGAGGCTTTCTGTTCATCCCCATCGCCTCCCAGTCTTCTCCATTTCAATAATTTTAGCACAGCCCCCAGCCTCAGCAGTCTCAGAGCACAGAAACATCAGTTGTCACAGAACTGCGTTTCTGTGCTCCTCTGTGGCTCCCATCATTTTGATTCAATTACACCTCGGTGCATAGATAAGAAGTATCAGCAGGAATTGGCTTCTAATTCTGTCACTTATGACAGAACTGCTATTTGCTGCATTGTATGCACCAAGCAGCCCTGCTTTATTGCAGTTCTTTTTTATGATGATCTAGGGCAAGCTTTATCAACAAAACAACTAAATTCCTGTTCTCTCATCGTTCTTTATGATCTGAAAGAAAATTGGCACTTGATATGTCTAAAATAAGTTCCATAATGGCAGCAAAACTGCTTAAATACATTCAGTGTGCTGAAAATACCAGATAAATGGCAGGCTTGGCTCATGTTAACAAGCTTTGCACTTTTTGTATTCTTTTCATCTGTGACAAAATTCAGCACTTACCAGCCATTAAGGTTGCATTGTGCAAGTCAAAAATGTAGACAGATATTCTGAGAGAATTTTAATCATATAATCACTGTACAAGACATTCAAATATTGTATGCTCAGATTATCTTTTTTATGTTTTTTCTCCTCTTAACTAAACATGCACATGGACAAAATCAAGAATTCTAAGTGACAAGATTTTATTTAAGTTCATCAAAACAGCTGTTTCGAAGACAGTGGGACTGATGGCATTTTCAACCAGCACCAACCAAAAAGGCTGCATCCTAAAGCAGTGAGAGAAGACAGACATGAGGAGATGTTTTCAGACTCCAGAAATCTACAAATGATGCCAGAGGTGATCGGTGCAACTATATTAGAGCAGTCTGCACAAGCAGGTGCTGGATATGCCACTCCTTAATTGCTGACATGCAGAACAAAACCTGCCTGAAGTCAACACGGCAATTGTCCCCTCATGCAGTTACTATCTCTGGTTCAGACAGTCAGCACGATGGTATAAGGCAACCCCTTCCTATGGACCTGGTTCATGGGGCAGCAACTCACCATTCCAGGGCACCGTACAAAGGAAATAACAAAACAAGACCCTCAAAAGAGCTCAGGCAGCCTAAATGCAAAGAAAACAACAGGAGGGGGAGCTGCAGGAGGACAGGAGGACAGGAGGACAGGAGGAGGCGTGTGTGAGGTTGCTCTGCACAGCTCCTTAGCCTCCTGGCTGCCTGCCGCCCTGAAAACTATTAAATTCTTTAATACAGCACCCACAAAAACCAACAAGAAAGGATAGAGAGGTGCAAGATGAGTCGAAAAATGCCACGTATCCTGTCAGCCACCTTCAGTCATGTAAGATTTTTATCTTCGTGGAAAACAAAGCTTCCTCTCTGTTTCAATTAGTTCATCGCCATATGGAAAACACGGAGGTGTCATCCTTGCATGCACAATGAAGGGATGTAAATGAAAAAAAAAAAAAAAAGAAGTTGGCTTCAGTTTAAGCTGTCCCACTTCAAGTTATCAGTGAGTTTCTGGGCCTGCCAGTTCAAAATGGAGTTACTTCTGAAAACTGGATTTCTGAAAAATCACAAACTAGAAGAACGCTTTTCTTACACGAGTGATATCTGAAATTCAAACCAAACAGAAAGTTATCTTAGGTTTGGTGAATTGTATTAGGAAAAGAAAAAGAGAATCTTTCTTGTGGCCTGAATTTTCAGGCTTCAGGAACTGGAAAGGATAGAGCACTCTCCAAGAAACCAATATCTCTCGAAATCCACAACTAAAAATTTTTCTCGATAAGCAAAAAAAGACCAAACACTAGAAAGATGACATGATAGGTGATTTAAATACCCTTTTCAGGCCAATTAAAAAAAAAAAAAGAGTATATAATCTTCAGAATATTCTTGATTTTCAGAGCTCACAATCTCCTCCCTGAAAGAAAGGAGCCCAAATATTAAAAATTTCTCCAGGAATAGGTACCTCTTGCAGTTTTTCTTCAGAGCACTTAAAAGGCCAGTTACTTCATGTAAATCGTGAGCTGAGCTCCTCAGAAAGGCTTTCTAGCAAAGCTATGGCTCTACGCTGAACACAGATATGTGGCTTTCACACAACTGACACCTGCAACAAAAGCGATAGCCAACTTGTGTTATCAAAACATTTCTGAGACAAATACCTCCTAGGGATCAGAGGGACAGAAAACCCAAAGCATTAATTCTGGCTGTGAGTTTTCTGGGTCTCAGAATTATTATTCTGTAAGGGTGCTTTCCATTCTGAGATCTCATTATTTATTAATCTTAACTGATCAATCATTACAACATCTTAATACTATGATGGACAAGTACTGTAAGACTGCAAAAAAATACAACTGAAGTAGGAGTGAAGAGAAATTCCTTTTCTGCTATGATTTCAGAAATTGTTTCCTGGGTTGACATGAGCACTAAGACAAAGAGACATACTTTGTCTTTATTAGAAGTACATTTTTTTGAATCCCTGTCATAGCACTGCAGCGTATCCTTATAAGACTGTTTTTAGCCAATGGCATGGGTTATATCAGGTGTTAGTTTCATCTTCATTTTCTTTAAACTGGATGATTTTTTACCATAAGGATTCCAAAGAAGTCTGTTCACATTATAACAAATGTCAGTGAACATCCATGAGTCACTGCTCATTTGCTCAGGCTATTGGCCTCTGGTTATCTCAGCTCTTGACATATTAGCCACATGAAAATATATGCTCCCATTCCTAATGCATTTCTAGAAACACATCTCTATCTGACTCTTCTGGTTACCAATCTCACGTCTCATTCGGTAGCTTCTTAAAAATTATGGGAATTACAGAAACAAGGTTTTTTTCTCATAGAGAGTATATTTAAACCCTTCTGCTTTAATCCAGAACAAGCCAAAAGAAAGGCAGAACTAGCTGAGATTTACAAAAACATACCTGAAATAAACATTCTGCCTTTTTTGTGTCTATAGCCAGAAGGGTAAGAAAACAGATGGGATAAACCTATGTATTTACTTTAAATTTCATTCAATATTCAAGGTACTCCAAAACAAGGGAAACAAGCTGTGCCATATTTTTTAATTCTTGTTCTGTCTGAAATTTCTGGTTTAAGAACCAGGTTGAATGAATGCATGAAACTCTAACTTGCATGACATGTTGTCACACTCCCCTCTTGGTTTCCTTCAATGCCATTGACTGTAATCTCTGGTTCATGAACAGTCTAGAATTTGACCTTTCACAACATGGAAAATGTAACACATAGCTGTTGCTATTTTTCCTTTGAAAGGCAGGATTTTATGTTTTCTGTTGTACTCTTTCATGTATAACCATCACGCTTTATTTCCCCTGATCATAACTGAGTATACTGAATTGCTGTTTTCCATCAGATTTGCAACAGGCACAGAAAAGTCTTCTTGATTCCCAGTACATGTAAATAGACTGGGTGTAGGGAAAATATTTTGAAGTGTAAGAAAGGCATTTTATTTTAAGAATAGATGACTCGGAGAACATGATTAACTTTTTTGTTTTGTTTGTCCATGCTCATCATGAAGAAAAAGGGGGGAAAAAGTGTAAAGAAAAATTTAAGTCAAAATCTGGATGTGAACTGAGATTAGTTCATAGTCAACTTGTGCTTAGATTTCTGATTTCTAAGTAAAACTCTGCCACAAATGCTGTCACCATATGCTTCTAATCACTCATCCTAAACTGTATTCAGAATTACCCACACATGCACTATGTACAGCAAATCCTCCTGTTTAGACACTGCTGTGGAACTTTGAACAAACTTTATTTCATTTAAGATCACTTAAGAAGGCTGGATGTCCACAAGTCCATGGGTCCGGATGGGATACACCCGAGAGTGCTGAGTGAGCTGGCAGAAGTCATTGCAGGGTCACTCTCCATCATGTTTGAGAGGTCCTGGAGAACAGGCGAGGTGCCCGAGGACTGGAGGAAGGCCAATGTCATCCCAGTCTACAAAAAGGGAAAGAAGCAGAACCCGGGAAACTACAGACCAGTCAGCCTCACCTCCATCCCTGGAAAGGTGATGGAACGCCTCATCCTGAGTGTCATCTCAGAGCATATGGAGGAAAAGAAAGCTATCAGGAGTAGTCAACATGGATTTCCCAAGGGGAAGTCATGTCAGACTAACCTGATAACCTTCTATGATGTCATGACTGGTTGGATAGATGAGAAGAGGGGAGTGGATGTTGTCTACCTTGACTTCAGCAAGGCTTTTGACACTGTCTCCCACAGCATCCTCATAGGCAAGCTTAGGAAGTGTGGGTTAGATGAATGGACAGCTAAGTGGATTGAAAACTGGCTAAAAGATAAGACCTGGAGGGTTGTGATTAGGGGCACGGAATCCAGCTGGAAGTCTGTAACAAGTGGTGTTCCCCAGGAGTCAGTACTGGCTCCACTCCTCTTCAATATATTAATCAATGATCTGGACGAAAGGTTGGAATGTACCCTCAGCAAGTTTGTGGATGACACAAGACTAGGAGGGGTGGTTGACACCCCAGAAGGTTGTGCCACCATCCAGAGACACATGGACAGGCTGGAAAGATGGGCCAAGAGAAACCTAATGAAATTTAACAAAGGCAAGTGCAGTGTGCTGCACCTGGGGAGAAATAACCCTCTGCACCAGTACAGGTTGGGGGCTGACCTGCTGGAGAGCAGCTCTGAGGAGAAAGACCTGGGAGTCTTGGTGGACAACAGGATGACCATGAGCCAGCAATGTGCCCTTGTAGCCCAGAAGGCCAATGGCATCCTGGGGTGCATCAAGAAGAGCGTGGCCAGCAGGTCGAGAGAGGTTATCCTGCCCCTCTACTCTGCCATGGTGAGACCCCATCTGGAGTACTGTCTCCAGTTCTGGGCTCCTCAGTTCAAGAAGGACAGGGAACTGGTGGAGACAGTACAGCAGAGGGCTACAAAGATGATTAGTGGCCTGAAGCATCTCTCTTATGAGGAAAGGCTGAGGGACTTGGGTCTTTTTAGTCTTGAGAAGAGAAAACTTAGGGGGAATCTGATCAATGCATCCAAATACTTAAAGGGAGGGTGTCAGGAGGATGGGGCTGGTCTTTTCTCAGTGGTGCCCAGTGACAGGACAAGAAGAAATGGGCACAATCTTGAGTATAAGAAGTTCCACCTAAACATGAGGAGGAACTTCTTTACTGTGAGAGTGGTAGAGCACTGGAACAGGCT
>JAOQGH010000019.1:71841444-71886516 GCA_025769975.1 Gallinago jamesoni | reverse complement strand
TACTGTGAGAGTGGTAGAGCACTGGAACAGGCTGCCCAGAGAGGTGGTGGAGTCTCCTTCTCTGGAGACATTCAAAATCCGCCTGGACAAGTTCCTGAGCAACATGCTCTAGGTAGACCTAGACGGTCTCCAGAGGTACCTTCCAACCCCATATGATTCTATGATTCTATTATTTACGTTTGAACATATTTTCCATGTATACCCTGGGTTCACCTGCCTCCAAACAGGGAGATGTTTCATTAGCAGGGACACGATCCCAAAGCAAGCAAGGTGGCAGACGATAGAGCAGTCATGCCCGGGAACCTCAGATGTGGACACATGTGAGGTTCCCTGGCACTTCACAGAGATATATACATCTTGTCTCCAAATCCTTACGCTGCCCACACGATGGTCAGGAGTCTCAGGGAAGACTTGAGCACTGTGGCAAGTAACCACAAGTTACTGCATCCTTATTCTTCCCTTCTTCTCATTCGCCTTCCCAACCGTAAAGCCCTATTTGTGATCAATGGTAATTAGCAAGACCACACTTTCAGTTGTCCTTTTTCAAACCAAATTGTGGCCATCTTTTGTCAACCACCTAATCGTAATCTTTTTCATGGTCAGGAGAAAAAACAGACCTGTGTGGTTAAAGTACTGGCTGGGAATTGGATTTTATGTAGATTTACTGCATAACTGTGAGGAATTCACTTGCTTACTAACCATGAAGTTCTTGTCTACCAGAGACGTCAGAAGCAAATACGTAACAGGTTATTACAGGTTATTTTAGGGCCCACTTGTTTAGATTTTACAAAATCTAATCAGCATAATGATATGCTCTTGAAGCAAAGACCATAATTCGGACAGGAGGAAAAGAAATACACTTGTTTTATTATAATAATAAAATTGGTTTGTCCCTGGAACTGTGCAAGATGCAAACAATGTTGAATTATTGTGGGTCCAAAACCATACTATTTCTTGGAGAGAAAATGAAATTATTAGGTAAGCTTCATTATTCAAGATTGAAAAAGCAACAGGAAAAGTAAAACTGGAATTATAAGAAAATTTTCAAAATAACTGTTGTTTGAATACTGCAGAATGTCATTAACTTCAAAAGTCAGGATTTTCCTGGAATGAATGGTGTGCCAATTGTATGATATCAGTTAAAACAGAGTGGTATGGCAGTAGTTACCTAGGGGTCTGGTATTCTATGTTTTCTTTGCCATGTTGCTGGTGCTGGCAGGGTTATAAAATCTGAATTCTTTCCTTGTTTTCCCCCTCAGAGATCTGTATGGAGCTGCTAGGAGTAGTCTTTGACAGTTGTGTCCCATTTGTTTCTGAATTCTTTTACTCAGCCTGACCATTTCCACCGCTGCACCAGCACCTGGGGAAGCTCTACTATCAGTGTGGTTTTCTTTCCAACACACAGCCTTCTTGTTCTTCAGTGCTGCTGTGAAGAACAACACTCAGTTGGAGCATCCCTGCTGACTTTTGAGAAGATGGGACAGAGTAAGAAAGACATCTTTGCTGCGTGACAGGTACTTGCATGATAGGTGTGATTTGGACCACAGACTCCCCAGGGCTCCATTCAATTCAGCGCTACCTTCTCCAGGTGCCAGCACCAGAGATGGGTTTTATGCAGCTCAGCACTTCAATCTTCTCACCTCCTGCCTATTCCTATACTCAGCAGGGTGCAAGGCTGCAGCACTAACAAGAACGCATGTTTGCATGTGCTTATGCCTTTCTCATCTCAAAAGTTCTTCATTCCTTGCTCTGTGTGCTGCAGAGAAAGTCTCCTATGATTGAGAGCTTCTCTATATACACTTAAACATTGTTAGGAAGCCAGTGCTTGTTAAAAGCTAACCAAAAAAACAAAAGTTTGGCATTAAAACAGTGACTAGAAGACAGCAGAGATTTTTCTTAGATGTGCTAATATTTGACTGCTTTGCAAATTAGCATCCTGGGCAATTGTTCCTAGGCAAGGACGGGAATATTTAGTAGCAATTTTACGGAGCCTGTAGTATCTGGGGTGGCTTAAAATACATTTGGCTGGCTATTGGCTGCCTTGCCCAACCAGCAGCTCAGGAAAAAGTGTAGTGAATCATCACTTAAGTCAATGCATTCAGATGCAATCTTATTCTGTAATGTCCTTGCATGTTTACTCAGCACAGTCTAAGGGATGTTAGAATTTTGCCATAAAAATATGTGGAATTGTCCTGTCATGTTCCAAGACAGTTTTAATTATATTAATTGCATCTCTTCCCTCTTTTGGTTTAACCCCAGCCTGTAACTAGGACGATGCAGCCGTTCTCTTACGCTCCCCAAGGCATGACGTGAGAGAGAATCAGAAGATAGAGAGTGAGAAAACTCATGGGTTGAGGCTAAGACAGTTTAATAAGTGAAGTAAAAGTCACACATGCAAGCAAAACAAAAAAAAAATGGAACTCGTTCACTATTTCCCAGTTCAGCCATGTCCA
Source organism: Gallinago jamesoni (assembly GCA_025769975.1). NCBI lineage: Eukaryota > Metazoa > Chordata > Aves > Charadriiformes > Scolopacidae > Gallinago > Gallinago jamesoni. The sequence goes on along the minus strand of JAOQGH010000019.1, from coordinate 71,884,063 downwards.
GGAAAGAAGGGGTCCATCTTGGTAATGGTTACTTGGGAAGATAAATGTCATAACTCTGAACATCTCCCCTTCCTTCTTCTTCCCCTAGCTTTATATAATGAGCATGATGTCCCATGGTATGGAATATTGCTTTGGTCTGTTGGGATCAGCTGTCCCAGCCCATAAAACCATCCTGTTTTTACAGTGCTCTCAAGTAATAAGGGGCAAGAAACATGTGTACAATGGAAAATTAGAGAGGTGGCCCATGTTTCCAAAAATAATTATACGATACCAGGCAGTGCAGAATATTAGGAGGGAGATAGACAAAACGCATTGTAGTAATTTACTGTTCACTTTTAATAAAGGAGATTCTAATCTTAAAAGATGTTTTGTCCTCTGAAACAAGCTGCTCTGGGTCTTTCATAACTTGAATTTGTTATGGTAGCGATTATTATCACTATATTAGTAATGTTTTCAAACCCCTTTTCTCATCTGTGTTTAAACATGTGAATTCTCTTGAATCTCAAGCAAAGCACAAAATATCCAGTTTCCCCTGTGAAATATTCGTGTTATGGGTTAGAAAACACAAAAAACCTAAACACCTGTACAGGAGGGATCATAAACTTGGACTTATAACCACATTGTAACAAACACAGGGAAAAATAAATGGATCAGTAAAGAAACAACAACAAAATCTCCCTAAGAAAAGGGGTCAAACTTTCAGCTAATGTGAATTGCAGCTGCATTAATGTCAATGGATCTATGCCTGTGCACACCAGCAGAAAATACGGTTCCTGATTTCAGCTCCTCCTGGAGAGGGCCATATGGTAAGCCTTCACATGACTGAGTCCTCTTCAGAAATGAACGATTGTGTTTAGCTAACTTTATACGTACGAGTTTCCTGTCTGTGACTTGAGTAACATCCATGAATAATTCATGATGGAAAATTACAGTTTTACAGTGCTTGTCCATCATTTTACCACCAGGGTTGTACTCAGCACACTCGTATAATATTACTTCTAGAGAGTGAAGTCAGGCAAGGCAACATACCTCTCATGTAAGAAGTAATTGTTTGGGTAACACCTGATGTCTGCAATGTCTGCCTTTCTCATAAATGTGCTCATATTTCCTTGAATTTTGGCAACACAGTAAAAGACAAAAGATTGAGAATGAAGACAAGGACGCCAGACCCAGCTGACTTTCATTAAACTTTTCATGTGCAGAGGTATTCAGCAAAGTACCTGCAGAGCCTTCAGCTGCAGCAATAGTGCAGGCAGGTGTGAAGGAGACCAATGTGTCACCCCCCTGCCCAGACATCTACCAGCCTTAATGGAAGCTGAAATAACAAAGGCCAGAGCCTGGTCAGAACTCACAATCCCTTTGCTAAGCATGAAGAGACGTGGCATGTCAGTAGCAGAGACTCAGGACCAGATCCCACTGCTCTAATACATTCCATTGGCACACGACAGCCATTAATCCACTATACGTGCAATTCAATTCATGCATAGCTTTTTAGCATGGTGAATACAACATATTGTCACCTAAATTGTCTAAGAGACATTTTATGCCTGTTCTTTCTCATCGTCAAGATCACCTATAACACAGGACAAAGGACAACACTGCCCACAGGGCTTCCTCTTTGCAAAAGATATCACTTATTTCACTCAATTAATTACAGCAGACAGCCTGATTCTTAGGGCATAGGCTTTTAGACAAAATGCAGCAGTGTTCTTCCTCTTTAATTGCAGAGCATGCCATTCCTCTGGTATCTATCACTTTTCTCTCTTTCGTACTGTTACCACAGGGTATCCATAAACCTCTTCTTTGGCTAAGTCAGTATGCTTATTCTGAACTTTCGACTGCAGCCGTGTTGCTGCTTGTCAGTTCACAAAAATCAAGCTTTGCCAATGTGCTATATAACTTCAAAGTGATAATTTTTTGATTGTGTTGTTGTTTGGGGTTCTTTTCCTCTTCTAAGATATTGGCCTTTTCAGCAAAAGTACAATTTTTCAAAATCAATTAGTAATTTTGGACTCTCCATTTTAGTGCTTCCTGCATCAGGTATATCAATATTACCTCATTTTCTGAAAGAGCTCAGTATTCAACCTTGGAAAACTGGACCTCCAGGACAACTAGTCACTAATCCTTAGTTCTTGTTTTAGTCCCTAGCCACTCAGCCACAAAGCTCTTATTCAGAGAGAGAGAGAAAGCATCTGGATTTGTTTCTTTAATGACATATTCATTTACTCATCAAAGAAAAAAAGATGTGAATCAAGACAGGAGGAAAAACAAGTAGCAGCAATGAACTGTGAGTCAGACTATACTGAGCCTGAGAGGAATGACTGTCTGGAATTGGGGGTCCACTAAATCTAATCCATCAGAGATTGATGAAGAACACCCTCATTATTGCCTACAGGAATTTTTCTAAAAGGACTTCAATCCAAAATTCAGATTTGAGAAGGAGGAGGAAGTTGGTGAGTCATACAGTTTTAATAAATCAACTTTCACTGTGACTTTGTAGGATGATCTTACTTTCTCTTGCTTTGAATTAATGAAAGGAACTCAACTATCCTTGACAACGGCCTGTTAGGACTCTAAGATATACCTTTTTTATCCAAGATATACATTTTTTATCCAAGATCTTTAAAAATTACCATCTATTTTGCATTATTCAGACAAATTAAACTTTGGTAGACTGCTCCTTTTCAAAAGTAACCTGCAAAGCGTTTTGTATGTCTGGATCTGTGTGCTGGAGACCCTGGAGTACCAACCATCATGAAAAGCAAGAGTCTCTCCCTGAGCCTGACCTTCAAGGAAGAGCTGATAATCAGAGATCACCATCCTTTGCCTCCAGTTGCAAATGTTCAACAAGGCAAAATATCAGAGAGAAAAACAGATGTCATGAGAGACACGGGTATTACAAAAATTCTTTGCAATAGCCAGGAGGATTTCATCCCCAACAAACAGTCCTGGGAAATCACCAACTGGTAGATCATCTCCAGAAGAACTAGTAAGAAACTGACAGTGTGTTTGAAGCAGACGCTCTTGGTATTAATAGACAAACTCCTACTTCCACCTGTCAAGTCAGGACCCAATGTGGAGGAAACAAGGGTGCCCCAAAGAAACTCAGATGAGACGTTTACAGAATAGTGAAGGGCCTATGAAGGAAATGGAAAATAGGGAGAATTGGAAGAATTGTAGAACTCCAGCCCTGAAAGCTGGAGCTGTTGTGAGAACAATGAAGGAATGCACTTCCTTCAAAATTTTCAAGAAAGACAATTATTGTGATTATCTTTGAAGGCTGTATAACAGCTTATGGACCAAAATTCATGGTGAATAATATACTCTTAAAACACTTTTTGATTCTTTTTGAAGGACGTAGTCTCTCTCAGCTACCCTTATTAAGATAGTTCTTCAAAATTGTAATGCCAATGATAAATGTTCTCCTGCAGAAGCTTCAGGTTGATGAGATCCAGGTAAAGCACAATTAAAGGACCCTTACCACATTTTATTTGCATCTTCTTATCAGCAGGCATTGACTAAATTAGATCTTCAGGTAATTCCACTCAATTTCAATGAATTTTTTTTTAATTTTATTTTTTTAGAGTTGGAAGGGACCATAGAGATTATCCAACTCCCCTGCTGAAGCAGGATTGCCTAGAGCATGTTAGAGCATGTTACTCAGGAATGCATACAGGCAGGTCTTCAAAATCTCCAAAGAAGGGGACTCCACAGCCCCCCTGGGAAGCCTGTTCCAGGGCTCTGTCACCCTCACCGTGAAGAAGTTTTCCTCATATTTGAATGGAACCTCCTATGTTCCAACTTGACCATGCCAAGATTTTTTTTTATTATGAACATCCCAATTAGAAAACTCCATCTTTAAAATAAGTTCAGTTCCTGCAAAAATGTCTGGCTCAACAGATCAAAAAGATTTATGCATAGAAGCATAAGCTAGTTTCTCTTATTCAGAAAGTTTTATTCAGAAGAAAATTATGTTCAGAATCTGTTTTATCTGTTATATTAGGTATAAATCAAATTAGTTTATTAATTTCCATTGCTGGATATCTTTATAACATTGAACTAGCAGAAGCCAAACAGAGCTTTACAATGATATACCTACAAAGGGTTGAAATTTCTACTGAGAAAGGATACGTTATCCCTGTTAAAGGGAGGAAACAGGATCTGATATCCTGTTCATTCGCAATTTCCAAAAGAACAGCTCAGATAATAAAATAAAGGCCAAGTAGTTAGTCAAGGCTCTATGCAAATTATAACATAATAAATTTCCAAACTCCCTTGTTTTATAGTTTAGAAGATAAAAATTGAGGAATCCTTGCATAAAATCAGAAAGGAGATGAAAACTGATACAAACAAACTACATGAGTGGCTTTTCAAAAGTTGCCCTCAGACTGGAAAAGGAATCTCACTTCATATCTCATTATCATGATAGTCAAAGTAACTAAAACAATTTTAAAAGATGCCAAAACCCTATTCCCTGTATAGAGGAGCCAAAACAGACCATGACTAAAGGCTTTTGAAAATCCTTCTTCTGCACATCTCCTCTCACTGTGTGGTGTAAAGGGAGAGGTGGATTGAAGTCAACAGGACTATTCATGTTCCCAGTTATGCACCTGGATAAGCACCTGGATGAACTGAGACTTCACAGTTTAGCCATGATGAAATCAGTTCTGATTGGTATTCCTTGCCTATGAAATACACATAACCCTGTCTATTCCAGGTCCTGAAAAAGCTGAATTTACTCAAACAACAAAGGTGAATCTAACTTGTAGAAGAAGCCAAACTTATATATGTATGTTTAGGAGACTTCTAATTCCACTACTGAGCAAGCCTAATCCACCTGTCAAACAGTAACTCTTCCAGGACTATCTGTGCTTGTGGTTAGAAAAGGACTAAAGTATTAAGCAATATCTCATATAGGGTGGGCAGAAACAGAGCATTAAACAAATATATAGGTTTCTTGTAAAGAACAAGTCTTGGAAGTTTGTAGGTTTTCTCTTTTTTTTCCTGAAAATGAAATCAAACCCACCATCCTAGCCAGATGGATAATATCTGCCCACTGTTTCCCAGGAACCTCCCTCCAGCCACCAGGACCTTCCCAAACCAACAAAGCAACTGCACAAGGATATCACCAAACTGCCTCAATGCCTTTGGGTGCATCCTTCTGCTCCCACGGAACCAGGGTAGTTATTCCTCTCTCGGGTTTACTCTCTTTCCCCTGGAGCTAAAACCACTGGTCTTCCCATGGTGACTGTGACCAAGGCTGCCCTCTACCCATAATTCTTTGCCTTGCTAAAATCCAAGGATACAACATCCATGGCTCTTTCCTTATCACTAGAGCCAAACATCTCAGAAAAAAAAAAAGGCAGTCAGGGTGGTCCAGCATGATTTGCTTCATATTTGCAAACTTGCTGTTGCCCAAAAGTTAGCTTGGGGAAAAATATCAGTATTCCAGCCTTCTTCAATGGTAATGACCTTGCCCTTTTTTTTTCTCATTTCTTTGTATTTCATTTCCTTTTTGATTATAAGCCAATGTCTTCTCTCAGTATTTCACCTTGATTCGTGAACTTGTGTGCGGAGTTCCATTTTTAGATTAGGTGTTGAATGCCATCCCTTAGCTACTCTGAAGGTAACTGAAAGAGTTAGAGCTCTGCTTTAATAGTGAAATGTTCAGGTTCAGAAAAGAAAAAGGTTAAAAAAAAAAGATCTTCTAATATACGACTGCTACACATATTCCATAACTCGGAGCTCCCTCCATAAACTGCCAGAAATTAAATAAGAAAAGTTTTAGTAAAATAAAAACTAAACTAAACCCCAAACTCCTTCCAATGTCCAACACACATGCTCTTCTCAGTACTATGTTCCAGAAGCTCTGATATTTTAAAATATTCATCTGTTATGAAATTCCACAGGTTAATATCGACATTCTTCATCTGGGTGTCTGAAAGTTGACTTTTAAGTAAAAATCTCTTAACAGTTGGAAGGGATTCTAGCAATTTCAGAAGTTCTGGAAAGATGTAAAGTTCTCTCAGGGTTTAAGTACTTAACAGTAAATTCAAAGTGCTGCCTCTTCACACTCCCAGGTGCGTAAATTTTTATTCTAATCTTTAAACTCAAGGTATTCTGGTCTTATGACAAACCCTAAAAGCATAAAGTAAGTGCAATGTGTAGATCAGTGTAATGCTAGCATTTGCAGTTCTTCTGTTGCTCCTAAAGCACTGTCCCTATAAATCATACTACTGCAGAGTCATCATTCCTCTAATTAATTGGCCTATTAACTAGGCCTATCCAGATTAAACAACTCAAAATCCTCTGTTGCCTCTCTGCAGTGAGGGAGAATATCTTGGCAATGCCAATACTAACACATGTCTGGCATTGGTCAGTTCCATGAAACTGAAGTTTAAAAAAAAATAATTTAATGGAGATACTGTTATGGAGGATCCCAGTTCAGTCCTTGTCATCATGGGTGGGTGACAGTCAGCCAGGATGTGAGAGCTGCATAAGCACCTTGGGCACCTTTGGGAATTTGATCCTCAGCCCCTTGAATGACCCAGCACAAGGACATCTCCCTCCTCCAAAATAACATGGAGTGGGAGAAACACATTCAACCCATGCAATTCGTCCGTTGCAGAAAAGGCTGTTAAACTGTGAAGATCAGCAGAGAGGCAATGAGAAAAAAAAAAAAATAAGGAAAGCTACTGGGGTCTTAAAGAAGACTCAGATAGCATGGGGAAAATCGCTTAGATAAGCTTAAACATGTCCCAGAATAGGCTTGAAATAAATAATTTTTACAACAGGAGTACATTCTTTTGCCATTTTGTAAGTTAATGGGCTTGGGATTGATTTTGCTCATGTGCCTTTTATGTCTAACACAATGTGTTAGTAGACTAAAAATATGTTTTGTATGGTGTGTTTCAGACACAAAAATACTCCAGGACTTTTCAGGCATACTTCACACAGCTGCAAAAATTGAGAGAGCACATTCTCGTTTGTGCAGCTTCACTCTCAAGTCACTTGGAGCAGAAGTACTAACTTGCTTCAGGTTTGCAGAGTGGCAGAGAGATGATACATGAGTTTCAGAATAGACATAAAAAGAGACATTACTGTCTGAGGGGAGACTACTGCTGGTTCTTGGCAGGGGCAGAAGATTTTAAGTCAAAGTACTAAAAGATCTTAGACTGTGGAGATGCATACAATAACAGAAAAAGTGCAGAAAGGGAAAGAAACACAGAATCATAGAATGGTGCAGGTTGGAAGGGACTTTAAAGGTCACTGAGTTCCAGCCCCCCTGCTTTGGGCAGGGACACCTCCCGCTAGACCAGGTTGCTCAAAGCCTCATCCAAACTGGTCTTGAAAGAAGCAGAAGAGAATGAAACAACAGGCTGACAAGCTCAGCTACAGCAAGTCTCTATTGTGTTTTGAAAATATATACGGACATACTTTTTCTTAAGTGAGGAAATATTTGACCATCCCCACCCCCCAAGGCGCTACTAGGTTCATCAGAGCTGGGGCAACAGTAAGGTGATATTCGGAAATGGCTATGAAACAAGTGTACTGTGATTGACAGATTGATTGATTGATTGATTGATTGATCGATTGATTGATTGTTTGGTTAATGGACTTCCTTACTTAGGTTGTATCACTGATCTGATTTCCATCACTGAACTCCAAAATCTAAATGTCATGTTCAGACAGCTAGATGGAAAGAACTCAGTGAACCCAGATGACTGTAGCAGCAGGAGATAAAAACATAACCACCAGCAGACAGCAAAACCACATATTGTATTTCTATGGGAAGGGTACAAAAAAGCATGGATCAGGGGATGAGTGAGGTTTTTATTATTTCGGGTTTTTGTCTTGCCTTTCTCTGAGGAATTGTCATGTGGAACTTATCAAGGACAAAACCAAAAAGATTCTATAGAAATTCAACAAATTCTATAAAAGTGGTTTTAGACATATTTGTGGGGTTTTAACATAACTTTTCTTTGGGCCACATGAACGCATATCAAGACAACAGAGTGACTGAATCGGATAACTGGGCATTCACCAGGGAGTCAACACCAGCTACTCCATGGCACTACCTTAAGGAAGCCGTTACAATTAGGAAACTTCTGGTCTAAGAGCAACTTTAACTGCCATAATGGGTTTGGCTCAAGGTCATCATCCTCAGACTCTTGTCTTTTAAAATCTTCACATCAGTGAGAATCTTCAACTGAGATAGCACTCTTCAGCAGAGTCAACGGACATTTGACCCTGCACACCAACAACAAGGCATGGTGGCTCTCAGTAGTCCTGCTTCCCTCTATAACCCAGGCTAGTTTAGCACCCTCTGCATGCCTTCGGTCCCCTCCTTCCCTTGTGCCAGGGTTTCTTCAGGTGGAGAATACACAGTGTGAGGCACCATGAGCACCCAGCTCATCCTCGGCTGCAAGAGCCCTGCCTTCCCTGAAAGCACCATCTATTTTATCCATGATGTTACTGTCTGCCCTATGAAAACCTGCAGTAGGAAGACAGTTGACTTCTAAAGTTTTTAAGGCTTTCTTCTGAATCACTAACAAAAGTTATTATCTTTTCTAAACTACTGAACTTCACATGGACATAAAATATGTCTTCACTTTACTTATACCTGTTGACTTAATTAGAAAGCTGCCCTTTATCTAACACAAAGAAAAATGGCATTTAAAGCATTTCTAACTCATTTGGCTTTCTGTTCACTCATTAGCTGTACACATTTTTCACCTGTATTTTTCATTATTCTCAGTAAGTCTATTTTTACAAGAGTATTTTGACAACTTTTAAACTGCAAATGCTCACTGATTTTCTGGCAGCCCTCTGCAGAATTTTTAGCAGGATATGCTTCCCTGGCATGGCACCAGCAGAACTCAGTGTTTGCTCTTCCAGCAGTTTAACTCAGTGTATGAATATCTTTTGGGGGGGCTCTAATCTTTTAAATTACCCAGTCCTCAGCATGTGCAGCTAATTGGTACAATTATATTGACCTCTGTGGAGCAACCTCAAATAATGTCATAGATTTTCCCCACTTTGATAGCTATTCTGCCAGGACCCTGTTGTTATTACTAGTTAGTTCATTTGATCACAAGGCCTTCTGCTGAGATAATATGATGTGTTCAGTGTGATTAAATCGTTACTACACTCATACACTTATTCCTCCCACAACTGATGACTTCTTCCTGGAACAGTCAAAGGGAGTCCAATTTCTACTGAATGCCTCTTGCTTTAGACTCATAAACTCATTTAGGTCTAATATTATATCAACATATGATCCATCTGCATCTAAGCTAACTTCAAACACAAGTTAATGAATTTAACCAAAGCGTCTGCCCTAAAAGCTTTCAGCAGATAATGTCAGAAACCTTCCAAATCACCACGGCTTTAACAAGTTTTGCCAGTTGACCTGGGAAGAACAGGCCAGTCACGGTCTTTGCTTTTCTTGACTCTTCAGTGTCTTCAATTTGCTGGGCAGAAAGGCACGTAGTCATATTCTTCTCCTGGTTTCCTTCAAGTAATGCCATTGACTGCAATCTCCGGCTCATGACCAGTCTAGAACTGGGCGTTTCTCAACACAGAAAATGCAACATGCAACTTGTTCTACAAACGTAGCTCCTCCTTTGTTTAAAATACTGTCAACATATACACTGTTTCACCTATTCTACTGTTTCATGCAAGAGTAATAACACAGACATCTCAATCTCGAGTTATGTCATTTACCTTTTATTCCAAATTTGTGACAAGTTTTACAGAGAAATTAAAGGACCGAGCAAGGAACAAACACCATTGTTTTAAATAAAAATGTGGGGTTTTTTAAAAAATTATTTATTTAAACCAGTCTGGAGAACTGCATAAAAACACACATATTATAGTCTGAATAGCTCTTATTTTGGATTAAGATTTTTCCCTGGGTGTTTGGCACAACTTTAAACCAGTTGCTATGTTAGACCAAAGAGGTTCAACTCCTTCCTGTAGACAGGTTTAGCCCCTTGACAAACTTGTATTGCTCTGTATCAGCTATGGGTTGTTAACAAGCCAGGGACAGCACATCTAGCCCAATAATTTTTAGGGTTTTTTTAACTATTATTAGTCATTGGTGAATAATTCATAGCTACCTTAGTGACTCTTGTTTCTTTTTCTGTTCCGCGATCAACCTATGCTTCTTTCTGGAATATTTGTTGCTCCTCAAATTATTTGCCAAATGTAGTCTCACCTTGTAGATTTATCAAAAGCGGATTCTTGTAAGTAGTTGATAGACAGAATTGAAATGCATGACAGGTTGCATCAGTCCTACAGAGCTAAGGACAACTTTCTTATTCTTTAATTGTAAAACCACAACTGTAAGACACGGATTTGAGTTAGAACTCATTCATTTAATTAATCAAGTGGGGATTTATTTGGGGGACTAAGGGAATTTTAGCTTCTTTCTTCTTCCCGCTTTAACAACACATGATGCAATCATACAGCTTCCAACCAGTCAATGTAGTTTAGGACTCTTATCAGCCCTGAACTGATGAAATATATTGTTTATTTTTTTTACAAACATATTCAAAGAAATCCATTGTCCTTGTGGAATTTCATTTCCCTAATTTCCTATGTTATCTGCAGAAACAAAGCAAACCCAGGACAAAAATATTAAATTTATAAGTGTACATCATTTTAGGGGAAAAAGACATAGAATTCTCTCAGTTGGAGTAGCTGAACTCTGTTACTCCGGTAAACAAATGAGTGGCTTAATCAAAATCAGAAAGATTTCCTCAAAATACTATCTGCAGAAACCACCCACTATTTTTAGTAGCCTTGGATCATATCAGCTTGTCATGAGGCTGTTCGATATTGGAATTCAATCCCTTATTCCAGACAAATTTTCTTTAAGTCACATCAGACGCTTTTTTTTTAGTGCAGTAGATTCATTTCTGGTTTTGTCTTCTCCTTGTCTTCTACTCCTAGCCAAACCAAGCAGTTATGTACTCCCAGCTTAAAGTTCCACATGAGATATTCCCCATGGCTGGGTAACATTTTGGAACATTTAAGTGATGTATGGAGCTAAGATACAGTTCTGCTTTCCTCCCTACATACTTATTCAGCTTCAGTTTATGAACATTTTGTGTGCATGTGGCAAACATTTCAGTTTGCTATTGAAGATGACCCCTCCATGGCAAAAATGACTCTGAGATTCTAGAATATCTTTCCTGTTTATATTGAAATTCATCAGCTAAAATAGTATCTTTCCAAGGAGTTTCCTGTTGCCTGCAGAAAAAGTCTGAGGTAGGAGCCACCACGCACTTTAAATTTGATCTGCATTCCAAACAGACACCAACATTTTCATTTCTCTTCAGCCTTTGTTAGCCATAAACATACTTTTGCCATCAAAAGTAGGGGCAGCCAATGCCCAGGTTGCCAGCTGTTAATGTCACTGAGGCACTATCAGAAATGTCCCTCCTGCTCTGGTTGCATAGTCCCTACTCCACCAGAAATCCCACTGAGGTCAATTTGCCGGGGGCAAGCAGTGCACAGATTCAGCAGTGGCAGCATTTGGACTTCAGTGGTGGGTCTGAGCCTTATTACAAAAACTGAGCAAAAGACAGAGCATAATTTGGCTTCTCTAGAAGCAAGTGAGAGAAGTATGTAAGTACACTCTGCAGTTTATTTATTCATAGAGGCACGTGTTGTCTATTCCAGATTCCCTCTCCACTATCTTGATCACAAAGCTGCTCCACTGCAGAAATAACCAGGACAACTGCTTTCTTCTGGAGACCTCTCATCTAAACTGGCTACATGGTCATATTAGTCCAATCTACTTCTTACATAAAAATCATTTTAGTATACAGAAAACAAAAAGGCAAGCCATCTGAAGAGCCTTATTTAATAATTTGCCTTTCAAATATATTGGGCTGCTTTGCTTTCTTTTTCAGTATTTCTAATAAAAAGCAAAAATGCATTTTTTGCATTTTTGTTGAGGGACAGGAATGCACAAGGCTTCAGCCACAAAAAAAATCCCAAACCTAATTCATGTTCAATGTGTTATGATTATGTCTCAGTTTTTCATGCTCTGGGGTCTTTCCTGGAGATTTACACAACAGTGTTTAGCCACATCATCTGTAAGGATTACAGCTTCTAATTTGCTTATTGTCCAAGCTTGCAAACAAGAGAGAAAAACCTTGACTTTCTTCCTTCTCATCACAGAGTTCTTAGGTGTTTAAAGCAGCTCATCAAAAGGATGCTTCAAGTATCTTTGCTGGTGCAAAAGTGGTACTCTGTTTTCTCAGAGATGTTTCCTTCCCAGTAATACCTGTCTCCCTGCAATGGGCTAGAACACTGCTGGAGTCTGTATTAGATAGCAAGAAATTGAACTCTGTAAGGACTCGTGGAGTGTGTAACAGAGCTGGAAAGCACATCATAATTTTGAAGCCCAGGATTACATCATAAAACCTGGGCTATCTTTACTTGTTCTTTTCATAGGATATACCTATCCATTGCTACCCAGCACAGTGTTAAAAATCCTTGAGCTTCCTCCAAGACAGCCCATTTGTACGATGGGAATACTTTGACACTGGCATTAGCGCTTGGCAATTTCATGAGTGTGTTGTTAAAGGGAACTTGTGTTTTTAAAAATAGTCTTTATAAATATCAGACTTCATTTTTATTGAGCAGATGTGTGAATTCTTCGGTTCTTAGGCTGCTTCTGGAGCATGACGAAAACCATTTGTTATATGTACATCTGATTTAACTATTGCTTCTGCACTGCCTTACCAGGAGAGCATCCAGCATCACATTATTTAAAGGCTCCCTGGAACAAAAGCCACACATCCAGTTCATCTATTTTCTTCTAAAACCATGACCTTGGGTGAATGCCATTCTCACTTGTACTTTATCTCACGTGTCAGCATTTTACAGACATTTCCCTTCTGCCAGCTAATCTCCTATGTGAGCCTAATCCTGTCAAATTTCAGCATTATTTAGCCTTCTAAGGTATTTACTTGTGTCACACATTTTTTTCTGATATTATGTTGAAGGGTGCTTAATTGTAATTTAGACTATATTGCATCTTATACCCCTGCTGGGTAGCCTATTCCTGAGCTTGGATGCATAGGAAGAAGCTGCTGAATACCTCCTTGATACAGAAGAGTCTTATCTCCATTCACACATATGCTCTTATCAGGGTGTTTGACTGGGAAAGATAGGACAGCTGACACCTAGGACACCACCTACTGAAGCAAAGAGTAAGCAAGGTGTGTGATCTCTCCCAGGGCTTCCCCAAGTCATTATTAGTCCCTAGGCACAAGAGAGTGGGTTTTTATTTGGGGGGGGGGGGGGGTGTTGGGATTTGGATATTTTTTTTGGTCAGTATTGCATGTTCTTAAGGGACATTTCAACAAGAAGCATCTTTAAAGGAATCAATTATTTGTTACACGTGCACCCCACATACACATACACACATGCCAGTGAGATAATACTGTGCAGAAAAAGCAATTTCTTGCAGAGACCAGCAGCCTGCAGCTCAATATGACAACCACATAGGGCTCAACCAACAGGCATGGGTACCATACCTGCCTGGGGGCTAGAGAGCACACTGTGCAAACATAGACCCTGAGGATGTTTTTCCTTATGATAAAAGGAGATCTCCACAAGATCCACGGAGGAACTTCCATCTCTTTCAGGGTGGCATCATCAGGTGCGTCCCTGGGAAGCTGCATTTTCTGCTGTGCAGCTCCAGGCAGTGCCCGAAGGCACGAGTGAGCCCATGGACTTTCGGGACCGCAGTTGTCATGACGGTGGCTGGCAAAATGACTCCTACCCCAACTCAGTTTCGCTAGTACCAGAAATCCTTACTAAAGCCAATAATTTGAGTAAGGTCATCCCAGCTGCTTTGAGCGAGGGTTTGCAAAATTAGTTCTTTAAACAGCGAACAGAAGGGTTAAGCCCACGCTGCCTCTGCGCTGCTCGGAGGAGATGAGGCAATTTGCCAATTTTGCAGCCCTCAGTAAACTTGACAGAATTGTTTAGCTGGACAAATTGGGTGAATTATCTCTCACGCAGATGCTGTTGTGCCCTTTCCTTGGTTTGCTTATTCAGTCTTTCCTGTTTTTTACACCACCCTTGTAATTTAACTTTGTTAAGCACCCATGATTTCTCACGCCTCCCCCTCCCCTATTACTCCTACCCCTAAGTCAGAGGGAGCAGGATGGAAGGAACAGTAAAAACCATGTGAGCTTGCCACGGCCCTGCAGTATGGGGCTGCCCTTCTCATCCTGTGGAAACTGAAGACTTTGTCTGAAAGTTAAACAGTCTTTATTCATCTTTATTGAGCATTTACACCAAGTGGCCTTTTAAAGCCAACCACAGAAGTGCAAAGGTTGCACACAGCCTATAATAATTTAATATTTGCTGCAGAAGCATGGGGGAAATGATATAATGCAGAGGGCACCACAATGCCAGCAAAGCAGTATTGGCATTTTTTTCAAAACCATGGGTTTGCCCTGTGAGAAGGTGTTTTTCTGACCTCGCTGCTCAAATGACATTGATCTTGTTAACAATTTGGACACTGACTTCAAACAGGTTTTTTTCTCTTTTTTCTCTTTCCACCTCCCAAAATTTTCACAAATGTTCAACTGCCATCCTGGAATTAAGAAACAAATGCGCACAGGGAAAGCTGCATTAAATCCAGCACAGTCCTACAAAATTCAATGGAATGGTACCTTGTTTTCATGGGGGATGTCCTGAGCAGGGCTGTGATAGAGGATCTTCTACTACCTGGAAGAAAAATGGGGGAAGTACTTACCTGCCTGTTGACAAAAAGTTGGAAAAGAAATGGATGTACTCACAGTAATGACATACAAACACACTCACACATCACCCTAGGAGCCACTTCATTGTCTCTTCTCAAGGTGGAAGGTGGACAGCAGCAAGGATGACTTTTCTAACTCAGCAACTCCCTGAGGATGCTTGGATAGCACATTTCTGGCATATTGCATTTTTTGTTAGAGATTAAAGGGCCCTGGCCAGATCTCTCCTGTACCTTCAGCTTTGGAGTGGCCAGGCAGCTCTTTCCTGTGCAGTTTTACCCACCACAGTTTGAATCCAAGACTCAAAAAGGAGACTTTACATTCAGCCAACCCCCAGATTCCCAGATAACCATCCTCCTAAACTCAGGGTCTTCCTAACCTGGCTCTCTGTGCCACCCATCATGATGCTGTAAGCAGTCCTGTGTCCATTCTGGGATTACTGGAGCTGTTTTCATCACCATCATATTAACTATGAAGGAACAACACGGGAGATGTGACAACAGAATGGAAAAGACTTAAAAATAAAAAATAACTATAGGTAGAAACTTCAGGGAGTTACAGCCAGAGGCTTAGTACTCAACTGAGTCATTATGGTGCTTCTCAACTAGCTGTAGCTCTGACAAGAATTAATGTATCTCAAAGGTAAAAACTATGGGGAGAGCTATAAAAGGACCAGCAATGAGAAAAACACGACTAAGCATCAAACTCAAAATATATAGCATGAACAGAATATGTGGCAAGTGGGGATCTCATAAAGGTTTTATAGCTACTTGTTTGGGAAGCCATACGCCACCACCTCAGAAAAAAAGCAATAAAAGCGATCGATTGGATCACTCACATTAATGGAGAGAACAACACTTTCACCTGCAACTAAACTCTTCCTTCCTCATTCTGGAAATGGAAACAGGTCACACAGTGAGAGTATATTCTTGCCTACTTTAGTCACCTTTACACAGTTCCAGTGTTGGAAAGAGGATGCGACTGAATACTAGTCACTTATTTTTTTTCCACTTATAGGTACCTGGAATATCTTAAGATCTTCCAGTGGTAGCATCTGTTTCAGAGAGGAGACCACCAAAATCAAAGGGGCTGGTGGGCTGTGTCCCACCATCTGGCGATGTTACAAGATCGCCTGCCTCCTCTGCTATCCAAAGAGATATAAAGTGGTTCACCGCATGTTTTCCTCACTGACTCCTTCAGCATCCTCTGACAGTATCAGAGTTTCTCTGGATTTACATTGCCAGAAGAAACAAAGTAAGAGTTCTGTTTAGGGGGTGAGAACTGTCTCAGCCTCTTTTCTGAGGCAGCAAAGTAGCACAGAGCCCTTACTGGTGAAAATCAATTTGGCTTCAAAGTGGTAGTTTGGATTCGCCACCAGGCCTGCCCACAGGAGGGTATTTGCAGGCGTAGATCTGAGTAGCCAGTGCACTGCCAATTTACACCAGACGAGCACTATAAGTCACATGAAATTTTTCAAACCTAATACCCTACTTAGCATTCTTCATGCAGTTTTAGAGATCTGGAAGTATTTGCAAATTTCTTCTGGCTGGAAAAAGAGTGTGGAGGACAGAAAGTAAGGAACATTTACAACTTCTTTTTTTTCCCCTTAAAATGGTGATACAAATGAAAAACAGCATTTTGAAATGTTTGAAACTGCGTTTGGGTAAATTGGGGGACCTAAATGTAAACAAAAGCGTATTCCTATTCCATAATTCTTAAACTGTTAACCAAGAATGGTCTATTTTTCCCTAATTCTCATTTTTTAATAATGACTGTGAAAAAAAAAAAAAAATCATTCCAGGCTGACTCAAAATAACTCCCTCACCCTCTCCAAGGCTAATGAGATAGTGTGTGGTACCCTGCATCTCAGCTAGTGACTCGGGTGTTTTGAAAAATGTGAGCAGCTAAAAAAGGGGCAGATGAACATGAGTTTAAGCAATCTGGCTATCACGCTCTGGCAAGCCCAAGGAGCTTCTCCCTGAGAGCAAAGGGAGCAGAACAACACAGACATGAGCAGGAGGACAGCAATAACCTACTTCCAAATGAGCCAAGTTGTTCAGAGGGAACAAGCCTTGCAGAAGGTCGCTGTGAAACACGGAGGACAATTGTTCTGCAGCCCAGAAAGCAAACAAACCAACCCTACTTCAAAGAAATGACAACGAGCCAAGCAAGCGGAAAGACAGCAAGGGAAATACGAGTGGTGATTTTAATCACATTCCCCTTCTGCATTTTTCATTGCTGAAGGGTTTTCACCAGCCTTAACTGTGAGGCTCAGCCACTGATCAAGGATGAGTACTTTCTGTGGTCACCGTTCCCCAGCCATCAGTACCACCATCATTCCTGTGCTCACAGTCACACAAGGTGACAACCTGTTCAGAGGAGGTCCATCCACTTGCCCAAATCTGCCTGGTCTTATTCCAGCTGAATATTTAATGCAGGAGAAGAGCAGAGCGGACATTCTTACTGCAGGAACCACCATGAGAAAAGGAAAAAGGGGGGAGGAGAGTAGAAGGCAGCCAGTCCCCTGAGAGATGAAAATAGTCAGGAATCTGTCAAAAAGTTTATTCTGCCAGCAGGGTTGGAAGAAGGACTGCAGACACCTAAAAAGCAGGGTACAATTTATACACAGCAGTGTCCCATTCCTTTATTAGACTAAACCAATTGTGCTCTTTTCCACATGCATACTTATGCAAATAAAGCAGAAAAACTAATGACACAACTTTGCCAGTGTTATATGTATACACTTTCATGGGGTGTATATCCTTTTTCAGATCACTTTCTGAAAACATTCCAGCCTCTTACAGAGCAGCACTTAAGGATTTAAATGCCTTCTTAAAAAAAAAAAAAAAAAAAAAAGCCTGTGTTTAAGCACTTTGGTATACCAGGGGTATTGTAGAGAACTTTATTAACAAGAATATGTGAGCAAAGAATAAAAAACCCCACAAATTTGGAAGAAAAATCCATATTTTTTTTTTATAAATAATGAAGCTAAAAAGATAGCTTCAAGAGCTAGAGCCATTGGAGTGAAAATTACTACATTGCCTGCGGAGTTTGCCCACTCTGTGCAGCTCATGTTTCTAACTGTGACCACTGGCTAGGACTTGCTCAAAAATGAGCTCCAGACCAGGAATTATTTACAGCGGTAGCCTCAAGAGTGATACTGCATAATCACCAGAAAGAGCAGAGATTGCAATCTGGTCATAGATTCAATTATCCCCAAATGAAAAAAATAAAAAAGAATACAGAGATACTGAATTATTTCCCTTTATTAGTCAATTTCTTGTGCAATTTTCAGAGCTGTTTCAATAATGTTAGGTTACATTTTCTAAAACACTTGCTTTTTTAAACTAGTCTGACCTGTGCCCTAAAGCCAGAGAAAGATGCTCTCCCATAATGAAGCTTCAAATAAATAACAATTTAGGGCTGTCTGTCAAGACTCAGAAGAGCAACTGTTTCTTATCAAAATAATTCCTCCATGAAAACCAGCAATTACCTAACTGCGCAGCATGGAAGTTACACGCTTACCAGCTTTTTCCAAACCTGACAAAAAGAATGCAAATACAGATGACGCCTCTGGAGTTGAGCAGATCTCAAGTGAGCTAATTCTCACAACCTGAAAGCTCAACTCCTGTGATTTTGAGAGGAAAAAAATTTTTTTTTCTCTGCACTGTGTGAAATTGACTATATTCAAAGCCAGATCTCCCAGCCAATAATTCCTTATTGCTAACAGAGGAGACTCTGAGTACTTGTGTTAATATGATCCATTCCTTAAATAAAAACAAACAAACAAAAAAAAATGAGGCACAGGAGGAACCTGGTTTGATCTGAGAAGATACCAAGAAATAAAAAAGTGATTATAAGACAAGAAGAAATGGGGAAATAGGAAATTGTTTCTAACTCTTAAACATAGTACTAGCTCATCTTTACACGTAGCGGCTGGTACAATCAGTCTTGGCCCACAGACCACCACTCTGCCATGCATGGTCTTCCACCTAGGAACCAATTTTGCACATCAATTTAGAGGGAACAGTATGAGAACAACACTAGCTTTGCAGGTCACTTGGAAGAAGGTAGCAGCAGGTGGACATGAGGAGGTACCAACACGATGGGTTAGTTAAGGATGTAAGAGAGAGAGAAATATCAGCACAGCTGCGTAAGACCTCGATAAGACCTCATTTTGAAGACTGTGTATATCTCCAGTGACCTCCCCTCAAGAAAGATAAATTTAAATCAGAAAACATGCAGTTCAGATCTACTGGAGAGTAGCAGCCATCTCTTTTATACAGCATGATGAACAGGCTCTCTTTCTACACGGATTTTATGCATACCGAATGATGAAAAAGAAAGGGAGCATATGATGTTTCTTCATAAACAGCTCTGAAGGTAAATCTCAAAGAAAGGGGAAAGAAGGTTAATATTCAGAGGCGAAGAGCTCTTTAAGTGAAAGAATGAGGCTAGACACTAGGTCAGGGTAAACTGAAGAAGGGACCAAAAGATTTCTAACCACTCCAGGGGGGTGAAGGTCTCGGACTGTCCTTCATCACAGGACAGCAGACAGCAGGGAACGGCACTGCACTCCCACAGGGCTGAGCCAGCCAGGGAAAGGTGACAGGACCCCATCCCACAGGCAGAAAAATACATTCCATACCCCCGTGCCGGAAGGCAGCCTGCACCTCGCAGCCGGGGGTGGGGGGAGAGCCGTGAGGTTATTTCCCCTCAGAAGGGCAACGTGGCAGCGGGAGTGGGCTTCCTCTAGCACCCCGGAGACCGGAGCACCCTCTCACCCCCGGAGATCACGGAGCAGAGGCACCACGCTGAGGGTGTCACTGCCCCCATCGGAGCACTGAAGTCCCAGATTTTGGTGTTAGCGCGGCTCCCGGCTGCCCAGGGTTAAACGCAATTACCAGCACCGCGACTCGAGCGGGACCCTCCGCAGCCCCTCGCAGACACGCACACAAACGTGCCCATCTCTGCTCTGCCCCATTTTCCCTTAGCATAAGGGTGTTCTGCCGTAAACGCAATGTTACAAAGTGCCCGTGGCTTGCTGAGCCCCCGCACGCCGAACGCCCGTGGGGTTTGAAGCAGCGCGGCGTGAGAAAGGCACCGAGCGCAGCCAGCGCTCCGGAGAGAACGCTGCGGGGGGCGAGGGACACGGTTCCCCCCCTCCCCCCCAACAACCGAGGGGGCGAGGGGACACACGGCCGGGGACGGAGCGGTCAGGGGGTCTCTTCTCCAGCGCTGTGAGTGGGGCAGAGAGCCCCGACAACACCCGGGCAGAGAGGTTTCCGTCGGGGCTGTGCCGGGACGCTTCCCCCGGGGGAGCAAGCAGGCGGCGCGGAGGGAACGGGCGACCCCCACCCCCCACCCCGCGAAAACCCTCTTTCCTCTCCCCCCCGCCACCCCCCCCCGCCTCGGGGCTGCCCGCGGGGGCGGTGGCGGCGACTACAAGTCCCGGCTGCCCGGGGAGGAGCCGGTGCCGCTCGCCCTCCCTCCCGGTGGGAGCGCAGCGCAGCCCAGCGACCGCCCGCAGCCCCGCCGGCAGCCGCCGGCAACTTTTCTCGCCTCCGGAGCCGGGCAGGGGAAACGCACCGAGGGCTGCGGGGCTGGAAAGGGGGAAACCGGGCAGCGGGGCTTGCGAGGGTGCCGGAGAGCGGAGTGCGGTGCAGGGGGAGGGCAGGGGGGGTTGGAGGGGAAGTAGGGGGTGGGAGTCCCGCAAGGGAGGCGTGAAGGGGCGCGCAGGGCTGGGCTGGGGAAAGGGGAGCCGGGCTTGCCAGGCGTGCGAGGGAGCGGGGCTGCGGAGGGGCGGCTGCGGGGGGCCGTGCCGCTCCATCCCCGCAGGTCCGGGGGGGGGGCGGGCCTCCTCCCCCCACCCCCCCGCAGCATCCCAGCCCCGGGGCGTGGGCGCGGCGGCGGCCCCATGGGCGGCGGCGGGGGCGGCTCTGTGCGGGGGCCGCCCGCCGCGGCTGATGCCGCTGCCGGCCGCCCGCGGGGCGGCTGAGGCGGGCGGCGGGGCCGGGGCCGGGGGAGGCGGCGGCGGGCGGCTGCGGGCCATGTGTCGGCCGGGGGTGCGGGGTCTCCTGGGGCGGGCGTGCCTGCTGCTGCTGCCGCCCTGCGCCCTGGTGCTGGCGGCGGTGCCCGGCTCCGCGTCCCACCCGCAGCCCTGCCAGATCCTGCGGCGCATCGGGCACACCGTCAGGGTGGGGGCCACCCACCTGCAGCCCCGCGTCGCCGCCTGGCCCGGCGGGGAGGTGGCGAGCGGGCGGCGGGCGGGGGGTAGCCCCGAGGGGGGGAGCGCGGCGGGGCCGCGGGGCCGGCGGCCGGGGGTCGGCGGGGAACGGCGGCCGCCCCCCTCGCCCTCGCCGCGGGACGCGCTGCTACTCGCCGTGGCGAACCTGAACGGCGTGGCCGGGCTGCTGCCCTACAACCTGTCCCTGGAGGTGGTGATGGCGATCGAAGCGGGGCTAGGCGACCTGCCCCTCTTCCCCTTCTCTTCCCCCAGCGCCTCCTGGAGCAACGACCCCGTCTCCTTCCTGCAGAGCCTCTGCCACACCGTGGTGGTGCAGGGGGTCTCCGCCATCCTCGCCTTCCCGCAGAGCCGCGGGGAAATGCTGGAGCTGGACTTCATCTCGGCGGCGCTGCGCATCCCCGTGGTCAGCATCGTGCTGGGCGAGTTCCCCCGGAGGAGCCCGGTAAGGCGCCCGAGGGAGCGGGGCGGTGGGCAGGGCTCCCCCCGGTACCCTGCGGGGAAGGGTCCGGGTCCCACGGGCGCGGGAGCCGGGTGGTCGGCTTGGGGAGGGACATTGCCCGAGCCCTGCCCGGGGAGAAGCGTTCGGACCCCGGGGCCGCCGCAGTCGCTTTTCTGTTCGTCCCCTCTTCCTCTTGCATCCTCCCGCCGTGTTGGTCCATGGCTTCAGCCCTGGGCTGCAGGGGGACGAGGATCCTTCTCGGTGGAAAGGTAGAGCTCGGTGTCAAAAGCTAAGTTGTGAGCCCGGAGTCGTGTGCCGCGTTAAGTTGTGGAGTTGGGAGGAGAAAGGGGGCATCCAGGACATGCACCGGTGACAAGCTGCTCTCCTGGAGGTCCTTAGCTTGGCTTTTAAAAAAAAATATGCACATCACAGAGCCAAAGAAGGTTGCTAACAACAGCAACAAAAAAGCTGAAACAATCATTCGGGGTGTTTATTTATTACTGGTCTGAATGGTGTGCTGTGTTTGTGTGTGGGCATGGTAGGCTGTTCACCAGATGAACAACTCCCTGTAGAGTGTCATTGTAACTTTCCTTTTCATTGAATGATCTAAAGCACTAGGATTTTCTTTACTCGTCGTTCATATGTTGCTGCTAGATCAGATTTTTGCTAAATCTAATTTTCTAACTAACGTAGTAGAAACAAGTTTGGCTGTGGCAGTGTTTTGACTGTGTAGCTAAAATAGTAGAAACTAAATTCTGTCTTAAGCTGTCTTGGATGCTTGGGGAGCTAATCCATGGGGAGTATCCATGGGGAGCTAAACTTTCTGTCATACAGAGACAGCAACTTATTGTTACACTCTCTGGAAAAAGGTGATAGTTAAGTATTTCACAAATGGGTGTTTGGTGCCAGTAATCATCTTCAGGCAGAAGAGTTGGAAGAAAATTCTATGTTAAGTGTGGCCCGTGCAAGGGAAGTGATGAGTAAAATGGCAGAGGCTGCCATTTAAGTAGCCAGGGGAAACTTATTTTATATAAAAAGAGATAGCTCAACTTTGCTCTCAAAACGTAAACAGAAGAAAAAATTACCAACTGAATTTGTTTTGCAAAAACAAATATAGAACACAGCCCAGCTCACTGTTAGACTTCTGTATTTATTTATTTATTGTGTTAGACTGTGACAGAAAATGTAGGAAAAGAAAGTCTGTGCTAGGCATCTCCTAGTCTGTAATCGAAGGTGTGACTGCACTGTGCTGGTCTGAACTCAGCTAGTTTTCTCTACCTTAGCAAAACCCATGCAACTCAGCTTTCTGTAGATCTATGCAGAAACTCAAGGGTAATCAGTGCCACTGAATGCCACCACTGATGCCTGTTCGCTGCCAGTAGCATCCAGGTTTTCTCAGTAACATCTACCAGCTTTGCAGGTGCACTCGCGGTTGTGCTGGAGTCAATAGGAAAAGCTCTCTGAAGACCAGATCCTGAACCCAGCATCTCCTGACTCCCTCTGTTAAAATCAGAACTATTTTCTATTCAATCTTTGAGATGGGTCTAAGTTCATCCAAAGCTGCCTGAGGACACAAGATGTGTCAAATGCATATAGCACAGGGTTAGAGTCATTGCTCCTTTCCACAGGCTTCAAAGCTCCTGCTTAACTTTCAAATTGTTCTCAGTGGGGAGCCAACTGGATCAATCTGCCCAAATCAGGACTTTGTTCTTAAGCAGACATTTAAGTGTCATTGTCTTCAGTGACAGTGAAACCAATGCCTGACATTGAACCTGTGCTGAACAGAATCCATTGGGTTTTTTTTTTAAGCTGAGCTAAAAAAATCACTCTTCAAGGCTCTGTGGATTTTAAAAAAATCTCATCCTTACTGAAAGGCCAGCAAGTAAATAAAACTATATTAGGATATACTGGCAGGATTGGTTTGGAGGGCCTGACACCCTTCTGAACACTCTTTTTTGATTCCTTCAAAATAAATACCATATAATAAATACCAATAAATACATAATAAGTACCATTTTAAGGCTAACTCTGGAAGCAGTGCTCCAGCAGCCTTACCTCACGTACTTCCCAGAGTTACAGGATTTCCAACGGCATCTTGAACCCGGAAGACCCCAGAAGATGTTGGCTTCAGCGGCCTCTCGTGTCTTACTGCCTGCTGCAGACAGGGATTTTGTGCCACTCAACAGTCCCATGCCAGCACTAGCGAGAAATGAATGTACCACGGACCTCCCACCTTCCTGGCTTAACAGCCCCCAACCCTCAGGCTGCTACTGACTGGCAATTTTAGAGGAGGCAAGTGTAAATGATGTCATTGCAGGCGAGGCAGATTTTGCTAATAGGCTCAGCATGCCATTTTTTGGAGAAGACAAGTCAGGAAGACCGAAATCTAACCCTGCTTCTGGAAAGTGAAGCATCCGCCCTCCTTGGGGTCACCCTCCTCACCCATACACCCGCTCCCTCCCTCTGAAACGCGCACCCTGGGGGGCTGCCTGCAGTTAGCTTTCCTCCAGGCAGCAACAGGAGCAGACCCAAAACTAATTTGCCCTTGAAGAGCATTTCCAACTGTCTGCCCTATGAGGAGCACAGCAAACGTGCTAAATAACCCGACGTTCGCTAGATGCTGCCTCAAGCTGCTTCTCCTCAGCATTCAGAATTTTTGTGAGGATGCTTTTAAGGTAGCAACATATGACAGGGTCTCATTTTCCATTATTTTTTTTTTACACCAGTACAGGGATGTAGACACAGAACATTTGTTTTGCTGCTGAGTGCTAACATTATTGCTTCATATAGAAGTCTGTAGTAATTGTAACTGAAAAGCTGATCTTTGAGCAAATCTTCCCTCAAATGGCAAAAACAATAGTTAAAATGAAAAGGAAGGTAAGAATCCAGACCTTTCAATATTACTGGGTGTTGCCTCTGGTGACATACTTCTTTGATGTACTTCAAAAATCTAGCCTTGAGAGGAAATCCAGTGTCACAGCTAGAGTGAAAGGGATACCTAGAGTGTTTTCAAAAGTTTTATGGTTGTTAGAGCATCTTTAAAAGTCTGTTTCTCATTAAATTCTAGTCTCCTGAAGTTTAAAAAAACCCAAAAGAGCCAAGAGTCTTTCCTCATAACAATTAGCAATCATAAGATGACAGCCATCAGCAAGTGTGGTACAGCATTCGTTCTCTCACATCAACAGCTTCTGCTGGAGGTCTAGGGCTGTGTGTGGCAAAATGCACAGGTGGCTTCAAGGGATGCTACACAGAGTAAAATGTGACATACTTTTTCCATTTCCATTTGTATATATGACTTAATGACTAATGTACACTGACAGTAAATCCAGACACTGTTGTGACCTGAAAAAAGCTGTTTCCTTTTCTGAGATTACTGTCACTCCAGTAAATTTTCACACTCTCAGTAAGCAAAAGTAACAATTTAACACTATCATTCAGCAAGTGAAAAACCACTGGATTTCTTTACTACTAACACAAATGGAAATTGCACTGAGTCTTTGACATATCACTGTTTTCGAAACAGCAGTTCACAAGCCCTGATGCCATTGAGGCAAGGCTCATCACGTTACATATGTTTGTATGAAGAAATACACTATTTTTTCATTCCATGAGTGCCAATGTCTTTAATAATTTTCCCAGGGATGAAACAGTGAGCAGATCCAGGGAATATGAACCATAAATAAATGCAGTGGTATCACTTCTAGTACTACAGTTCAGAGCCGAGGGTTTGGGAAGAATAGCCCGTAATATCCATTTTATAGGCGATGCTATCAGAAACACAGGGGAGATCGTGTTTGCAGCAGTGTTCTCTGAACTTCAGAACTTAGGGAGTGTTTTCACTGGGTTTCAGATAAATCAGTAGCTCTGATGTCTTTTAACATGAAAAGGAATCTCAGAGCAACGAAACAGAATAAAGTAAATCTGAATCATCAGTCCCTGCTCGGCCAGTCCATGCTTTGTCTGTTTTCCTGAGGAGCTGGAACTGCTGCACTGCCGAGTGGCTTCGGAGAGGGTCAGAAGAACGAATAAATCAAGTCAGATCTGTAGTTTAAACAATTAATTTCCTGCTGAAGGAGCAAGTTCAGCCTCAGAACAGATGCTGTAGAAAGAAACTCTGACCATTAACATTTAATTTTTGGTTTCTTTTGAAAGGCATTAAGCTTTCTTCTGAAAACAGCTTTATAGTTTATCGATATCAAAACACTCTGAGTGGAGAAATATAGATCTTTCCCTTTTGAAAACATCCAGGAGTACCATTGTGTGTACAGTATCATACTGACCTGCAAGACACAGGGTATGCAGAGCACTAGCAAGGGCAGGCAGAAATTAGAGCAAGAGAATGGAGATGAGGAATAACTTCTGTCCAACTAAAAGCCCAAAGACACTTTTTTTCCTCCTTGAAGCTAGGATTGCATTTTTGCAGAAAAGTATTTTTTTTGATTGAGGAAAAAAATTAAAAAGTAAAAATCTCATTTTCTCAGAGACTACAAAACACGTGCTTGGCTGCAGACTCCAGTAATTTAAGCTATCATTGCTAATCTGACTTAGCCCAAATGTTGAAGTTTCTACTACTTACTGTGTAGATGAGGAATACGTGATCAGTCTTTCCCTGTGATCACTAGCCCTCCTCACTTCAAACTGCATAAATAGCATGGCACATACCTTTTGTGCACTTCAAGAGGGTTTATGAGAGGTGCCTTGAGGGGAAAAAAGGATGGAAATTGAAAGGACGTGCAAACCAATGTTCAGCTGCATCTCTTTCAGCGAAAGATCTCTGTGCAGTTTTCCTCATAGTGAGCTTTTGAAACTTGCACAATTCAGGCCACAAGTCTGCTATAAAGCGGGAGAGTCCTTTTAGATTGCCAAGCTAATGTAAAAAAAAGCTTTGTGTAACTAACAGTTTTGCTCCATAGCCGCGTATCCTGCAGAGCCATTAATTCTTTTAAACACAGATTTCAGAGGCATAGCTGGTGTTTGGCTGGCAGCGTGGTGGCCCCAGCCTCATGTGAGATGTCTCCTCATGGTGAGAGTCCCCTGTTGAAAAGCAATTACACAGTATTTGCTAGCTGATCCAGTCTCATGCCTCTCATGTGCCTTTCCCCAATACCGTACATTGTCCTCAGGTTTGAGAATGGTTTTACCTGTGCTCCCCGGCTCGTTTGAACATCGTCAGCATAAGAGCAGCACAGTTTTTGTAGCTCACTGTGTTGTCAGCCGAAGCCAATCTGTTGCCTTTAAGCTGATAAATTATGTGTGTTGAAGGGAAAGGAGTCCTACTTTATATTCTTCTCCGTGGTCAGAAAGCCCTCAAGTTTTGTGAAAGTGATGCTGGCATAATGTTTGGGAGTTTTATTGGCACCTTTCTGCATTTTGCGTTGTTTTCACTGTGTTTAATGCTCAGGGTGTGTTTTCTCTGTGGGCTGCACCCTTGGTAATACAAGAAGTCATCCTTGTCTTCTAAACTGTCAGAGTCATAATAAATGCTATTTACACCACCACTAGAGGCATCCAGTCATGTAAAGCAGAACATTGCAGCCCACCTACCCATTGGGAGTAATTTAAGGATAGGTCCTCTATCAACAAGCTTTGCATACTCAGAAGCATGGGACAATTGAAACGGTAAAAAAGGAACTAGTCTCTTTATTCTAGTTACAGTGTTTAAGGAGGATTCAGTTCATCATGACCTAAAAAGATCCTTTTTCAGAATGCAGGAAAGTGGTGACACTAGTTTTACTTTTAGTTCTCATCCCTGGATCCT
Organism: Gallinago jamesoni; assembly: GCA_025769975.1. Taxonomy (NCBI): domain Eukaryota; kingdom Metazoa; phylum Chordata; class Aves; order Charadriiformes; family Scolopacidae; genus Gallinago; species Gallinago jamesoni. The sequence continues at coordinate 71,856,827 of JAOQGH010000019.1, read as the reverse complement.
TAATTTTGACTTCCTGTTGAGAAAGAAGGAGACAGAACTCTGCTGGGGTGAGCTTTTCCAGGCAGCATCTTTCAGTGCTGTCTCCAACCCCTCTCCTTTCAAAGAAAGCCCTCAGAAACCCTTTGAATTCACTGTCCTGCCATGGGGCTTTTGAAATTAAGGGATCTTGAAATTTAGAATATTTTAGCATGGCATATGGTAAATGTTTACAGCAGTTTGAGGTATGAGAATGTATTGTTTTCCCAGGTGTTTTGTTGTTTATGGAGGAGCCAATTTGTGAAATGAAAAAGTGTTTTCAAGCATATTTGTCCAAGACTTGGAAGTTGTTAGTAATACTAGAAAGTCATTTAGTATTCCTTACTATCCAAGTCTTAGTGAAACCTTATAGCAGGCTTCCTTTTTCAATTCCCTAAGTTTTTTCTTAGGGGGTTGGAGACAGCACTGAAAGATGCTGCTGGAAGAGTTCACCCCAGCAGAGTTCTGTCTCCTTCTTTCTTTTTCAACACTTAGCTTAGATAGCATAAAGGTGTTCTTATTTTATAATATTTTTTAATTTGTAATATCCATTCTGAGGCTTGGTTTGCACAACCACCATTCAGAGTGTTATTCACCATTCATAATTTTGCATATGCTTTTCTTTTTCTGGAATTTATTATTTAAGGAAATGTTGGACATGCCACAGATTAAATGTCTGCTTATTCCAAAGTTAGGGGATATGAGTACTACAGAGTTTGCAATTGGATAGTGCAGCATTATTTGAAATACATACACCAGAGATTCTTCATTAGAGTGGCTTCAAGGCAACAGTGAGCAATCTATCTCAACTAGACCAAGGGGTTATTACCCAGATATAGACTGTGCACTGAATCTATAATTATTTAAGGTATTTGACTCTGAAATCCTTAGATAAAATTATGCCAATGATCACTTTGTTCTTGAAGTACATCCAGTTCTGTCAAGTTTCATCAAATCACTTAGTCAACTTTATAAATTCTGTTGTATTTTTAGTTATATCAATTCTGTTGGAAAAGGGTGGTGAAAAGTTGGTATTTGGGAAAGGGGTGCAGGGAAGGTGATTCTTGTAGTTAAATGCTGAACCAGTACACATTTCCTACATAAATGGAAAACAAATATCTATATTGAATTGATATAAAAACCCCAAAACACAGATACCTGCTTTGTAGGTTGATGTGCTCTTCTTTATTAGTCTCCTTCCTCGCTCTACTCATGATATAGTAGATTCTGGACAAAATACCAGAGCTGGCTAATAGCAAGAGTTTCTCGTTCCTCATCCTGTGCTGCCTCTCTGATGCAGAAAAAGCTGAGATAACATCAAATTCAATACCACACACAATTTTTTGTTTTGGGTTTTTTAGCTTTTCTGGGTATTCACAAAGCAATGTCTTCCTCACCGTATAGCCTAGGAGAGATCTTTCATAACATACTGCACAAATGAGTGCACGTTGATAATGAGTGATTAAACTGTGACAGGGTTAAATCATTGATTATTGCTTTACTAAATGACATACGTTATTAGTAGAAACATCAAAGAATCCTTATCTTTATGCACTAAATAAAAATTAAAATTCTGCCAAAAAGGAGAAATTTAAAGAGAATTTGTACCAGATAGTATGCAAATACAAAAGTTATGTACCAAACAGATTATTAACATAGCAACACTCTAGAGAAATGCAAGTTTGGGTGTTCAGGATAACTTCCCCCAAGAATTTGTCCACACAATCAGAGAAAACACCTCGTCTTTCTACAAAAGTGGCAGCAGTGCTATGGAAATTAGAAACAGCCTAATTTTTCTAATTTGAAAATTAGAAAGATCTTGTCATGCTATGTGTTATTCAATACAATTCTCACAATGAAAGACTATTTATGAATGTTCTCATCTAGGGTGTGTTAAATGAGTTATTTACTATTTAAACCCATAATATAATGAAAACTTCTGGTATTAGAACTTTAGGCTGTGTTGGATTTAGTTACAGTTTTAAGCCATCAAATAATACATTTATCTCATGAGTTCTATTCTTTTCTTTAGTGGATTTCTACATAAATTTTTAATGTGAAAGAAGTATAGACATAGCATGGCAAGAATTTATGTAGTTATTGTAATTAGCAGGAAATTGTAAAAAAAGAGCACAGTTTCTTTTAAAATCCTAGATTTGTCTTTCAAAGAAGAATCAGGCTATAAATTCATGTTTCTGTGGATCTTAGTGAAGGGCTTTTAAAGAGGGGAAGGATCATCTTTTCAATTTGATTGAGAGCACACCGAATCTTACTGCAGTACCAATAGCTATTGCAGAGTTTATTCTGAATAGCTGAAAGGAGCCAGAGGAAGGAGAGAGAAGAAAACAAGAAAAGGAAGCAACAAAAACTAGAAACACAAATGTCAGTGACACAGGGAGAGAAGGAGAAAATAGACTGAATTGAAAAACAGGAAGAGGTGCCCTTTTCTGTCTCTTTACTTTTCCCAGAAGCATAAAAACAAGGGAACTGAATTTTACAAAGAGCTGGGATCAGCAAGCACAGACTGGAACAGCTTGCCCAAGCCAAGGTTGAATTAACAGCTCTGTCATGATCCCTGGCTAAGGATGAATACTTCCAGTGAGAAGTGCTTCCCCCAAAAGTAGTGCGGACCTCCCAGGGAACAGCTAAGCCAACATCTAGGAGACGGTGAAAAAATTGGAATTGGATCAAAGGAAGATAGTGGTTTATTGCTGCTGTTGGGAGGGCTTCTTGCGAAGGGTGTGAGGTCTTGGTGTGGGTGAGTGTAATTAGTGGAATCTTTTTTTCATCCTTGGTGGTGACAATTACTGGAACACAGACACACCTGGACATCTCAGGACACAGCCCCACCTGATGCTCTGGCACCTGGGGTGAGATATCTTCTGGTCAGCATTTCAGAGCACTAGGAGACAGACAGACCAAGGTCACTTGGATACAGATTGCATCATACCAATACATACCCAAAAGGGATTTCCTAATAAATGGGAGCAAGTTCAGGCAAGGTGGCTTTCGGATTGCAGCTTTGGACATCAGTCACTGTTCTTTACTTCTGATCTGGCCCTGAAGGCCTCTACATTTTCTCAAACACCCTGTCAATCAGCCAAATTGGTTCTCACCACCATGGGGAGAGGATGTGCAGATGGTGGAAGTAACAGCAGAACTGGGAGAAAGATTTCAGCTTGAGTAGGCAGCAATGATAGATGATTCATTTATTAAGGAAGTCACACTTGAGCAAAGTCATTTGTGCAAAGGACTTCTCGTCAGTGTGACTAAGATGTTCACAATCTGGCCCCAAGTGCCTCACAGCTGTCACATCATCCTACTGACATTACTCTTGGTATTTATGGACAACTACATGAAGAACTGAGAAGGGACCTGACAGGGTAACAGACTACAAACCGCAATAGACCACCATAATTGTTACATGCTGCCTTTCCAGGACATTGCAACCAAATGTTTATGTGCAGCTGGCTTTGCAGCTCGGCTTTGGCTGTAGGCAAGGTTTCAAAACATACCTCCATTCAGGCTTGATGTTCACCACTCAGTCCTGAGCTTACCGTATCCTTTGGATCCATAGAATGGGTCTATACAATCCATAGAATCATAGACCTTATAGCAGCCTTCCGGTACCTAAAGGGGGCCTATAGGACAGATGAGGAAGGAGTCCATCAGGGAGTGGAGTGACAGGACTAGGGGGAATGGATTTAAACTGGAGAGGGGAGATTTAGATTAGATATCAGGAAGAAATTCTTTACTGTGAGGGTAGTGAGGCACTGGAACAGGCTGCCCAGAGAAGCTGTGGATGCCCTGGAGGTGTTCAAGAACCTCCAGATGGCATCATACCAATAGGTACCCAGAACCTGGAGGTGTTCAAGGCCAGGCTGGATGGGGCTTTGAGCAACTTGGTCTAGTGGGAGGTGTTGGGGTGTTCCAAACCCACAGCATGGGGGTTGGAACTGGATGATCTTTAAGGCCCCTTACAACCCAAACCATTCTACGATTCTTTCCCCACACCATGGTACAGTACAACCATTCATGAGCTTCTTGCATCCCTGTAGTATGCATAAAGGTATATATATATATATCTTTTATATACATCCTGTTGGTATAAGCAGAGAGCATGTGTCTATCGCTGCCGTGCAAAGCCTCCACCCCTATCTCTGTGAGGTGTGTGAGTGTGTTACCGCTGAGTTGAGATGATGCTGAACCTCTCAGATGCTGTATGGAGTTACCCTTGCCATGGACGGCACCCTTGTGGGAGTGGTGAGCTGGGGGACCTCTCAGGAGCTGACTGGAAGGTTTCTGCTTGGCACAGGTTTGATAAGATCCGGTGTGCAGCATGCTGGCTAATTAACTTTTCTGGGAAAGGTTTTGGTCGCCTGGGTGTGCGTGGCTGCAGGCAGCAGATGGGGAGGTGGGGAAGGAGGGGGAGCAGAGTGAACGTGAACACAGGTGCACCCTCAGCTGCCACTAAGGCACAGTAAACGGGGAAATTACTGTGATCGTTTGATTGTAATTATTACATAGGAGAAATCAAATGTTAGGGAATTCAGAAGTAGACACCATTTTTTCCTTTTCTTGCTACAGTACTTTTATTACTTTTTCTTCACCAGCTTTCATCTGTGATGATAGTTTCCAAAGCCTGTTTTACAATGTGGAAAGTGTTTGAAATGCATTATAAAAATCTATGAATATGCTGCACAGGCATATTTTAAACTCTTAGTATTTCCCTAAAGACATGCTATTCCACTTCCAGCTTTTTTAAGACTGTAAAGGAAATGATTGCCCATGCTGTTCATAAGACATTTTACAAGGCATTTTACAAACTTAAGACAGAGTTAAAAGATGAGCTAGACCTTCAAGCATGAACTAAGATTTTAAAAATGAAGTTTTGCATTTGTTGCAAGGAAGGAACTATTAGACATAGCAATTAATAGCCAGAAAGAGCAGCTGTATTATGCGCCAGGCTCTCTCGATGATGCTACTGATAAAGCAGTTACATTACACTCATCTTAATAGCGTACTCACTCAAACCGTCTTAAAAAGAACTTTTTTTTGAAAATCAGATGAAAAGTCAGTATTATGAGTTCACAGTTTGATAATTTTCCGGTGCTATTTTAGCTGAAAGCATAATTATTTATCACTTAATCAGCATGTAAGGTTCACTCATATATATATCAGTTAAACAGCTCCCTATAGGAGAACAGTTGTTTTTAAAAATGTACTGTACTCAATATAAACATCAGAACATGGGAAAAATAGATCTAACCTTTACTGGAGCTGATAGCTGCCCTCTTTCAAGAGTGTACTGAAACTGTTTTTTGTTGTGATTTACATTTTCTTAATATGCTAATACCATGGAGTTGATTTTACGCCTACATTGGAAGGGCAGCAAGGTGAAAGAGTTATGTGCCTGCGTTCCCTCTGTTTAAATTGTGCATGATAGATGATAAACTACAGAGCTCCAAGGGGACAAATATATACCCAGTAACAGCCTCGAGGTAAATAGTTAAGGCAAAACACATTGATGATTTTTAGTTTAAGCTTTGGGACATGAAAACTTCAGACGCCATTGCACCACGTGGCACTTGCCAAACAGGAGTTTCCAGGAGCTTATTCTTGTTCCCAGATTATAAAATCAAACCGTGCTTTGATGGAAGGCTCTGCTCTTCTTCTGACTCTCTTTCCTGGGTCATCCAGCACCAGCCTGCACCAGTAACATTTAGTGATGTTTTCTTTCTCTGGGGCTGCAGAAGAGGGTTGTGTGTGATACCCACATATCCCCACTTTACTACCAGCTCTGCAAAACCGATTGCACTGCCTGGTGTGACCGGCAACAGATCTACTGCTGTTTGCAGCTCCCTTCCGACCAGAGAGGGGCAACTCGTGCCAGACTCCCACTGGCATCTATAAAATTCACTGCAGAGCTAATGAGGGGGAAATGATAAAACATGGCATCAGTGTTTGTTCCTCAGAGATCTGGGGGAAAAAAAAAAACCACACGTATTAATCACCTCTTTAAAAGTTCATATCATGATGTATCAGTGTAGAATTAGGCTGGATGTGCTGGTATGGTTAACAATACTCTTGTGGCCTCTGATTAGGAATCTTATATCAGCAGTCAACACAGGGAAGCCAAAATGATGATTATGCAGTCACCCTTATGATCATCTTTTTATACACATGAATTATTTACATACTACAGGGTACTTACACATTTGTTAATTAAAACCTGGTTTTTTTCATTCAGTTATATCCCCAAGATCTCTTTAAAGCATGTAATCCTTCTAACAGCATTTATTTCACATTCATTATGCCATATTTTCTTTAATGTTATCCTTCATTGTATAAATAGAAAATACTTCAGTGCAGAATACTTGTGGGAAAGGATTCCTTCACACTGAGGGTTTCTTCTGAAAGAGAGAGAGATGAGTGATCGTTCTGTTTTGAATATTGATGCCCAGAATCCCCAGGAACCCTCACAATTTTTTTCAGTTACACCACCTTCTACCTACTCTTCCATTTTCAGCGTGGCACGCTCATTTCACCTTTTCTGAATCTTGCCCACTGGTCTGTCTTCTGAGGTCCTGTCTTTCACTGTAGGATAATACATATCCTAAATTAACAGAGTCTTGACTCCAGAAAAAGACCGCAAGGCTCTATTGTGATACAAATGATCAGCAACATAAATTGCTCATCACTCACTGTTCATCACATTCTCTGAAGAGCACCAAAAATAAGACACTTATTTATAAATAGCTCAGCCTGCTAGATTCAAGTGAAACTCAATTTTGTATCTTCCCACCATTTTGACAGCGCATATAAATATGTAACGTGTAGTTATGTGAAAGTTAGCTGTGCTGTGATGTCCTCCTTGGGCGTTCACAACCCTTACAGATTTACAGCAAAAGGATAAATTGCAAATTGAGACCTGTGGTGGGATGCAGTGTACCACATGATTAGCATAAGAAAGATGCTTTGCTTGACAGAGAATGGGAGCTTGTTCCCCAGATCATACTGCTCTTGTATTCCTACCCAGAAGTGTACTTTAAGAGGAAAACAAAGTGAGAATTCACAGTGAATAATACATCTGATAGTCACAGAGAATTTTTTCTGCCTGAAAACCACCTGAAATTTCTGGAACAAGCATGAACAATATAAGCATTAGGAATAACTGCATCCCAGAGCTTTCAAAAAAAAAAAAAAAAAAGTATTGAAAGTGCTTCCTTTTACTTCACTGGCTTTGAATAGGGACCAGCTTGAGATACGGTTTTGGTTGTTTGGCTAAGCCACATGATTTATTTTATTTCTCTTCCCATCTGATAAAGGCAGGAATTGGAGATACACACGGAAGCTGGAACTTGCAAATACTGCAAGTGTTCAGTTTTGCTATTCATTTTCTCTGAGCATTTGTCCCACTGTAATTTGATTACTGGAATGTTCATGAAAAGCAAATGTTGAGGAGAACAAGAACAGCTGAAGCAAATCATTTCATTCATGTGCGTATCTATGTGTTGTTTCTGATGCAATTGCCATCATTAAAAAAACCCAAACCAATATATTCAGACTTCCTGTTCATTCAAGTGTGGTGAGGCTTTGCTTTGGGTGAGGGACAGGGTCTGTGGCTTGTTGCTGCAATACTAAAACTTCATTCATAAGTGAACTTGACTTACCAACTTTAACCTTTAATTTTACCTGACTTTGCCTTATTTTCATCAGAGAGTTCCCTTCACTTAAAAGTCTATAGAACGCTATTCACTGACTAAGATCAAGGATAATTCAGACAATTCATCTTTTTGTGGATCCCCATTATTCCAGCACTATGAGAGCAAATGCATGTCTTCCGAGAGTCATACAGAATTATTGCAATCTTATTAGAGAATAATAAGCAGCAAAATTGCTTATTATTGTCAGTAAGAGGGGAAAAAATGAGTATGCAGTCTGACCATTGAGCAGGAGACTCAAAGAAGAAATTCAGTCATCTCCAAGGCTCTTAAAATCTTACAGAAAAATACACTGGGCTGGGTGCTGGAATAGTTACTGCTCTACCAGTCCAGGTGTGGAGGAGTCCAGTTGAATTTCCTTGCTTTGTCAGAAGTTTCCTCTGGAAGGTTGGAGTTGTCCAAGGCTGTCAAAACCAGCAGCAGCCTGTTGTCTATCTGTAAATGAAGTGCTGAATCTCCATCTGTGTTTGGCCACCACCTAATGTGGCCACAATGTGGTCCCCATTGGTGCTGTTGTGTGGTGCTGCAGCATCCATCCTTTCTAAGAGCATTAACGAGGAAGAAACAGCCAACCCAGAGAGCAAGTTCCTTGCCATTCAGCAAATCTTTTTGCAGAGGACTTTTATTTTACACAAGTGGTGCTGCCCTCCTGATGGGGTGATTCCCCCTGCCTTCACCATGAGGTTAGAGGGTCTTGTTCCAGCAGCCTTCTCACCTCTGTGCTTGGTCCTCCACCCCCCACCTTAACACGTGTGTCAATCAATATCCTCAAGCAAGTATAGAATCCTCAGGCATTTTAAGAGTGTTTTGCAAATGTTGCTTACCTTTCAGAAAAGACCTTTCATAGAAGATCCAGCTTCCTGTGGGTGTCTCTCCCTTTTATTCTCACCGCTGGCTGGATGTTTCACTCCAATTTATTAATAATACATCCTGGTGTTTTGTGTGGTACCTAGTAAAGGGGATTTTAGAGGACATTTCCGGTCCCTTGCCCAGACAGGGCAGTGCAGCCCCTGTGTTGATGCAAAATATCAAAGCAATGTTACAATAAAATTCAGGACTTACAGTTTTTAACCTTCCTTAGTTCCATCCTGGGTCACTGAAATGTGCAGAAGTATAATTTTTCTTCTGGGAAATGGATCAAGACTTGCATTCAAATCTAGCGTCACATAAACAGAGAAAACTGAAGTGAGGAAAGGAAAAAAAAAAAAAAAACAAAACCAAACCATTCCTTTTTCTTCAGGGAACATTCTTTTTTTGTGATTTTTTTTTTATTATACGTTCTCTCTCTTGAAGCAGTACTGTTTTCTGCAGAGAGAGACATCAGCTTTGATCATATACTTCTGCATATACTTCTTGAGCATATACTTCTGCACGTTCTTGCCAAACTCACAGGAGCGGTGTTCTGTCGTCCCTTCCTTCCAGGTTGACTGGGGGAATTAGATCCTCCTCTGCAACACTTCCCCTTGTTCAGAGAGTTAAAAATCACGGTGCCAAAAATAGTCCGTGCGGATTCCTCGTCCCCAGGCTTGGTTCACCAGACTCTGCACAGTCATCGTGGGTTATTTGCATGGAGATGGATAGATGCAAACATCTTGCTGAGATTAGTGAGACATGATGCTTTCATATTTTACACAAGCCCTTATCCATGTTAAACTCCCAGGGCGCGCTTCATTTTCGCTGGTTCTTACCCTCTCCTTCAGGAGGATACAATCACCCACTCAAGAAGCAGAAATAGTGCATGACTAACTATGTCACGGAACAAATGATTAACACTAAGTAGTTTGTGCTAGCTGTTTGCAAACAATCCACGTGCCGACAATTATGCTGAAGGAATTTTGTGAATACCTAACTCAATGTATTTTGCATAACTCAAGGCTGGCTCCCGGATCATTAAATTCATAGCTTCAGTCTTGTTTGTTAAATTCGTTAACTGTCATTATTTCTTCTAGTCCATAAAACGGGCAGTGCTAGACTGGACTGCGGTATTAGTCTGTAGCACTGGACTGGCGGAGGCTTTAGGAAGGATGGTGGCTTCGATGAATGAGTTGCTGTTCAAAATGAGTTGCAAACTGCTGTGCTTTGAGAGTTTATAAGCCTCAAAGCGCAGAGGAGGGCAGTCATATGCAGGCAGACCCAGGAGTACATCTGATGCTCTTGGGATTTGCAGCTACGCAAATAAAGATGCTATTTGCCCCGGCTGCACCCAGCCTATGCGCAGAACTACCTGCCCAAGTGCCTCAAAACTCACCATAAAGTTCATTACCAGGAGCTGAGGGTCTCTTCATCAGCTGTAATCACTCATCAGCCATCTGCTGTCCCCATGGTTAAAGAGCTGACCTAGAGAGAGCATCCCATCCATACGCACGTCATCGCATGGGCCAGGGAAGGAAGAGCTGAGCTGTGGGGAAGAAAATATCTTGTGTGTCAGTAGGAAGCTCAAGAACAGACAATATTTTATTGATTCATTTTTGAGAGCCTTCTGACTCACAGAAATGCGCAGCCCTACCAGCTCCTAAAGCACAAAGCTGTTAAAAAAGAAATTAAATAGTCAATGTACTTGGGTACTTTGTAATTGGTGCTTTGCAATGACTGTAGTGATTTTCAGCTGTCACAGTTGCGCAAACCCTACAGAACTTTAAGGAGGAGATACATTATTTTATAAGAGGGGGATACAGAGGCAGTGGAAATGTAAAGAAATTGCAGCAGAGAAGGTAGAGCCAGTATTGAAAAGAAAACTAGATTTGTAACAGCTTTTCCCCTTGTTTCCACGCTGCAAAACATTCTTCCCATCAACAGCATCCAGCCTGCTAAATTGTTGCTGTTACTTTCATTACCTTCTCATAAACGAAGCCAACCCCTATTAACCTGCCACAACAGTTTTTTCAGTTTCCCCCTCAAGAAACATAAAGTAGCAGTACAAATAAGTTTTTGCTTTAATAGGTAGGATGAAGAACTTTATTTACAGTGAAGTAAATTTGATATTTAATTCCATCACAACCAGCTACTCCGTGATAGTTTCTTTTACCAGGGTTAAAAGTAAATTAAACTTCCCCACCACCAAAGGTTTTGCTAATACGTTGAGTTACTTTTGTCCATATGCCATTGAGTTTCTCAGTAACAGGGAAAGATCTTGTATTTCTCCAATGCAGTATGAGTTTCCAGTTTTTTTGTCAGCTCTGTGAAGTTTATGCAGCCCTCCAGCCTCACCGGCGGTGCAATGGTGACCTCCACTGCAAGCTTGCCCCCTGTGTTGTGGCTCAACAAAGAGGGAGGGACTGCTGTAAGGCAAATAACTCCGCAAAAAAGGCAGAAAAGAGCTGCTGCTGCCGGGCAGTTGTCGGTGTCCATTGCCACCAGTAGTGATTTGTCCATATGGTGCTTTTATGCAGTTGCAGCAGGAAAGGGATCTGCAAGGGAAGGCTGAGGAGCTTCTCCCAACGGCATGATGCTGGGATCAGCCGCACTTGCCACAGGCAGAGCTGAAGGAAAAGATAATTCTATTTATTCGGCCAGTGCCTTGTGATTAGTGCTGGCTTCTGGGGAGTGATGGTGTCAGGCAGCAATATGAACCTTCAGTACAGCCAGATGGTCCCATCAAGCATGGCATGCTGCTTTTCCAAGTGTGTATGGTCACATATTTATCTTCAGTTTGTGTGCCCACTGCCCCATGGATGAACACACTGCTTAAAGCCTAGGAATTGTCAGTTCACACTGCTCTGCTGAGCCCAAACTCAGTACAAAGCAGGGATTAATAGGTATCATTCATATTTTATAGTGATTTACATTCTCTGTGCAATCACTTCATTGTTGGCGTAAATGTCCATGCGAGGTGCAGAGTAGAAGAAAACCTGGTAGCAGCAATCTATGCAAATGTCTGTGCATCGTAAGGAGGAGGTGGCGTTGTGTGTTTGCTGTCAAGCGTTCAGATGAGAGCAGAAGATTGAGTCACTGCTAGGAGCTGTAAATGTTCACCTGATGATCTTGCACATTATAAATCAAAGGATGAAACAGGCATGGCTGGTGATTTTTGAAGCATTCTCCCAACCCTCACCACCATACTTGCAGGAAGCCGCTTTCTGCTCTGAGAAGTGGTTTATTACAGTAAGGTCTCATTTCATAACTCTGTACCTAGGACTCTCTTGGAATACAGTGGGTAATTAGTAAGTTGCATAGCCGCTTAAAACTAATGAGGAAATCACAGCACATATCCAAATACTTGCAGACATGGGGTCCTGATGAGGCAAGTGTCAGTGGGATGGGTGACATTAGTCTGGAAGGACAGACCAGCGCACTGTGCACAGTGCAATGGTACAGATGCCCAAGTTATTTAATGATAGCCCGTAAAACACATGGCTGTTTGTTACTTTCAAAATTCTTTTATCTATTGAGGCAGCTTTGTGTGGCACAGGAATAAGAGGAGATTTGAGCCCTAGACTCTGCTTCTGGCAAAATCTTGGTATGTTCTCTGAGATGTGTGACTTCAGCTATTTTTTTGTTTTGTTTTTCTTTTTTTTTTCCCTTGTATCCCTCCCTGTGTAAAAGGGCGTGAAATATTTATCTTGCTGTAAGCCAGAAGATGGGCAGAGAGCCGTTTTCACAGAGGAGGAAGGAGCCTGGCCCTGCTGTGGGGTGATCTGTGCCCCCCCACACACCCCCGGTGCTGCAGAGGGGGTTCTCCCCGTTTTACAGAGAGGGGTTTGCTTGCAGGGGGAGCACAAGAGGAGGCAGGGGTTTCAAACCAGATCGCTCAGTTTCTATATTTGACAGCCAGCCAGGGACCCTTCTTCCTCCTCCTCCTCCTCCTCCTCTCCCTGTGTGCCTTGGTAACGGGCTCTGTGCAGTCACACACTTTTGTGGGTAGTTGCTGTTCGCTGTATTGGAAACTCAAATGATTCTGCCTTTGGGGGCGGGGAGGGGTAGGCGCCTCCCGATTACAGGATCATGCCATGTTTTTTGTTTTGCATGCCCAGAGAAGCAATTTGCAAACACTGCCACAAAACTTCTAAATTGTACAGTTGCCTTTTGTGGTTGTTTCCTTATTTATTTATTTATTTTTTAATGATAATATATTAATTCAGGATTGGGAAGGAAAAATGAGGAGCAGTGATTAAAAAATTTACAGTGAATATAAACCACCAGGCTTTGCTGCATTTTCAAAAGTCAGACTCTTATCTTGTGTTGAAAGACAGTAAATCTGCAACTGAGGAGCTAACAAACATCACACCTCCCAGTTTATTTATTTTTTCCTGCTGCAACAGCCACTGGTTTTGAGTGGCACTTATCCTTGAGCTGTTGCTCAAGCAAACAAACTGCCTCCTGCTGAGGAAAGCAGCTTCCCTGTGTGGCGCAACTAATTTCATTCACTAATGAAAGGTGCCCAGCGAGGCGAGGATGCCTGTGCATGGTGTGACCCTCTTGCCTCAGCTTTGGGTGGGCAGCTAGTGGCATTTCACAGCCACTTGGTCCTCTCTGTCAGCTCCCTGCCCCACTGAATGCAAAGTGTATTTATTTTATAAAGAGATGTTTGATTTTTTAATTTTTTTTTCCCATATAGCCCTAATAGCCAATTATAACTCTTCTTTATAATTTCCCATCTTTCTAATTAAATCCTTGATGTATTAAGTAAGAAACCTCAAGAGGACTTGCTTAAATGCTGATCCTGATTTTAAGCCAAGCAAGTACATGCAAGAATTCACCTTAGAGCCATGATTTAAATGTCTAGCCTCAGAAAGATCAACTACTAACTTAATCTACCTTGGCCTCATTTAATAGAGTTAAGAGATCCGTCTTTGCAAGCTTAATTCTCGTCTTTCTTTCATACGAAAAATCAATACAGAGCAAAATGGACATGTAGGTAAAATTAATCCTGTGGAACATGCCCGGAGCAAGGCCCAGCAGAAGAAGATGTGATGATGAGCTGGTGCTGGCTTTCAAAGGAATGGGACAGGGGCCACCACTAGTTTCTCCCACTCCATATTGCCATGTACAGCTATCCTTACAGTGATGGTTCTGTGTGTAACTGCACACAGTTGTGCATGCAGTGGGTATTTCTCCGGCTGGCAGAGACTTGTAGAGATGAAGAAGCTCACTTGGTGGCTGGTCATTGTGCTCAAGGAGCAGCACCCAGTAACCTGCAATTTGGTCAGGGAGTCCCACGGCAGCTGGGGCTGTCCTGGAGGTGCTGCCTGCCCTGTCCTACCTGCCACATCCTGAGCATCGCTGTGCAGCGTTGCCTGGGGATGAACGGGGAAGGTTTCTGTCTTGAATTGCTACCTCCTTCCCTGTTTATATCTCCGAGATCAAACGACCCAGTTTCACTCTGCTGAGCTGTGAACGCCAGACAGAGTTGCACAGCCTGTTGGTGGGCACATCATAGTCATTTGTAAAAATAATGAGACACGGGGGCACAGCTACTGAAGGTATGGGGAACACAAACGCTCAGGAGGAGCTGAAGACACTTTCAAGCCATGCTGGAACTGGACTGGTGAGTGAAAACGGTGCTCCAGATTTTATTCCTTCCTGCAGGTGTTAATGGTGAATAAAATCTAATTGAATTAGGTGCTGTGTGGGTACTCCAGGTGCATATCAGAAAGGACAATCACTGCTTTTGTAAAATGGTATCAAACTTCTTTTACCTACACAACATCAATCAGTCTTCTCCATACCCCCTTTCCTGATATATATTCTACATTTTCTTCCAGAATTAATTTATTTTCATTTGGCCAGAATTTTACTCATGCCTAAAAAGCTGGGTAATACAGAAAGTGTGCTCGTTGCCTGTTGTGCTTATGAAAAAGCTATCATTTTCTACTGATAACAACATGTCCATCTTGCTGATGGGTAGGGGGAAGCTGCTGTAGTGGGGCAAGGATGGGAACGCCGTGGCAAGAGCCCCTGACGCTGAGGAGCCTGGCAGGGGTGACATGCCACGGAACCCGGTGTGGAGCAGTGCTTGGCAATGAGCATGGTAATTACAGCTTGGTTTGCCAAATTCTCTGTCAGCTCTCGCACCATGATAACAGTAGTCCCTCAAGAGCAAGGCATCAGAGCAAACACCACATGCAATTAACATGAGCTTTAGAAACGCATTCTATATGCAAAGCCAAGAATTAATTGTTAGTCTCTTTAAAGTCCTAGCAATCTAATCAAAGTAGTATTATTGGTCCCAATGATGCTAACACTTGTAGGCAGATTATCCCAATATTACAGCTCGTTCTCAGTAATGATATGGCCCAGACTGTCAAACACACACTTCCCGTATCTCTTTCTCAGGTGCTGGGCTCTCCCTTCCACACAGCTCTGGGTCCCGAGGTCGGCAGCGTCATCTTTAGGGAGACAGAGCAAGCATGAGTGCATTCTCAGGGTGTGGGAATTGTTAGTGGCAAGCTGTCTGTGTCCCGAGATCTCTAAAGGAAGGATATTATGTTGATGACAGGAGTTTCTTCCTCTTCTGGCTTTGCTTTTGGTTGCTTAATATGTTTGGTAGCACTGTCTGGATCTCTGCTGTATTTACTTGCCCATTGCCTCGTTCTTTTGCAGTTCCATCTTATAGAATCACAGAATGGTTAGTTAGAAGGGACCTTAAAGATCATCCAGTTCCAACCCCCCTGCCCTGGGCAGGGACACCTCCCACCAGACCAGGTT
>JAOQGH010000019.1:71774402-71822843 GCA_025769975.1 Gallinago jamesoni | reverse complement strand
CATCACCATCACTAAACCATACCTCCCAGCACTACATCAACCCGTCTTTTGAACACCTCCAGGGATGGTGCCTCAACACAGGTCTTAGTGCTGATCAGAAACACTGATGGCTCATAGTTAGTAACCTCAATTATCCCATTAAATCAGCGGCATTACTGGCCTTTCCTAGACAGGCACTTCTCTGCTTCGTGGACTAGATCTCAACTTCTGAGTAGTTACCAGTTTTCAACATGGGAATTACAACAAGCTAGATTTTATGGAAGAGGAGTATTGCCTGCCATTGTGTCACGTACAAAATAGTTTTGTTTACTTCATTCAATCATTTGCCTTCAAAGTCTTAGTCCGTAAGAGTAGTTATAAGAGGAAACAGACTAGTTTAGCCTTTTCTCACAGAAAGCCTCAGCTGTGCCATTTCAAAGTTCTCTCTAAGACTTAAAGATTAAGTTTAGGAAATGTTTAGAGTGCAACAGTTGCAGAGGTACACACACCACTTCTTGGTTAGTTACTTAAAGGGGTTTTATGTGATTTACAGATTTTTATGGTTGGGTTTTTTTCCAGTTCTGCTTATCTCTTTCTTTTCAGTGGTGCAGACATTTCAAAAAGAAGGCAGCAAGATGCAGAAATAATCTTTTTAATTTTAATATACTTTTAAACATTCTCCTGCTGCTCTCAGGATACATATGTCCTTGTACTGTGCTTTCAAAATGTATTTAAAAAACAAAGCCCAAAATAGAGGAGCAACCTTCTTGAGGCAAAGTAAGACATATCATTTCTTCAGGCTGGCAGCCACAAATGGGAAATCCCGTCTGAGATTGCAAACAGTCAGGAAAGAAGACAAGTTGGGAATCTTTTTTTTAAATTTTTTTTCAAGATTGGAAACCTGGTATCTAAAGGAAGTATTCCCAGGAATATCCATGCTCTCTCTTCTGGTTAAAAAGAAGAGACAAGGTTAGATATATCCTGAAAAAATAGCATCTGCCTTTCTAGGCAAATTCATGTTACAAGAGTGATGTTTAATTTACCAAGCAGTACAGTGTTTTAGCAGTTGCTTTTTGCAGTTCAGCAAAGGAAACATGGTCTCTCATGTTGCTGAAGTCTCAAAGGTACAACATTTTCATCCGAAATCAAAAGAAAACAACTTGCTGTACAACCGCTAATCATAAGACAAAGAGGAATATGGAATGAGAGATATCTCAGTTAGACCTTTAGATGCGCTAATGATGTAGAAGTAGAAATAAGGGAATAAAGAAATATCATCACACTGAAAGGAGAAGCAGCCAGTGAGGCAAGACAAACCAGAGCAGAAAGCAAGCAATGGGAGAGAATTAAGTTCTTGGAAACCTAGTATGTGTTTTCCATGTAAGAATCTTTCCCAGGGTGGGTCAATAAAGCCAAATATCTGGAGCCAATCCATCAAAGCAGACTACTCCCTTTACTAGATCACATTTCAGGTTACTTTTTACGGTGGGAGCTACAAAATAGCCAGTAAATTGCAGAAATATTAAAGCAGTGTCCTGCGACCTTAAAATCATACTTTTCTATGACAGGGGGCAGTTTTGGGCCACAGCTGCCCCCTCTCCCTCATTTCCCAGTCTTACACATTTTAGACCATCATCTCTCAACAAGCTTTTGGGGAAGGAACTCAACGTGTTCAGTCTGCTGCTTGAGCACAAGAGAATAGCTACAGGATGAAAGTGCCATTTACCCAGATGAAAGTTGCAGCAGTGTCCTCATCCCCTCTCAGGAAGCTCACTGCGCTACATGCCAGAGAAGTTGAAAAGCTTATTTGCAGATAGCGGAGGTAGAGACAGAGGAAAAACATTGTGTTTGGATCATTTTAAACTGCTTTTATCCTTTCTCTCATCTGAATCCCAATGGCTTATTTCAGTTTCCCTCCTAGTGTCACATCTTTGGATGCACAAAAAAATTACAACATTCTTCTTTGTCGGAGTGCTTGGCAGCCCCGGTAGGCTGTTGTCTAAATTGACTTCTTTACAAGGTCAGTCATTCAGCCTACAGGCATGCAAACCAGCAGCCTGCCTTTCAGCTGGGCTAATCATTTGTCCCACCTGTAACAGCCTGGAGAGAGCTGGCCTGATTCCTGACATCTCCCAAACCTGCTTATTACCTTGTTTGTCATACAGCTCCTTGGTGATGACACCACCAGAGAGGTGGTGGAGTCTCCTTCTCTGGAGACTTTCAAAACCCGCCTGGACAAGTTCCTGTGCAATGTGCTCTAGGTAGACCAGCTGCTCCGGTGGGGAGGGTTGGACCTCCTCCCTCCGGTGGGGAGGGTTGGTCCCTTCCATGTGATTCTATGATTCTATGATTATACTCAGTCATAGCTGGAAAAGCCACAACCCAGTTTTTATCCT
This sequence comes from Gallinago jamesoni, assembly GCA_025769975.1. Classification (NCBI taxonomy): domain Eukaryota; kingdom Metazoa; phylum Chordata; class Aves; order Charadriiformes; family Scolopacidae; genus Gallinago; species Gallinago jamesoni. The sequence continues at coordinate 71,820,468 of JAOQGH010000019.1, read as the reverse complement.
TCACCAGTGCTAATGCACATTTTCATGCTGTCAAGAGTAGGCTGCAATAGGTAACACCTTAAAACAGAGCTGGTGCTCAAGGAGCATGTAGGTACGCAGATGGGGACAGGTCAGTCTGGGACAGCTGACCACTGTCATCTAGTCCTGGTTTCACCCAGAGAAGCTGTGGATGCCCCATCCCTGGAGGGGTTCAAGGCCAGGCTGGATGGGGCTTTGAGCAACCTGGTCTGGTGGGAGGTGTCCCTGCCCAGGGCATGCACGTTGGAACTCTGTGATCTTTAAGGTCCCTTCCAACCTGAGCCATTCTCTAGTTCTATGAGTCTATGATTGATAGGCGGTTAATTGCATTATAAATCTCCAGCATATGCAGCTTCGCAGGCACAGGCTAAGCAGAGAAGGGGCACATTGGAGCAGGGGGCTCCGGGTACAAAAAAGAGAATTTGCTACCATTCTACTTCAGAAGCATGTATATTTGGGGCTGTTGTTTCCTTCAGCCAGTCTTATGACAAAGCCAGATATTTTACGTTTCAGTTTCCAGTATGGTTTCCATGAAATGTTACTATCAGCATGTGAGCAGCCTTGGTTTCCATGCCACAAATAATTACATAGCAGTATCAGTCCTTCCTTTGTCCAGTGAGCCTGCAACTAAGGCCTGGATCCAGTAAAACTCTTCATTGTCAAATCCAGAAACAGGGTCTTGTATAACAGGATCTCCCCAGGGAGTAGTTTGGTGGGTTTTTTGTGGCAAAGGGACTTGAGGCAGGGACTTCACTTTCAGGCCTCAAATGCAAGAACATGTGTTGGAGAAGGACCATAAAGTCCGGACTGTGTTGAGTAGTTCACTTTATCTGAGGGAAAATAGTTGTGGAAGCCCAGGGGACAGAAGAAACATTTCAAGCGTGCCACAAAGAAAGCGTACAGCAGCAGAAGCTGAGGAGCTGGGCAGATTTTTCATAAAGTGGTCCAATGGCTAGCCTTTCTTTCTGGTAAAGGTGTCATTCTTTTGACAATACAATGTTGAGCTTTTCAGGTGCTATCAGACCATTGCCATTTCTGTGACAGCTGTCTGATTTTCTTTGCCATATGCAGGATATACATGAGCAGCTCTGCCTGTTAATTTACAATGGTTATATTTTTACTTCTCTGGATCACTCTACCTTCAGCACACCCTTTGACAATGGCAAAGTTCCTTTCCACATTGTATTTTGACAGAAAATATTGAACCTATTGAGATCTGTTTAACAAAAAGTGCTACTCTTGTGAATCCCACCATCAGAAATTTCATTGTGTTATCTTACCTGACTTCACAAGTCTGCAGTGGAGACATTACGTATGATTTACTTAGTCTAATATGCTTTAACAGTTAGTTGGAAGAAGCAGGCACATTGGGCTGCTGTTGAAGACACTTCAGGACAAGATCACCCAAACCATTCGCTGAAAGCAGCTACCTCTCTCCATCAGGTATGATGGTGCACTAGCATAGCCAGCACTGGTGTCTCACAAAGACCATACTTGCCCCAAGGAATACACCAGACACTGACAATCACTCTGACAAGCTCCACCCAACAAGTCATTTTAACAGCCTTGGTGGGCTTCGTGATTAGTGCCCAGAAATCTCTGCTTCTCTTCCAATCTGCTGTCCGAACACCTGCTCTTACGAGCTGTCCATCTTTGTATTGCAAAACTAAGCATTTTGAGCAATCCAGACAGGATATGTCTGAGATTTTGTTACTCAGGAATTGAATATGTAGAAGAACCCAGATTTTCATTTCTAGATTTAAAATATAAAACATGAGGGTGCAAGCTTTCTTGTCTGATTTATGAAAGTATCAGTTAATTTAGAGGCCTTTATGGCCATTATTATGTCAATTAAAAACTCCCTGTTGCATGTATTAAAACAGTCCAGAAGTACCAACTGGCAAGTGACTACAGATGAGCTTTAGCAATACCAAACCACAGCAAAGGAAAGGTCCAGCCACTTTATAAGCCTTTTTCATCATTAGAGGTACAATTCAAATATCCCTGCATTTAATTATATTTTCCTTCAAGTTCAGCAAGCTTTAGAGTGAGGCCATAACTGTTGTGTGTTTATTGATAAATTTTCTTCCTGAAAAAAGGAAGCCTTTTAAGAATTGCACTGAAGAAAATGCTCTTAACAACTGCCATGGTCTTTCATTGCAGCAACCTAAGATAAATCATTATAAGGAGTGCCACTTGCACTGCAATGTATTAAATATATAATGAAATAGCATGTATTTAAATATGCATTAAATGCATTAAATTGTATAGCAAAAAAAAAAGCAAACTTGGTGGAGTTAACAGAACTCTTACTGCTCCCTTGGGGTTTAGTATCTGTATAGAACTGCTGGATTCTTTTCTTTTTACAATTAAAAGAAGTTGGATCCAAAAGCTATAGAGAATACACTTCTGTGCAAGAAGTCATTGGATACAGAAGGTCATGACTGACAGCATCACAGCCTGCTAATTAATACATGATGCTTTTCTGACTATTAATGAGTCAGTGAAGGATTTGAACTCAAGAGGACTTTTAAGTACCATATAGAACAAAGTGAAAAAATCTCAGACAAATGAGAAATTAAGTATCAAACTCCAATCAGAATAAAGAATGGGCATTGCAGAGCTATCTCGTGCAGGAATGAAAGAGAATGAAAGACACCTGCAATTTATGGAGGTGAAATCTTGGCTTCTTTAGCCTCTGTGTACAATTTATGGTGGTGAACACTTGACTTATTTCACTTCCCCATCACCTTGTTAAAACTTTCTTGTAAAATTACAGCTTCGGAGGTCCAGAATCTGCCTAGTTCAGATTTTTATCATTCTGATACCCAGTTCATTAGACAATGCACTGCAGTGTTCTCCAAAACAAGTTTCCTTTCCCATCAAGACCTGGGGTTTTTGTGCCTTCCTGCCAGCAATTACCTTTTTGGTATCCTTGCATATTAACTCCTACTGCCCCAGGTCTTCCCCTACCTAGAATGCCTTGTATTGTCACCTGCAGTCTTGGCCACTATTTACCCCTCACCATGATAATTGTTTGATCCAAAGAAAGTAGTGGTGGGAGTGGAAGGGAGGAAGTCCTTCTGTCTTCATTCCATCTGGTGCAGATCATGAAGGTTGTTCTTTCAGCACTAGAAATAATTAAAGAGTTTTAGCATTTTCCCAGCTGTCTTTGCGTGAGTTTCTCACTCTCAAGCTGCAATATACTAATATATCATGTTGTTTAAAAGAAAAGGAAAGGAAGCTCACCACCAGAAATAGCAACTGCATCATAGATGGGGCTCAGACCCTTGCAAGAAATAAAGTAAGCAGAGAAATATGAGAAGAAGCTCCTGAAATAACTGGAAAAGAGGAGCAGAAAATAGAGAAGATGCATAAAGTTGATCTCATCACCTGGGGGGCAGAAGATCATTGTACAGCTGATTTAGCAGCATTGAGAATATTTATTATTGTTCACAAAAGTCACAGCCATTGTACTCTATAAAGAAACACCTAGATACTTGCCTGGCTTACCTTCCTAGTGATAGAAGTCGTCAGGTCCAGGACTGGTCCTCTGGATTTCAGGGATGCCAAGGCATCAGACCCCTAGAAAAAAAGTAGTTTTCATTGAGTACAGTAAGATTTGACTGAACACTAGGTGAAGTAAAATACTGTTGGCCATATTTCACTGTGCAAGAGGCCAAAGCATCCCAACAAGCCCATCATTTTTCTGCTTACACTTCATATTTAACACATGCCTCACTGCTCCAAATGGAGTTCCAAGGAAAAAACAAACAAACTACATTTAGTTCCAATGTCGTGACTGCCTGTAACAAAGGACTCCTGATTTACTTTCGTTTGATGCTTTTGAACCAAAATTCAGTAGCAGATAATATATTTAAGAAAGTAAGCCTGTGCTGGTAGACCTCCATGTTATGCAGTTGGAAACCTTTTTGTTCTAGTCACTGGTGAGCCATTTGCAACACAAAACCATTTTTTGTTCCTTTTCTGGAAACTAGGAAGTGCTAGGCTTGCCTCATGAGTTTAGACAGTGCCACTGGTATTGTGTTCAGCCCTGGTACCTGGGGGACATCTACCATATGGCCAGGGACAGGAGGCCTGGCAGTGTTACTCTAATCAACCAGCAATGGCAGGAGCAGGAGGAATTCGTAAGGAAAAGGATTTGAAAGATGATCGTTTTGAAGGAGAGAAAGCTACATACATTTACAGCTACTGTCACTTTAGGTTTCTCCCTCCAACCCCAAGCTGACTGTAGAGTATTGTGATAGCTTTTCACCTAGCAGATCTGAGAGTTGAGACAGAAGGATGAGAGGGATTATTTAACCAGAAATCTCTCCGGTCACTTTGGTAGTTTGAGCAGGTATTCTGCCAAACAGCCCTCCTTCCCTTACTTCTAATTTGAAAGGGACTTCACCTGCATTAGAGCACCTTTAGCCCTGTTTTACAGGTAGGAAGCAGAAGAACATGGTCAATGAAGTGGCTCAGCCTGGAACATTTTTATGATTGCTGAAGTACAACTGGAAACAGGGATATATTGCCTATTGGGAATTACATCCTCCACCCCCCTGCTTCCCCCGCACTCTATCCATTTTTCCTACAGTAATTTACACTTACTATGTTGCTGTTCTCAGCTTTCCCAGAATAAATCCTAGCTAAAGGATCCCTCTGTCAAGAAAACTCCTAAGTGCTATTAAGAAACAAGGATAAATACAAATTTAAGTTCATACCCACCAGAGTTCTCTTCTAATGCCACTTTTTGCACTAAAACACTGCCCAGCAACTCAATCAGCAGCACAGTGTTCAGAAATTAACCTGCCTACCACAGACTAGAGTACCCAGTCTCATCCTTTAGCTGTACAGCTTCTGCAGTGTGTGGAAAATCTTATAATTATTTATTAGCACTCACAGGAAGACTGTCAATAAGGAGGCTTTATATTTTTAAACAGAGATGTAAGTCATGTTTCTTCTAATGTATGCTCTTGTTGCAATGGAGGAGAATGAATTGTCAGTACTGGACTGTGCATTTGTTTCTGCTTATTGAGTTCAATGCAGCTGTAAAGATTTATGCCAACTAATGACCTAGCTGAGTTGGATTCAAAATGACATTCTCCTGGCAAGCCAAGAATCAGCTCCACTGACACTTTTTGCAACGGAGAAGGGAAAGGGAGCTTTCAGATATACATTCTGCATACACCATCTCCTGGAGGCCCTGGGAACATCTCCACTTCCCAAGCCTGAACACACGGGACAGTTTCTGAACAAAGCCTGCACTTCCAGAAGTTCAGCTGGGAATTTTCATCTGCTAAAATTTGAAATTCATGTGCTTCACTGTGAATAATTTTCTTTTCTTTCATCTCCCCCCCACACCCCATAAATATTCACTAGTTAGTTTTCAAAAGCTTTTGCAGATAAGTAGGGAAAAATCCATGAACAGAGTTCTTTTTTAAAAAAAAAATGTTTGTTTTGTTCCTTTTCCCCAATTGCAATTGCATCTCTTTTATTAGTGAGCCATGAGAAATCTATTAGCAGATCGACGACCACTTAAATATGTTGGTTACGTAAGGCAAGATAAAATGCTATTGCTTAATATGCTGAAGACAGAAGACTTACTGCAACAGATCTCTAAAAGCATGTCAGTTCTTCGCTGCAGAGCCAACCACTTAATGCTACCCCTCTCCAGTGATGTTCAAGAGTCTGAAGCAGTTCCCTGGCAGAGATCATGCTGACACTAACAGCATTTCTGCTACTATATGAGATGTCCACTAAGCACTACACTTGGTGTTATACCAGCTAACCAGCACTGTCATGGGGCAGAGCTACTGAAAGCTTTTGATAATAACTTTTCCTCAAAAGTTGTTGGAAAAGTTAGGAAAGTGTTTTCAGCCATGTTCCCCCTTTCTATAGCCTATTAAAATGAAAAAAAAAAAAAAAATTTATAGCTGGTGATAAAAGCTGAATCCAGGTTAACTCTGTATGTGTCACCGCACTCCACTGTATACTGGGTTGCTCTTTTCTCCATGAAGAGTAACTCATGGAGTTGAATTTTGGAAAGGAGAAGCTAACAGAATGCACAATGAAACCATTTTAATGATTTGAGATGCCAGTTAGAAATTGAGTTCCTAAAGCTTTTTTCTTCCAGCCAGCTATCAAGATGCCCAGAATAGCTTTGAATCAGATTCAGTGAGGCAGTTAGTGCACCCCATAAATCAAGTCCTGGGAAGGCATTTCCTAGATTTCAGTCACTTCATTGCTTATAAAAAATAGCCACAATTTCAATTCCCAGCAGTTGCTCTGTTTAGATGTTCCTTGTCTCTTCACAGCTCCCAGCAAACTCAAACTCCACAGGATAAGAAAGCGATATTGTATTGCCCACTTTTTTGGAGCTGAGACCATCTTTTCACTGCAGTAATATTCTGAACACCTTACTCACTGCAAAAATACAGGATAACCAAGTGTGATGCAAACCTCAACATGACAGTAAATTTTGACAGTTAACAACCAGGGCACCAAGGGGGTAAAAGTCTTTGAGCCAAATCTTCTAGCTTTGCAGCAATGAAAGGTCCTACAGAAGCCAGAACCTGCTAGAAAGATCTTGAAACCCAACAATCGGACTTCGGAGTACGTCAAGGTTAACTTCTGGCAGCCGCTTAAGCATTTTCAGTTTTAAATCCCAACTTGCCTAGGATACTTCTATGCCTGAGTTTTTTCTGAGTCTAGGTGTTCTCAGCAAGGCTGATGGCACTGAATGCAATAGCACTGTATTACATAAACTGGAATGTGCCAAGTAATGCAAAATCCCTGACATTTAGGATTGTATTTTCCTGTTTCTGCTCCTGTGGTTTTATCGCACGGGTATTTTCATGCATAATTGGCACCCCAAGCCAGAGATGTATGCAGATGCCTAGTTCTTCTCAACATCTTCCCAAATGAAGCACGTTCCCCACTTCCCACTCAGCAGATGTTTTAACAACAGAAGACAGAAAGCAAGATTTAGAAGTAAGGTGCCAAGCCAAGGGAGCTGGTGGCTGCAGTATTTGCTTTTGGCAGTAAGCACCACAAACATCATTTGTCTGCTAGCACAGTGCTATACAAGGTACAGAAGGCTTTGAGAAGTCCCAAAGCTTTTCCTGGCACTGTCAGAGAAGCTGGATGTTCTGTAAAGCTCTTGATTTTCCTTAAACACTACATAACCTTCCTGTCTCAGTGCTCACGGGACCCAACATCCATTTCATCTCCTAAGCACTTGGAGGCATTTACATTACCCCTTGTTTTCTTCCCCAATGTAAGAAAACATTACCGCCTTGTTTGTTTTCTTAACCATGGTATATTTTCTTAAACAGTGAGTGTTGTTCTTGGAATTACCACAAACATGGCACAGCACATGTGTTCCACAGTAGATACTGTCCTTAGAGGTCATAGGGACAGTATTGATACCCCAATTCCAGGAAGCATACTCACTTCCAAAGTTCTTTAGCCTTTCTCCTGCACCTTCATCCTGCACTTCCCAGCACCTTTTCCTAGTCCTCCCTCCCAAGAGCTCTGTCATCTTCCTGAAGTATCTGTCTCTGACCTATACACCAAGGTCCTCTGGTCTTGGAAGTCCACAGCCCTGATCCCGTGAAGTCAGAAGTACTGATTCATGATGACAAGTGCTCAGCTGCCTCTGACACTACATCCCTCTGCTGCGAGGGCTCTCATGACCACTTCTTGAGTTTGCCCTGTGTTCTAACCCAGATCCAAATGTGAGGTCACCATGTGTCTCACAACCTTTTGTGTAAGAGCTTTCTCACAGTAGGCTGGGGAGATGGCTCTAACAATTTAGGATCCACCTAAGTAGTGTGGCCATTCATGGTGTTCACCAGTATATAAAACTTAGTTTACTGATACGGAATCTCGGATCTCCAGTATTTGAGCTGCAAAAAATGATGAAGTTAGCTGCTAGAGCCTTCCCTTTTTGGGGGAGAGCCACAAACCAGCAGCACTAAATAGCTTTTTATCCCCTGGAAAACATTTGGTTTTAACCACTCCATTGATATATTCGCATACTCACTGTTACACTGCCCAGGCTGTTGGTGCTCCCCTAATTCTCCCACTCTGCATCTTGGCGGGTGCAGTTTGCAGTTGGCTGTGGTGCTGCGGTGGCCTTGCTACCTAACATTCAAAGAGCTGGCTACTCACTGAGCACTGACAAGACCCACACCCGGCAGCAATGCTTAGCTCCAATGCACTGCATGGCAAAGGATGCTTGGTAGTACAGAGCTAGCCTGCTGGATGAGGAGCACTTACATCCAGGAGCAATGACCCTTTCAGAAACCTGAGTGATTTGCTTTGCTCCCAGGTCTTCAAAAGGGAGGTGTTACAGTTAGAGAGATACATAAGATACGTCATCTGTACCCTATCTTTACATCTTGTTCAATGAATTGTCAAGCTGGGATTTAATTTTCCCCTGGCAGCCTCTCTCTAGGTCAAAACAAGACTTGTTCTTTTGATTTCTTACAGCCATAGTTGTTTGATTTTGGAGGGACCTTGTAAGGTTATCTAAGCTGAATGCCAAGAAAGCTCATATCTGGAGATAGGTCTGCAGCTACTGTATTTGTTTATTTGATCATATCAAAATCACCAGCAAATCTCCAGGTACTCTATGGATACAAAAAGTGTCAACAGTTCCTCGTGCCCATTAGCTATTTTGTGATGGTTATTCACCTTTCACACTGACTGAGTTTTGAATGGAAAGACACAGTAAAGTGTACTCAGAAGTGTCGCCGCCACATACTAGAAAAGCCTATAATTTGGACAGCTATTTCTTCTCAGTAGGATAGGTTTTATATTTCCTATTACTGATACAAAAAAAAAAAAAAAAAAAAGTAGCTGTCTCCCCCACATCACCAGTTCTTTAAAAAAAAAAAACCAATCCATTCTTGATTCTTCAAATTGTGATTCTTTAAATGGTGATTTTTTAGAGTTAATGATTTCTCTGAAGCCCTAGGCATTAAGAATCTGTTACTGGTTTAAAGAAAACAGAGAATCTTTCAATATAGGAGTCTTAAAATATGAGAAATACGAAAGAGAGCATGAGAAACAGAAAAGAGAAATTAAGAAAAGACAACTAATAAGGCAAGACTCAGACTCACAGGAAGACTGTGACATTTACCTAACCTGTTGGGGCACAGGTATTTGTGGTTTCCATCTTTTCACAGAATCTTCCCAGGAGAGGACTATAGAAAGTAAGAAAGCAGCAGTGACAGCTGATGAGTCTTGTTTCCATCCTGAAGTTTTTATCTTCTGTTGAAGCAAGTAACCCTTGGCAGTGAAGGTAGTGCGGGTAGTCCATTATCTGCTTTTGGCAGCATTTTGTGTTGTTAATCCACAATTCATATAGCTGCAAGCAAAGCTTTCCTTCATGTGGATAAGCAGCAGTTAAGAAGAAAATAGAAGTCCCAGAAAACACAGAGGATTAAAACACTATTAAGATTTATCCTTCATAAAAGGAGTCAAGAGTCTTCAAATACAAAGTTGCAGACACGTAATTATGCTTAAGAAAAAGCATAGATTACCAGATTACCAGAAGCGGGAAGAGCATAGGATGTAAAGGTTCACTACACAACCTCCCTACAGAGCCTTTCCAAGACTTCCCACCAGACATATGGTGTTGCTAGAGACAGGATATTAAACCAGATGGACTTTTGATCAAATACATATTCCAGTGTTGTCACCATTTGCGGTGAAATTTGAAAATGTGCCCAACCCAAAGCAAAGCATGGGCAGTCCTCAATAAAGTATTTGGGACAGAAAATTGCATGGAAGTACAGTTAACTCTCTTTTGTACTAGCCTTTCTCATAGAGGCTTAAATATTTAGCTAGATGTAGACATCGGTGACAGTTTGAGTGAGGGATACCTTCCCGTGAAGTCAGGTGTCAGCAGTTCTTATCTGCTGATCAGGTGTTGCACTGCAGCTGGTATCACCAGGTGGGCCACAAACATCACAACAAACACCTAGGTAGACTTGGAAGGTGGCAGTGTGGTTCAGTGTTGAGACTCTAGGTTTTTTTTGGTCTCTTCACTGAAACTGCAAGGAAATAAAACCCAAAAAAATAGTGCTGACTGTGGCGACCAGCTTCTTGGGACATAGTCTTCTTGGAGTCCATTCCAAGCCCATTCCTTAAGCAAGTTATCTTCAATGTCTTGAGAGTAGACCTAGATTTGGGTTGACAGCATTGTGCTGGAAGTCTCCATGATGTATTGTCACAGCACCACTCACTGTTATTTATGTCTTCTGGCACTTGAATGCTGCTTCCACATTTCCAGGCAAGAACATTTCCCTCTGCGCCCACAGTCCTTCTGGCACAGCATGCACTATGGCCAACTCTGGAGTGAGCACACCCTGCATGCCTTGTCCTGTGATCATCCAGACCAGAACACCTCACAAAACATGCCAAGACTCTCTCTGGGGCCACAATCTTGCATTTACCCAAGGGTCTCATTCCTGGGTTGCAATACAGGGAATCGGATCAACGAAGTACAGTGTAGAAAGCATGTGCCAGCTTTCCAGATAAAAAAAATATCCAAAATATGGTATATTCATGGCTTCCAGGACATCAAAATAACATCCAAAAGACTTTTTTCCGTTCTTTTCAGACTGAACTAGATGACTGTGCCCTTACAGCCTGCCTCTCTTATTCTTAAAAAAGTTAGGAATACCCTTTTATCCATGGGGTTGTTGGAAAGAAGAGTGGGAAAGTTCTTTTACATGGCTTTGTGTTCCCCTACATGCTGTTTTACATAGATGATAATGCAGAGAGCCAGATGGACCAGCAGAATGCCTCTTTACGTGGTCTTTGCAATAGAGAGCATGGCCATGGTGAGATCATCTTTGCAAGCTGCTATGAAGACCGTGAGCTTCCTGGAAAGCAATCAAAGCATGGGACACTTAAGCCTTAGCTTTATTTGGCTTCCTGTGCTCTGAAAGTTTGACATTTTAGAGTCTGATGCGTTACTGAAGGCTTTCCAATAAATATGATATTGGCTACACTCGTCCATCTCAAGGAAGTGCTCAACATGGTAGAGGACACCATTTGACTCCTACACTGCAGCCTGAGAGTTTTTCCGTGAGTCACTAAATGCTCCAAAGACAAACAGGGTACTTTAGAAACAGAACATCCCAACTACTCCGGGCTTTAATACAGAAGGTGGAGCCAGTTTTGAAAAGGAAAGGACACAACACTGCAAAAATTGTCTGTATGCCTGTAGCCTGGGTAATCAAGTTTACAGCTTGGGATATCCTTAGGGGTAGTCTTTCTGCTTCCCACTGGCAGGGGAGATTTTTCGGTGTCCACAACACTTCAGTCCTCATTTTTCTCTGGAGTATGGCAGCAAAGACAGCAACAGTGTATGGTATGGTGTCTAGGATTCTAGAAGTGAAATGGTGGTGCTACCTTTCTGCGGAAGACTAAACATCAGCCTTAGGGAGTCAATAGAAGACACTCTACCAAAACAAATCCAGACTGTGGGTCCTTCACTGGCTCTCCAGAGCCCCAGAAAGTGGATCCTAGCAAGTCTGGAAGCTTTTCATGACACTGCCTGAAACTGTGACATGTTTAAAGGCAAATAATACACTCAGACACCTAGATTTGGGGGTTCAGGGTGCCTGAAGGGAAATGTTTTTCACTTTTGAGGAAAATCCTGAAAGTACACGAACAGGCTAATCAGTCACTTGGTAAGTCTTTTCAAACTTTTTCTCTGATGTGGAAAGCTGACTGCAGGAACACGTCGGAGGCAGGTCTATGAATGCTGAGAATTTCTGACAAAATGTTCACACTTAAGACACCAGATGTAAGGGAGGAAAACGGCTCTTCTAATCTGTAATTTTATCTCCTCAGCTCCACCACCCATCCCAAGGGTTTCGGTTTGGAACTGTGCGGGAAAGCAGTGCAGAAGACTATGTGAGGCAAAGCTTCCCAGAGATGCACGAGTACATGCGACGGTACAACGTCCCCGCCACCCCGGATGGAGTCGCCTATCTCAAGTGAGCCTCTGCATGCAACAGCAGATCAGCTCAGCCAGGGTGCACGACACTCAGGCGGTGATGGGCTTCCCACTTCCAGTGTCACTTATCCCACAAAAACAGTCACGGAAGGCAGGGTGGCAGATGGATAGAGAAGGAAGCATGTAATCACCTGGAGGGAGTGATACTTGGAGAGCAAGCTGGTGTAGCACCAGCTGGAGGGTTTCTAGGGGAAGGAGGGCTTCACACTAGCTGCTAGGGTGCCATCAGGCATGGGCAATGTATAAATCCTGGCAGGTTTCTGTGCTTGGGAGCCCTTCATCAGGCAGTGAGAAACATCCAGAAAAAAAAATCACAGTCCAAGCAAAAGCTATGACTGAGGTCCCTCAGCACCTTCAGCGTGTTGGGAGGAGAGAAGGTTCTCAGAGAGAAAGCTTAAAGCATTTATCATCAAAATGAATAAAAGAAACAGTAGGCTGGTAGAAAGTAATAAACACCAAGTCTTCTTGCTTTAGGGAATCATGGCATTACTGTGTTTCAGAGATATTTGTGCCTAACAATCTAGGGTCACACAATTTATTCCCTCTTCCAGGAAGCAGGAGAGGTGATAAATAATAAGCCTGAAATAATTCAGTAATTTTACACACAGAAGTTGCATAATAGATGGCCCAAGAATTTTTCACCAGAAGTTGTTTCCTGTTTACGTACTTTTCTGAGACCTCTCCTAGTGATAATTAAGATACACAGCAGTTCCTTTGGGTAAACTGGAGTCAATCAATCAAAATCAATGAAGTAATGTAGCTTCACATCAGAAGAACACCCAGATCTTTAAGATGACAAGAATGGAGGGTGCAGTCCCTGTATCAGATGAGAACAGGCACTGCAACTGTTGTTTTATATAATCATTTTATGCAAGCGTGCTATTCGTTAATTATTATGTTAATAAAATTCAGTCCTTTCTGTTCATGAAGACTGAATATACCGAAAAGCTGATCTGGGTGAAGGCAATTAATTTACCTCACACTCAAGTCAAAAGGAGGAGAAACACTCTTGTATGAGTTATACTCCTGCATTTTTGCTCTAATGACCCTAACTTTAACATCACAATGAAACCAAGACAAGCACTGGTATTTTAGCATTTCGTGATCTTTTCCAATAAGTGCTACCTTCCAATGTATGCTGCCTTTAAATTGCATTGAAGTCTAACACATTGTAGTATTTTCCAGCTTTCAGATCAGTGGTATTTCATGGGAGCAAAATAAGTCCTATGGCCACTGTTTGCTGCAGATGCACCAAGTTTCTAGTTCATCCATAGCTCCCTTCTTCAAAACATAGATCAGTTTTGTATTTAAAATAGCAGTCCCTAGTGTCTGTTTTCATTCAGTTGTCTTCCAGGGGAGTGCACAGATAAATATTCAATGAGTATCACTGAGGCTCAGACTGTGAAGTGGTTGTTTCTGACTTTGATGTTGAACACAGGCATGATCCCGAGAAGCTCGATGCCTTCATCATGGATAAAGCCCTCTTAGACTATGAAGTATCAATAGATGCTGACTGCAAGCTTCTCACTGTGGGAAAACCCTTTGCTATTGAAGGTAGTAATCATTTTTATAACATACTGCTCTATTTCTCATGTGTTCCACTTGCTTTATTGTGATTTGGTATTCTCAGTGAAAGTATGCAGGTGAAACTGGACCCTTTGAAGATCATGTCAAATTCTCAGTGGTTAAGCAGAACCAAGGTTTAGCCCTTTTTGGTGGTCTCTGAACTTTCGGATCACTTGTACCATCTGTTGCCAGTGCTCTGTACAGGAATTATTCAAAGTGTTCGGACTGTCTGTCTCCAAACAAGTGGGAGGCACAGTCCATTAAATTGCTCATAATGAAAATAACATAGCACCTGAAACGAGGCTTGCTTTTTGTAGGCTGACTTTCATTACACATGTTCAAAACTCAGTGAGATACATTCAAAACGCTCTTCTACACTTTTGCTCTCATCTGAAGCAGGTAAGTGCTGTTCCTGTTTTAAAGGTCAGCTTAGGATTCCCGCTGAATCTGTAGCTAATGGAAGCTAAAGGGAGCCCACCCTGGTCTGTAGCCTCCTGCAGCCCAGGCGTATTGGCCAGGACAAATTGGAAGGGCAGCCTGGGAGCCAGGCTTGTCCAAAGCTGCCTCTGGCATGGTGAGCACATTAGCAGCTATTAGACGTCAGGAATCACTTCTGTGATGGATGACAGCCAGTGAAAATGATTGAAGCTCCCTCCTTCTTCTCTTCCAAGGGCAATTACTGTGGCCGCTCCCATCGCACACTAAAACGACCTCCTTCAGAAATGTTCAGACCTGATTGAGGAAGGCAATATGCTAAATGAAGGCCGAGGGGAGCTGAGCATTTCAATCATTTCAGCTACAAGTCACCAGCATGAGGCTTTCTGTAGAACCCTACTTTTTGCTATACCTCATCAGCATCTCCATTTGAATTCACACCAGAGACCTGAAAGCAATCCATTTTATTATTTTCTTTTTGTTATTGGGGAGAATAGGCAAACAGAGAGCTGTGTGAGCAGCATGTTTCACCATGCGCATGTAAGCTGATAAGGCTTCAACTTTCCCAACTAAACCAGTCAAAACCCAAACCACATCACACTGCATCATTGAAAAGCAAACCACTGTGATGGCAAATTTACCTCTCATGTATATTTTTTTCTTTCTTTCTGTGTTTTGTGTTGGTTGGGTTTGGTTTTTTGATTTGGTTTGTTGGGGTTTTTTTTTGTTTGTGGGGTTTTTGTTTTTGTTTTTTTTTGTAAAGGAGACAGTCTGAGAATCTGAATTTTGAACTGGAAACCAAAAATCCAGAGTAGACTAAAAAAGAATTTCTTCAGGCAATCAGCATGACATAGAATCATAAAATCACAGAATTGTCTAGGTTGGAAGGGACCTTTAAGATCATCTAGTCCAACAATCAACATAACTCTGAAAAAAACCCAAAACAAACAAATAAAAAGAAAAAAATACACACACACCACCACACCACAACAAAAAAAAAAACAAAACACACCCACATCACTAAACCATGTCTCTAAGCACTATGTCAACCCTTTTTTTAAATACCTCCAGGGATGGTGCCTCAACCACCTCCCTGGGCAGCCCATTACAATGTTTGATAGCCTGAACGTCCCCTGGTGCAACTTGAGGCCATTTCCTCTTGTCCCATTGCCTGTGACTTGTGAGAAGAGACTCCTTTCAGGTAGTTGTAGAGAGGTATAAGGTCTCCCCTCAGTCTCCTCTTCCCCAGACTGAACAACCCCAGCTCCCTCAGCCTCTCCTCATAAGACTTGTGCTCCAGACCCCTCACCAGCTTTGTTGCCCTTCTCTGGACCCACTCCAGCACCTCAATGTCTTTTTTGTGGTAAGGGGCCCAAAACACAACACAGTACTCGAGGTGGGGCCTCTGTGTGTCTTCCAGACGTGAATTGCATTTGTTTTTCTAAAGTCAAACTACAGATTCTGCAAATTGAAAAACCATATTTAGAATTACTGAATCCATTTTCACATACACAAAGTCCTTTACCAACACTTTAAAGAGGTGAAAGATGACACAGTGGCTAAAAACTGTGTTTATTACTATCTGGAGGTCCGTGTCACTGCCAGAGCAGAACTGCACAAACAGAAGCCATATCCCCTGGGCTCTGCATTGCTGTGTGACAGCAGTACTGGCTGCTCCCATATACATTTAAGCACATGCAGCTTCTCGTCAGAAGATAGGGAGAAAATAAAATGCCACATGAGACACCACAGTCACATCCGTGGCTGTAACAATGTAAAGGGATGACAGAATGGTTTACTTGATATTAAGGCCCTTTTGCATTGCTAAAGCAAGGTAAAAAAGAAGAACCCACGGCAAGGGCATGCAAAAGGCCGTGTTCCTAAAGATAAGGTGGCTTTATTCATCTCTTTGTACCTACATCTTAAGGTTTTCAACATCCAGTTTTACATACTACTCTTGTGGCTATAATAATTTTGAATTTTCATATCCTGTTTGTATTACTCTACCTTACTTTGCACAGCAATAAGTCTCATCTCAGCATTCTCAGTCCACAGTAAGTCAGTATCCAAGTCTGAACTGGTTTGCTGAAACAGAATGCCAGCTTCATCTGCCATGCTGTTAGTTGACAGCTGAAATTAACATATGATTGACGATTGTACCGTGTTTTCCTTCTAGGATATGGTATTGGTCTTCCCCCCAACTCTCCACTCACTTCAAACATCTCTGAGCTGATAAGCCAGTACAAGTCCCATGGTTTCATGGATGTCCTGCACGACAAATGGTACAAGGTTGTTCCATGTGGGAAAAGAAGCTTTGCTGTCACGGAGGTAAGCAATGAACTTGGGGCACGTAAATGAGGATTTGGCCCAAGCTGCCAATTATTTCCCCTCATTCACCATGTGCAGTAGATGTCCACACGTGGCAGAGATGGGCTGCAGCTGAAGGCTGGGCTTCCAAAGCAAGAGGTGCTGTAGCCCAGCAGTGTTCAGGTCAGAGCACAAGAAGAGTGTCAGTGAGACCGTGCTGCCAAGTTAGGCATGCAGTGCATGCATCAGAGAGCACTTCTGGAGACAAACAGGGCATGTAACATAGCGTCGAAGAAAGTGATCCGGCACACTACACGACTAACGTGTCTGATGCCACTCAGTTACATGCAGCGCCATCTACAGGGTCTGTCAGTGATTCGGACCATCTCACACAGGAGCAATGGCTAAAATAGCTACCGCGGAGACCAACAAGAACAAAAGAAACAGAGAGAGCAGGCAAATTTAGTGCATCTTGAATTTCATAACATGTGGCAGCTACTTGTACCAAAGACAGGACTTGAGCCTAAAAATGGATATCATGCTAGGTACAGAAGAGAAGCAGGTTTCGTGTCTAAGTAGATCTACAGGAAATGGAAGTAAATCTCCATGGTTTTATGTCCTGGTATCAAATCAAAGGGATTATGCCAGCTTGTGGCAGCTGAAGAGGTTGGCCATTATTTATAAGAATAAGTCTCCTTTTACCGGAATAGCAGTTCTTCGTCAAGTTCCCTACACTGTCACGTAAAAAAAGATAAAATACTGAGGAATCAAAAGATCCAGCATGCCTGAAGCTTAGAGCATACACTTTTAGCTCAAAGTATTCCAAAAGATGTAAGTTACATGTTCTCACTGGTACAAAACACATAGCTAAAAGTGTGCTGTCTCCTCCTCAGAGCTAAATATCAAACCAGCCCTACGTGTTCCCCGAGCAAGTGGTAGTGTGGCCATTCTACCTTAAAAGAGAAGCCCAGTTTCCTAGGGCTCTGACTCCTGCCCTGCAGCAGTCACCCAAGCCTCTCATCTGCAAACTGCCGACTAAATCACTAGAAAAACTACATTTCTTAGAGATCAGACAAAGAAAAACTGTTCTAGGCTGGTCTAATACTTAGATTGTTGAGGTATTTCTGCATCTCTTATTACAGTTTTAAGTTTTTCATTAAGACTGTATCAATATGAAATAAATTATATTTTAACATCTGACATTCATAGAAGAAAATCCAATTTATTTTTATTCAGCTTGTTCAATTTTTTCGGTTTTTTTATGTGATTAATTCATCACAAGAAAGCACATTTAAACAAAAGTGTGTCTTCACTGCTATTTCTGATCTAACTTATCTGAAGATTATATTAGCATCTAACAAGACAGGTATCTGGGGAATTTTCTTTTTAATGCAGCTGACATATCTGTTCCTGACAAACACTTCATTCAATGACCTCTTGTTACTCTACATTTTAACACAATCTTTTGAATTAAATCTCAGGAAAATTACCAGATGATTATGGCATTAATTACTACAACTCTCTTAAAATTGAAAACTCTTACAGCAGAGAGCAACTTACCTCCTTAGTAATTCCCCAGTGATGAGACATAAGAAGCTTCCTCTGATCATGAAAATCTTACTCCAGTAGCTCTATCCAGAGCTGTATTCACTGTATTACTAGAAAAATAGCTAAGCCACAGAATCAATTCTAAACATCTTCCAGCTAAAAAGTACGGTTTTGTTTTGTACTGGTTTTCTCCCAAAATATGTGTTTGCTCCTTTAAGCCAGTGGTCTCTAGAGTGGGGTGCATACAGCCCCTGGGGTTGCAGGACACAATCCACTGTGGTGCAGGAAGAAAATATTAGAGCTTCAGTAATGCAAATATATTTATAGATTATAATAAAAATAAATATGTTTATATAAAATTTTAATTTAAATTAAATTTAATATAATTATAAATTTAAAATATTTATAAAAATATTTAGTTATATATTATATAAATAAATATACTTATATGGAAGTGCATGCTAAAATAGTTACTGAGAGAGGTGTACCATCAAAAAAGGTTTGGAGACCACTGCTCAATACTGTCTCCAGGAACTTTTTTTCTGCCACATCAAATACGGTAATAGAAAAAAAAAGCCTTGGCTGGGCAAACTGCAGAAGGCATATTGTAAAACCAACTGGATATGTCTTTTTATAAAGAAAAGCAAACCTGAGCAAAGATAGAATAAACCTTGCATTGAAACTGGAGGAAAAGATACCTCTTAGGCAGCATGTCATTTTTGCAGTTACTCTTCTGAAAGCCCTTTGCAATCTAAAAAT
Source organism: Gallinago jamesoni (assembly GCA_025769975.1). Lineage (NCBI taxonomy): Eukaryota > Metazoa > Chordata > Aves > Charadriiformes > Scolopacidae > Gallinago > Gallinago jamesoni. Next base: position 71,801,792 of record JAOQGH010000019.1, on the reverse strand, counting down.
ACAAGGAAAGACCATATCATTTTCTTGCAGAACTATTGCTAGTCATTATCTCTGAGGCAAACCCAGTTCCTTTACTTCTGTAGATTTTCATTAACTCCTTGATGTTCAGTGATGAAATACTGAATTGCTCTTTTCTGAGTAAGCCTTAAACTTCCCTGTATTAATGGCATGAAAAAGCAATGACATGGTTTAAGTACTCAAAGATTCCTCAAGGCCTGCCAACAAAGGCAGAGAAGGTGAAAAAAGAGGTTCTCCAGCCTGAAAAGAAAATTCTGGGTTTTGTCACATGAATAGTCCCGTAGACTTCCTTTTTTCTCAGTGGTGAACAGGTTTTAAGCATAGGGTCACAGCTGGAAGATATGCTGTGCTTTAAAATAATTCAGTCTTTTCAGTGTAACCTCCACGTGGTGCCAGATAAGACGGGAGGTCTGGCTGCTCTGGGGCTGGTTTTCCGACTGTATTCCGTATTTGATCTTCAGTTTTGCTAACCCAACATGCATAACAGCTTTTTCTCCGAAGGCCAAGGTCCAATGAGCTGATTCAGGTGATGGAACTGAAGGACTCTAAAAATTCACTCAAAGATTTTGTCCTTGAACAAATCCTCATGTAGTCAAGGGCCTTATGCAATCAAAGAACAAGTGGAAACAGAAGTCCACTTGTAAGTCAGTTGTGCGGTAAGCTCTGCGAAGTCCAGACCTTCCTTTTCCTGAATTCTTGTACCACATCTCCCATGAGCATCCCTTCTTCTTCATACACTTTTCTTAGCCGAGAACTCACAGATTTTAGAACTTGCAATTACGCAGCTGGGACAAATTTACAGGGCCAAGCAGTGGACACTCTCTAGACCATAGCTTCCCCATCATTACATCAAGAAGAACATGAATCATTTTCGGTCTTATCTCTATGTCAGTCTGTACCCTTTACTTCTGTACAGCTCAGAAATCTCCATTATTTAACTCCCTGCACTCAGTCACAGTAGAATTAAACAGATTCACTGAAGTGAGGACAACATTCAGCACAGAAGCACATAATTCATTTTCGAAAAAGTCTCAGCTTCTAAGTGGGTAGTCATTCAAATGGATTATATACCAAACTAAGTCCCAGCAATTGCCTTTTGGTAGCTGGAGTATGGCTTTGTATTTTTCTCCGTCTTTTTGATAGATTTGGTCTGTGACACACTGCTCCTGTTGACCTAGAGTAATGGCCCAAATATGGGAATACATGTAGGTGAGATATTGATCAGTATAGCCTTTAAATGGGTGAAATATCCATCTTCCTTTTGTCACTACCTCTAGGTTATACCTGATTCTTATCCACCTGCCACTCCTGCAAACCGAGGTTGTTTTTTCTTTAGATTTGTTTTGAGATTCATCTTCCTACCCATCATTTTTCTCTAATCTTACACTGTGAAATTATATTTCCTGTGGCAGAACTCACTGCTGGCCCTTTCCATCTCTCTGTATCTGGCAGCACTTGGCTCATTCTAAATTGCATTTGAAAACAAAGTACTCTTGGAAAGGCATGACCCAGACTGGGGCTGAAAAATTTATAGTGACTCCTCCAGCTGAAAAACCAAAGGTGGGTTTGAAAGTGCAGAGGTCAGTAGGGCTTGACTCTGCAGTTCTGTGTGAAGAGTCTGCAGACTCTTCAGCAAAACCACTTGCCCAGGGCTTCTTACTCTGACTGGCACCCATTTGATCATCCATGGGGGATGCAGCTAACTCAGACTTGGAATTAACTGCTGCAGTGAATTGTGTCTTAACCTCTCCACCACAAGTAGTTGTTGTACCAGGGGCTGTTCACACTGATTGCTAGTCGCTAGCAATAATGCTTGAGTACCCTTGATTTAAAATTGTCATTCTCTAGTCTCAAAGGAATTTCCTTGTTGTACATTTGCTAAGTCCCTGCTTAGGGCAGAGCGTGGTGCAGGAGGGAAGTGGGGTTGGAAGAGTTGTATTTGCATGTATTACATCTAGACGTAATCAGTGTCATTCAATTTGTACACAATACACTTAGCCTTTCCGCGACTGTTATTAATGCCACTTCAGCAGGAACCAGGCTCCTGAGGACTTTCCCCTCCAGCATATTAGCTCCACCCAGGCCCAGGAGAGACTGCAGATCCTTTCTTTCTGTGGCATTTTTGGGAACCGAAATAGATTGAGTTGGCAGCTTTGCCACTTTCTGCTGACGGTAGGGAAGCAGCTATGGCACCAAGCCACTCCGACAGCAGGCAGGGTGGATGGCCCCAGCGGGCAAGCTGCCTGCCAATTAGCAGTGGTTCTGACTGTTCAGACCAGGCAGCGATGATCAGGGCAGGGTGCTTAGGAGGTGAGCTGGCACACCGCAGTTTCTCAACACAGTGTGAAAGAGAAGGGCCTCTCCTGGCCCAAAGAGTAGTCAGGATTTTGGGAAAAGCTCACTATGTGTACGGGGTGTTTCATAGGTGTGAAGGTGCACGTTTTTTTAATGTTACTGTTGAAACCGTATCTTCTGTTTCGCTTGAAAGGCTTGTATATTCCCCAGTCCCAAATGTCACAGGACAAATGAATCTGTGGATCTTAGGGGCTGGTTTGCACGTAGACTGGCAGTTCAGTCAGATGACAATCAATACATGGAATAAAAAATTATGTACTGTTACATAACAGTATCCCAGCCATGAATATCAACAACGCAATGATGCTTCACACGGGCAGTATCTAACCTGGCATTTATAATCACAATATATGCAAATGCACAAATAACATCAGCCCAAACTGACCCTGTTATTGTAGACCCACTGATTTCCATGGGTGTTGACACACTGGAGAAGGCATAGCGCTGTGCACCTCCTGCTGGTGCCTGAGGGACAGGTCTGTGCTGGTAGTGGTGGGGATCGGTCATTGACCATGGGCTTCCATCTGATCCAAAGCAGGCAGCCAGCAAAGATAAAGTCCATCATCTCTTCTTCTCTCAGCAGTGGTGGCAGCCCCAGGTGGCTCTTCTCTGGAGTCTTTGAAGGACCTTGCTCATACTTGACCTGCTGTGGCTTGGGCCTGACTCGGTGATCTTTGGCCTCAGCTCAATCGCACAGTGCCTCATCCATTTTGCCATGATTTTACCCAGTTGTCATCCTGCAAATTGTGCCTTTCTGCTCTGAGTTTTGCCTTGTCTCCTCAAATGTCAAAAGTTAGTTCCCCTTTCTTTTTTGTAGTACCAATTACCTGACAACTCAACAGTCGGTTTTCTAGCCGTAACCTTGAAGCTGTGGTTTATGTGTTTGTCTCTGATGCAGTGCAGGTGTCAAGGGAAGGGCACGCAGACCCCTCCACAGAGGGAACGAACTGCCCTGCGCTCGTAAATAAAAGCTGCCCGTCAGTCGCCTTTCCCTGTACCTTGTTACCAGTGCGTGAAAAACAAACACAAAGAGCAGGAAAAAAGATTCCGCTGCCAAGACAATTTGCTCAGTCTGCACATACGCCGTTTGGGGAGGAGACTGGTCCTTGCCCGCTGGAGGACTGGGAACCTTTTGAAGAAGGGTATCACAAAGTGACAGGCGCTGTATTGTAAAGGGGCCATCTCAATGTGGGAAGAGGCAGTGGCATCTGGACTTGCTTCGGGGAATAAAATACTTTCCATAGCAGTTCTGAAGAAAGGAGTGCATGGGCATTGAGTCTGACAACAGAGTCAGAAGAAGCATGTTTTGAGTTTCCTGGAAATGAGGAACAGATTTAGATCCACCTGTCAAAAATGAAAAAAAACACAGGTCACTATCTGAGGAGACAAAGCTGTTATTCCTAATTCACCAGCCTGTGATACCACAAAAGCAAACATCTTCTCAGTACCTAATTCGGATGATATCTGTTTTGTTTTTCCTCCCACTACGGACAGGGCTCAGATAATGGATGAGTTGAAAGAAAAATATTTATTACAAAAGGGAGTGTTTTTCCAGATCAGTGCAAAACTCCTCACAGCGAGAGGGGAAAGGACATGCGGGACAATGATTTTCAGTATCTTAAAATCTGGCACTTGGAACCCTATAGCTATGGTTACTGGTCTTTGCTAAGGATAATCTCTCTAAAGAGATTAAATATATATTACTTCAGTGCTGCCACTTCTTTGAGAGCACAGAAAGCCACGAGAAAGAATAATAAATAAATAAATAACAGTCTTTCTGCAGCTACAAGAAATGCCCCAATCTGGACAGAGGGACAGGTTCTAATATTGCTTAGTTACCTAAACACAAGCATCAGCATCAATAGGATTTTGTAAACCTACTGAGATGCCCAAATGAGTTTAGAAATCTGCCCTTCACATCCATTTATCCCCAGTAAAGCTGGAAATAATTCCTTCTTCACAGAGGTGCTGCAAAATTTAACTTCCTGATCTCAGCAAAGCTGTTTAAAATCCTTGTGGGAACAATGCTATCAGAAAGGTTAGCTTATTATTAAAGCTAATACACACATGATATCCCTATTTAGTGTTTGGGTTCAGCTATGTGTAGCACCTCTGCTGTGCTGCCAGCCTGCAAAGTATCCACAAAAATCTTTAGAGGCTTCCAATTAACCAAAGCTGGACCACGGGCTTGTTTGATGGTTAATTCACTGCTCTTAGTACAACCAAAGTTAGAGTAAAGCATTTACAGTCTCTTGTAGTAGGGAGTAAAGCGGGAGTTTTTCATGTAAAATCCAATAATGAAATCACTCGTTTTTATCTCTGCCTCCCCCCTTCAAAGAGACTGCAAATATCAAACTCTTTTTTCTGCATCCACTTCTTTCTCTTCAGGGCCCAAAGAAAAATCGTGTAACTACAGAGGAGATAGCAGAAATTGTTTAGGTAGGAATTGCAGATATGGGTTGATAATTCAGAAAAGTCTCTCCAAGGATATATAAAAAAAGCAGATACCTCCATTTCTGTTCTTGTATTTGTTGGTTGTCAGAAACTGCCAGTTTCCAAGTGGCAAAAGAGGCTGTTACCAGTGTAGTGCTAGTGCTTAGCACCATTAGCTGTAATTATCACAGGATTGACTATGGTTGCTTATTGCTTCAGAAACATCCCATGAGCATAATTGAATTCCTTCTGCTAAAATGCAGGAAGCTACCTCCTGAATTTATGATTACAAAGTTGGAACAAGGACTGTGTTGATAGAGAATATACCACATTATGGGCTTTTATTCCTAAAAGACAAAGAAAAAAAGGGAAGAAAAAAAAAAAAAGGAAGGAGATACTGCAGTAGAGAAAGTCATCAGTTGGTTTTCTGTTGCCAGCAAAGACCTATAACACACGCACGCCTGACCCCTACCACTTCAGCAGAGAGGAAGGTGGTGATAGAGAATCCATTATTGCTGCTCTTTCCAAAAAATATTCTATATATGCACCCTATAAATACATACACAGACTACAAAATAAGTAGTAGAGCTTGCTGCTCTGATACAAATCAGCATGAAGCTATGAAAATGAGAGGCGCCTCTATGAGATGGTTTCCTTTATTATTTAACGTGTGTGTGTCTACAGTAATTATGAAAAGCTGATAAATTGCCTTTTTACAATGGTATGTAAATTTGCTGCTACTGCTATAAATAATCATTCCATACACTGTAAAACACACCATGCTAATTATTTCTCCCCTACCTCGTTTCCCCACTTAATTTAGTCTCAAAAAGTTCCCTCTACTGTGCAGCCTTTATCAGGCAGCTCTTTCAATGCATTGTCTTCTTTATTGCTAGATGAAATATTATTGATGCTTTGTTTTGGCATTTCCTTTCCCAGGAAAAGATGTCTTGTTTGGGACAATTTCAAAAGCTATCTATTACAAGTGAAAAACACATCTCAGACGCCAGTGCTGGAATTTCTTTCACCTGTTTCCAGGGAAGGTAGAAAATGTTTCTGCAGAGCTGACAGGACAGTGAGCCAGACCCTCATCAGCATAAATCAGAGCAGCTTTACTGAAGACAAGGGAGATATTTTTCATTTAAGGAGCTGGCCAAGTGTTCTCTCTGCAGCACTAGTGGGGTGGCATCAAACACCGGCCTCAGGCTGGAGGAGACATCTCATACAGGCAGGAACCCCCACTGCAATTGCCACTGTGTCTTTTTTTATCATTATTTTGAATGGCTGGAGTTTTATTACATTCCATTAAACCTTGTTCCTATTTTAAGAGCCATATAAGCGCTCCCTACACTAGCAGATCAGGCCTCCTTACTGGTCCCCCCTCTCTTTGGGGACTTCTGCGTTACTCCTCAAGCAGCTGAGCAAGAGGAGACCTTCACCCAGATGATTCATGGGTTCCTGCTACTGAGGGAGTTTATGGCAATGATGTCCTCCCACACACTGTTATTCTGTGTGACAACAAACTAGCAGTAGCCTGGGAACATATATATATATATTTAGGTGTGTTCTTCAGATGACTGAGCAAATCTATTCCTTTTTAATCACTATTCTATTTCTCATTCAATTTATTCTTATATTTACTATTAAATCTGCATCTCTAAGGAAGTTATTTCATACTTGCCTTTGAACATCCTTTTTGGAAAGCAGGTGATTTGCAATAATGCTTCTTGGAGAATTAACACAAGCACATTTAACTGGTATGTTCAGCTAGTAAAGAAAGCAGCCTTTTTGCTTCTTACAGGTACTTACACATCCGTAATTCAGAGATGGGTCATACTGAGGTCTTGGCTCTAAAGGCCTCTGAGAAAAAGATCAGATGTGGGGGCCTCATTCTGCTTTTATGCTACCTCAACTAAAAGTTAGGCGTCTCTCCTAATTGAAAGAAACAAGCCAGGTAACATGGACCTCCAGTCAAACACTTCGGGTTTTGAATGATTTAAAGCACTACCGTCTGTGATTTTTGTGTCGATCTCCTGCTCCCCTAACTGAAAGGACAAAGTATGGGACAACAGGCTTTTTTGCCAATGAGAAATTCCAATGCTGAGAGGGAAGTTTCGCTTTTAGGTTGAGCTGATGCACTCTCAGCATCAGAAAACTCTTGCGCCAAGACTCAGACACCCTTCTACCCCAACATCACTCTATTGTGGTTTTCCACTTCCCTTTCCAGGCTGCAGGAAATTTCTTTAGAAATTGCTTTTTTACACCTCTGTTATACCCTTCAACACCCTTTAAGTGTTTATTCACTGGTACAAAAGTTCTGCTCAGGGTGCTTCAGGACAAGCAGGTTGATTTTGGCAGAGAACCCCCCAAATAGGAATTCATTGCCAGTGCCACATGCAAAAGTTCTCACTCTGCTAGATTGCTGAAGCTCTATTCTTTTTAAAAATCTGTAATATGATATATCATTGTGTTGTAAAGAACAGAAATCAAATATGAAAACCAGAAGAAATACTGCTCACAATTACCCAACAAATACACAAAGGGGCTTCCAAGACTTCAGCTTCAGTGGACTCATCACTAATCAACTCTTTGGCTTAAAATCAAGTCATAGAAAGATTTTTCAAAGGTTGTGTGATTTTTCTCTCTACTAAATCCAGTTTCTCTTCTGGATTACACAACTGTAGTCATAATAAAACACAATCCCCACTACCACCCACCCACCAAACTAACAACAAACTGAAAGAACACACAGGTCAATTATCCAGGGTGACAGCATCCCAGATACCATCTCCTGACACACAACCCTGCCAAAGAAATTTTCTGCTCCTTTTTTTTTTTTTCCTGAATTGGTGAGTAGCATTCTTTAATAGAAAGGGACAAGTATGACTTATTTTCTTGGAAATATATCCAAGGTTGTTTGTGCACAGCAATTATTAGCAAGAGACTTTTATTTATTGATAAACTCATAACCAAGTTATGGAGGTGTGAGAATAAAGGACTTAAGATTACAAGTAGCGTGCAAACCTGACCGACCTGTTGGAGTGTAGGTGTCTGTGGTACAAATTGCTGCTGTACATAGCTTCTTGGTCTCCAAAAGTAATTAATGCCAATAAAAGACTCAAACTATTTAAAGGCTTTCTACCCTACATGAAAAGGGTGGGTCAGCAGAACAAGGTGAGAGTGTTCCTGTTTTTCGTAACTGCAGTAGGGGTTCCTAACAAACACATTTTCAATCCTGTTAATGTAGGTAGAGGAGAGGTGCCATGTTTGTGCTACTTCTTCAAAGCATTTTTCTCCACGACCTTCTATCAAGGGTAAAGCACAAAAAGGGGAAGTTAATGATCAATTTCCATAAAATATGAACAGTCGGTCTTAGCTCACTGCTGATGAAGGACGTCTCTATAGTTCATTGACTGTATTCTGTCAGGCAGTGTTTGCTTTTACAAATGCAAAGACACCACAAATACTGGATTCTCATAGGTATTCAACACTTAATCTCATTAGGGAAACAGCATGAGGGAAAAAAATTCCCTGGTCTGTGGCTAATTCTCATTCCCATGACAGCTCCTTTGGGAGCTTGGAACACCAAGCTCTCAGCAATGGAGAAGGGTTGTGTTGTGAACATCATCCAGGCTATTCTGCAATATTTCACCACTGGGTATTCAGTCAGACCACATTTCCAAAGGAGAAAGCAGAAGCATCTGTTAAAATATGCTAACGGCCTACTCTCTTAACTTCCCATTTTGATTTTATCCACAGACCCTGCAAATGGGCATCAAACATTTTTCTGGGCTCTTTGTGATGCTCTGCATTGGGTTTGGTTTGTCCATTCTCACTACCATTGGGGAACACATCGTGTACAGACTGGTCCTACCACGAATCAAGAAGAAGTCCAAGATGAAGTACTGGCTCCATACAAGTCAGGTAGGTGTTCAGAAGTAACCTGAAAGTCATGTGGCTGACTAAGAGAACCTGGACAAGAGCAAGGTGTAAAAGGTTGGAAGAGCTCTGATGGCTGACATTTGAAGTGTGAGGGCAGCTTCTGGAATTTGAAGAGGTTTTCTTAATGATGAAATGAAAGCACAGAGAAAACAGATCAAATATTCACACTTGCAAAGCCTACAGAAGGGACCTTTATTTGCCCTTGTAACCTTACTGCCCTTCTGGACACCAGAAACTCCTGTTGTTCTCCTGAACTGGCTAACCAGAACTTGTTATCTCATTGTTACAGGTCCCCAAACTTTTGATGCATGTAGGAAGTGCTGGGTAAATTCTTTCATTATTCCAGACAAAATAGTGGAAGAAAATGGCTTTGGGTGTTTGCTGTAAAGGAAGAGGCTACTTTGCAGCAAAAGGCACAGAAAGAAAGAGCTGCTATTGCTTTAAAGCAGCACAGTGAAAGTGATCTTTCAGAAAATAACGAAGTTTGCTTTTTTTCTGTGGAATTCTAACATCAAGGATTGTTTGCAAACTATTTATCAACCTTCCACTGATTGCCCTTCCTTGGGAAACTACGGGAAAGTAAATCTGTTGTAATGACAAAGCACAGACGTTGCCTGTATCCTTGAACATGCGAAATAATTTATGCTCAAGTCCATCACACAAAGCCCAAATTGTTTACCTATTTATGGAGCTATTCTTAATCTTGCCTTTACTAATTTATTTTCTTCTTTTTCCTCTAGAGATTACATCGTGCGCTGAACAGTTCATTTATTGAGGACAAATGCCAGCCTAAGACAAAACGAGTAGAAAAGAGGTAGGAAGTTTTGTATACCTTAAAACATAAACTACGAAAATTACTTTGAAATGAAACATGTTGTATCTGGGTATCTATTTAGGGATCTAATAGGAACTATTGAAAAAAAACAACAACCAAAAAAAAAACAAACCCAAAAAAAGAAGGAAACATGGTAGAACTGAAAAGGGAAGGATGTAGAAATGAATTAATTGTTTCCAGCAGTATTAAATCTAGAAATTTTATTCTTTCATGATTTCACATACAGCTAATAAAAGTGCCCCCATTCTAAAGAGGAACTTTGCAATTTTTTACACCCACTGCCCTTGCTTCTAGGTAATTAATTACTGACATACTAAAGCACTGGCAGATAACCAGACCCCTGTTAGACAGCTTCACAGTGAATGAGAGATCAGGCAGTATAGATACTAGGAAAGCTTTTTTCAGCTTTCTTATTTTTCAGAATGAGAAATAAGAAAGCTGAGAAGAGGAAAATGCAATTCTTTCAGAAACCTTTGTCTCAAACAACTATTGTTGGAGAAAAAAAAAGTAGGTGACAACCTTTGCTGGTTTTCATAGCCTGTGTCTTCTGAGGAGGAGACAATCTTATCTATAGCTACCAGGAACACAAATCATTTAATTAAAACTATACATTTGCTCAGTAACTCGGAACTATTAGTGCATTTTTTAAGTACAGAGGCAGCAGTATTGCTTTTCTACACAGAAGTTCAGCCACAGACTATAGGAAAGAAATGTCTTCCAGGCTGTTGGCTAGATAATTGGCAGGACTGAAACCCACGTATGTAAATGTATGTTGTGTTTAGTTTGTCATCCCTGTACCAGTGGCAACAAATGTAAGAAGCAAGCAACTACAAGCTTCTAGACTGCCTGTGTATGCAAACAAGCCCATAAAACAACATTTGGTTAATTTAATTTCTTCATTCCTTTGTATTATTGCCCCACAACATCCCGCAGTGTGGCATGGCCTTGCTCCTTGTTTTTCATCTTTGAAGAGCGGTACCCAGAGCTGAATGGTGCAAAACCTTTCCTCCTCCTGCACCCTCTCGGTGGGTGGTTGCATTCGCACTCCCACAGCCTGAGGCACTAGCTCAGCTGGAGGGAGAGCCTTCCAGAGGAAGGGGGCTCTCTGTATCTTTGATGATACAAAAAAGCACCAGCTGAAGAATTTGCCAGATGCCGAGCAGCGCAAAAGTTTCATAACGCAAGGAAATGGCCATAAGCCCCACAGGGAACGGCCTAGAAAAAGAACCACACAAATCTTCTTTCAACATGGGGAATGGAGGTGTGCTGCTGCCCAAAAACTTCTGTTATGAAACATGAGAAAACCACTGATCTACACAAAAATAAACAACCCACTGGGGTTCCCTGAGCCCACCAGGGCATGACCCAGGCTGGGGCTGCCACTCCTGCCCTCCTCCTTCTCTGCCATCCCATCTCTTTGAAAACACTCCTGATCACCACCTCCTCTAAAGAAATGTCCACTTCCCCGCTTCCTTCTCGGCAGGCAGGTGAGATGTGTTATCTACTCCTACCTCCAGACTCCTCCTGAATCCAGCTGTTTTCAGCAATCCCAGTCCTGAAGTGTTAATCCCCTTCCTCAACCTGCCGATCAGTAGCTCACACTAATAGCATTTTGTCCAAGGATACCCACAGTTTTAATGGGAGCAGTTTTAAGAGCAACTACTTCAGAGTTTCAGCCTCAATTTATAAAATTAATGCACGCAGATCATCCAAAAGGCAGAGCAGGTAGGAGAGCCAGGCTCCTCTCCCACAATAACAAACCGTGTTTCCTTATGCTCCAGTTGGAGAGCAGGGACCACAGGGTCCTCCTGGGAAAACCCTGATGTGGGAAGGTTGCAGAGAGAAGCTCCCAAAAAAGAGGGAAGAGAATCTCTGGAAGCAGAATATTTTGGAAAAGCTTCTCCCTTGGAAAACACTGAATCATTTGAAAAAAGTTACCAAATGGGAATTTCTCCCCCAACACAAAACCTCCCGATTCTGTTTATTCTGTCCAGAGGCTCATGTCTGTGCACTGCAAGGTTTTGGATCCACATGGTTGTGTCCGTCCCTCAAAGCATAAGCAGCTACTCAGGAGGACTTCACCTCCAAAGGGCACACTTTCCCCTTCATCTCTCCATGCCAACCTAGCACAGAGTATGGCACACAAACTGCAATAAACTTAGGACACTGCAAACACAGACGCTTTCAGAAGGCTTTGGAGGGGATCTTACCATTTCCCAAGCTGGAGTTGAGAGGACTGTAATTTCATAACTAAAAGGAAAAAAAAAGTTTCCAGGAGGATGAGCTTATGAACTTTAGGATTCTGTTCTAGTCTCTGTGAAGGTTTAATCAGAAAAATTTGGCCATTTACGATCATGATTTGTGCTTCTCAAGAAAAATAATTCCTAGCATAAAGGAATAGTATTTCTGTGTAATTCGTAACAGCAGCATCGTATTTTTCCGGTAGGGTGGCTCGCTGGGGAGGGGTGCATACACACAGGAGAAGGCTCTGATTTCGTATTAACTCTCACATCTCTGCTCAGGTCCCACGTAGGGAACAGCCAGCACGCCGTGTGGAACACCGCCAGCCTGGGCAACTGCCACCGGAAAAAATACCTCTGCACCGACGAAGGGCAAAACGAGGTGACCACCCGGCAGCACCAAGACATCCCCCTGCCGCAGGTGAGGAGGGAGACCCCGGCTTCTTTAACGACCAACGGGAAAGCGGAGTCCCTCAATATCGCGAGGACCTCGGTGATGCAAGAGCTCGCGGAGCTGGAGAAGCAGATCGAAATCATCAAGCAGGAGCTGCAACTCGCCATGGACAGGAAATCAGAGCTGGAAGAGTACCAGAGGACAAACAGGACTGCAGAGCCCTAGGCCAGCGTACCTGGGCCCTTCCCTCTTTTCTTCCTCTCCTCCCCTTCCCTTCCTCCCTAAAATTTGTAAACACACTTTTGTAATGCCAGGAAGAGGTGCGAAAATCAAGCAGGCAATATGCTCTTCATGAGAGCAGAGTTGCAGCAGCCCACAGCCACTGCCACCCCCCCTGAGTCCTCCTCCTCCTTTCATAACGAGTTTCTCATTCTCCTGGCAAACACCAGCCCTTCCCAAAGGGTCTGGAGAAACAAGGAACATCCTAACAGCCAGGATTCCTGGTTCCTCCACTTGACAGGACAGTGAGGTTCCCACTTTTTTAGCCCTTTCTGTGCATTAATTTAAAAAAAAAAAAAAAAGTAAAAAAAAAGAAAAATAAGATAAAAAAAAAAGAAATTTAAACTGCTCATTGGAAGCATGTCCTTTGTTGCTATGTTTTTGTTGTAATATCTATGGGGATAGTATCTGCTCATGCCAAGGCTCCTTATATTTGCCTCATTACGCCAGGTGCTAGTTCTGTGTTGGCAGTCCCTTCCCTCCTGGCAGGAGCTGTGGTTTTACCAGACAGATTCTTGGTGGCAATCCCAGTACACGCCATTCCCTCGGCTCTGTCAGCACAAATGCAGATGTGGCTGCTCTGTGACTGTGAAAGAGGAACTCACCCAGCTTAAAAATAACTCGGCAGAAGCCAAACCACCACTCCAAGCTCAGGTTGGGCTTCCACTCCCACCCAGAGAGAAGCCCTGCAAGCAGCCTCACCAGCAGATGCGAGGGGATGGGTTCATGGTGGCACAGAGCGAGTATCAGGGGAAGGGAGGGGTGGCAATGCTGTAAATCAGTATTTTCCACCAAATGTGAAGTATTTACCAATGTGAAACTACTCCCTTAATATTCTCGGTCTTCAGTTGACAGTAAGGTTCTTTCTCACAGCCAAAGTGACATAAAAGAGCTCTGGTCCGTGGTTTATTCTGACGCCCAGCTCCCACCAAAGCCAAAGGGAGTCACCAAAGCCTCCCTGTGGACCAGGGCTCACTGTGAAGGAGAACGAGAGTTGCGGTTTTGAAGGCAATTGTACTGAGTGAAGCTCTCTCCCACCTGGATGGTGAGTAGAGGGGAAGGGTAAGCTGTTCAGCATCTGAATAAATACTGCATCAACCCAACTGACTGTGTTATTTAAAGAGGATTTATATGGATTTTTAAACAATACTTCCCAGCACACACCGAATGACAGAGGAAAAGAACATTTCTAACACTATCAGAATTAGCCCTGGTCTCCCAGGTATATCACCAAAGTCAGTTTTACCCTCCCCATATCTCCATCCACCCATGTGAATCTTGCCAGGGGTGATGGTCTCATGGTTTGAAGGCAAAAGGCAGATCTGAAACTCCATTCTGGGGTTTGAAAAAGGCATTCTACCTTTTTGCACCTTTTAACCTTCAAAAACCCCTTGCAAATGAAAAGCTCTGCATGGACCACTAAAGGCTGGTAGCCGTGATACCCAGGCTAATTAGCCTCATCAGGAGGAGTTCATATTCTATTCCCTGCTCAGTCCTTGGCCTCTGCTTTTGGGCATAAAATGCACTTCTTTCAGTACGGTCAGTAACACAGGGAAGAGTAATTAGGACAAAATAGCAAAGTGGGATCCAGAGCCCTGCACATCAGGTAGGTCTGAAAGACCAAGGATGCCACAGGACTAGGGGCAAGTCTTAGGTTGCTCTCCTTGCCCTCCTTTGCCCTCCCTCCCTCATTTAGATAATCACCTTTTTAGGAAGAGCTTTTTATCTGTGTAGCATCCAGTATCCTACGACCTCCAACATAATTTGGTTAGAACAGACAAACAGTGCCCTTTCCATTATTATGAGACAAACACTACATAAAAAATACTTCAGCCCAAGTTTGTAAGTGTATTTATCAACAGTTTATGTCTTTATCTCTACATGCATGAGCCCAGATTTTTTTAAAGTAATTGAAAATGCTAATGATTTCAAATACTAAATAACAAAAATATGCATGCAAAGTTCCAATCCAAACACCCAGTCTTTCAACAAATTAAAAAAAAAAAAAAGTGAAAAAGCTTCAACCATCTAATAATTAATATTAAGCAAAAATCTTTATTTCTGGTGGGTGCCATAGGGGCCACTCCCATGTTAATGCAGAATAGGGATTGCTCCAGATCACTGCAGCACCAACTAGAAGTCTTTTGGTAGAAGGACCAAGTCACTGTTGCCTAACAAAGAGGCATTTGGGCACAGTATTTTCTTACTCAACTATTGCTCCAGCCTGATCCTGTAGGAAACAGAAAAAAAGATTGCTGCAGCTTTGTATGGGTTGGGGAGTACCACACATGTCAATGCCTGCATAACCAGGGGGAGGACTGGCTGTGACAAGAAGATGCACTGGAGACACAGAGATGGTTCTGGCCTGTCCCTATTGTTGGGCTTCATATTTAATTCCTCCCTCCTCAGACCAAGGGAAGAACTTAGAATTGCTCAAGGATTTCATCCTGTCCAGATCCCAGAGCCCTGGACACATCCAGCATCAGGTAAGGCCCCCAGGGGAGGAAGGAAGAGGTCCTTGCTCACCAGCAGGTCACGGCCAGTGGACTGGGAACACCACATTGTCCTTAGGACCAGCTTGATCTTCTGGAAGAGGAGGGCAGGACACTTACAGGACAGCAGTCCATTCAGACATTTTTCTAACTTCAAATATCACAAGGAAGTATCTTCAATTGACAGATTTGAAGAACAACAGATGGGCTCCGGGTCAAGTAAAGACACAGGGGATGACTCTCCTGCTTGACAGTAGGTGATGGTCCTGACAT
The DNA here is from genome assembly GCA_025769975.1 of Gallinago jamesoni. NCBI lineage: Eukaryota > Metazoa > Chordata > Aves > Charadriiformes > Scolopacidae > Gallinago > Gallinago jamesoni. Next base: position 71,786,531 of record JAOQGH010000019.1, on the reverse strand, counting down.
CAGCTGGCCTACGCTGGTTCTCAGAGATTTTACACCCTGTTCAAGATGGGTAGCAGGAAGGAAAATCAAAGAAAATTTCCAGACTTCACAGCTTTATTTCAGTCTGACCCATCTGCTCTTTTGGATTTTAAAAAACAAGAAAAAAAAACCCAACATACAAAACCCAAACACCCAATCCAAAAGAACCTCCATCCTGTACTACTTTCAGTCCATCATTCCCATTAATTTATTCTGGTGATGATATACAATTATTACGCTTATAGGCTGCCTTGGGACAGCAATGTTCTTTAAAAGTCCTGCTCATTAAGCATAAAGATTTAAGCTGAACTCTTGCAAAACCACTCTTCTTTATATATATGTAAATATGTATGTACGCACACATTGTTAGGGCTAGAGAGGCTTTTTCTTTGTTTACACTTAATTACCACAGCCTAGACATTGTATTTAGACAGATTTTTATTATAAGAACACTTGTCATCTCCTCCCTTGTCTTACCCCAAAATACTTCTAGTCCTGATGAACTTTTAATTATTTCCATTCATTCTGGCAAATCAAAACAGATAATCTAAAATTTTCACTGTTTCTCAGTACTTGAATTTTTAAGTACAGAAAGAAATCTAGTCACTTCCAAAATCAGCTTCAAGGAATTCCTGAGCCTAAACTAAAATTTTATTTTAAAATAAAAGTTTTTTCTTGGCAAGGAATGAGAAAATAGAAGTTTCCAAACCTCACCTGTAAACACATCCACACTGTCTGAAATGCTCATTTCCTACCGCGACCGGAGTGAACCCAACACTGCCAGTATACACACAAAAGTTTCAGGCTCGATTTCCAGTAGTTTGATGTGATTTAATGACTGGGAAAGAGCAAAAGGCCTTTGCACTTCTACAAGGGGTGTTTAATTCCAAGAGTACTTTATAGCTGTATAAGGAATTCTGCTCAGAGAGAGTTCTGCTTTCATTTCTTCTACACAGGCTGTAACAGCTGTACCACAAACTCCCAGCATCCCAGCTCCCTCTTGCAAAGACAGGGTCCTGTTCTCCTCCTCCTTTCTCAGGGTTCATAATAATTTACAAGTTTAATGTATACTTTTAAATATTTTCAGGAAGATTAAAAATAATAACATATACTAAAAGACAGATTGTGAATAATTGTTTTCACATTACTATTATTTTTGTTACTTCCTACATTGAATACAAGAAGCCAATACATATTTTATGATTTAGGGAAGGGACAGAGATGAGACAAACCTCTGACAGTTGCACCTTTCAAGAAAATTAACTTCACTGAAAAAAACACAATGCTGTAAATAAATAACATTGCATTTTGGTTTTAGGAGCAGACTTCACATACAGCCTTGCACTACAGGGAACATGGAGACTGTAACCTATGCCATGTGCTTTCACAAAATTCTCAGTGGCGTAAAAAAATGACTGCATAAATAATCCAGCATCTTGGCCCTTCTGTTGTGTCAGGAATAAGGTAGTGAAGATACAGCTAAAAGAATAAAGGTTTTAGTTAAATTTCTTCCTTCCTCTGTTTTAAAAAAACAAATGGTTGTCTCTAGGAGCTTAAAGCTTTTGAAAAATGTTTTCAATGGCTGGATAAAGGACAGAAGCACAGACAGATACTAAAAGAGGCAAGAAAAACAGAAAAATAACCTGGACAACAGCTTTTATTAGGTTTTGTACATTACAAGATTAATCTTTGTGGCAAAGTTGCAACAAAGTAAGCCCTACATAAAGCCCTATGTATTCTTTCCTGGAAACTAAAAACAATGGGAGATACGCCTCAAACTAGGGGAAGATGTCCACATCAACCAGAGTTCATCAGTGGAATGGTATTTTCAAAGATTCTCCAATGTCTTGTCTTTCTCCTCTTCTGGATATTAAGATGTGTGTTTGCTTTTGGATGCAAGGGAGGATGTTTACAAATGCATCAACCTCCACAGATTCTTGCCCTGAACTCAGGAAGATGGATGCCTAAGGACATCCACTGAAGTCTACAGGTGTACCCGTTCCTTCCCATACCTTTAACTGGGAAACTATCCACCCTCAGAAACATTACCATACCTTGATGGGATTTTATAATTAACATCCAAGCAAACTCCTCAAATAAAGTCCTCATTTATTTCTGCTGCATCACAGACAGCTTCTATCCCATCAAGGCAGGACTTCAGCTAGATATTCCCAATTTGGCAGTGTGAAAGTGATAGCTGGGAAATGTCTTCTCAGGCAAAAAGAAGCCACAAAAACCAAGGTCAAGAATAAAAGGAAAGGGACAAGAAAGGAATCAAGATCCAGAATCTGTTTCTTTCCATAGCCTAACCACACTTCCCAGAAGAGACTGCAGATCAGCTGACAGAAGCACTAAGTGCCCCAGAGGTCACAATCACAGAAAGTGAGGGGAGGCTGGGTGGTCAGCAATAAGCAGCAACTTTCCATCACTCCAGTGGAAAGAATCAACCGATGTAGATCCTGTGGAAGTCGTTGGCACCAAAGGCAGCGTTGCACTTGGGGCACTTACGCTGCCGGGTGTCATAGCGTGTTTTCACGCACTCGAAACAGAAGACGTGAAAGCATTTTGTGAGCACAGCATCCTTTTTGCGCATGTTACAGCACGGGCAAGTCAGGCGGGCCTGAAAGACAGAAACATTATAGTGAGGGCCCACTGCATCACACTAGGTACGTTAAAAGATGACTGAAGAGGAAGGCCCTTCCATTCCTCAAAAGAAGAAGGTGGTTTCATAGAATCACATGAGGTTGGAAGGGACCTCTGTAGATCATCTAGTCCAACCCCCCCCCCGCCAAAGCAGGTCTACCTAGAGCACGTTGCACAGGAACTTGTCCAGGTGGGTTTGGAATGTCTCCAGAGAAGGAGACTCCACCACCTCAGCAGCCTGTTCCAGTGCTCTACCACTCTCACAGTAAAGAAGTTTCTCCTCATGTTTAGGTGGAACTTCTTAAACTCAAGTTTGTGCCCATTTCCTCTTGTCCTATCACTGGGCACCACTGAAAAGACCAGCCCCGTCCTCCTGACACCCTCCCTTTAAGTATTTGTATGCATCAATTAGATCTCCCCTAAGCCTTCTCTTCTCAAGACTAAAAAAACCCAAGTCCCTCAGCCTTTCCTCATAGGAGAGATGCTCCAGGCCCTTAATCATCTTTGTGGCCCTTTCTTCGATGAAAGAAAGGTCTACAATGCCAGACTACAGACAAGAGATGTCAAATAATGAGAACATGCCTACACAGCTTTTTGACTGAAGTAGAGGTGAAGAGGGAAGCTGATGAGACAGCTACTCACCTTGTAATCCTTGATTTCTTCCATCAATATCTCATCACAGTTGGGAACCATGTCAGGCTTCTTGGTAGTCTCCAGCTTCCTGCGTAACCGAGAAATATCCTCCTGCAAAAAAACCAAGAGATTAAATAAATGAGCAGTATATTGTCTGTCACAGCTTCTTCAGGGACCGAAGAGAACTAGTGCCTGGCCTACTGTGCAGCTGACTGTCACTCCGCCCATACTTTCATCCCTGATAGTTCAACAGACTTACAACAGATCACATTATCATTTGGTGCCACATGTACTGTCAGTTATCAGTGGACAAAGTCTGAAAGAGCAAAGACTTGATGAACCTGAAATCAAAGTGAAACTGGACGCCCCAGAAAGTATGTAGTTGAAACCCACTCCAAATTCAATGCACAAGGAGACAGACAATAAAGCAGACAGGTATTGAAGAACTGTGCATGAGGTACACACCTCAGCCCTTTTGAAGTTGAACATCTCTTTCTCTCGAGTTACTCTGTTTTCCACAATCTCATCCTGGAAGTCATGTAACTTCTTCTGAGCCAGCTCTAGCTGGGCTTTCAGATCATCCGCAAGCTGGGCTGCATCCATGGCCTGAAAAACAAAACCAGTACCAAGTCTGGAGAAAGAGCTCTGGTGATTTCCAGTCCCTCTGCCTGGCAAACCAAGACTGCTTGCAGAATACCCCTTGGGCTGCTGGAGATCTGTTTTTTCAACCCAATGCTGGTATTTCCAAATGGAGTAACTGGATGTCATCCCTAAACATTACTTCAACAGCAAAATATTATTGTTGTTGTTAATTATTATTAACAAGTTCTAATCACTTAGCTTCGGCACTACTGAAGAGTAATGCTGACACCTGTCACGCTGTAGTCCATGTCACTTAAAAAAAATAACTGTCCCTGCACCAATGAATCTATTAGCCAAGTTACCTCAATACCACAGATTGTGATATTAAGCACTAGTGACCGTGCCAAACTCCCCATCTCCTCCTCACAGTGCTATACCTGCTTTCTTTCTGCCTGTTTTAATGTCATTCCTGCATTTCTGCTAAAGATTTAACATCAAAGACAGCATCCATCACAGGACTTAGTCTCATTTTACTTGTGAAGACCTATTTTACTGATCTTAGACAGTTGTTAAAGGTCTTAATGTTCCCCAGGCATATTTTTCTTTTATTTATGCCATCTTTCCTATAAAAGCTTTGACTCCAGTTAACTTCACCTCGCTGCTGCCTCTTCTTTCACAATGGCTTTCCTTTTAAAGGCACCTTACATCAGCTCCCTAATCAAACTTACACAGAAATACCTATGACCTGCTCCTCATCAGTCTACAATACTTTAATCCCTTCTGGTAATCTAGTCCAAGACCAGGAAGTATCAGGACTGGGAGCCTTCTATGCTTCCCACAAGACAACAACTCCATCTTACAACCCAAGAGGATATCAAGCAATGACTCACCTTGCGTTTGTTCATTTCCAGGGCCTGTGTTCGGAGACCTAGTTCTTTCTCGCCTGTTCCAATACTGCTTTGCAGCAAGTGTTCCTTCTCCTCCAGCTTACGTACAACCTGCAGCTGGGCATCCACCTTGGCAAGGGAGAAAGGAGGTACAGAAGGACTGAAATGCAGAGTTGTCATCAAAGTTGGTTTCTAAAACTATCCCTACCTCACCGTCACCAAGGCATACTTCTTCAGCTTGCCTTTTTCTCCCTCAACAGACACGCTGGCAGTCTAAGTGCATATCCAGATCTCTCCAGTGAACATTTTAAAACCTAGCAGTGAAACACTCCCAACAAAGGTTGGTTTTGGAATGTGGCTTAGAGAATTGCCACTGCAAGGCAGTGAACAGTTCCATCTTGCTTCCAAGGATGGCAGAATATGTATATAGAAATACTACTATGACAGGAAAATAGCTTTCCACTTTCCTTCTTCCTCCTGCTCTCCATAGCAATGAACTCATAGGACATGTTATACTTTTACAGCAGTCTCTCTTTCTTACTAAGACAGGTCCCTCTAAAGTCTGATGTAGCATGCCTAGATTGACTAGGGGAACGTTCCCTCTTGTACTAATTTTCCCAGGGATACAGTTAATTTTCTTCATAGCAGCTTGCAGGGTGCTACGCTTTGAATTTGGGACCAAAACAGTGTGAACAACACACTACTGTATTAGTTATTGCTGAACAGTACTCACACAGCATCAAGACCTTCTGTGTCTCAGCAAGTAGGCTGAGGATGCACAAGAACCCTAACTCAAACTGACCAAAAGGATATTCCATACTATATGGCACTACGCTCAGCAACAAAAGCTGGTGGAAAGGAGGAAGCAGCGGGATGTTCAGAGTTATGGCATTTGTCTTCCCAAGGAAGACATCATGTGTGATGAAGCCCTGCTTTCCTGGAGATGGTTGAACACCTGCCTGCCCATGGGAAGTGGTGAATAGATTCCTTGTTTTGCTTTGCTTGTGGACACAGCTTTCCTGTAACTATTGACTTGTTTTTATCCCAACACACCAGTTTTCTCATTTTTGCCCTTCTGATCCTCTCTCCCACTGTGGGGGAGTGAGCAAGTGGCTCAATGGAGCTTTGATGCCTACTAGAGTTAACCCACAACACCTCTACCTTCCCCCATCAGTTCTGTTGTCCTCTCTTCTTCTACCAGGTTACCTGTGTCTTCAGTGTCAGAACTTGGTCTGCCAGCTCCTCCTTCTCCTCTTTCAGCAGCTTGTGGATCTGGTTGGACTTGATGCGCTCTGACATCAGCTTGAAGTTGGCATCATCCTTCTCCCGCAGCTGCTGCATCAGGCGGATGTTCTGCTCCTGCATGTCTTCAAAGGCTTGGCCTGTGACATCCATTTCCGATAGCAGGGCCTCCTCCTCCTGCAGAAGCATCACAGGCTTTGGCAAAAACATCTCCTGTACCCCCTAGAATGACCCTGAGCATTTTACTCAGAGACACCACCCCTAGCACAGACGAACATGTCTCAGTATCAGACAAACAAGAAAACAAGAAAACAAGAAAAAGTGCTCCCTAGAAGTCTGCATCACAGCCCTGAATGAGAAGGTGTAAAAAAAGAGATGGTCGTCTCCACAAGCGTTCTCAGACTGTGGCTTGTCTGCTGGCAAAATCAGCTGTGACAGTAGTTGCCAGAGCTGTGGAGAAACTGACTCTCAACTTCAGGCAGCTAGCTGAACAGCTGTCATATATGCATACCAGGCAAAGAGTTGTACACGTGGACAACTCAACAGCTTCCAACTAACATGCTGCCAAGCCCCTTAAAGTCACTTAGGCCACTTCAACATTAAATGAGTAAGTGACAAGATAGAGCAGTTCTGCACTAAAAGAATCTAAATTCTAAAAAAGTGTATGTCAAGTCCTGGCTTGCCCCTCTGCTGCTGAGGTGGTCCTATTCTCTTTTCATTAGATGAAGGCCTTTTTGGTGAAGATGGTATGTCACAGTATCATGCACACGTATTAATTATATGAACTGTGCAGATAATACTTTTTAGAAGGTGCTCCAGCCAAGACAGAGCTCATCAGAAACTTCTCACCTGCTTAGCCATGGCTAGTTTCTTCTGTAAATACTCAATTTGTTCCTCCACCGCTCGGATCTTGCGGAGGGCATCCTCATCAGCCATCTTTTTACTCTCCTTTTTCTCCTTGTCTTCCAATTCTTTCACCCTCTGCCTCAGTTCTTCCAGCTACAGCAAGGACAAAACAGAAATTACAATAAACATGAGAATATGGCCTGAGCATTTTTAAAAGCCTGTTTTCCCAACAATTCTCTGGAACACTGCCTTCAAAGCACAGGAAAAGAAAACCCATCTCACTTTGAAAGGACAGTGTATTACTGGCAGATGGGCCACTATCATGGGCTGTAAGCCCAAGATTTTTTTTTGAAACCTTTGAAAATTCCATGGCATCTTTTATTACAGTAGGAATATTAGTCTCTTGCAGCTGTATATATATAAAGGTAGGTGGATAGAGAGCATCTGCTCCTTTAAGGGCATCCGGTCAAGGACCTTTTTCAAGGCAACAAGGAACAAGAAAAGGAGGGAGCCACAAAACAAAACACATGGATACAAATCTGACAGACACGGGACAAGGGAGGCAGCAATGAGAACCAAACCTGTTCAGTCACACTAATTGATGAGAGCATGTGAGAGCATAAGAATGTTTACTCCAGCACGGTTATCTGGCTGTGGATGTTGCCAACTGAGAAACTAAGCAGAGGGTCATAGGGGGAGGAAACCAGAAGCAAAATATATAGGGACAGGGACCTGACAAAACAAACTTAGACACACAGATGAAACAAATCTCCCCAGTCACAATAGTTGATAGGCTACCAAGAAATTACAGGCACCAGTTCCAGGAAGATCTACCTGGACTTTGCAACTGATAATACTGTAAACCAGGGGTGGGTGGATCCTGGACTGGGAGGGCTGTGGGAATTGACAGAGCTGTACAAACCCAGGAGGGACATGCAGGGGAAGTGAAAGCAAGGTCGAACAAATTTTGACTTTGACAGAGAAGGGTATAAAAGAGCTGGTCACATGTAAAATTATGTCAGTCAATATATGCTTGTCTGTCTCAGCCCTGCACGTGACCACCGCAGCTTCTCCTATCTTCTTGCATCTTATTATTTTCTTAACTATTTTTGTGTAATCTACCTCTCTACCCCATGTGTACATGGACTGCATGGAGTCAGTGCTAGCTACAGATGACACCTGTATGTGAAGAAGGTAAGAAGGCCCAGGATGATAGGGGTACCAGACAGACAAAGGGGCTATGCTGGTACTGCTGGGATCTGCGAATACGTGTGTGCTTATGAACCTAGAAAGTGTTGTGAACATGCCTCCACTAGCGATCTCTACCAGCTGAAAAGAAGAGTAACAGGACTTGCTTGTCTAAGCTTTTTTTTTGTTGTCATTTCAGTCCTGTATATGTTGAAGGCAGCACCTTGTCCATGGCAGTCTGCCTGACCACACCAGTGTCCTCTGTGTTTGTCTGTGGGCAGTACAATCAGATTCGCTACTGGTTGAATCTGCAACTGAGAAAGTGGCATACACATCCCTCAGCCTGGGCAAAGGGATCATCCTTCCCACAGAAGGATATCCCAAAGTCTCCCTTTTCACCTCCAGAACATTCCAATCTCTCTTCAAAATGACAAAAACAAGAAGAGGAACAATCTCCAATTTTGAAGTCAAAAACAACACAGTTCAGGTGCAGAGTATCTGAAAACAAGGTTTTGAAGTAACATGCTGAAGAGAGTAAGAGAAGAGAAATAAGAGTTACCTCGGCTTTTGCCTTCTTCTCAGCTGCCATCAGCTGCACTTTGTCTCTCTGCTCTTTGGGGGCAGAGCGGTACATATCTAGCAACAGTTTCATCTCCTTCTGGCTCTCCTGGGCCTTCCTGGAGACAGGGAGACAGACAACAGTGAGAACAGAGCAAGAAACCTATGCTGTTACACATCCAGTGTGAGAGCTGAAGCAATATCCTCCCCATCTCCCACATGGCATCCGTGTCACAGAGTTATCCTTGGCTCATCTTATCCTGGTCAAGGAAAATAGCCAAGCAGTACAGGCTGGAGGCTGAAAAGAAACATGTTTAGGCACAAGAGAAGTTCAGTAGGAGGAAACACATACCCTAATAGTAAGCAACAAACTATCCATCTCTGCTTTGGTAATGATCCAAGACTGGGAAGACTACTGTGCCCTTTATTAACAATAACCTGCTGTTGTAAAGCTCTACTCAACTGTTATGGCAGTAACAAATAAAGATTACTCGACCCATACTATGAAGTATCTGGTTTGGTAATTCATGCTTTAGGCTGTCATAGGAGAAATGTTACTACATTGTCCCAATCACAATCAGAAACAGAGGATGCCAGAAACCTCTCACTTCAGTGAAGCTCATCTCCTAAAGGCGAGCTACAAGTCATCTCCCACAAACACCACAGTTTGGGCACTACTCAAGCAGGAAAAGGAGGGACAGCAACTCTTACTTGAGCTCAGCCTTCAGTTGCTTGATCGCTTCAGCCTCCTTCTTTCTTCCATCTTCATGCTTTCCTTTCTCCTTCTCTTTGGACTCTCTCTCCTTCTCAGATTCCTTCTGCTTCTGTTTTTCTCGCTCTCGTTCCTTTTCCTTTTCTTTCTCTTTCTCTCGCTCTCTCTCTTTCTCCTTTTCCTTCTCTCGTTCTCTCTCTCTCTCCCGTCTCTCTCGCTCCCGTTCCTCTTCATCTCGCCTGGCCTTCATTTCATTAACGTCTTCAGATGCAGCCTTGGGGACAGGCACTTGGGCAGACGGATCATCAGGCTCCTGTTTGATCTCTGGAGGTTCCTCCTTTGTATCTTCAGTGCTGGACTGGGACTGTAAAAGAGCACTACCACTGCGAGAGCGGATCTGTTGTCAAATAGCAAAAAAGAAGACACAGAAGAGAGCAAACAATTAAGTTCTTAGCAAGAAATCCACCTTATTCCCCTCTTCACTGGTCTTGCCAGACCCATGCTTGCATGCTCCCTCCATAATTGCTGCTACTTTTCATGGAGCACTATACAGCCACAAAGGAAGACCATTCATTTGGTCACTGGAAGCAGCAGAGTGCAGAGCTCCACCAAAAGTTACATTGCATCCTGTATGCTGTAACAGAAAGGCTGAACCGCAGGCCTTGCAGGGCTTGCACCCTGAAGGGTGACAGCATTTCCCCTTTTTTGAGCACTTTCTGCTCTTTTCTGGCATTTCCCACACCGATACCTTGCTCAAGTCAGATTGGGCCTCTCTCAGCTTGCGCTTGTATCTTAACACCTCTCCCTTCAGCTGATGGTTGTGATTTTGGAGGCTGCTGATGAGATGACGCATCTCCCGATTAATAGGGCCTACACAAACAGAAACACAACTGTAACAAACCACACTTTTGCCAACCTTCTGCAAGGGTGTTCACAGAAATGGAGAAAAATCTAAGTGACACTGGCAAAGAACCAAAATAAGACTATAATCATTATGCAGCACAACAAGGCAACGTAACACATTTGCAGAAATAAATCATGCCAGGTTTACATGCAACCATAAGTCCTTGCAAATTCCCAGTCCTAATTTCCCTTTAACATTATTTTTCCTCCGCGTTCCTAAGGAATACATGTCATGCTACAAAAAATCTCCGATTTAAATGCTACTTTTGAAATAACTTTATTTCCTCTGATGAAGTTTGAAAATTACTGGTTTCTTATGCAGCTTGTCATTCCAGACTTGTAAATGAATCCCCCCAGAAGAAGTAATTTCTAATAATCCTAAATGCTCTGTCATAAACCAAATTATTAGCAAAATGTATGTATTCTGCAACATGTAAAAGGAATTCAGATAGCTGGCATCCCATAAAACACATGAATAGCTTTGTTTCTTGAGAAAGAGAGCTGTCAAAACAAGTATTTAATGATAATGAAGAATCAAACCAGGTGCTTTACTGCAACGCAGCCTCTAATGGGCCCTGGAGGGCGCAGGGGGTTATTTACTCTTAAGCACAGCAGAAAACTTCCATACCTGCTTGTTCATTGGCAGCAAGTGTCTGTTCAAACTCTATCCTCAACATCTCATATTCTTTGCGGACTTGTGCCAGCGTGTCCTCTAGCTGAATCACCTCTGTGCGTAGTTTCTTGTGGAGGCTGATCTCATCCCTCTGAAAAAAAGGAAGGAAACAGAACTTTGTGCTGTGACCCCACAGAATCTCTCACCTCATCAACATAAGGTACCAGAACAGATGAATTATTGCCAGGAAGGTAAGTTTCCCCAGCATTCCCAGAACCACTGAGACCCAGCAGTGATGGTCAATGGGATGACAACGTTCCCTAGTCTGATCAAGCAGAGATGCTACCTCGATTAGTTCCACCTGGCGCTGGTGTGTCGTGCGGGTGCCATGAAGCAGAGTGCGGGCCTCATCAAGATGTGCCTTCAGCTGGAGACTCTCGTTATACAAAACAGAAAATTGGGACTGCATGCAGCGATATTCTGGGGTCTCCTTCACAGCCTCTTCCACTGCTCGTCGCAGCTCAACCTAGTCAGGAGACAAGAAAACACCTCAGAAAGAAAAATTATTTCCTTGTCTTTGGCATCTATTTTGCAAGGTAGAAGAACAGTCAATCAAGCTGCCACAAGCAAAGATGGAAGTTTATCTTTAATATCACTGCTATAAAGCGCATGCAAGTGATATGCTTCAGTCTCAATTTCAAAAGTCTATGATTTCTCTGTATGTACAGTCTGTACATACACACTGTTTTTCTCTGTATGTACTATTTCTTTTGCACAGTCCCATGACAAAAGTTTTTGATTCTGAGGGCCTGCAACAGTTTCTGTCAAAGATATGAACTTGGAAAACATGCTATACCTTTTCAATGGATTTACTGTAAAACCATAATCACCTAAATCAATAAATATGGAGTCATAAAAATGTATGATAGAAAAATACAGGAAACATATGTGCAAGTACGCATTACCTTAGGTGTCTGCCAGTAACAGACATAATGGATGAAAGGAAGAGAAATAAGAGAAAGCAGAAGTACAGAATCTGAATTTTCCTTACCAAAAAAAAAAAAGTTAGCAAATGATTCTAACTACCAGCAGAGAAACAGACACACATATACAGCTTAACTTTTTAAGCCAAATGGTGTATCTCTCAAAACAAACTCATGTGGATAAAAAGAATTTAGAGATGCCTCAAGACAGTTTCTCGAATCTCACTTCTGAAACTTAGGATATCACAGAATCACAGAATCTTCTAAGTTGGAAGGGACCTTAAAGATCATCTTGTCCAACCGTCAACCTAACTGACAAAA
>JAOQGH010000019.1:71757629-71774302 GCA_025769975.1 Gallinago jamesoni | reverse complement strand
ATCTTTGTCGCCCTTCTCTGGACCCGCTCCAGCACCTCAATGTCTTTTTTATGGTAGGGGGCCCAAAACTGGACACAATACTCAAGGTGAGGCCTCACCAGTGCCGAGTACAGGGGGAGTACAGCTTACACATTTCTTATAACAGGCTAACAGACCTAATGACCACTAAAATAGATTATTTTCTGTATTATATACTCATCTACTACCGAGTCACAGCTTTTTGTGTTACCACTTTTAAGACATAAGAAACTCATAGGCTGTTTCCTATCTATCCATTCTACCACACTGAGAAAGATTTAAGTTCATTGACTCTTTCAGGAGCCTAGCTCTCCTATACAAGTTCCCCAGTTTTTTTGGTTACCTGGTTCCACTTGCACAGGGCAGGGGGAAGGTGGAAGAGGAGTCAATGTTTGTGAGGAAGTTAAATTAGTTTTAACTAGACATCATTAAAACGTGCTGAATAGATCAGAATGGAAAAGAGGAACTAAGAAACCACTACATTTTCCACTGATGACCACATGGTGTCACCAATGCACTGAATTGCAAGTGTAAGTCACACAAACTTGCTAAATCATACAAAAATATAACCCAGCTAAATAGCAAGCACAGAACAGAATAGTATTCATGACGTTTTGTGGAGACACAGTACAGCAGACAAAGGGCAGCCAACACCCTTCATCCTCAAAGAGGTACAGATGTCTCACCTTGAGTTTTTCATTCTGTGTTGTTACTTCCTCAAGATCCTGGCGTAGTTCCTCCAACTCATTGAGGCGATTCCCAGCAAGCTCTTTGTTCTCTTCCAGCTCTGCATTCATCTCCTCAAACTGTTGGGGATGCACAGCTTGTAAATCCTAGTATTAATGTATCTATTGAGGATACTAAGTAAGTAACTATTTATACAGCAACAGAAATTAGACTTAACAGTCAGGTAACTTTACCAAGTGAGGCAGAGCCTACTTCCATCGGGTCTGTTTCACATGTAGGAACAAAATGGCTTGCTCAGAGTCACCCAGATTTGTGGCAAAGGAGGTATCTAAATTATGTTCCAGTCCATGGACATACACACAAGCTCTCTATTCTTAACCAAGCCTCTGACATTACCTTGCGGGCATTAATGGTGATGGTGCCCCCATAGAGGCTGCTCCCAGCTCCATACACCTTGTAGCCTTTGGAATTTACCTGCAAAAAAGGCAACAGATTCCGTCAATACCCAATTAATGCTAAAACTGTTGATATATCATATTCAAGACCAAAAATGGTATGCTACAGATTCTCACTTCTTTTAGCAAAGTACTGTAAGATGATGTCACACATCTCAAAACTACAACCATTTCTCTGGTTTCCTGGCAAAGATGTTGGTTCTTACCCGTTCCAAAACATCTGCCAAGTGCCGGTTGAGCCTCTGCTCCCTCTTGCGTATCTTGTCAATATCCCACTGAAGGTCATCAATCATAGTCTCCAAAACAGACACCCGAGATTCTGCTGTCTCCACTCTCTCTTGCAGCTTGGAGAACTGCAATCAGAATAGTGTTTCAGCCAACATATAGAACAGAATAAACATTTTCTGAGACTGAATAATATTAATTATTCTCTTATTCATCATACCCTAATTTCACGTCTTTTGCTGTAGCAATAGACTACTCAACGAACTGTCCTGAATTTTACACTGGCTGCATCTGAACACAGTAATGAAAATAAGACAAAACTTAAAATAGAAAAGGGGCAAGTTGGTAATATCTGGCAGAGTACAGGGGCAGCCACCCCACTTTATTGCAAGGCACTTTTTTTTAAAAAAATCTTTTCAATCCATATCTACTCTACAGACCACTAAAGTGCTTGACAGTCTAACATCAAGCATGGCCAGTGTTAATACACACAGTTATTAAAGGAAGTGAAGCCTCTGAAATAAACACTGCCAATAGTGCAAATCCCTTATTGTCTGGGATCATCTTGTAATTAATAATGTTACACTTTCATACATGACCCAGAGAAACAAAGGAATTTGAAATGACAGGGATGTCACATCAAGTGTTCAGCTGCTTACACACCCACCTTACCATCACCTTACAACTTCCTCTGCTTTGTTTTCTTTAAAAATTAAATCCATTCAACTCACTGGTCTGGTTATTCTCTTTCATTCAGTGATAATAGCAATCAAATAAACCCAAACCACACAGAAAAGCTACATACAGTTCTCAACAAAAACAACCCTTTCCATAACCTTTGTTCTGAAGGCAACTTTTAAATCTTGTTGCTCCTGTCCATCTCCAAGGCAATAACGTGCTATCCAAACTACAGTAACCACAAATTATTCTAAGCAGGCTTCCAAAGCAGATTTATTTCTCTCTCCTTTTTATACCTCTTGAGACATGATTCGGTGCTTCTCCTGAAGAACATCAGCCAGCTCCTGCAGCCGTCCATTTTCATGTGAGAGGTAGGTATTAAGCTCCAGGACTGCTTCTTCCATCAGTGTAATATCTGAAATATGCATAAGGAAAAGGAAAATAACAGAAATCAAGGAAATATCTTTTTTTTTATTTTTAAACAGCAAAAAAGAAAAAAAAAGAAAACAGAAAAGGAAATTTCTGATTTTATCTTCTGCTTACTATCTCTCTCCAGCAGGTGGCTCCCATAGGTCTGATCTCCAGCCACACAGAGCTTTGAATTGCATTCACTAGCAAAAGGTTCTGCAGTTTAACACACTATACACTCCTGATTGTCAGTTACCATCCCCTGATGTCAGGGATCATTCACTACCAGCAACACAGAACAACCCTTTCTAAGCCAGTGACACACTAATGCAGGCCAAATTCATGCATAAACTTGCTACAATAGGTGACTTAAGCTAATATACCAAATAGCAATTGCAGCAATGGAGTACAGGCTCATGCTGCACTAAGGACAATGCTACTAGGCGGTTTAGGACTGCCAACACTTTGCTCCACCAATGCAAGACCTGCCAGAGCTCCTTCATCAGAGCATATAAAACATTATGGACATAAGGCAAACCAAGGATGAGTTGAGATTCCACCTAAACTTTAACTCAAAAGATTAAAATTCTAACCTTAAGCTAATGAAGTTTTTCAGAGAGTCATCTGATTTTAAACTGAATTTACTATATTAATTTCCAGAAGCTACTGGTTCACCTTTCTTCTGGAGAACTCTGTGTTCAAAACTGACACCTACACCAGGCATACCAAGGCATTAGGTGGTTGTCATTTTGCTCAAAACTTGGAGGAAACTGAAGAAATAGTAAATCCTACACCTTTTACTAAACTGCAAGTGAGGAGCCCAGTATCAGTTTGCAGTACTGATATCACTAGATAAGGGACGACCTACGGATGTGATCTATCTGGAATTCTGTAAGGCCTTTGACATGGTCCCCCATGACATCCTGCTTGCCAAATTGGAGAGATATGGATTTGATGGGTGGACTGTTCAGTGGGTAAGGAATTGGCTGGATGGTTGCATCCAGAGGGTAGTACTCAATGGCTTTAAGTCCAGATGGAGAGCAGTGACAAGTGGTGTCCCTCAAGGGTCTGTACTGGGACCGGTACTGTTTAACATTTTAATCAACGATATAGACAGAGGGTTGGAGTGCACCATCCGCAAGTTTGCAGACGCCACCAAGCTGTGTAGTCTTGTTGATACACCAGAGGGACCGGATGTCATCCAGGGGGACCTGGACAGGCTGGAGAGGTAGGCTCAAGTAAACCTCATGAGGTCCAACAGGAGCAAGTGCAGGATTCTGCACCTGGGCCAGAACAATCCTCGCTCTCAATACAGACTAGGGGATGAGGTATTAGAAAGCAGCCCTGAGGAAAGGGACTTGGGGGTGCTGATGGACAAGAAGCTGGACATGAGCAGGCAGTGGGCATTGGCAGCCCAGAGGGCCAATCGCATCCTGGGCTGCATCAAAAGAAGTGTTGCCAACAGGTCCAGAGAAGTGATTCTGCCACTTTGCTCTGGTGAGACCTCACCTGAAGCCCTCAATAGAAGAAGGACATGGACCTGATGGAACGGGTCCAGAGGAGGGCCACAAAAATGATCTGGGGGTTGGAGCACCTCTGCTATGAGGACAGGCTGAGGGAGCTGTTCAGCCTGGAGAAGAGGAGGCTCCAGGGAGAACTAATAGCGGCCTTCCAGTACCTGAGGGGGGCTACAGGAAGGCTGGGGAGAGCCTGTTTACAAAGGCCAGCAACAACAGAACAAGGAGTAACGGCTTTAGACATTAGGAATAAGTTCTTTACTATGAGGGTGGTGGGGCACTGGAACAAGTTGCCCAAGGAGGTGGTTGAGGCCCCTTCCCTGGAGACATTCAAGGTGAGGCTCAGAAGGCCCTGTACAACCTGGTCTAGTTGGAGGTATCCCCACTGACGGCGGGGGGGGTCGGACTAGGTGGCCTTTGAAGGTGCCTTCCAGCCCAGATGATTCTACGATTCTATGATTTCATTTCTTCACTTGTAAGCATGAGGCCTTCTATTCAGTGGCTCAGGATACCTGGGTAACAAGGTTAAACTGGAATCTGTACCTTTTCAGGTGCATGAACCCACTACAAGCAGAAACATGCCTTTCCTTAGCCCAACACCCTGGGCAGAGTACTGAATTTCACTGAATTATTAGAGTTGGAAGGGACCGTAGAGATCATCCAGTCCAACTCCCTTG
The DNA here is from genome assembly GCA_025769975.1 of Gallinago jamesoni. Lineage (NCBI taxonomy): Eukaryota > Metazoa > Chordata > Aves > Charadriiformes > Scolopacidae > Gallinago > Gallinago jamesoni. Next base: position 71,769,637 of record JAOQGH010000019.1, on the reverse strand, counting down.
CCGAAGCAGGATTGCCTACAGCATTCAAATTCAGAGGCATTTATAATACGCTTCCAGCATACAGTACGAGTCTTTATTGGAGGTCTTGGTTACTGACAGTGTGGAAAGCTAAGCCAATTTAATTTGGGAAATAAATGTGCACGCGAAGGACTAGGCTTTAACGCCTACAACACAGAGTCATGGCTAAGCTGAGGGTAGATGACATCATTGAGTATCAGCCCCCTTTGTCCTACCTCCACTGTTCAGCTTGTGGGACAGCACATCCACTTTCTCCTGCAGCTTGTCGTACATTGTCACAATCTGGGCGACCGCACGGCGGGAGGACTCTACACGCTCCTGCAACTGAGATTCTATCTCCTCACTAGTGCTGCTGGCCAGAGTAGCTAGGAAGGAGAATGCCGGCTCCAGTCCTTCACCTGGGAACAGAAAGAGGTGCAAAAAGTATATGTGCTCTGGCAGGCAACCTATCTCTATTCCACAGCCAGAAAGCCCCTGCCACCCTTTAGAAAAGAACATCAACATCATCCACACCTTTTCCACTGTGACCAGCCAGATGTCTCACCTCGTTCCCTCTCATCTTTGCGCTCCTGATTACTGTCTGAGTCTGGTTCTGGCTCCGGTACCACCAGCGCTTTTCTTTCAGACAAAAGGTCTCCAAGACCTTGGTCCAGGTCAAAGCGTTTAAGGATGATGCGGATATTTTCATCAAACTGAATGATGGGACAGGCAAGACAAAACAAAGAATGGATGTGAATAAACATAGTGCAGGGAAACAGAAGAAGAGAAAAAAAGAGCACTGTATATAAAATCACAGAGCGTTTTACTAACCTGATTCCAGTATCGATTGATAATCAGCAGAGAGGCATCATCGGTGGCCTGCCGACGCTCCAGCTTCTCAATGTGCTCCCGTAGCTCATCTTCAATGGCTTGCCGCTGGTCCAGCATCTCCGCTAGTTTCCGGTTCTTGGTCTGTAGGGTCCGGATGTCCAACTCCTCCTGTGCAGAAGCACAAGTCAGGGCACATTACACAGATGCCAGACCATTGGGTTCATGCAGAAGGCAGAAAGACATTTTTGTCTCCACATTTTTAAAAAAAGAGGAAGACATTGAATGGGGGTGTGCAAGGAAGACATACCGTTGAGGAAACACCACCAAGCTTAATGGTCTCCACTGTGGTGCCTGAGTCTTCAACGCCAGCCTTCTTTTCTGGAGGTGCAGAAGGGCCAGGTTCTCCAGCTGTCCGTTTATTGCCAATTCCAGACATGGTGGCCAAAGCATATACACTACCACCTTCTTTAAGTTCTTCCTGAACGTTAAAGGACATTATTTAAAAAAAACAGCAAACACACACCACATAAGCAACTCAACTTAAGTTTCTAACATACTGATCCATCATGGTAACAAGATGCCTAACACAGTATAGACCATATAACTCAAAAGGTTTTGGAAAATACCAGTCAAACATTAAGTCTTAAAGAGACCAGTGGGATTAGAACTGCAAACAGCAAGTTGATGGGAAAAATTCCACTGTTCTGTAATGTTAAAATTGAAGCACTGTACCTTATCACTCTCTTTGGAAAATAATCTTCATGCAGGTTCAGTCTCTGCTTTTTTAATCACTCCATCTGTATTAACAAAAATTATCTGGAGTAGACTTTAACAAGCAACTGAGACTGTGTGTATGTGGCACCAGTTCACTTCACACCAACCAAATTGTTCTTGTTGTATCAACATTCAAAGTCAGTTAAAGCCAAGGGCAGAAACACCTTGAAGATAAGCCCTGCAAGAGCTTAGATCTTACAAATCCCATGGAACTGCAAAGCAATTCCAAGCCAAGGTTTGCAAAGACTTATTTGGGTCTCACTGTGTACCAGGAGAGACACAGACATGTTTGAAGAGTATTTATTCCCAAGTTAATGCAATCTAAAAAGCTCTGGACTACTAATTAGAGAACCACAGAACAGTTGAGACTGGAAGGGATCTTTGAAGACCCTCTGCTCAGTGTTCCTGAAGGGTCAGTTAGCACAGGCTGCCAAGGTCCTCGTCCAGTCAGGTTTTGAGTATCTCCAGAGACAGAAACTCTGCAATGTCTCTGGGCAACCTATCCTAGTACTTGATGGGGGCAGCATTAAAAACCATTATAACAGGTTTTTCTCATGTTTGAACGGTATTTCTTGCCATTCCCTAAAGTATTATTCAACAAAACAACAAATGTCTGCATGAAAGGTTTCTGAAACAAATACAGCAGCTAGTGCTGGAAAATGAAAACAATTAGACATTCATTAGATGTAGGCAGCATTCTTCTCCCATATTGACTGATACTACGCCAACCCAATCTGCAGATCTCACTCTGCCTCTGAACTAAACGAAACCCAGAAGTAAATGACCCAGAAGCAGACCACACAAGTAAGATTTGTATTGTTCCATTTAAATCTATAATGGCATTTACATATAAATTAAGGGCTACAAACTGAACCTGTCAGTTCTTATATATTTGCTTTTACTTGACTAGTTCTACTGAAAGTAATAAGGCTACTGTATTCTTAAGATTAAGCTGGTACACTGCTTTGCCAAATCTTATAATTTAACAGGCGTTTTAGCTTGGTACTGTCCTTCACCATATGCAAAATAATACAAAGATCATTTCTAAATGAGTTACTGCAACAGCACATACACTGTTCCTGTAACCTGTCTTTTAACATTCTCAAAAATTAGAAAATAAACAAAGACAACTTCCACTTAAACGTTCTCCTCCTTTTAGCAACGGAATTCAGTGGACACTGACTTTAGCTAGAATGTCTAGTGCATTGGAGGGTGATGGGGGGAGCAGCTGTCACTACCTATCAGTCCAGCAAGTCACCAGTAACTACTGTATTTCAGATTTCTTGTCAGTGGACAAAATATTTTGTTTACTGCGTCCTAACACCATCCCTCAGAGCTCTAGCTCCCCCTTTCCCCACTACTCACTTCCTCACATGCTGTACACCAAAACCTGCCCCATTAAGTTGTCATGGCCATGGATCCTCTCTTTCCTTCAGAAGTTCAACCTTATGCTCAGTCCTAGGCTATTTGCATTCTTGTCTCTCCAAACAGATCACACTGATTCATCAAAGATTGACTGTCCACCCCTACCACGGACTCAACTGCATCTTAATACCTCTCTTAGGGTTAAAACCCTCTTAGACTGAGACCAAAATACATCTCCCCACACCCACCACTAGCCAAAAGTCATCTACTCTGACCACCATCAATCACCTGACAAGAGCAAACCTCCTCAGGCCCAACACTTAGCCACGCATCTTCCACCCATGCCCACCAAATGTGTTTGAGCCTCTTCACATGCTAGTGGCACCTCTTGCCAAGAAACCTTTCAAAGCTTACCCTTCAGCTTCCACACATCAGACACTCTAAACTTTTATTATTATTATTATTTTTCATATAGACCCCAGGCACTTGGAGGTCACCAAAAACCTCTCGTGGCCACCCATTCAAATCCCAGACCTGCCCCAGCAACACTGCTCCACCGAGGGTGCTTAAAGCCCCACATCGCCCACCAGAGACTCCTCCCCACATACAGCAAGCAAGTGCCACTGTAACTCCCCAAGCCCACGTAGGTACGCACTTCACTGATACCCATAAACACTCAGGGGTGTTTATGAGTACACTTGCTCCTGCCTTCCGCGCCCAGTGGGGACCCCAATATTCCTGCCACTCACCCCACGCACAGCCGGGAGCCTTCCCACACCACCAACCTCCCCTCGCGCCCACAGCTGGACAGCTGTTCGGCACTCCGGCACTGCTCCCCGGCCTCCGAGAGCCCCGCACCCGCCGCTGCCTCAGGCGCTCCCCGCACCGACCCGTCCCCTAGGCTCATCCCCTCCGTCATGGGTGTACAGTGCCTCCACCCTCGAACTTCCCAGCTGCTCTCGAACCACCCGCTTTCTCCTGCACCCCCCGCTTCTCTCCAAACCCCCAGCCCGGCCCAGCCGCTCCACAGACTCCCCACATACGCGTCTCAAAACCCACCTCCGGCCGCCTCCGCCGCCACCGCCTTCCTCCGGCCCACCGGAAGTCACCGGTGCCGCCGGCGCCCAATCCCCTGACTGAGGGCTCAGCAGACGTCACGTAGCACCGCCCCTTCCGGCGGCCATTTCGCCCTCACCCGTCATGGAGGCGTCTCGTCTCGCCGCTTGCCCACGCCTGGCATGGCCGCCGTTGCCATGGTGCTACGGAGGCGCCTGAAACTAGCCGCCCTTACCCGCACAAGACATGGCCGCCGCCCCGGCAGCCGCTGGAGGCGACATCGGGCCCCGACAGGGCGCCGGGAGCTGGGCCTGCTGCTGGGGCAGGGCGAGGGGCTCGCCTCAGGGCTGCGGTGGCAGCCTCTGTACCCTGGAAGGGGTGTCGCCTACAGGGCGTGTCCCCTCCTGGCACTTCTGTAACGCAGGTAACAGCTACATGTGCAAATTATGTACAAATACATAATTCCGTGCAGACCTAGCTCTAGAATCATAGAATCACATGGGGTTGGAAGGGACCTCTGGAGATCATCTAGTCCAACCTGTCTGCCAAAGTGGGTCCGCCCAGAGCATATTGCACAGGAACTTGTCCAGGCAGGTTTTGAATGTCTCCAGAGTAGACTCCACCACGTCTCTGGGCAGCCTGTTCCAGGGCTCTACCACTCACTGTAACAAAGTTCCTCCTCATGTTTAGGTGGAACTTCTTATGTACAAGTTTGTGCCCATTTCCTCTTGTTCTGTCACTGGGCACCACTGAAAAAAGACTAGCCCCGTCCTCCTGACACCCTCAAGTATTTGTATGCATTGATTAAATCCCCCCTAAGTCTTCTCAAGACTAAAAAGACCCAAGTCCCTCAGCCTCTCCTCATAAGAGAGACGTTCCAGGCCCTTAATCATTTTTGTGGCCCTTTGCTGTTCGCTGTCCTTGAACTGGGGAGCCCAGAACTGGATACAGTACCCCAGATGGGGTCTCACTAGGGCAGAGTAGAGGGAGATTGAAGGTTGATAGATCGAATCTCTCTGAGATTGAAGGTAATGCAAGTTTAAAGTAAAATTTTAATGTTCTGTTTCTAACATCTCCATCTCTTCCCGTCTCTGTAGTAAAACACGAACACATCTGCAAAGACAATCACACACAAAGGGTAGGGTTCACCCTTTATTTAAAATAGGTTTGTTTAGATTTCAGCAGGTGTGAGCTTTTTGTGCAGGTGCTGGGATTCCCCTCCCCCATTTCCACAGAAGCCATCTCTTCTGGGAAACACCAGAAAAAGGGACAGGGCCCATGTTGGAAATCACAATAAAATGGACTGCTGTGCCCAAGAGCAATATAACCAGCCTAGTAGCACCCTACAAGGCTTCAGGCTGAATAAACAGCTGATTTCCTGAAGGAAAGAAAAACCTTCCCCTATTTGCTTTTTAATTCCCCCCCTTCCCCAGCCCTGCAGCTGCCAGAACAAGCTTGAGGAGCCAGTTGAACTGCCGTGCCGCAACCTCATGACCAAGTGTGAAAGCTGGGATGAGGAAGTTGGCTAGCTTGGTTGAAATCTTTATGTATGCAGTACTGCAGCATAAAAAAACTTCATGGAACCTAACTGGAAAGGTGACATTCCCCTCTGGGGACTTTTTAAAAGTTGCATTCAAACCTCTCTTAGTTTTTTTAAAAAAACCCAACATTTACTAATGCATTTTCCACCCACAGCATTTCCTTGCAGCTGGAGACCCCTTAGCTGAGTTACCAACTTACGGTTGGTAAGTCATTGATTCTCAGTGCATCCAGTCCTTGACCAAAATATTTGAAACCGAAAGGAGCTTTCTTATTGAATCATGTACTCCAAGTCAGGTGTTCAACTCAGCATAGCTTTTAAACCTTGTGTTTTCCCTGCCTTTGCTTTGTACTTGATTATTTTTTCTCAGCTGTTAATCCCATGCAGACTAACTTTATATCATCACAACAAAACTGTAACTGAAATGGGGACAGTCACAACCTTCTATTTAATTTCCTGTCCGGGTCTTTTATCTCTCTGCACCTTGCCATTTCCTCCACAGGGAAAGAAAAACCCATTTCCTGCAAGGTGCCCTCCCGTTCTGTACATTCTCTTCCATATCTGTGTTAATAGCTATCTTTAGATAAGCATTCAAACTGATCTTTGAACTGCTCTTTTATACACTCCCTACTGCACAGTGTTTGGCCCTGCCCTGCAACAGGTTTTTAAAGGGAAAGTTCTTGCAGCCAGCTAGATTGCTGTGCTAAAAAAAAAAAGACAGCTGCGCTTTAGGATTCTTGTGTAGCTTTCCACACAGCCTGCAAATTCAAGACATAAAAAATGTCCTCCTCCTCCCCTTCATTACCACCCTGTTTTTTTGTAACTCCTGACAGTCATTTTCTCTCTGAGGAAAGCGCTGAGACGCTTACTCCCCTCCAGTAGAAGGGATGTGCTGTTCCCCTTAGTGGTGTTTATAGATTAACTCTGATGTCCTTGTCAATTGTTATGCACAGACAATACAGCAGATATGGGAAAAAGTACAAGCATAAAGATGAAATCTAAGGCGTCAAAGAGAAGGAGTATTAATACTGGTATTAATACTTGAGATACTTTTTTGAAGAAACTGGGAGGGTTGAGCTCTAGACTGAGAGTCTACTAGGAATATGACAGATAGAGTTGTTTTTTCTTGAAACCAGCAGATTTAACCACAGTTCTTCACTTGCAATTGCTGTGAGAGAGTTAAGCACAAACTTCATTCAAAACTACAGCTGCAGAAGAATTTGAATGACTGAAGGAGAGAGTTTCTTGGGAAGGTTGTGCACTTGTTTTAGCATGAGGAGAGGGGGAAGACTGATAAGAAGAAACACACCAAAGACCCTGAGATTAACTGAATAAGTAAAGGAACAGCCAACAGAAGAGACAATTTGGACCTCGTAGTGTTAGTGTGCTAAGGCTGTGACTGCAAAAAGACACCAGTTATTCTGAATTCTAAGTCAAATTCTAATACCAAAGTTTGTTATGAAAGCCCAACACATTGGCTTGAAATGTGTCCTCTTCAGTACAGCTGGATGTTGCGACACACTATCGGGCACAGTTCACGCATTACCCAGATGTTTCTGGACAGGCAGCATGTAGATATGGAGTTAAATTTGAAAGTTAGGACCTAAAATGATCTTTCATCCAGCAGAACTTCCAAGAGGAAAGGCCATATAGGAAGGTGTAACTAAAACCCATTAGTGAAACTCACTCTGAGAGCATGGTTAACAGAAGGCTCTGTTAGAGAGAAATACGCTGTTTTGCTAGAAAGGTTAAGTGCCCTGGAATCTGCTGAGAAAACACCAGAACATAGATTTATCCCAAAGATGGGAATGGAAGAACTTTGGCCAGTCAGCTCTTGGTGCTGCCAATGGCAGACAGTGAAGGGGATTGCAAGTTTCGTACATGTGGAAAGAGGTCAGACAAATGGACCTGAGGACTTGGGCCTCGCAAGAAGCACTTTCATATTACCAAAATATGATAAACAATATGAAAATTATTTTTTAAACCTGAACTTTGAACCAAAAAGCTTCAGTCCTTGCTCAAAATTTGGTTCTTTCAGGCTTGTTTTAGTATCCCATCCTCTTGGCATGACTTTGTCTTTACCTCCTTGTGGCTAAGGATGTGCTGTAAAAACAGCGTAATTTTTGTTTTTCTCTTACAAATGTTGTGAAGCAGCTAATGCTGTTGCTGTGGCCATGAAATTGAATGAAAAGGTGATGCTGCAAGTGTGGTGCTAGGTGCACATTTATTAGGGACACCGCTGGTACTCTACTTAATAATATCAGGGTACCGTACCTAAAAACATCCACCTACTGCAGTGCATACATCAGATCATACAAAATACCACTCTACAGCACCCTGGATCAATCTAACAAGTGCTGTTTATATTATTTAAGGTGGTATAATTTTCCTGGTGGATAAGCTGACTGAGGAAAATGAACACATATAAAACTTTAGCCAGTGCAATGGGACTAAGTGGGTTCTTGCTTTACTGTAAAAATAAATGGTACTACTTTTTTTTTTTTTAAAACTAAAATCAGTTAATTATTTCTCATCTCAGGTCATCCTACAGCATACTAGAATACTAAGGACACACATCTGGGAAGGGAAATATAAATTGTATTTTACCCAGATGTAGGAATGAAATTCCATTATCATCTGACCAGAACTGACTTGGACAGAAATGTTTAAGTGGCTTTTATATTCTGCACAGAAATTCTCACTTACTTCTGTTTTGTCATGTTTGTTCCCTAATTGGAGAGAAACACTCGATGCTATAAGCTAAAAGGAGAATATAAATGTGAGTGCAAAAGAAGATTAAGTGGTTTTACTTTATGGAGATAATGAGGTCTGTAAGACATGCCTACACACTTCCCCTTCCTGTTTGGTAACTCACAAGGGTGCCTCCCCATACCTTTTCCAAATACGAGCTTTGCATATGATCTAACCATACAGTTACAACAGCAGCATTTGCCCAGCTCAGTAAGTCATAAATACAATCTTCTGCAATAAGCCAAAGATGGTTTTCCTGCACCACTCACACTGAAGTGCCTAAAGAACAAATCAGCCCTGGAAATACAGAAAGGTAAATCCTGGAGGCACCTCAACTAAAATCAAAACCGTAGAGAAGTGCTCTCTCCCTCTTGATGGCTCTCTTGACACCCAGCCCATCCTGGCAGGCCACCTAAAGAAAGAGGAATGGAAGTCTGCAGTCATTGAGTATCCCAGGCTGAGAAGTCCCAACAGGGACTGCTAGCTATTGCCCTTCTGCCTCGCTGCCTGGCTGCAGTGAGGATCATGAGAAATGAAAAGCCCAGCAAATGGAGCAGGAGCTCGAGCTTTTTCTTTCTATTTTTTGTTGCTGGGCAGCACACTCCCTTAATTTGCTGTTTGTGCCTGTAGGGTTCTTGTGGGCACATGGTTCTGGAAACGGTGCTATGAAGAGTGTCGTGAAAATGAGCCCATGTCCACTATCCACACCAGTAAATTTTAAAGAGCTGCTCTTCAGAAATTGCTTTGTATCTTGGTAAGCTCTATGCTGTTGCGCTGTGAGATTGAAAAAGGAAAATGAGATTTATCTGAAAATACTCATTACTCATCAGCAGTAAAAATTACAGAATTTGCAAAATAAACTCTAGGAAAATCACTTGCATATTTATTCCCACCAGTGTGGCTCTAGTAATTATAGCAAGTTATCCTTCTAGACCATGACTTTTATGTCCTCTTCAAGTAAGGCCAGTGCCCCTAGCTGGCCTCCCAGGGCTTTGTAAGCGTGAATGTTCACAAAAAATAATCTGAATGAATTAAAAATATGAACTGAAAGTGAACTGTTTAGTCTGTGTTATACCTTGTACAGACACTATTATGTAGAAAGAAGAAAAAGGTTTAAATTTATTTTTCCCTTTTCACTTTCAAGGATGATTCAGTTATACTGAATTAAAACTTCTTAAATTTCACATAATACTGTTGGTTTGAATTTGAAGCAGTTTTAAAATAGTCATAATTTGCTACAATTTTCCGTGAGGCTCTTTGTGTAGTAAAAACCTGGCATGAGTGGTACCCAAACTTTTCAGCCAAGCAGGTGATCTCTCTTATGCCTGTAGCAGACCTTTAGTTCAGGAGGGCATGCCAAAAATTTGCAGTGAAAGACGGTGGAGAAATTACCGATGTTCTGTGCTTCTCACATAGGCAGAGGATTTGTTACTGAAATGTGCCCAACAACCATACAAAATAACTTTACTCCATTCTGCAAGCGGTAATTAAAGGCTTTCCATCAGTCCCTGGGGGATAATTCCTGCCTGACCCTCAGTTGGGAAATCTTATGTTTTGCCTCTTTGCCCCATTCTCTTTTTAAGCCTCTGCAAAAAATACACTGTTGCAACACAGAGCAAGGAACTGGGACCCAACGTAAAGGAAATAACGGAAAGCTTGGAAAGGCTGTATTTCTCAATTAAAACCTTTGTCCTTCTCCCTGAAATACTTGGTTTGTGGGGTGCAGGTCAGCACGGTGGAGCGGGACAGGTAGGAAGGTGGCTCACTAAAGCATACGCAACTAAACCTTAAACTAAGATACATCCGTTTCCCTGGGTGCAGTCACACTTGTGGTCCCTCTGAGGTTCTGCTGTCCTTTCCCACATTGACAGGTCAGCTCACACTGGTGGTTTTTTGATAATTTGAACAGAGGAGCAGGTAGAAAAGCTTTGCATGTGTGCATCTGTGTGCAACATGCTGGAAAGAACTGGACTGCAGTTAGCAGTCAGCGTGTTCCCATCATCTTTAGATGTGTGTAGCTCAGGCAGAAGAGATTATAGGAACTGTATTTAATCATGTATCTACAAAACGAGTTAAGTTACAGGTATAAGGCTGAAGAGTCATAGGAGGCTGTAGAGGGGAAAGGCCTGGGAAATACATGAAAAGTGCTCAGTCCTGAATAGATTACCACACGCACAGGTTAGGATGAAAAGGAGGGCTACACATTCCAACCTTTTCAGAGAATATTAATTAGATAGCTACAACAGCATGAATTCACCCCCTTCGGAGAGTATTTCATCTCACTACTGTTGTCTGAAGTCAAACACAATAGCCCTGACATTATGAGCTCACCGTATCTCCAGGAAAGAACAAAGAATTTTGCACCTTTTCTGTTCCCTGGTGATCAATACCGAGTCTAAGAGAAAGCCACTGTGTATGATTTGGTTACCATCAATATTGTAATCCCTTTCAAAACAGCCATTGGAAATGTCTGCTCCTTAAAAAGCAGAATGTAAGCAGGAAATAATTATTTATTTACTCTGTGGATTTTTTTTTCTTATAAATACCTCTTAAGGGAAGAAAAATATTTTAAAAGTTAGCTTTTGAAGTGAACAGTGGATGTCGGAGTGGGAAGTCAGGCCCAGAGTAACGATGGAGTCTCAATATGAGTATGATCGTTCTCCTTTATTGCAAGTTTTAGCAGAGTTTCTATAGGCAAACAGCAGAGACACGCGCTAGCAGGTGTTTACACGACATTCGATCGAAGTCTTCACAGCCATGTCCATGAGCTAACAATAAAAAATCTATCACAGCTCTATTTTATAGAACTGCATGCTGTACTGATGATAAACCATCTGCCATCTCAGAGAGGACACGGCTGGTTGCATTGGCCTGTTTGGCTACCCCACAGGAGATTGTTTCTAAATTCTTGTGAGCTCAGGCTGCGACTACACCAAGTGTAAAGAACGACACAAAGATAACTCCACCTATTCCATAATTTAACATTGTCATCACACGTGTTTTCTAATACTTGTGTTAATTCCCTTTTAAATCGAAAGCGATGAGTCTTGTTTGGATGATGTTGTGGTGTACCTAAGCTAAGTTGTCCTACAGAGCATGGCCCTCCTCTTGGATTTGAGGGAATCCCTGCCCAGGCTCAATTACCACAGATTAAGAAAAATCCACTAGGGAGGTGCCTCGGTAGCACAGTTCCTGGGGCGGAATGCGTTTTGTTGTGCCAGACATTCTGACACCATACTTGTTCCCATGTGGTTTAATCACCTAATGGATAAAGGTCTGTGGAGCAGACTCACTAACTAACTTTCCTTCTTTTTGGTCTACATTCCATGATCCTAAACCAATATATAAACAATGACCGGCCTTAAGGAAATCTAGCAAATCAATTTTTTGGGGTTCAGGACCCACTGGAAGTTTATCATCCTAATTGTCATATGTATCGAACACGTCAGACGTATTATTCCAACTAAAGGCAAGTATCCCATGTACATTATACTCGGACCGAAACTCTCTCATAGATTCGTTAAACATCAAAAAGGTGGAGCTAGTTAAAGGCATTCCTACTAAACAGGTGGTAAAAGGAGAGCTAGGGGTTGCGAGGCTGGCACAAAAACTGGTAGGTTAAGTGATCTGGCTAAAGTTACCCAAACATTCTCTCGAGGATCAAAAAGCTTGGGATGATATCCTGGCAAGGGAC
>JAOQGH010000019.1:71739602-71750990 GCA_025769975.1 Gallinago jamesoni | reverse complement strand
GAACGTGTCCAGGTGGGTTTGGAATGTCTCCAGAGATGGAGACTCCACCACCTCTCTGGGCAGCCTCTTCCAGGGCTTTGCCACCCTCAAAGTAAAGAAGTTCCTTCTCATGTTTAGTTGGAACATCTTCTGTTCAAATTTGTGCCCATTACCTCTTGTCCTGTCACTGGGCACCACTGAAACAGACTGGCCCCATCTTCCTGACAGCCTCCCTTTAAGTATTTACAGAGGTTGATCAGATCCCCCCTCAGTCTTCTCCAGACTAAAAAGACCCAAGTTCCTCAGCCTTTCCTCGTAAGAGAGGTGTTCTAGGCATTTCAGCCCCCACTCATGTACCTGCACCCCCAGCCCTACTGTTGCAGGTAAATTATTGTCAACATTGTGGGACTAACTAAAAGGTTTTATTAGTGTTTAAATGATGATCAAATTATAATAAATCAATGATTGACTGTTAATTAAATTATAATCAAATTATGATTAAGCAACAACTGAATTACAGTTAAACAGTGATTTAACAATAATTAATCAATAATTAAGTTGTAATGAAATGGCACTTGAAAAATTATTTCAGTGATGATTTCAAAAATGATTTAAATTATGGTGGTGGTATAACACTCTGCTGCTTACGACACTTCTCATACTTAAACTATAGCTGGGTATATAAATGTTGCTAACATATAATGTACTTTTAGGCCAAGTGTAAAATGCTACCTCCTTACAGACAGCAGCTGCCGGGTGAGGGGTAACCCCCTGCCCAAGGGGAGATCCCCGCTGTGCAGCCCGCTGCCCCACCAGAGCTTAGTGGGGCTTGAGGTGGGGGCTACAGATACCTGTAGCACAAAGTGCATAGTCAAACCCCACTTTGGTGTGGGTGCAGCTGTAGCAGCTGTAGTTTTGTCTACTCCGGGCTCACGCAGGAACTCTTAGCTCCTGGTAAGATGTGGCCTGGGGTCCCTAATTCCTGAGAAGATATGGCCCAGCACAGTCTCCATGGTTTGCATGGCAGGGCTGATCTGTGGGTGATGCCTGAACCCAAGTGCTGCTCACTTGGCCAGAGTGGGTGCGCCTGTCACACCTACCCAAATCACAGATGCTTGGGGAGCTCATTTACCTGCTCCCTGGCACACTATGAAATGGCTGGTTTCCTAGCAAGCCCCGAGGGCACAATTATCTACAGAAATGGAAAAGAAGAGCTAGGTAGAAGGAGCCATTCCACAATAGCTGCACTGGAATACCTTATTCCTGCTGCTCTGGAATAGCTCCTCTGGACAGGCAAGACCAAGAATTCTTCGTCCTCACCTGTCCAATTGCTTTAATTTGCAAAGATTTGTTATTACTTCAGCATATCACATTTAGCAGCTCTTTGTTTTTCAATAGTTACTCCAGATAATTTACCTCTGTGGATTACCAGTATGGTTAAACTATAAAATGCTAGTTGTTCATGACAACAAAACCAGGCTGATTTGTAATATAGCTGGGAAAATTCCCAGGGGGGTTCCCTCCTATCTTTTATATTCTTAAGCTGAAGATCCACTAAGGTAGAAATTGCATCTTGCTATATTTGTGTAGAGTATCTTGTATGCAGGGGCTCTGGTCTTATTTTAGCAAAAGTCTTTGACACGAGTAGGTAAAATACCAATTATCTATAGCACCTCTCAAGAGTCAATCACATTTAGCTCTGAGATTCCAAGAGCTGACAGCAAAAGGTAACAAATAGCATGTGGCATTACTAGCAGCAGCTTTGTCTAATATAATTTTTCTTTTTTTAACAAGTAAGGATGTAAATTTTATACTAAAGCACAAGTGAGCTTAAACCAAAAGCCACATAAAGGGTTTTGGAGGGCTCCAGGCAGATCTCTGTGAAAATATGCAGAAGTTTTTATACGGATCATTATCAAATTCTCTAACAACATACCCTTTTTCTTTTCTTTTTACCTCTGGCTCAAAAGACAATGTACATTCAGACAGATACAGATTGCATAATTAATTTTAGCACATAAAGCCATGTAAACCTTTGGTGTCAGTCTTCTAAAAAGGCAGCTCCTCACAAAACTCCATGCTTTAAGTCTCTGTCTTATGCTATTATCTTGCAGAACTCTGGTCTCTAGGCTGCCTTCCCCTCCCACCCCACCTGCGTACTGACCCCAGTGCTTGATAGGGACAGGAAAGAGCACTGCTTTCCCGGGACATTGCACAGCAGGGAGGCAGCCAGGTGAAGGTCACCAGGTGTTGAGAATGGGCGCTCTTCAGTTGTATGTGGCAGAGCAATGTGAGAAGCAAGGCAGAAGTTGGGGAAATAGCATCAATATACATTCAGTTCATAGCCTGTTTCACTGGTGGCATAGTTTTACCTCCCTTAGTTCAAGGGAAATGGAGAAAGTATCTTCCAGCTGCCACATCCATGTACCTTGCCTGTTAGTTCGGTAGCTTTCAAATGGTGGTCCCTGGATTTCTAGGGATTTATGAACAACCTGTAGAAGTTGACTACAATTAAATGAGAAAAGCAGGCCAGCCTATCACTAAATTTACATTCAACATGCAATTCTGCAGGTTTTGGGGTTTCCTAACTGCACAGTGCTACTCCCTCTGTCCGTTTTCACTTTTCTGATGGTGTTTAGATTCCATCTTGTTGGACAGAAAAAGATTTTATATCCATTGACAGGCTCTGAGGAATGGCAGATCTACTTCTTCTACCATGTAAGTCCTGCAAAGGGGCAAGTCCAAACCCTCTCTACATCCCCAGCTACTTCTTTTAGGCTTCAAGCTACCACTAACCTGTTAGACTGGGGCAGTTTTATGTCTTTAGTACACAGACCATAAAAACCAAAAAGTTCTAAGAGCACTGAGAGAACACGGGCATCACCAGCAGCTCTGGTTTTTGCCATAGCAGGAAGCGTATTAGGCAAAAGTTAAATTAAACAACCTGGCTTATTTGACATTCATTGTCTAGAAACAGCATAATGACAACTGCTTCAAGCAGTGCTTGAAGTAAAAGAGGTGAGAGATATATTTGGTACCTGCTAGTGTAATAAAATCAAAGAACAACTGTTGAGCTCTTACTGTTAAGATTCTGCTGAATGTTTTTAGAAGCAGAGCCTGTGCCAGGATGGTTTGTGTTTTCTAGGGAGCCCAGCACCCAGTTTGGCATCTAAGTGTAATGGTCAGATCTGTGAATGCTTGGCTTCTATCAGACACGTTTTTGTTTCCACAGTGAACATGAACACATTGCAGAAATATTATCTGGCACCTGACCTACTAAAAGCTGTCAGAAACAAGAGAAACTGCAGCTGAGAAAAGCTGGCTGTCTCATCCTGCAATAGGGATCAGCTCGTGGCAGGCACCTCAGGTTTCGGAAGCTTGGGATATCTGTACACAACAGTCAGGTGTCAGCATGCATATATGAAACAGAAGGGGATTTATATGGCTCTTTATGGCTTTGTGACGCTCACATCAGTTTCCTCAGACCCAAGCAGGAGTGTTTGCTGGTAGACCAACAATGTCACTCCTGAAGCAAAGCTCTTGTCTCTGCTACAGAGGATTAATTAATAGAGTAGCTTGGTCCCGAGGCTGCAGCTTGTCCGCACAATGTTAGGTTGGGGTGCTGAAGTGTTTTTTGCACAAAGGTTTCAATTTGGGGTCAACAAACTGGATCAACACACAAGTCAAAATTACAGTTTGTGTGAACACCGATACTGCTACCACTGTGGGCACTGTAGCAGCTGGCCTTCCCATGACATTTCCCGAGAGCTTACCTTTCTTTCTCACAACACGGCTCTATGGCTGCTGACTGTGTGAATTCATCCAGCTGTTTTTATGTTAGCAAAGGAATGGCTTTTCCCATTGACATGGAAAAGAAGTGTAGTTAGGCAAAAAGGAATCATTTAATACTGTAATCATGATGGAATAATTACAGCCTTGTCTCACAGAGCAGGCAGTAGAAGACAGAGATACCCTCTCTAAAATTAGCTAACCAGGAGCTTCCAAGAATTTTGCAGCTTTGAAACATGTAGGAAGCTTTGTTCCAGGTATGCCTGCCCATGAGAACACCTCTACGGAGAGGAGTTTGGAGCAGAGAGAAATCCATCTTTCTTGTTTAAAGCAGTAGCACAGCAGACATTATTCAGCACCCCAAAGAGGGCACTAATTTTTCTGCTCTTCCTCAATGCATGCAGAGGTAACTTTTTCCTGAACAGTATAATTCAGACAAGTATTTAGGGGGTGAACGAAGATAGGAACGTAGATTTGGAAGCTGGTGGTCCAGGTGCTTTTGGAAGGAATCTTCATCATGAGAATCTAAGTAAAGAAACAAGACAAATACATAGCTTTATATCACCATATCTTCTAAACATGTTTAAGCAATGGCTCAGTTCTACACAAAACACATATAAGAGTGTCCTCCACTGCAAGTGTTTGCATGGTTGCAAAGCAGTTACTATTCAGGAGTCATACAGTTTTTTTTAAAGCACTATAAAATCCAATTCTGATTCTGGATTTTCTCCTCAAACTTTGTTCTTCTGTCAGAAATGCCACTTAAATACCCAAAGAATAACAATTTTGCCTAAAAAGGGGAAAAAATGAATGTGACAGTACCAACAACTTCTGAAAGCAGAATAGCTTCTGTGAAGTCAGAATCGTTCTAATGACTAGAAAGAAGTCTGCCCAGAAACTCTGGATTCAGATAAGATCAAACTTCACCTCTGTAGAAGCAATAAATTTCTATTTAGATTTGGAACTCTTGGCTTCCCAGTGTTACAGCCAAGAAAGTGGGGAGGAGGTCAGTATCCCCTTCTTTTCTATCTCCTTCAGCTTGTTTTTGGCATGACCTAGAGTATTTGACCCACTTTAATTAAAGTTCCTGACCATTTTTAGCCTCTGTGGTTCTTCCACCACCCAGTGAGAGCAGCTTTTTCTCTGCAAATAAGAGTGTGGCAGTCAATTTGAGCGCTGACACCCAGGCAGCAGAGGAAGACCTGCAGAGAAACAGAAGTGCCTGTTTGATGGTTGTTTCCCTTGAGGTGTTCTGAGTTGCAAAACCAGGATAAGCGTTCTAAGATCTTGAGTTGTGTTACTGAGGAGGTGAAGCCAGGGTAAGTCAGAACCATTGTGAAGATGACACTGTGACCTGCACGGCTGGCTCCCAGTCCTCTGTGCTTTTTCAGAGCTACTTTTTTCAGTGTTTTTTCAGTGCTGCTTCATTGTCTGGAGCGAGGAGATCTCTCCCGAGGTGGTGGTGCTTTCCTCACCACGAGCTGTAGGTGGAGTCCCAGTACAACTTTCCCAGCAGGCAGGGCCAGTGGAGAACTGACCAAGAGGCTCAAAGGGAGGCCAGTTCACCCGCAAGGAACCTGGGGAGTACCTGCTCGTGGTGCAGGTGAGCTTCATCCTTGAACAATATGGGCGGCAGAAGAGCAAGACCTCAGGCAAGCTCCCCTTTGATTCATCTCATGAGGATGCAGCCCCACAACTCATCTGGCCACCAGCAAACTTCATTTGACCACCAGCAAACTCTTCCTGCTGCTGCAGGGAAGAAACAATGACACTAATTTCTCCCTTTCCAGTAGAGGATGGTATGAGGGGGGGACACCTCTTGCTTGAGTGGGAATTATTAATCCATCCCTGTGTATCCCGAGAGCTACAGAGCTCATGGTAGGCTCATAGTTTTTGTAGCTCCGATCTCCAGCACAGCTGGGCAGATGGAAAGTAAATTTCTTCACTCCCCGAGAAGTGAACTAGCTTCTAGCTTTTCTTCATCTCCTTTTCCCACTGTGGTCCTCTCTTTCAAGTTTGGAGGCTGACTTGGTGACAGTGCCAGCAATGCTGCTTGCATTAAGTGGAAGCTCAAAACTGTGCCAAGAGGTATAGAGTATGATTCTGCATTTACGGCTTCCCTTAATGTTTGTGACTGGTTAGCAGGAAAATATAAAAAGGAAAGCCTTGGACTTTGGACAAACAAGCACATTTAAATGCCAGGTGTTTGCATCGGATGGACTTCAGGTCTTCAGGTTTTCGATCATCACGACTTGGTTGGACCAGATGATCTTAAAAGGTCCCTTCCAACCTAGGTGATTCTGTGATTCTGTGACTTCGGTCTGGCGGCTGAAATGCAGCCATTACCTGTAAGGTCTTTACAAGGTCCACTGATGCAATACAATGCAGTGTCTGTGAAACAGGACTGTGTAATCACCAGAGAAAAAAGCGGGCAGACACTGCAGGTGCAGAGTGTACACAAGCATTAGTGTAAATTTGTTATCTCTATTTAACACTGAGTCTTGTGTTTCTGTGAATCATAAGATAGCAGAACACGGATGCCACAGTCTATCCAAGGACAGCTTGAGATCTCACAGCATGAAGTACTTGGTCTCTAACTAATATTTGGTATAACTCTTGTATATTTTCCGTTAATCTTAGTAAAAGGCCCTTCACAGAAGATTGTCAGATTCCATCTAGTAATAGGAAGCAGTTCTCTTAGTGGTAAATAAAAGCAAAGCTGTGACTACAGTAATGAAGGCAGTTTTGAAGTAGTCTCAGAATTAGACCCTGCTCAGTGTGCTCTAAGTCATTTCTCCTACATGATCCATTCTTCTGAGACAGAGAAGAAAAGCCACAGCCCTGATGTCTTTCCATCCACACATCATTGCTTACGCTGCTTCAAACAACAGTGCAGAGATGGAAAAAAGGGTAACATTTTGTTCTGGGAGCACCATTTGATGATAAGAACTTGGTGAAGACAGGTTAAAAATGGGAGAAACTCTCCACTGAACGGGGCACAATCAAGTCAGCTGGGGGAGCTCAAATTACTGAGTTCATGAGGAGAGGGAATGGAAAGTATAAGGGAGATTCAAACAGTAGATTAAAAAGGGAAATTTCTGGCATAAGAGGATTCATCTGAACAGCCGAATTGCCCTGATTTTGTGTAAGCTTCTAACAACCAGGCTGTTAGGTGTTCAAGGCAGCCTAGAGAACAGAAAAGCCAAATATGGCAAAATCTAATTTTTGTGAAGGTGGATGTTTGCTGAAAGTGTGTGTATGTGTATATAATTTATATTTATATAAATGTTACAGTTAAAGGCATATAATTCTAAATTACAAATGTTGAAATAACAAATATGAGTCAATGGCTCAATTGCAACTTGTCAGTTTTGCTGTGACTGTGTGTTTCACAGGGTCTAGAGAGGAGGAGACATCTGAGAGAGAGACACACACACCACACACATTACACTTTGCGTACACATGGCTTTTAGTGAAGTAAATTGGTATCTTTGGTATCATGCTTCACACCCTGGGGAGTAAAGTGAAAAAGCATGGGTTTGGAAGTGTGTGAGCAACAGAAGGGAAGCATGTGTCATTCCACAGAGGTAAAAGTTTGTCTCTCAAGTATGTGCCAGGCTAAGATAGAAGAGATCTGGCTTTGATTCTTGGATATGACCCAAGTCTTACTATGTCACTGTGACCAGATAGCGGTATCTAAGTTCTCTGCCTTCAACAGAGACAGATTTCCACACATCCTGTACCTGCATTGCCTGTTAACGCCTTTCAAGCACAGTAACAAACACTTTGTTAAGGACCTTGTGAAGTCCTCTAGCTAAGCCATATCAGTGCTCCTACATGATGAAAAGGCCTTCGGGGCACTTTGCTGGAAACTAACTTTAGCTCATCTTTCCTCAACCTCCCATGACAATTCTGTGATGCCACCACCTGAAGGACACCTCAGGGGCCTTTCATTTTGGCCTACTCCGTGACTTGTCCTCAGCTTTCCATTTTCTCAAATCACAGTCTTAATCATCTTTTTTCTTCCTCTCTAGACTTGGACAAATTGTGCAGGTTTGGCAGCTGCTGCTCCAGGGATACCTTGCAATCCAGGGAGGATGCGCCGCAAGTGAAGGAATGAGGGCATGAACAAGAGCAAGGGTGCCCTCCTTCTGCAGGAGCCATGTTACACCAAGCCCACCAGCTCTTTGGGAGGTGGTGCCGTTGGTCCAGTCCTTTTGTCCATCTCCTCACACTGACTGTGGTGACATTTGGTGTGCTCGCGCCTTTGCTTTGCCACCAGCTCCTCCACTCTTACTTCTATTTGCGGCGCTGGCACCTGAACCCCATGAGCCAGGAATTCCTGGTGCAGAACCACCAGGAGGGCCAGGCTGCCCTCCATTACTTTGAGAAGCTGCAGATACCAAACGCCTCCGAGGCCTCTGGCAGCGATGCCTTCCAGCCCTTGCTGCTGGTCACCATTATCACTGTGCAGAGGCGTAGTGATTTCCACTATGTCTTGCAAGTGGCCTCCCGCTTCCACCGCCTCCTCCAGAAATGTGGTGCACGTTGCCAGAGCCACCGCATCCTGCTCTGTAATGTGGAGTCAGACCCCAGCAGCCATCAGGATGTCAAGCTGCTGAGCAGCTTCTTTCCTATGGTCAGTCGTGATAAAACTGGGGAGAGCCCTGACCCCAGAGTGAACCAGTTTGAGAAGGAGAAGCAGGACTACATCTTCTGCCTTGAACAGTCGCTGTTGGCGTACAACCCAGAATATATCCTCCTAGTGGAAGATGATGCCGTGCCAGAGGAGGAGATATTTGCTGTCTTGCAGCACCTCTTGTTGGCCCGGTTATCCAAGCCATACCTCAGAGACGCACTCTACTTCAAGCTTTACCATCCCGAGAGGCTTCAGCACTACGTCAACCCCGAACCCATGAGAATCCTCGAGTGGTTAGGTCTAGGCATGTTTCTGGGGCCCGTGCTGAACTGTGTGTACTCCTGGGCAACTGGGCGCCCCAGCCTCAGCTGGCCCATTGTCCTCTTCTTTGCTTTGTACAGTATGGCTTTGTCAGAGCTGGTGGGACGGCATTATGTGCTGGAGCTGCGCCGGCTGGCCCCCACGCTGTATAACATCGTGCCGGTCACCGAGTGCTGCACACCTGCCATGCTTTTCTCCGCTTCTTCTGCCCGCCGTGCCTTAGGTTACCTGAAAGGGCTGCACTGCCGCCAGGGCTTTGCGAAGGATACTGCCCTCTACTCGCTGCTGCGCACCAAGGGGGAGAATGCCTACGTGGTGGAACCCAACCTGGTCCGGCACGTGGGAATGTATTCCAGCCTTCGGCTCAACGAGAACCCGAAACTGCTGTGATCTGTCCATGCCTTTCCAGACACGAAGCTCAGAGAACTTGCCTCTGGGCAGAGAGACTCTGGCAAATGTGAACTCAGATGTGGTGCTGCTCACAATGGGGATCCTGTGCCTCCAGGTGGACAAAGAGTTAAAAACGTTTCTTAAAAAATAAACTTAGATACATGCAGATCCTACTGAATATATACTTGGAACTAATCATCATGCACCGATTTTGGGAGGGTGAGGGTGGGTAATGGAGGATTCTAGCTGAGGGTTGTGAATTTTCTATTCTTAATTATTCTTAGGGCAAAAGCTCTCATGCCAATATAAACAGCTACACTGCCTACTCTGCTTCACATTGCTTACAGAAATCCTCACCTTAGGGCAACAGAAATGTTGCACAAAGTGAATGTTCAAATTTAACCTAGTGAGGGGAGAAAAGCCCCTGTTTTCCTATCCTTATGAATATCTGATTTCTGACCTCTGCTTCAAAGCTGTGGTTTTGAGCAGATCTTTTAAAAGCAACAATGATGTATGTGAACTTTCCCACAAATTTTGCCTAGATTCTTCAAATTTTATGGAGTCTCTATTTGTTACTGCCTCTCCTTACAGATCCTAATTGCATCTCCACCCTTCCCACTCCTTTTTCTTGGAACAGAGCATCTTAAAAACAAAGCCTCTGCTGCTTTGTTAGAGGTCACCACTGAAGGCAGGAAAAAGAAAACAGAACAACAGCAACTGATATGACACAGACAGGTCACAAATGCATTGTTCTTGTTGCTACAACAAAGGATGACTACCATTTTGGTTGGTATAATATGTTATATAATTCAGTGGTTGTAGTGGATCCAGGTCGTTAAAAGAGGCCTTATCAGTTCCTGACTGGACTTAGACATTCAACATGAATTTACCTTGAGGTCCTATCAGTACAGAGGCAAAGGAAAGATTATATCAGGTGCTGCTAGTGTGCATTTTGGAGCTGTTGTTCATTCACTGCTCCCGGCAGCAAGCAAAATACCCACAGGAATCAAAGCTGGCTGTTCATGAAACCAAGCAACAACAGCATAAATCATCAAGGGGCCAGTCTGATACTGACCCGTTACGGTAATATGCTCTGGTGGTTAGACATTTGGGATGTGTACTTTGTACCACAGCTGTGGGCACAGTTAAATATAAACCCATGCAGATGACAGAGATCTCATACAGAATCCAAACTGGCACCAAAATGTTATTGTCTAATGAAAAACCCACCTTGACTTTAGTGGGCGTTGAATCAAATTCGCTTACATGAGGAGTTTGGTTGAACTCTTTTTGATACCATATTCCTAGCTTTGGAATTAATCAAGTACAGTATTTTTGTTGAGTTTTCGTCAGTGGGGGTGTGTTGGTTTTTATTTTTTGGTTTTGGTGACGGAAGAACTATACTTTGAATTTTCTCTCCCCTACTGTCTCCCAGGTGATTTATGCCTTAAACTCTTAATAAGTCTGGTTTTACATGTGAAAGACATAAAGCTCCTGAGAGAGGAAACCAAAGAAAATTCCAAACCTAGGGTTGTCAGCACATGATGGGTACCAATTACACAGCACAAATGCAGAGTGCAAGTTAGCCAACTAGAAGTGGCTTCACAACACAGAGCAGAGCTTCGCTCTCTTAGTAATCAGCTGGGATACTTCTAAAACACCTTTGGAAATCAGATGTGAGTAAAAACTGCTGATTCCACGTCACTCCGAAGGCAAAGCACCACTTCTGTCAGAGGACGCATGAAAAATTGCACAGGCAGAACCACAATTTATTCCCAGCTGTTGAAACCTCCAAAGATAATGGAGTGGTCACATGGTGGCAGGGGGGCAAATCTATTCTCAGGCTTTAGTATGACGTGGTTAAGATGGCAGGATTTGAGTGTCATTGTATATTTATTCCACTAAGTGCCTGCGTGTGTGAGGAAATACAACTTGTTTGTTTATGCATCTTCAGCTGTGAGTGTTTCCTTGTGGTGTGCTTTCTCAACACTCTTTTTCTATCTTTGTACTACACAAGTCCAGGACAAGGAGGGTCATTCTTGCAAATGAAATCGCACAGCAAGGTACAATAAATGGGACAGGGAAAAGAAAAAAGAGAAAGGGAAAGAACGAAAGAAAGAATGAAAGAAAGAAAAAGAAAAAGAAAGAGAGAAAGAGAGAAAGAGAGAGAAAGAGAGAAAGAGAGAGAAAGAGAGAGAGAGAAAGGAAAGGAAAGGAAAGGAAAGGAAAGGAAAGGAAAGGAAAGGAAAGGAAAGGAAAGGAAAGGAAAG
>JAOQGH010000019.1:71721246-71739502 GCA_025769975.1 Gallinago jamesoni | reverse complement strand
AAGGGAAGGGAAGGGAAGGGAAGGGAAGGGAAGGGAAGGGAAGGGAAGGGAAGGGAAGGGAAGGGAAAGGAAAGGGAAAGGAAAGGGAAAGGAAAGGGAAAGGAAAGGGAAAGGAAAGAAAGAAAGAAAGAAAGAGAAAGAAAAAGAAAGAGAAAGAAAGAGAAAAACTGACTATATGCAGTTAATAAATATTTTGCTGTGGGAAATGATTTATCTGTTTGTCTTGAAAGTTATTTTTCTTGTTTGCCCAGTAGTACTTTGTCATCCCAGAAATCCAGGGGAAGTCAGTAATTTCAGTGAGCTTCATAGCTGAAAATTAAGAACATGAATTTGAGGCATCCCTTCTAAACTAGAAGACAATTTTCAGGGCATAAGAAATGAGAGAAGTTGACTGGGAGATGAAACAACATGCAGAGGGCCTGCAACTTGAACCTGCCAGTGCAACAGTTTCAGATAAACCTGTTGAGAACAAACTCCTTTCTGCAAGAAGCAGATTAATAAATTCTTTGGGTCCTTCTGGAATAATTTCCTAAGTGCCCAATCCACTTTTACAGCACAGGTGCTTCTTTTACTGAGCCTGCTGGGGGCTGTTTCTGAGTTACTCAAGTACTTGCCCAGAGTCCACCATTCCAATGTGGCATCTTAGACAGTGTTCCTTCTTCTGCTGCCTCTGAACTTTCATAAGTAGATTGATTTTTTTTTTTCTGTGCTGCACATTTTATTAGAAAGCACAAGTACACCAGAAGTATACTTCGCCCTTTGAACAGAAAATGGGCGGTGACTGTGAGTTCTTAAATCCTGTTGGATTTTGTTCCACAGTTTGGGATAAAAATGCAGTCTCAAACACACAAGCCTTTTCCCTCTCTTTTCTATCAGGGGGCAGAGCTGGGTTGCCGTATCTCAGGCTACGTGAGTCAAAGGCATTAACTCCTTGAAATGAGGCCTTAAGAGTTTGGTTTTATTCACATTAAAAAAACCAAACAACTTTGTGACTATTTCTGAAACAAACAATATGGATTTTCTTGGTGGTTGGTTCATTCCCAATAGTTTGGGGACTGTTTTTCAACACAGCAACTATTGCTTGCAGAAGAGGATTCTTTCTTGACAGGTCGGACAGCAGGACTCAAGGCATTATTGTCTGAGACAATCCAGGGGAAGTTATTAAATTAAACAAAACCTACCTTTGTTTCCAGAGTATGTCCAACACAAGCATGATTCTGGCAGAACACAAAGCATAAATTGCTAGATCTCTATTAGATTAGAAGCTCAAGAGGATTTTATAACTACAGCAGGTATCAGTGTCTTAGTGAGAAGGCACTGCATTTGAAGAGAGAACGAAAAGCCATGAGTTGCCAGACTGGGTATTTCAACTGTGATTTTGCTGGATGCAGGGTTAATAATTTTTTTTTTCCTGAAGACATTTACAAGCAAACTTTCTACCAAATAAACAACTTTTCTGTTAAAACTTTATTGTCTCTTATTTCTATATGCCACTGCTTTTTTTCATGACTCCATCTTTCCTTACTATATTTGACTAAGAAAGAGACTTCTGTATTCGTGCACCTGCATGCATGCAATAATTTGGATCCTACATCAATTCAGGTTGAAAAAGACCTCTAAAGGTCCCTGGTCCTAAATTCTCCACTCAAAACATGTCTTATCAGACCAGGTTGCTCAGACCCTTCTCCAATCAAGTACTGAGGCATTTTAATGGAGACCTGAAAAATTAAGCTCTGAGTGCCAGAAATTTAACCTTACTATACTTCTGTATAGAAAGGCTGTATATTTCACAAAATAAAAAAAGATCATTTTCTGTGAGAGACAGTTGTAGTTACAAAGGCACTGGCAGTTTCTCTCCTGAAGTTAGAGTTTCTTTTTGTGTATTTCCACACCAGATTTATAGATGTTGTATCCAAATTCAGCAGATGGCAAGGTCCAACATATGGTTCTGAATAATCTTTAGTACAACATACATCTGCCAAAAATGCATATAGAATTAGGTACTCCATGCTCCGTGCTTTTTTACTTCATGTGTGTCTGTTGCTAGAGTAACTTCATTTCCACAAACTATCTGTCCTGACAGCTCACACTTTGAGAGAATCCGCCCCATCATCCAGTTTATTTACCCACCTATAGGTCCATTTTCAAGACTTTGTTCTGCATGTCAAGATATGAATGACACATTCCCAGCTGTGTAACCACTGGTGATTCTTAAATGTTGATGAAGAAAAATGGTGTTATGTGTTCTTGCCCTGTTAGTAAGCCTCTGGCCAGTGATGTATTCTTCAGGGCCTGCTTTCTCTTTGAATTTCTGCTGTGGTGTCCAGTGTTCCTCCAGCAGAGCAGAAACCACATCTGCGATGGTCTTTTCAGCAAACTGGCCCACTTCGGACATCTACCGTAGTGTGTATTTTCTAAATTGTATGCCAACGTTAACGTGCAGCACCTAAGTGTGCTTTGTTGGGGGACTACGTGCTGCTTAGATAAGCAGGCAATAAACAGTTAAGCGTCACCCATTATAGCAGCCAGTTGTTTGCTTTCTGGCTTTTTTAAAAACAAAAAGTCAACAGAAAGGCGAAGAGACCAGTGTCATTACTGCATTTATCTTCACGTCCTGTTACAGCTATTTTACACAGCCCAGAAAGGCTGTCACTAGCAACCAGGTTTAAAGTTGTATCCTTGTTTGCCACCCCCACTATTGAAATGACTACCAAGAGTTGTGTTTTCATAACACGGATGTTAGGTTCTTGCCTGTTTTTCAGCCCAAGTTGTGGTGTTTGTTGCAGCCCACCTTTAAGACTCAAAGAAGGAAGAGTTTGTTGGCCCGAGTCACTCCTGCCCAACGCGCTCCATACCCTCCCCGATGTACGTGTCTGCCGACACCGCTGTGGGGCCAGAAACACAGGCCATTTCTTTCACTGGGGTTAAAGGCCGGGCTCTCTGCTTTGGAGGCAAGGGCTGCAGATGAATGGGGAAAACAAACCACTTAATAAACAATAGCTCTGATTAGATAGGGATGAACAAGCTGGACTTTGGGACAATTAGGCAAGACTTGCAGAGTACAGAAAACAGGAAACATCCAGCACAGTGTGGAGAGGTGAGGAGGCAGACTCTACGCAGCTCAGGTCTGCTCTGATTAGACTTTAACCCCATCACAGAGACAGCATTCTCCCAGGGCCACACGGTTTTCATGTGGATGCATATTATTCTCAGACATTCTTCCAGCTTGCAGTGTATTTTTCCATTCCATTTCAAACCCTTCTACAGGCCTGACTGCCTACAGAAGAGTTGATGAGATTAATAGTACTTCATTTACTGAAGTGCAGAGAGAAGCTTTAACAACAACTTTTGGGGTTTTTTTTTTTGGTGACTATGTAATCTCTGAATTTGCTTCACCCGTTTCTTTCTTTTTCATCTTTCTTTCTCAGATGTACTGCAGTTTTCTGTCTTCACATTTATTTATTATTTGCATTTAAAATGCCAGTTAATATGCATAATTAAAGGCAAAATCAGTATCAAATGATACTGCTAGAAATACACAGGAAAAACAGTCATCAACTTGAAGAAACATAAGCAATTCTGAAATATTTACCTGTTGCCTCTAAACCAAGCTTGCCATTGATTTTTAAGTACTTAATCCAGCAACAGTCTTCATTCAAAACTTCAATACACAACTGATGTATTCTTTGATAGCAAGGTTGGATAATAATAAGGTCAGCAATTAAATTAACTTCCACTAAAAAATCCAGTACTTGCATTTTCAACTCAAGAAAGCAAAAATTAAGACCTAAATAGTAAACCAAGATACTGTAAATACTGTTTTTAGTTGTCTTTAAAAATTTTAAATATGAACTTGTCAACTTTTGTATAGTAACTTTAGATGGAAAAATCAACATCAGCAAAATCTCCAAGCCATTCAAATACAAAATTTACATTATGGTGTGCCATGTTTTTAAGAGAAAATGCTAGATACTTGCATTTTAACATTATTCATCTCTTTTATAGCTGACCACCATTTTCGGTTTCCATGCTATAGAAGGCACAACAATGAATTTTTAAGCTCTTACTACTTACACATCTTTCAAAGTGACATTAGAGTGAGCTATAAAGATTTTTGTATTGTAAGACTTTTTATATCAGCTTCCTCAATAACACATAAAAAGGCCTTATCACTAAAAAAGTGGATCAGCAATCACTGCAATATTCTGTAACATTACTTTTAAGAATACAAATAATCGACCCTTCCCATTCTCCCTGTCCTTATTCTCAGCCTGGGATCCTTGGCAGTACTTCCCCCTTCCCATGCCAGAGGCAGAGGGTGATGAGGAACCCAGGAAGGCAGAGAAGAGCTGGTGCTTCCTCAGGAACCGAGCTCCCATAGGAAACCCTCCCTGCATGGCCACCCCTACAAACTGCAGGCAAAGGCAAACCCCACATACCACTAAGGTGGGTGGGAACATGAACAACAGTGGATGCTACAAAAGGGCATCTGTTTCATGCCATTATGGAGCCACTTTGTCAGAAAGTTATCGGTACCCTTTAACATTCATCTGCATGATCTCTGCCTCTCTTTGCCCCCTGCCTCTTGTTTTCCTGAAGCCCCAAAATCTCTTCCTGACCTGTGTCCTTACTTTTTTGAACACACCTTCCACCAGGGCTTCAGGGTTCTTCCCACTCCATGTCCACCAAAGATGTCCCAGTCTTCCTGTATTATCAAAGTCATGCTGTCCATGGCCACCAATTCAATCTGCATCAACGTAATGTCTAGAAGTTGCCACCTCTACCAAGGATGCTCACACCAGCAAACAGCCTCTTGCTATCTACAGCCCTATGTCTGCATCACGTTACTCTGAAACAAAAAAAGAGGAAACCATTCCAAAATTAGCCGGGTCACTGGAAAACTGAGAGAGTTGGCAACACTACAAGTTCAAAACCAACTCAATGAAAGAGGTTTACAACTTGGATAATACACCAATTTTGCCATAGAATAATTAGTGCAGGCAATGATTTGGCATTTTTTATGGGGCAGGTTAGCTCCTTGGTTGAATGCAAGTAGATTGCATTCCCTGCATGATGCAAGCTTATTTCTTATAACATTTAAAGATATGTGATACTACTATAACCTAATTTTTAGAGGTATAAATATCCCCAAATTGTGATTACATAGCTGTGATGATGAAAGTATGTAGTCTTTTCCACTGTCTTTTTAGTATCACTCTACTACTAGTTCCTGCACAGCATGATCAGCATCATGGTTCTGCATGTTAATAGTGGTTAACCCTACTGTGACATTATCTGTCTACCATGATTGCTCATTCCATATTCTTGCCCGAAAAGGCTCCATTCCTAAATTAGGTGAAAAAGTTAACCATCATGCCCATTCACTTTTTAACTCCTCAGTCCTCAGAATCTCTGCTAGGACCTGTAATCCTGGTGCTTGAAGTGCTGGATAGTGGTTCAGAAGGATTAGAAAGTCATATACTAGCCATTACTCATCTGGAAATATATATAAATATATATAAATATAAATATATATAAACTTTTGAAAGAGTTAAGAATGCAAGGTGGACTGCAGGGGATTACATAAAGCAGTTTCTACATGTTAGATGCTATTTTTTTCAAGAAGACTCTTCTAGCTTTTCTCTAATAGTCTGTCAGACCATATCACGGATGACATTGGGAAAGAAACATCTCCAAGTATTTCCAACCTGCCACAGCTTCTAACCAAACCAGGAATGATGGGACTCAAACTCTGATTTATCCCTGTGGCCCTGAAGAAGACCTTCTTGGTATAATACCTTCTTGGTCTCAAGACGCTCTTAGATAATATATTTCATTAAAATATTTTTAATCCATACTAGATGCCTCTGTTTGTGGTGGTTAAACTTTAATACACCATGGGGTTCATCCTTCTGCTAGGATGGGAGAAAGGGAATGTAAAGCAATCAGGGAAGGCTTTATGTCCGTGTTATGTGCCACAGCATTCTTCAGCAAAAGGTATGGATTGGGAAGGAGCACGTTAAAGAAAAAAACAACCACAAACACAAGGCCTTCAATTAGACTGTAGCCTCAGCTTCTTCAGAGGTTTCTCTGCTGACTGTCGTGGAGTGCTGCTGCTGGCAGCATGTAAGCTATTATGATTTCCCACAGGCACTGACCTTGGCAGGCAGCTCTAGAAAAGACAGGTTCAAGGAGGAAATGCCCTAATGAGGACAGCGTTGCTCAGTGAGAAGAGAAATCTGAGGTCTCACTGTGTCCATGTAAAGGCTAAAGGTATTGCTAGATGAGCCAAACAAATGGAGAAACTACGTCATTCTTCAGGCAAACACTGGATCTTTGTGGTAAAGACTTACTAATGTCCAAGGCCACACAGCGTGTTGTTGCTGAGGGTATGATGTTTGCTTAACAGTCTATGCACTGTACTTCTCTCCAGGAGTACTGACCTGCTGGACAGGGTAGGGGAAAGAAAATTAAAAAAATAAAAAAATCAGGCCTACCTGTTTGGATTTGGAGAATAGATGTAGTGTGATTTCATATAAAGTGGAATGCTACTACACTGGTTATAGAGCATTAGCATTTTTCACAGAAAAATTTTGCTAAGCAACTGAGAAGTTTGTATGTCTTTGTAACATGGGTAGGCGTTTCACTGATATTTTGGTGGAAAAATCTGGCTTACACTTGTGCACCTTAGTGTAGGCGTATTTCTTCTGATAACCATCATCGTCATTCTCACACATATACTGCATTAAAGGAAATCAGAACTTGCAATTTCATTACCCTGATACTGTAGCATCACATTTTGCCTTTCCATATACTAATTTGAAAAAGAAAATAAGTTTCTGTGCTAAATTTTTGAGTGGGAAAAATCATTTTAACACCTAGGAAGCCACTGAGATGATGGTAACTCCTGTCAATTAAGGTTCTGTTACGTTGTTTCTGCATTTTGTATTCTACTCCTAGTTCCTGCACTGTGTAGTTTCCTAAGTGTAAGCTTCCAGAAGTTTTAACCCTAAACTGAAAGTTATGCCCAAGATCCCTAAAAATAATTTCCATGTTTGAAATGGAGGACTCTTGTAGGTCTTTTCAGTCTGTTTTAGAAAGAGGAGGAATAATTTGAAATAACTGGAAAACGTCTCAGTTTCACCACATCATGAATGGCCTTATATATATATACCGGGGAGGGGAAAGGGGAGGAACACAGGGAGCGAGACTAGGTGCCGTTGGTTGTGTGTGGTTGTGGTCTGACAGCCAATGACCAACCTTGAGCAACGACACCTCCCCAACCAGCCTGAGGAGGAGGGATAATGAAGGAGTGGAGGGAAAAAAAAAACCAAAAAAACAACCTGTCAAGAATTTTATAAAAGCTGGTGATTAGAAGGACCAGGTCTCTTCGCGTACAACCACCTCACCAGAAGCTTGTAGCAGCAGAGGCACTGTCCGCAAACAAGTAAGTATAGTAATTTAATTTCTAAACTGTAAAGGTGGTATATATATCAGCAGCTGAGACACAATGTGTTTATCTAAAGTGGGCTTGGGGAGTTGTTTTTGGTTTTGTTTATATTTTTTTGTTCCAGGAACAGCTTGCAAGGAATAAGCACTCAAGCCATTCTGCAGTGATCTTCCAATGTGACCCATTTGCTGCTAGCACTGGCTTTCTAACTTAGCTTAGTCACTCAGAACTGGAGTAGGTGAATACATAGTCTAAGGGGATGAGAGCAATAACATACCTGCATTGTCTTCTACTGCCTTATTTTGTATGTGTTTGTTTATGCTTGTGGAGTACATAAATTTATGCTTTGCAAGGAGACAGAATGGAGAATGCAGCTGGTCCTGACAAACATCAATGCTGACAGAAGTGTAATTATGCACGTTCATTGTGCAGCTTCTTCTGAAGTATTAGTGCAGTAGTGTGGATAAGATTCTTCGGCAGGGGGGTGTGCAGCGCAGGGAACTAAAAACTCCTCTTGCATTAGGCTGTCAGCTGTCAAGTTGTGAACAGCCAGCTTCAGTGAATTGCTCCTTAAACTCAAACCCTCCCTGAGTCTGTGATCCTCCATCGCTTTCTCGATTTTCCCATAAGCCTGGCACCAAAACCAATTTAGCCCACCTGAAACCCCCACCACTGCTTCCCCCAGCCTCCCCTGCTGGCATTACAAGACTTGAATCCCCTTGCAAGTCCTACAGCATTTTTTTACATCCTCTGAGAAGAGCCAAGCCCTGAGACAGAAGCAGCTTCACCCTAATGACCACATTTACTTCCAAGAAACCAGTCTCTTGCCACTTCAGCCATCTCTAGCCATCGTGAGCACTGCAGGAATGCTCTGCACTGACTGCAGAGGCCACGTCCCTGCGTACAAACCCCCCTTTCATTCTTGCTAGAGATGAAATGGGGGTACGTTTGCTCAGAGCTTGAGTATAGCTCTGAGGCTAATGTGGGAATCAGGAAAGGGAACTGAGGGAATCTACTCCCATCAATTTGAGATAGGATGTTGAAGGAAGTTCCCTAGACAGAGCATGAAGATGGAAAAAAACCTTATTCTCACTCTCGTAAGAGAGAGCAAAACCAACCAGGCAATTTACCATCATATATGCCCCGAAAGACCTATCAAGTTGGTGAAATTAGTATGTCACCCAGCTCTGCAGCCTTGTCCTTGCAGATCAAGTGCTTCAGCCCCTGACCACCTTGGTGGCATCTGCTGAACTTTCTCCAGCTTGTCAATGTCTTTCAGGTACTGCAGGGGCCCAGCACTGGATGCGATACCCAGACGTGATACAAAGAGTGCTGAGCAGAGGAGTATAATCCCTGTCCTCTCCTGGCTCTCAGGGTGAGAACCCTGCTCAGCGTGCTGCCTGACAGGGCCCTGGGCCTTCTCCAAAGGGCTGCTCCCCTGTCCCACTAGGCCTGGTGGGACCACTGCCAGGGATCTGCCCCACAAGTAATAGCTTGCCATTTGTCCTGGCTGAACTTCATGGTGTTCCTGTTGGCCTCTTCTCGCCCCTTGTCCAGGCTCCTCTGGATGGCTGCCCAGCAATCAAGCATATCAACTAGTCCTGCCAGCTTGGTGACTAGATAAGAATGTGCTCTGTCAGCAGGACGGGGCCAGGCTTGCCCAGCCATTCATACCTATCAGTTTGCCCAATGTCTAAATAACCAGACTTACTTAGAAATAACTTCTGAATGGAGCTCCGTAGATAAATGAGGCCAATAAATAGAGTTGTTCACTGTAATGAGAATATAAGGTACATAATTCATTACGTGTATGTCTCTCCAATGCATACAAGTGTAAATGAAGAGTAAATCCAGCCAGGTCACAACTGTGCCTACATGCAATGGGCTAAATTTTCAAATACTTTTCATTCTCCCTATCAACTGTATTTATCTATTTATACACGCAACTTTTGCTTCTTCAAACCTTGCTCTTCGGAGTCAGAATCTCTTTTGTGCACAGTGTAATCATGTGCACATGTGGTTTGTACTGCCAGGTGTCAGAGATGATATTTAAGGCCGTGTTTACTAGTAACTGAACAGGAAAGGCTACATGCATGGGATAGAAACCATATTTTGCACTTTTGGAATAAATTTTTTAAAAGGCAGCAATGAAGAGACCCAAGAAAAAAACTTACAGATTCTAATCCAATCTTTTCCTGTCTACAAACCAGGACTCGGGTGAGATTTTCTGAAAGATTAGAAAATGCCAGTCACTTGAGGTGATTGGAAAGAAAAGTCACCAATTAATGTTTTTAAGATGACCTGAATTGGAATGTAACAGTTTGATCCTTTTGCTGTTCATCTTGCCTGTGCCCTTTGGTTCTCACAATTAATATTAATAGAACACAATGCTTGTGCTGATATCCATGAAGATATTTCCCCTCCAGTCCTCCATTTTGGTAGCTGAGAAAAATTTGAGACTTCAGCAGTACAATATTTACTTTTAGAACTGTGCTGTCCCTTTTTCCCCCACCCCCACCTCCTGCTGGTCACAGACTGCAGGCTGAACAAAGAACTTTGTTTGCTTAAGGAGCTGCTGAAGCTGACAAACACTCAAGGCAGCCATAAAGCTGGGGGGGTTGTGCATTCTGTGAGGTTTTATTCTTTTGGTTTTTCTTCCACTTAGAAAAAATGTTACATAAGCAGTTAACACAAAGAGAAGACATTGTATCGATACAATGTCAAATCAATGTGAAATCACTTGAGCTTGTGACACTATGATACTAGCCCACAGCCTAAAATGGGAAATAAAAATAAAACTTATTGAAAAAAGTCAGTGGTGTGACAGCTCTTGGATACTGTTACTGAGGACGCAGTTCCTTCAAGCTTTTTCCTGCCTGGATAAGTTGTCGAATTAAACAAATAAAGCAGAATAATAAGGCAAATAGGGTTCATTCTTGGAAGAACGAAATGAGCTGTGCAGCTTTGGCAGCCTGGGAACAACCATTTTTTCCTCAGGACCAGAAAGGTGACATATCCAGCTCTTTAAGGGGGAATGTTAATGTTTGTATGGACGTGCTGGCAGCTTACTCTTTACACGGCAGCTGTAGGAGGTGTTCCTGAAGTGTAAGACTTCTCCACTCCCCTTTTAATGCTCACAGTAGTACCTTACAGCAGAGAAACCCTTTCTGAATACACTGGGGAAGATCAGCAGAGGTTATGGTCCTCCTGAAAGAATCACAGAAAAATAAAGTCCTAAATCAAGGATGTCTGAACAGTCTGGATCTTAGAGTTATCACTAGCTTTACAACTGCTCTTTTTCACTCATTTCTTCACCATTTCAGTTTAGAAACACTGCATTTTATTTGTCCTTGAAGCTTAGCAGGTTAGCTGGGAATGTCATTACAGATCATTTTGGGGAACCTTTTGGCAAATTTCCACCTACTCCTTCACACTCAATGAGACACTTGGATGGAAACTGGAATTAATCAGTTGTTTTCCAATTCATCATTGTGGAACTACACTGTATTGTTTCAGTCTCTCAGAGTACTCACTGGGACCAGCATTATCCACTGATAACTCCTATTTCCGTATTTTGGCAATTTGCTTTGCAGGCTGGTTTTGAGTGATAACTGTCTCTTTGTTATCTTTATGCAGACACTGGAAACCAGCAAGACATAACAGACATTAGTCTCATTGCTCATGGTTGAAGAGAAAGTATACCCATAATAACATGAGTGACTGATGATTTTGTAATCCAACTAGCTGGATTAAAGATTAGCTGGATACACCTACTCATGCTACAGCAAACCTCCAAACTGCAACTCTGAAATCCCGTTACTGATTTAGCTTTGACCTTGGACAAGATCATATTCTTGCTAAATGACAACTTGCCAGTCTTTTCCACAGAGATTGTGAACGACTGGAGTTCACACTCTCCAGTCTCACCATTTTGCAAAGCAATTTATTTAACACTGCTATGGTTTTGATGGAAGTGGCTACAACACAAACTATTATTACAGTAATCATAATAATCAGCCAGTTTCCTATTTCTAAGAGATGTATCAGACACAGAAAGCAGGTGAGGGATAAGGAGGGTTAGAGGTGAACTCAATTAGCTATGCAGCTAACCCATAGTTCTTCAAGTTCTTTCAGGTGGGTTGAGCAGGATAAGGGCTGGAAGTGATGGAGTTGTGGTCACCCCAGTAGAAGGATGCTTCCCAGAGCTCTGGCCACAGCCTGGCATACAGAGAGAGGAGTTGAGCAAAGCCTATTTTCGCAGGACCAAAGGAAGGCACTTCAGTGCTTGGAAAAGGAGGGAGGGAACCCTCTCTTGTTTGCCCAGTCTTCATCATGCATTGCTTAAAATTCCCTCTAAAACTAGAATGACTCACCATTGATAAATTGCATAGGATGGACTCCAGTCTCAACTTACAAAAAGGCAAAGCAGACACTGCAATCTGCCTAGTCTGTACTGGCAGACACCACCATTTGAATCTTGCACAATAACATTACCAAATTCAAAGTACCTTCAACTATAAATCAGAGACACAGACTTATAGCTGTCATAGTACTGTGATAGCATTGTTGCCAGAAAATTTTGGCACCATTTGGCATGGTGCTCAGAACTCCACTGATGTTGGCATCTACCCTATCATGAGTAGCAGCCAGGCTCCTGATCCTTTCTCCCCATTACACCTTCAGCAGGATGGGTAAGACAAGGATTCCCTGGCAACATACTATCTGTGTGCAGGGAAAGAGGATGGAGGGCTCGGCTGTGTACGTGCTTACATGGAGAGATGTGTTGGCTGGCCACCTATGGCACATGCTGAAATGTGAAATCACATGTTCTTACTCCCCTCTAAGACTGAGTTTGGCAATAGAAAATGCAGATGCTGCCCGGAGGGCTGCCTCTCTGGAGGAAAACTTGTTATTGGAGATTTTTTGTGTTGGTTTTAGCAATGTATCTTGTGGATTTATCACCCGCAAGCAACATTGGGTGTTGTTTTAGCTATAGCACATGATAAACAAAAGGAAAAGAGTCAGTATAGCTCAGGCTCACAGGTTTATACAGAGAGGGAGCAATGTGGAATATTCAGATGATGTGAGAAACTGTGTTTTAATGCCATATAATCAAAACTGTAACAAGATCAAGCATTTTGTCTTAACAAGACAGAACCTGGCTTTCAGGTGCTGGGTATCTGTAGCTGGTAAGCCTCTATCACAGCTGAAAAGACAGAAATGGGTGGTGAACCATTCTGAACATAGAGTAAGCAATGCACTACAGCTCTGAAAGCAGCCGTGGGAAGGAAAGTATTACAAAGCAAGGCAGGAGGGTGAGGATGGGAGGTCCTCACCTCCCATAGCAAGTACTGCCAACACACGCTAGGGCATGGGAGAGGGGCATTGTTAGGAAAAATGTAAAGGTAAGCAATTGGCATTCTTCTCATTGGGAACAAAAAGTCTTAAGTGCTTTGCAAAGAAGTTTGCAGAGTCTGCAATTAGCACACTTGTTAGTTTGATGCATGCTTTTACAACAGACTGACCTTCTTTTACTGTCTGAGCAAATCCATGCAAAATGCAGAGTCTTCTCCACTTTAGTTCTGGAAAGATGTTTTAGGATGTGGCTCTTTCATTTCTGTCTACTGGTTTTGCCAGACATGTGCTGACAATACTGTGGGCCAGACAAGCAAAGAGAGCCCTCCAATAGAAATACCTGAGTGGGGTTCTCTGGTTCACAGATTCTATATACAGTGTCCACCAGTTTGTAACAGTATTCTCTTCCACAGGTAAGCCAACATGACCCACCAATTCCCAGCACTGTCTCCAGAGCAGAAGAAAGCTCTTTCAGACATTGCTCAGCGGATTGTGGCTTCAGGAAAGGGGATCCTAGCTGCAGATGAATCAGTGGGTGAGCTCTGGATATCAATCAATTAGCAATACCCAAGACTTTCTCTTAATTTTGTTTCATCTTTGAAATCAGTGGAGTAAATTAAAAACACTTAAAAACTGTTGACTGAGTGGAAACAACTCAGCCAGGCAGGGCTGCACCTATAGCAACAAAAACTGAGAAACTATGGGTTGAGAAGAGAACCTCTGGACTTGAGGTACCTAATTACTACATAGTGGGATCAGGAGGCCAACCAAGTCTAACACCTCTCCGTCTGATCTTTGTCCACCTCACTAGGTACCATGGGGAACAGGCTGCAGAGGATCAATGTGGAGAATACAGAGGAGAATCGACGGGCTTTTCGAGAGATCCTCTTCTCTTCGGATGCTTCCATCAACCAGAACATCGGGGGAGTGATCCTCTTCCATGAGACTCTCTATCAGAAAGACAGCAGCGGAAAGCCATTTCCAGCTCTCATCAAAGAAAAAGGCATTGTGGTGGGAATAAAGGTGAATACGTGTGTGGCTGATAGCCTAGTCCAAACAGCATTTCTACTCAAAATTATATATTGTGTTGCACTCTCTTCTACCAAACACTTTTTTTTTTCTTTTTTTTGTGGTTGATTTCAAAATCACTAGAGGATCTCTGCCACCATTCTCTGCATTGCTTTTGTACCACTAACCAGGGGCACATTTGCATTTGATGCAGGAAGTTTTCATCCACCAATTCCCATTTACTCACTGTTCACTATCTTTGTGCAGTAACCAAAATCCAGTCCTTTCTGCATCTGACAGAGCTTTCAAACCATACCTTGAAGCCATTTGCACGTTGACCCTTCCTCTTATCCAGTTCACTCCTTTTCTTCTCCTTTGATCCAACTTTGTCCTCACTTGCACCTTTAGTGAATTCAGCTCCATACTTTACACACAGACAGCCTGCAAACACTAACTAGCCAGGGGTAAGAATATAAGGATGAGACTGATCTCGACCTCTCTGCAACCCTTCCTGTTTGTTTCTTGGTCTCCGCAGCTGGATAAAGGCACAGCCCCCTTAGCAGGAACAAATGGAGAAACCACCATCCAAGGTAAGGAGAACTCTAAGGAGCCTAAACTGTGATTGATGCAGCAAAAGCCATGGGGTGACTGACCTGAGTCACAGCCTTGGCTGGTGTCATGGTACTTTTCAAAGCTGTATTGAAGGCCTGCTCTCAGTGAAGCACTGTTCTTTCATCTGCAGGGCTGGATGGACTAGCTGAGCGCTGTGCCCAGTACAAGAAAGATGGTGCTGACTTTGGCAAGTGGCGTGCAGTGCTGAAGATCACCAGCACAACACCCTCTCAACTTGCCATCCAAGAGAATGCCAACACATTGGCACGCTATGCCAGCATCTGCCAGCAGGTACCTACCCTCCAGCAACCTTTCCTGAGGTGCTGTTGCCCCTTCTCATTGTTCCCTGTGATAATATGCTAGGTAGCTTGAAAGGTGGATCTCTGAAAGGGTTTTGGGAAAGATGAGGAAGAAGGGTAGCACAGGAAAACAGAATACCACCAAAGTCAGGGTAGACGACAAGGAGAGATTCTATTCTGAACTCCGCCAAACTCCCCTGTTTTTCTTTTCTTAGCATGGCTTGGTGCCCATTGTGGAGCCAGAAATCTTGCCTGATGGGGACCATGATCTCCAGCGCTGTCAGTATGTCACAGAAAAGGTAAGGAATTCCTGCTCCTCTCCTCCCCTTCCAAAATCAGTAGTTAATCTTATGCAGAGTTTGTGTTCACAGATCTTAAAGGGTTTTGTTCAAAAAGGTACTTCATAACTGCACCACAAAAATTAGTTGTTCAGTGTCGAAAATTAGTTAATAGCAAATGCAAGAGTAGAATCCATGCTTTTATATTTCCACTCAAATTGACAAAATAAGCATTCTAAATCTCAAAAGAGGGATTGGGAGCAAAAAAAAAAACCTTACCCCTCTTCCAGTACCTCAGTTTGCAAGGACAAATCCAGTACATAAGAAGAGTGGTATTTTGGTCATCTCAAAAGTAGTGCTGTCTCCAGGGCTGCAACCCCTGCGATAAATTTAATGAGAAAGTAAAGTTCAATTTGGTCTTCTCACATTCCCAAAAAATAAGCTGTCTTTTCACAGCAAGATGAGGTGAAGACTTGAAGCAGAGGTCTGTATCCAATTCTCCTGTTTTCAGGTTCTGGCGGCCGTCTACAAGGCCTTGAACGACCATCACGTGTACCTGGAAGGGACACTGCTGAAACCCAACATGGTGACAGCTGGGCATTCCTGCCCCAAGAAGTACACCCCTCAGGATGTAGCCGTAGCAACTGTCACTACTCTTCTCCGGACTGTTCCTGCCGCTGTTCCTGGTGATTCTTGATTCATTCCTATGTATCCATTCACACTGTCACTCTTGCTGGCCTTGCTCCTCCATCAGACATGCTTGCTCCTCTGGCACCAAAATGTCAGGGATTGTGGGGGCTGACGCACTGTTTCTAAGCCTCAAAACCTTTTTCTTGCAGGAATCTGCTTCCTGTCTGGAGGCCAGAGTGAAGAGGAGGCTTCTGTCAACCTCAACGCCATGAATCAGTCCCCTTTGCCCAAGCCTTGGAAACTGACCTTTTCATATGGGAGAGCCCTGCAAGCCTCTGCCCTGGCAGCATGGGTGGGCAAAAATGAGAATAAGAAGGCTGCACAGGAGGCCTTCCGCAAGCGGGCACAGGTACAAACCTTCCCCCCAGTGCAGAGAGGAGCTGTGCACCATGAGGGGAGACACGTTGTCACCTTCCTAAGGTTCCTCTTGTTCCTAGCCCTCCTGGTGCTTCATGTTCACAAGCGATGTTATTCCGTTATTTTTGACATGCTTGGTTACTCCTGCTGCCTTTCTAGATCTGTCTTTCTTACTTCAAGCTAACTGTTTTCCCCTCCGTTTTGTTTCTTTTTCAGATTAACAGCTTGGCTTGCAGAGGACAGTATGTTGTGTCTGGGAAGACTGACACAGCTGCCACACAGTCACTTTTCACTGCCAGCTACACCTACTGAAAGTGCAGGAACCTTACTTCTTCCTGTTCCTCTTCACAAGGTGGAAGTTGTTCAGAAATGAAAGAAAAAAATAATCTAATTTTCCTTACCCTAAGCAAAACTGGGGATAAAATAGATTAGCTTTCTCTCCACCCTTCACTCCTACAACTTACTGAGGGGATATCCTTGTTTCATCTGCCCATTCCAAGGAAGGGGAATTCTTTCCATACAACAAACAACAGCTGCCAATGAAGCACGAATCTGCTCTCCCTCTAGTTTAAACTTAGCCCCTAGAATAGTAGGCAGATTAAGTAGTTCCCTAGCAATTCAAATACATACCCTTGCCCATTACCATATTTTGCAGCCAAAATCCTCAATTACAAAACCTGTGTCTTCAATCGTATCAATAAAAGTAATTAAAAACTAATCTCTGTCTCACGATTCTTTTTTCTCTATAAACTTAACAGCCTCTTTCACAAATCCATGGTTTTCACTATCCTATCCAAAGATTAAGTCACAAGCATTACTGCAGGTGAGCTTGGGAAACTCTAAGGAGATCAAACAGAATGATAGAGTTTGTGTTTGTGATAGAGCTGGAGGTGTAAATCCTATTGACTGAAGTCTGACAGACAATGAGAAAACTCGACAGATGTATATGGCAAGCAGGACATTGGACTCAGGCCACAGATAAATAACACTACCATCAGAAGCTTCTCATGTCTCTGGAGAATCATGGTGGTGTCATGAGGGTGTTATACACTGAGTTAGGGCTGCACATACTGAGATAGTGCTGTGCAAAGACTGTTTTTCCAAAGCACTTTTACGGTGGCATTTTCCACAATAATTAACATAAAACATGGAGGGAGACATCTTGGCCCACCCTGTTGGCCTAGCTTGAATAATTAGGCTGATGTTGAAAGCACAGGGTTTGACCTTTGGTATGTTGCTATGTACCTGTTGAGATGTAAGATTTGCTAGCTAAGGCATAATTAGACAGGC
Organism: Gallinago jamesoni; assembly: GCA_025769975.1. Classification (NCBI taxonomy): domain Eukaryota; kingdom Metazoa; phylum Chordata; class Aves; order Charadriiformes; family Scolopacidae; genus Gallinago; species Gallinago jamesoni. The sequence continues at coordinate 71,722,163 of JAOQGH010000019.1, read as the reverse complement.
AGAAATGGCAGAAATAGCAGACCTAAGGTTATACAAGAATATTTGCCCAGCAACACACTACACCAATCAACTAGTGATAGCTTAGAGCAGCCCACCAACCAGCAAAGAACAAGCAGCCCAGAAAACCTCCCCCCATCTCCCTTTGGGGCCACCTGGGACCAAGCCAGCGCAGCTGAGGCCACCCTCCTCTGCAGGCTGCTCCTCCCAGCCACAGGCACCCACTGCTTCTGCCAGCAAGGAGAGGGAAAATAGGGAAAATCACTGCCCTGTAACCTCCTCGTGTTCTTTCCATTAGTAACCACTCTTTCAGACAGGCAATAAATAGCCAAACTCCTTCACACGGATCCAGTCATTGCATAATTAATGCATGCAGTTAGTCTATCCTGATCTCAACCATGAAGGAAGAGCAAGTGACTTGCCAAAAAACACTCTAGAAGCTGATACTGGAGCCAGGAAAAACATCTCTTTTCTGATTCGGTTGTGGTCCTGTATGTCTCCGGGCACCTGAGTACAAATAAACCTCTGCTTCTGATGAGAAGCACCCTACTGACCTACTGATCTAAGTGGATCGCTTCTCTCAAAACTGAGAGTGGAAACAATGTTCCCCCAAACCAGCAAAAAACCCCTCTCAGACTTTATAGAACTAATGCTGTAGTTCTAGTATTATTTGCTAAATAATTCCTGCTCCTTTGCTGGACATGTCACACACACTCTGCCCAATGCTGCTGATGGCTGTGCCTGGCTCCTTACTTTTGTCTTTTGACAGAGGTGTTTGGGACCAGAGCAAGTGAGCATCTGTTGAATCATAGAATCATCGAATGGTTAGAGTTGGAAGGGACTTTAAAGATCATCGAGTTCCAACCCCCCTGCCATGGGCAGGGACATCTCCCACTACACCAGGTTGCTCAAAGCCCCAT
>JAOQGH010000019.1:71628828-71714300 GCA_025769975.1 Gallinago jamesoni | reverse complement strand
TTTTTTTTTCCCCCCCCCCCCCCCCCCCGCAATTAATCGTCTTTTTAGTCCTTAAACAAAGTTGTTAAATTGCAAAATAGCAGTTTTGATATAAATTCTGTATGGTAGAATTTACAAAATGCAGACTGCTACTATAGACTGTGTCAGGTTTTTTTATTATTTTTGTTTGTTTGTTTGTTTGTTTGTTTTTTGACTTGCCAAGGCCCCTCAGTGAAAACTACACTGTCGGGGCAAAACTGGCTTCTTGGTTCTGCCAATCTGAATGCCAAGTAATGCCACTCCTCTGAAGAAGCGGTGTCACTTTTCCTTTGCACCAGTGTCACGAGTTACCCCACAAATCTATGATGAAGTTATGGAACACTTAAAGCACAGCCTCAGCTCCACAGTGGTGGCTGTATATCCCCATAGTCAATTCCTGAAGCCAGGTTTCACCGGGAGCTTTAGCTGGGCCTGGGGGGAGGAACGGAGATCTAGGGAGATGATATAGTCAGCTCACATGCTATCAGCTACTACTATAAATTTTCATGTCCAGTCTATCTATATTGCAGACTGGGTATGTTGCTTTAGTTATTCTGCAATAACTAGCACAATCACCCACACCAGAACAATCAGGCTTTGATTCAGTAAGATGCTTAAGGACGTACTTCAAGTCTACCAAGCAGTCTGGAAACTGAATGGCTAACCCAAGTCCGTAATACTAAGGAACACTTAAGTAGCTCACTGAATCAATGATGGACGTTTATTACTTGTTGGTAGTATCATTTGGGTTAGATTCCTCATCAACATTATTTTAATCTGAATTAAATATATGCAATCACTTCAGATCTATGCTGAACTTACCCAGATCAGAATCTGACCTACTGGTAGAAGCACTTCTTATGGTAAGAAAAGGTAAAAGTGATTTTTTTTTCAAGATATATAAATTCAAAAATGAAAAAAAAAAGAATTGTGTACAAATATCACATAACAACAGCAACAATTCCATAGATGTAGTTCCTCAGTGCACACTTTAAACAAGAAAAGTTTTTTTTTTTTTTGTTCTTTTTCTGTTTTGTTTTTAAATTCTGGCATAATAATATTAAAGCTGACAAAAAATCAGGGCAAGCTACATCACTTCCTCATACAAAAAAAGTACAAAACATTAGCCTCTAACTAGACATAACATAATACTGGTCATCACAGTTAGACATTTAGTAACTGTGTGTCTTGGAGTATTGTACTGGAGGGTAATAAAAAATAGCTTCTGTTGCTAATCTTCCATCTCAGGTTACTTCAGTCATAGAGGCGGAGTGATTCTGCAAAGAGGAAAGGACAAAAATGTAAGCATTTGTATACATTTGCACATTTACGTATCCTATTCTGTAAAATGAATGAGAAAAACCTTCACTAATAAAATGTGTCGCCTGGCTAATGTAGGGCTCTAAGATGAAGAGATCACTGCAAATGTGACCACCATTTACCTGTGGTGGGAAACACTGAACTCAAGCCCTGCTTCTGGGCTATGAACACCTTTTTTATTTTTATTTGTTTTTCAAACTTGAAAGAATGCTATTAACTTCCCTTCTGATGACTTAGAGATAGAAAACCATATGTGATTTCTTCTTCTTCTTATAGAAGACACTGAACAGTAATAAGGATAAAAGACTAATCCCTATAACATTTTTCTGGACAGCATAGTTTATCCTCAGGATTATGAAAGCTAAGAGGAAATCCTTAAGACATCCCAAAAGCACTCCGAAGTGTAATTAGATAGAATTATCTTTTATCTGAGTTTTCTATTCTGCTAAGCAAAAGTTTGTTATCACAAACGATATGCAAAGGCATGTGATATCCTACTGTTTTAGCTTTGGACGTGCACAGCAGCAGGAGACCTACAGTATTTAGTAGTTTAAGGGATAGCTACCTGGAAACGTACAGTCTTTTGATGCAGACTCATTCTGTTCAATGGGTTTAATTTTAGGAATAAAACCAGTGTCCTGTGTGAGGTATAGAACTAGTTTTAACTCTGCCATAAGAGAAAATGTGCTTAGTGATGGTCTGGTTGAGAGGATGTACAGTACCTGTGCACTCAGTGTCTCCAGAGGACTTTCCACTCTTGGAAAAGCCATTAGTGGCATCCCTCGTGGGTCTTCAGGCTTCGGTTTAGAAGGAGTTCCGTGAGTGCCTTTAAAGTTATGGACAACACATATCCCCTGTGTGATACCAGGAAAAAAAAAATAAATGAAAAAAAGAAAAAGTAAGTTCAGCATGTTCTGTGCCCAGGAAAAACTTACAGGAATTACCATCAGGTGTCTCACAAGTGCCAGTGTTTGCAGAGAACTTTACCTGGGTTTTGGTTCAAGGCATCATCTATCTCAGCCTTGGTCTACAGTGGCCCAAGTTGGGCATGGTGGACTACCTTGATAAATGCACTCATCTGACCTGTAATCTGAGTTGAGGAACTATTTTCTTCCTTTTTATGTTTTATCCAGCAGAGATGCTCACGTCTGCTTTATCATCACAGAACCATGGACTACCCCGATGACACATTTTTATTGGCCAGACATTCCCTTCAGACTCTTGACTGTCATTTCCAAACAGTGAAAACAGCTCACTGGATGGCTGAACCTGTCTCACATCTGGATGACAACAAGCTCATTTAGCACCATCCCTGCATACTTCCAGCACAATGGCTGTGGAGTTTATCCTACAAGCCCTTCTTCCCTTGGGCATGACAGACTTAACTGCACCCACGTGATGATGCCAGTAAGAGAAAACGTGTATGGCAGGTTGGGGCTTGGGAGCCCAGTGGGAAAAAAGATGTACAGGAGCTGACACATCTGCTGTCAGAGCGATTCCTGCAGCCAGCTCCTTGCTGGCTCTTCCTCTTCACTGCTCTTTAGACCTCAGCAAGGAGCAGGCTGCAGCCTGGGTGAGTCTTGTGCCTGCAGCAGGACTCTCATAGCAAACCTCCCCTCCAAGCTGTGGGGTGACCCCTTCCACCACTCTGAAACTGGGCATGTGAGCTTGCCCAGTGGCAGAAGGTCTGCAGGGCCAAAATGTGGCTGGGAGCAGGCTGTCGCTGCTAGAAACCGGTATTGGGAGCACATAGATTGTCCTCACCAGGTATATGGGGTATCTGCCTCCTATGTTATACGGGCTACACTGCTTTTCCCAGTGCGAGTGAGACAAACTACTTACATGAAAGCCAAAGAGATTCAGGCCAGAGGCTCCAGATTTCTTTTTATTTAAAGGGAACACAGGAATAGATGATATGTGAAGGCTTGGGCTTTTTTTTTAATTATTTTTTTAAAAGTACAGAATAGAAAAAAATTCAGTCACAGGACAATCTAGATTTAAGGGATCTCTGAAATCTAATCCCTCCTGATTAGAGGGATAAAGCGTCTGTTGCTATGCAGTGGATAGTTTTGTAGCATATTTTGGTTAAATGGAACCAGGCACATTGCTTGGTAATAGTGAGAGTCACCTTGACTGCTGTGTGGGTGAATCCTCAGCAAGAGATCCCTCGCCAAACAAAACACTTAAACCACAGAGCCAACAGGGAAGCAAGGAAGATTTGAAGTCTGGAGAGGTGTTGTTCCTAGATTCTGTGGGATACTCCGATACATTTTAATACCTGTGGTTATCCTGTGAGATGGTGAGCAATTTCAGCTCAACTCCAAACGCTGCAAAGGGAGTTAATTTTGTCTCCCAGGGAGTTTGTCCTCACCTTCCTTTTTACTGCAGTTCTTTTATGGTCTGAAGCAAAACAGGGAATCAGGACCACTACTCAGAGCTCCAGACAACACCCTGCATCCTACATTTTTGCCAGATACCAGGCAGACAGTGCGGCTCTGCTACACAGGGGTGTCAGAGAAGAAGTCTCAAGCATACCTCCCTTTCACCATTAGTTGAAATCTAAAACACCTTTAAAGTATTTTCCAGGACAGGTCAAGTAAGAGCATGTACAGTAATTTCAATAATCCTGAAGTACAGACAATGCACAAATGTCATCATATTAGCCTTATTAATTAGTAACAACCTGATTTCACATTCGGATTTTCTTTGATGATACCTTTAATTGGACAGGGTTAGAATTAGTTCCTAGCAACTGGATTGCTCATCTGCAGTAGGCCACAAGATAATAGTAGGGGGTTTTTTGTCTTTTTTTTTTTTTTTTAACAGAGGTATTTTTAAAAGGAATGTAGAGAGATTGATGGTCTTACCAGAAACAAAGCTACAGCACTCCCCAGGATGAAGCCCGCGATCACGTCCGAACAGTGGTTCCGATACTCAGACACTCGGTTTAGCCCGGTGAGGAAGGCAGCACACAGGGTACCCAGACACAGCACGGGCTTGGCCAGCCTGCTACTCTTTGTTTTAATTGTGCTTGTGATGTACATCTGAAACAAAGGGCAAGCCAAAAGTGAAAAGGGGCTCTGCCAGAAATGCATCTTTTTCCACCTGGACAAATCTTAAATCAGCAAGGATCTGACAAAACCCATGGTTCATTAAAAAAGGCACTGGGAAACGGAGGAAGAGGTTTAAGGTAATTCACAGAATACTTTTAAGAGAACAAAACAGATACTGTTAAATAATATTTCGGGATGTCAAACATCCAATCAACTGCACTTAGCTGCTGGATTTTTTCTCAGCTGGTATGCCTGTGCATACCTCAGTTTTACTGACTTCCTAACTTGTGCAAGAACTTGTTCATACCCTACCAAACCTTCAATCTGAATGTATATCACTAAATGTTTGCAAAGAGAGTCAAGAATGTATGTTTATACGCTTGCAGAAATTGTAATGCGCAGATGATGGAGTGCCTAAGCATCCAGGTGAACCATCTGCTCCAGTTTCCTGAGTGGTATTAAGTTTAGGAAACAGAGAACAGTAAGAGAAACCATTCCAGATGTTTTCTCTTCAAGATGAAATGAAACACAGAATATCTGAGAGACTTCTTTCAAAACAAAGTTGATTCTGAAAATGTAATTCCAGAGCATGAAGTTTCACTGTGCTCTGGATATTTTTTTAATGAACCTGTGCTTTCGACAGTTTTTATTTTATTTTAAATGCATTTTGACAGAGAGAGTAAAACCATCTGGGTCACAATTAGCAGCCAGTCATTAATTCCAGAGCCACAAAATGATAAAGATCAAGCAAAGCAAGCCTGATGGCAAAACGATTAAATAAAATCATTTTCAGCAAGGAAGCATGGATGCCTGCATGATTTCCAAAGCTTTGATAAGCAAAGCAGATACGCCAAATACATTTACCAGAAATGTCTCCCTTTGACTCCCATACACGAAACAGAATCAGGAAGATACATTTGAAAAAATTCATTTGGTTCTTATTACCAATCAGCTGGTAAATTACCAACTGATTCACACAGTGTAGATGTGATACAGGGAAAGTACAAACATCTGTTCTGCTGGGGAATAGAAAGATTACAAACCATGGAAGTGCCTCTTTCAATGTTTAATATCAGTAGATGTCATTTTATTTGTTTAGGGAAAAAAAAGTGTTCTCTTATGGTAAGAATAAGTAAAATCACCAAAGTTGAAAATATTTCCATTCTCACTCTTTTTCCATTGTCAGAAATGGAAATATGGTTCAGTTAATATTCTGGACAAAAGACCCTATAGAAGACCCTTATTGTTTAAATCACATCTTCAATGACACCATAACTGGGACCTCTGACCTGCAGGTCACAAACATCATCTTTCTCTGGGATGCTCTCGTTGCTGGGGAAGGGCTCCGCTGAGCATTCTGCCATGGGTGGCACTGAAATCCAGGCAGGACTCTGCAGGATGGTGGAGACACAAGGCTTGTTCTCCTTTGCTGTTGCTGCTGTAGCAGCTAAGGACACTGTGCCGGTCACACTGATGGTCTCTGGCCAAGACGACAGTGGTTTGGCTGGGTTGAAGCTGCCTCAGGTTTTTTCTGTGCCTGTGCTGAAGGAAATCTCTGGAGGCTTGGCTTGGTGCTTTTCATTGCAACTACCAGCACAGATACCAATGCACTCTGAGATCTATTTGGCAACCATGGGCAATTATTTTGCTCTATTTTAATGCCTGTCCTTTGTGAGCCAGGTACACAGAGGTCACTATGAACTGGGGCATAGTTTTGGGATCAAGAAACAGAAATTATATCCATTCTCAAGGTCACTCTGTTCATTGCCTTTCATATATTCCTTTATTACAGAATCACAGATTCACAGAATGATACGGGGTTGGAAGGGACCTCTAGAGATCATCCAGTCCAACCCCCCTGCCAAAGCAGGTCCACCCAGAGCAGGTTGCACAGGACCTTGTCCAGGTGGGTTTGGATGTCTCCAGAGAAGGAGACTCCACCACCTCTCTGGGCAGCCTGTTCCAGTGCTCTGCCACCCTCAAAGTAAAGTTTCTCCTCATGTTTAGGTGGATCTTCTTACATTCAAGTTCAAGAAATGCTCATTTCCTCTTGTCCTGTCACTGGTCACCAATGAAAAAAGACTGGCCCCATCCTCTTGACACCCTCCCTTTAAGTATTTATAAGCATTGATCTGATCTCTCCTCAGTCTTCTCTTCTCTAGAATAAAAAGACCCAAGACCCTCAACCTCTCCTCATAAGAGAGACGCTCCAGGCCACTAATCATCTTTGTGGTCCTCTGCTGTACCCTCTCCAGCAGTTGCCTGTCCTTTTTGAACTGGGGAGCCCAGAAATGGACACAGTACTCCAGACGGGGCCTCACCAGAACAGAGTAGAGGGGCAGGATAACCTCTCTCAACCTGCTGGTCACACTCTTCCTGATGCACCCCAGGATGCCATTGGCCTTCTTGGCCACAAGGGCACATTGCTGGCTCATGGTCATCACATTTTCGGCTCATGGTCATCGGTTATTCTGCTCTATTGTGCGTATTCTTGCTCTAACTTTCTCTCTGACCATATTTATTTTCCCTTCTCCCTGATGGAGCCATCAAATGTTCCTACAGCTGGCTTCCCCTCACTGGCTGGTGTTAAAAAAGCAAGCCCTAAACCCAATACCATACATAACTCTAGAAGAAGGGAAGGGATCCAGTAACCACCTCTTGGAAGGGAAACAAACAGGGGAAGGCAGATCTGACTGCCTTTGGGCCTGTGCCCAGGCAAAATTATACCTTCACCTACCAAGAAACTGCAGTACTGGACTTCTAACAGCTGAATTTGCCACATCGCTGCCTGGGGAAGCACAGTCTTCTGCCCTTAAATGTGCTGCTGAGCACATCATTTAAAGACTAATTCAGCTTATGAAATGAAATATTGTGGTGTATAAGAGCACTGGGAATGGAAGTAAGCGACTGGAGAGGGTTCCTGTCTGCTTTGTTTTTCCAACCCAATACCTGACTTGCAGCACGTGCCTTGGAAGGGACAGCGGGCAACTGAGCACTAGGTGGCAACCTTGCCCCAGCCTTTGCTAGCCGGTGGAGCTGCACCTGACTATCATGAAAACTCACATTAAGGTCCTTCTTTGGCAACAATAGGAAAAAACATCATTGAAGTGCCACTGTGTGAGTTATTACCGCCATCCTTTCATCCTATGCACTTCTAGCAGAGGCCAATGCAAGCAAGCAATAGGGAGCCGGGTTGCTCTCCTGTTCCCCACCAAATCACTGCCGTGGTTTACAGCATCCCAAGGCAAAGCATCACCTCCAAACTAATAATGCAGTTCTGCTCCGACAGCTGCAAACCCTGGCTGCAGAGAACAACCCACGCACACTTGTCTTCCTTACAGGTATGAGATGGAGTGGGATCTTCGTGTTACCCACATGGGAGAGTTCTCTGTATTAGAGGTGGGAAGTACCTAATGTATTTGGGGTTTCACACATCTCGGCAGGCAAACGTAAACTTGCAGTAAAGAGAACATTTTTAGCAACAAGGGTAATTAACCGTGTGAATAGATTGCCAAGGGAAATCCATTAAACCCTCACGAGGAGGGTATAAAACAAGACAAACTGTTTTCCCAGAAGGTACGCTTTAGTTTGCCCATATATCACACACCAAGCTCAGAAATATCTGGGAGAGCTTCTCTATTCTGATCAGACTTTCTGATTACAGTGGTTTGATCTTTACTGTCCTGGTCCCTAAAACCAGGATATTTTTTAAGTTTCTTACAATCCGTTTACGCTTTCACTTAGAGCATGTTTTCAAAGCCATGTTTAAGAGCTCAAAATCTCATTGAAAGCCACTTACATTTGATTTCCTACCCACAGCAGGTGTTTTGGAAAATTTTCCACAATGCTATTTATATGGTAAATTTATTTAAAAAATTCTAAATGTCAAACCCAGTTATTTGATGGGTGGGAGAAGGCAGAAGGAAGTGAGTATTAAAATATGTGAAAAAACCAGAATAAATCATATTAAATAATAAACTACATACGATTTAACTATATAAATTATTTATTCCATTTCTTTGCTGTGCTCTTATCAGTACACTCAAGCAGCATATTTAGCAATGTGCAATGTGTGATAGTAGCATTCAGCCTGTGTGTAATTTCTGTCCCAGTTTTTTTAGACAAACAAAAGCACAGAGAGTTAAGGAGGTGTTTTGTTTGCAAACTTAAAATAGACATACAAACGTGTGTATATGTATATATGCAAATATATGCTGATATATATTTAGAATGTATGTTATATCTATGATGATAAAGGCAGAGTGGAAGAAGTCTGTCTTGTCCTTTCAGCAGAAAGTGGGGATTTGTGATTTTGCAATTTCATACCAATACCAGAAAATTCTGTGTTGTACAAGCTTTAGAGACAATGTGCTCCTTTACAGAAGAGATTTCTACAGCAAGAGAGAAGCAGAGCCTTTGACAATGATGTGCATTGGAGAACATGATTCAGTCTCCTCGATGCTCAGTGCAGCTGCTCGAAGTGCCAAGGCCTCCAGTTTCATTGATTAGTCTAGTAGGGGTTAATGCAGAAATGGAAGAAATTTTTGGTGGGGTCACAGTGGCCTGGGCTGCAGTAGGGATTTCCTGTAGCATTTTCTGCTATTCAGAATTTCCCAAACATTGAAAGTTTCATGTCCAGGTATATTTTATCATTCTAATCTAGTCAAGAAGCAACCCACTCAGGCGTAAGGACAGATGCCAGGTTGTGATCCAGGGTGATGAGGTATAGCCTTCCAGCCAGATGGAAGTGACAGAAAGCATTAGTTGTGGATGCTGCTAAGCAAGAACTTAGCTGAAGGATCATAAACCACTACCAAATAAATGGTCAATGTAAGTGATTAGTTGTATCTTTCAACTATAGAGACCCTGTTGTGACCATAAAACACTTCTCCTTGCTTTCACTCCAGAGGCAAACAGAAGGATCACCAAGGATGTCTACCTTCTCTCTGCAATAACAGGTCCTCCAGTTGTGCTGATTAAATACTTTAATTTTCTGTCTTCTGGTTGGACGCTACTCTTGTCATTTACTCTTCCATGACCTTTCTCAGAAGTAACAGTTGTTTAAAGATGATGTAACTGGGATACCTATATGTAACATGTGATTTTATCATCTGGTTTTTGGTTTTTGCCAGAAATGTTAATGACTCTTCCCTTGGGAAAGATACTCAGAAGCATGTGTTTCTAACCGTACAGCAGCATGTACTCTCTACAGTGACTCCCATCTCTTTCTGCCATACTTCTGGGAGACTAATAAAACTTCATTAGATGCCATTCTAATTTCTGTGTAAGTATGGAAGGCAGCCAGGGCTACCAGCTGACTTCTCTTTGCTCTGCTTTAGGTATACAAGATTCACCTCTGCCTGCAGAGATTGCAAAAGTGATGCTTTGGGTTCTCCTCAGCTTCTTCGGCAGGTTACAAGAAAAAGCCTAGTTGATGAAATATAAAATCCAGACTATGAAAAAACCCCACCAAAACGCAAAGCCAAACCAATTACAGTGGGAGTACTGTCACTAGCAGACTAAGGAACAAATCAGTACAGAGTCATCGCAGAGGATACTCGAGGTTCAGTGATGGGATCAGATTCCCAGATCTCAATAGACAGTTACATGATAAAATACAATGTCTGTGCTTATTCTATTCTCCTGCCTCCCCAAGTTCAACCTGTCTTATTTTTCTTGCTCCCTAGCTCAAATCTTTATGCAAAATACAGCTATTACTAACCAAATACCCTGTGTTTTATGCTTAGTAGCCTGCATTATCCCACACATTGCAATCAGCAAGACACTTCTCAAAAAATAGTGCACAATTATTAAGCAAAGCTAGATCTGAACACTGCATTTCTTGTGTAACGTTCATGCTAATCTCAGTTGATAGGCAGAGAAAAGACAAGTGACAACACCTCTAGTGCTAGAGGGTGTCTTCAGGCAGAGAACTGGGCTAAAATTGGACTGTAGGCTGAAATACCTTAAGGGGAGACTTTTATGACCCTGCAGCTCAGAAATAACCCTATCTCCTGGCTCCATCTCTGTGGGGAGAAGAGCAGGCCCACTACAGGTACTCTTGAAAGATTAAGGGTAAGAAACACTGAGCCACTGGGGACTTAAGCTGAGGAAGGAAAAGCATTATTCCTCTTCAGTTGTAGAAATTGGCTTGTTTGTAGAAGACTTGCCTTTCCAGGAAATAAGGGAGGTTAGGCAGGGGAAGCCCATGGAAGGATGTACCAGTTTAGGGCAGAACCAGGACCAAGCCTGATCCTGGAGCTGCCACCTGAGAGTTCATCATGAAGAAAACAGCTGCTACAACAGTGCTGAGTTTATTGATAATTGCATTACACACACAGTTGCTTGCTGTTTGGAAGTAATGCGTGCAAAATGTTACAGGTTTTCCAAACACTCCCCAACAAATGCTGATCAAAGGAGTTACCAATTTATACCTACACCTTCATTCAAGTACCCTTCAGTGCAAACAGATGGGTATTTAAACAGCAGTGAGTAGCCTCTTCATTTTATGGTAATAATGTGGTGTTTTATTCATCTACTACCAAGATCCTGGTAAAATATTCAGTAAATACCCTGCCATTAATACGTTTAAGGCTTTTCTGAAATCCTGATGACCTACAGACACTCTGCCACTCATTTCAGCCAAGTTACTGGGGGAGAAACGACCCAGTTAGGCCATTTTGAGATCAGAATGAGCTTAAGTCCTTGGATCTAAATGGAAAAAACATTGCGGTTTTCTAATTTGTGAGTAAGCTTCTTGGATCAGCTTTCAAACATCACAGAAACTTTAGCCAAAGAACACAAAGGAGCAGCTGATCTGTTTCACTAGATGTTTAAAGACAGACAATTTCCTCCCCGACAGTATAGCAGTGTCACCTTGTCAAGATGTCAACCAGAGTCCATTTCTCTGTGATAACAGGCAAATTCTGTCACTGACTTTTGTTACAACCTTCTTTGCACAGAGAATTCAGTTCCTACACAAGGGGAGCAAAATCCATCCTAGTTCAGCCTCCCACTGAAATGGCACAATTTATGTTTTTAATTGTTCTTCAACAATTGAACAAAAACAACAGTAGTGGTCCAGGAGCTGTTAGAACATCAACAGGGAGAAGAAGAGGATAAATGTATACTCAAAATTAGCAGCAAAGACAAGATTAGGACCTTGTGTCTCTACCTCGTACGGTGCCTTGAAAGCAATGAGCATTTTATTTGCTTATAGTAGGATTGGTAAAACAGAGAGAGAAGGGGATTTTCCCTTACAGATCAAGAGAAAAGCCCTCCCTAAAACAACCTTCTCTTTCTTCAAAGACCCATTGTAAGAAAAACGGCCCCATCTTGATGCCCAGGCAGAAACCTCATACAAGTTAGTAATCATCACTGGCACTCACCGTGGCGTATAAAGCTGAGTAGATGCTCAAAGCAGCATGTTTGGATGGGAAGGATCTCCTCGCCTTTTCAATCACCTCCACGTCCCCAGTGCAGATGTTGCCATTGTTTATGAACTGGTGGTGGGCCCGGCAGTCGTTTCCAGTGTAGTTGGGCTTGCACACTGTCAGGAAGTAGGGAGCCAAGTTCCCCGTCACAACCTGGCCAGCGTTTACAAATATGTCAGTGGCAAAAAGTCCAAATGCAAACACTCCTGTGAGGGAAGGTTAAAAATAATAATTATTCAAACAGACTTAAAAAAATATATGAAAAAATATCTTGGTACCTGAAAGGGCGAGGCATCATGAGAAGGAAGGGAGCAAACCCTGCAGTCACTACCCAGAAAAAGCCCCTGCTGACTCCAGCTGAGTCCAGCATCAAAGGCTTGACACATCCTTAACCCTGACAGGTGCTTAGCTCAGCAATTCCAGGAGGACTCAGAAACTGGCTGAAAACTGTTTTCACACGTGCCCAAGTTCTTTCGTGATACAAGTGCTGAACAGAACAGATTTCACTGAAAACTCTGCACCTGTACTATGCCTATGAAGTTTCCACTATGACAAAGGCTCACAGACTGGAGCCAAGTGTCATGGCACGTGAGTTATTAAAAAATATGTATGTATTTTTACCACCTCCAAGAAATGGCAGTATAACAGCTCTGAACCTGAAAGATCAGGATAGTGATGACACAAATAAAATACTGCACTTATCTTAACATGACTATCTAGTGTCAAGTACCTTTCGGATTTTGACGATTCTTTGTACTGACACTGGAAAATTAAGATCCTGATCTAGCAATATTTGGCAGGTCTTTTGGAAACATCCTAATGCCTTGCTCTGGAAGACATTTCCACACAGTTGCAGCTCAGCTGATGTCACTGGGAGTAACATGCTTTGCAGGAAGCATTCACTTGAACTCGGGAATATTTCCAGAATTGTGGAGCATCCCTTGCTCGATAGTGTATTTCTCACATCCTCCAGTGTCTCCCTGTGAGTGTTGCCAATACCTGATACAGCTGCTATGAAAATATACAAGCATCTTTTACTTGCATGTACTGCCTACAAATCAAAGGGACAGCACACCAGGTTTGCAAAAATGCCAGACCCAAACATTCTGAAAGACTAAGGCAGCTCCTGTTTCCCCCTTCCCTAAGGTGGACTAAAGAAATTACAAAAATTTAGAACAAATAAACATTTACTTTTGGTGTGGTAATGTTGAGGGCCATATTTTTGTTTTCTCTCTCCTGTAGCTCTGTAAGCAAAGGTCATTTAAATTCTCAAATAGCTGAGGTTGCTATGTATTTAAACATGACCAAGAGCTGGAGCTCCAAGGAAAACATCTTAGGAGAGCTGTGATAAAATCTTAAGAGCTTGCAGGACCATGATTATAACAAATTCACTGCTTATTCCTATAGTGTTACAAAAGAAAAAAAAAAAAAGAAAAGAAAGATTGCCATAGCCTGAGAAATAAAAAAAAATATCAGGGAGCCAGCAATATAATGCAGCAGAAAATGTCATATATCAACTTTACAAGAATCACAGGTTGTTCTGCAGATATTGTCACCCACCATGCAGCTAGCAGGAATCAGAAGGGCTACAGCTGGCAGAGTGAGGTCCTTCTAAACACAGGACACTTGTACAGAGAGTAACACAAAATAAAACCTGTAACTAAGAAATGGATTCATTGTATGAGCGTCAAGTGGGGCTTGCCAGTGCCACTCGCTGACCGAGATGGTGTGGCATGAGGGACACACAGCTGTGCTGTGACACAGACTCCTCACGGGGGTACCCGTGGGAAGAGCCTGGAGGAGAGGGGAGACGTTTGTCCCCACCACACTTCCCTGCAGCTCGGAAAGAGCGTTATCACAGCAAAGACGATTCTGGGGGCTGAGTTTATTACTATTCCTTTTATGAGTCTATTATAACTCATTATTAATGAAAAGACGCGTGATCGTGGATTTAAAAAGCCAGTAGTGGTCAAAGAGGGAGGTAGCCTTCGCCTGGTTCTAGACTGTAGGACTGGCCCCTGTCTTTTTACTGGTGTGACAGTCTTTTCTCTGTTTATCTTGCAAAGTGACTATGTTTAAAGGGGAAAAGGAGACAGCATAGACACTGCTCCCTTATTTCCTTTATCCCTCTTCTCATATTCTAAATTTATGGTTTTCCAAAGCCAGAACTCCTATCTCCATTAGCCAGCACACAAACAAGTTCAAATGAAAAAGGCAGTAGCTATCTTTCCAGCCTGGCGAAACAGCAAGTTACACTAGAAATGAATCTTGTTCTAGATACTGCTCTTTGGCCGAATTCTTAATTATTATTTTTTTGGCACAGCTTGCTTTAAATAGCATCTTTTTGATGTGCTGTGCAAATCGCAGGGAATGCAGTGAGGATTATAGCCCAGCCCTTTACAATACTTAGAGGAAATCTAAGGACCAGGCAAACACTGCTGTCTGGTCCACAATCTTTATCGCATAAGTAACTACAAACCAAGAACTGAGGTGTTTCAGAAAAAGCTCATGGGCTTCACAAAGTTATTTCAATCTCTAGGCAGTGCATAGGTGCAAAAAAAAAAAAGACGTTTCAACACCTGTATTTTTTCAGCACTTGGTAGCCCTGAAAGTGCTGGCCCAGCCTCAACTCCTGAGCACGGCAGGACTCTGCGGAACATCAGAACACACCATGGTTGAAACCTTTATCGCGCTCTGGCCGTGCTGCATATTGATCACTGTAATTTCCCTCTTGCAGTTCTGCCAAACCGTGTGGAATGAGAATTCACTGCAGCTATGCACAGCAGCGAATTCGGCTAAGCAGGAATTTAACCCTTGCTGATCACACATCATTTCCTCTCTGGAGACTCTCAGATTGGGCTGGCTGTAATTGATTTCAAGGCTGTAACACCAGTGAGCCTGGGCAGGGGCAGAGAGTCCCCTGATGGCTTTTGTACCTCAGGAATCCATCTGTTCAATGGATTTGTTCAATGACCTACAGCAGCTAAGCTAACTGACCAGAACACGAGAATGCAGTGACGTGATTGCCAGGTTTTTAGAGACAGACAAATTGCTGCTGAAAGGCTTCATGGGAATGGCAACCAGCCCCATCTCTTCAGGGTCACACAGCTGAAGTCTGTGATATAACGCCCCAGAGACAGAATGGGAGAACATGTACCTCACCCTGGCTTTGATGCTCAGATGTAACAGGAGTTGATCTCATCCCACTAAGGAGCAAGAGCTTTATCTCACTGTGCTCACTCTGTCCTTTAGAAAACTTTAGAAACCCAGGAAACCTTTCACTGGCCGTGAACTTTAGTCTAGAACTTGGCATATGCTGAGAGAAGATGTAAACAGTGCAAGACGTGCGAAGAAGACTGACAGCCTCTACAGCTGGTTATTAGCAGAAAGGATGGACAGAGGTTAATTTCATTCACATAATGCCTCTCCTTCCCTTCATCTGCACGTCACACAGTCTAGCTGCCCAAAGAGGCCTTGATGAAGGAGCAGAAGCTATTTCTGGAAAGGCTTCCTGACTTTTTGTCACCGTCCTGGCTCTCACCTGTCACTGTGTGTGTCAGGAGCAGCCAGAAAGAAGAAGCTAGAAGGCAAACCACTAAGCAGAATGTAACTGGGAGAAAGACTGATTTAGGCTTTACTCCCTGATACTCTCTTTAGCTGCCCCAGAGTCCAAGAAGAAGGAACCGGGGATCAGAATCGAACATATCTTTACCTCCAGTGAGAAAGACCTTAGACAAACTATATGTGCAAACCAAAAAGAAAAAGAACAAGCAAGGAAAGCCCTGTTCAAAAATGCTGAGGACAGAGAACATGAACCTCAGGTCTTTCCACCTCCATCTTACCTGAACTAATACTTGTCTTGGCAGAAGAATCTAAATCTTCAGAAGCTTCAATCTTAAATGCTTCAGCCTTAATTTCTCCACTTACATCTCCCCCTAAATTGCTGCTAAAAAGTTCTCCAAGCACAAACCCATAATTTCCAGGCTCTCGGTCACATGCTACTCTAACCGTCTTTCTCCTACTAAGCTACCTGTGTGGCTGTTCATCAGTGCTGCTACCTCCAGTTCTGTCTATTGCTTCTGCTAAAAGGGACATCTGCCCTGAAGAAGAATCCAGCTCTCCTTGCTCACCGAAACCTCAGGACAGCCCTGTCTTCTCCCCGCAACTTGTGCTCATGCTCTCTCTTCTTCCACCCTGAATCTCTCTAATGTCAGTGACTGCAGCTGCTTGTTGACTCCATGGAAACTCTATCACAGACATTTAAAATGCCACTGATTTGAAACAAAAAAACCCAACAACAACAAAAAACCCTCCACCAACAAAAAAAATAAACAAAAGAACCCTGGGAGTTGTAGAAGCACAGCTGAAAAAACATCAGGAAGAGAGAAGGGAAAATACAGTGGGTGGAAATGAGAATGAGGAGGTAGAAGGCTTTATTAGAGAAAAACCATGAAACCCTTAAGTGAAAAAAGAAACAATGCATTGAACGGCTAATGAGACATTAGAAGCTGTGCTCTTTAGTAACATATCGTCATGTCTTCTCCCAGGGGCACGTATTTAGGCACTCCTCTCTCTCCCAGTGCCCAGTCAATTATCTGAATTTGTCACGTTCAACCTAATCTGCTCAGAAAACATACACATTACACATACACACTCCCACTCCCCCAACCCTTTTTCCACCCCTGTGTTTTCTAAAGAAAACAGTGGAGGGAGTTCTTGGAAGGACTCATGGCTCTATGGAAACACCAATTCTCAACCCAACTCTGAAGGTTTTGCTCTAATAGTCCTGTGCATCCAATAAAACCGTACATTTATAGCCCTGTGACTCAGACTCTGCTAAACCACCCTTCATCATTATATCTTAAAGGGTCTTGTTGAAGGAGATCTGTGTCATTAATCCATTTTACAACTGAAGAGATGGGGGGGTTGCAGGGAAATTTATTGTCTGTTGCCATGGGATCTGGAACGGGCTCAACAGCAAGAGTCTTCCCAGCGCTCAAAGCCTGGATTGGCTTTGATCTCTCACTGAACACCCCACAAAGCCCACTTCTCCAGGCATCTACTGCCTCTGGTGCTTCACCTGTGAGTGTCCTGCCTGAATACTATTCCCTGAGGACATAAGAAGGAAGATGCATGGTCTGAGCATGCAAGAAGAAATTCAGTTCCCAATCCAAAAATACTCTGGAGCCTCAAGATTCTTCCTCACAGACACACAGGATTTATTTCTCCCTTGCTGCTTCACAACTATCATTTTTGTATCTAGATGAGCCAGCTCAGAGCCTGGTGTAAAAGGGACCAGCAGGGTTTGATTTGTCCCCAGCACAGTGACCTGTTTCTCACTGTGGAGGTTCCTCAGCGATAAAAAGGGAGATACACAGCAGTTAAAGCTGCTGCAGCAGTTTAGGTTTGAGGCAGCACTCACAAATACAGCTTGAGCCTTGCTGAAACGCAGCCCGCTGACAACAGAACATTTGCTGTTTCACAGTGAACTTCAGATCTAAAGCAGGCAGAAGGATAAGGTCAGGAAAACTCCGTCCTGCAGCTGCCTAGGGGATTGACATCAGAGCTCTGGGGTATAGCTATCCTATTACAAGGAACTCAATGTCTGTATAAATCTTGTAAACCTTTATTTGCTGAACTGAAGCCTTAATTTGCTGAAATAAAGCCCTAATTTCATTATTTAGCTGCCCACTGTGAGGTGTCACCACGCTTTAAATTAAGCTGTCTGCAGAAGCTGATTTGCACCATTTGTTAACTGCAAATTATGCAGCCCCGAAGTAAAAGCCACCGGTAACACATTCACAGAGCACGTTGCATTTATAAGTATCTGAACTGGAGAGAGGCTACTCCCGTGTTATCAGGGCTTTGCAGGTATACAACTTAATCACAAGGATTAGAAACCTAATGTGATGAAATGAAACACAATACACACTCTAGTCACCCCGCCAAACAGAGCCCAGGGAGGTCTGAATCCATGATCCTGGGGGTACGATAGCAGTGTATATGAACACACTAAATCCTTGGCTGAAACCATTCACGAAAGAATGGTAAAACAATTTAGAGCCTCTCTATTTGCAATATAAATGATAAAGTAGAGCAAGGAGGCAAATGCAAGATGGCAAGATTTTAACAAATTACTGAATGGGAAATTACCACAAGAAAGAGTGAATCATAAAAATACAAACATTGTGTGCACTAAGTTGGCAGACAGGGAGAGGAGCCAGAGGCCCAGCAAACAACCACTCTTCCCCCCTGGTATCTCAAACTTTCTCACGTAAACAGCAGATTTTGGCAGCATAAATTCATAACAAAACTGCTGGGAGGGGTGGGGAGAGGATGGAGGAGAGATGATGTGACTAAAGAATAGCAGAGCAGCACCAATATTTTCAACAGAAAAAAAAATGCTCCAAAAGCAACTGCACTGTTGTTTGTTTGACCTGAAAATCTTCAGAATAAATGTCCATGGAAGCAGCTATGAGAGATAAAAAGGAAGATGGAACAAATTGCAACATCTATCAAAGTCTGATGTTTCCAAGCTGAGGCAGCTTTTTTCCACTGATAAAGGAATTGATTTTCCAAATACAGGGAACATAGCAAATTTCACCGATCTCGGCTGCAGTGAAGGACTTGACAACAAGTTTGAGAGGCAGCAAACATCTACCCAGGTGCAGAATTCGTGCCTGGGCCAGGAAGCAAGATGAAAATTTGGTTCTGCTTCCTGTGAGCAAAGAACCAGAGAGGGATTTAAGAAAAAGGTCAACATTCAAGGTCTCCCCTAAACTAAGGAAGGAAGAATCTTAGCTAAAGAGGGCATGAGGAAAACAAGGAAAAAAAGAATAAGCAGAAAGATGAGAAAAATCAAATAAAAGAAATATTCAAAAGAGTTGGCAGGTCTTTGGTTTCGCTTAATTTTTTGCACCACTATGAAAGTGCAAAAAAGTGCTGCACTCTTTACACATGAAGAAAAAGCAAAAGTGGAGAAGGCTCATCTAGCAACCAAATCCAGCAGATCCTGGGGATACAGTATGAAAAGGATGCTTATCTTTCACATCACCAAAAGATAGTCTAGAGTCTCACTTTTTGTTTCTCTTTCATTACACAATCTAAGTGAACGCTCAATGAAGTATCTGTAACTTTCTCCTAGTTTTGTGGAAAGCTAAAACCTCTTGAAGCCCCATCTCTTCCCAGCAACTCTAGTTACAGAGTCAGGGAGGGAGAAAAAGCCTCTCTGCCTTTCAAAAATATGGAAATAGCAGTTCTCAGAAGATCTCCATGATGTGCCTTGGAGGCTCAGGATGCAGTGTTCATTTTTCCTGAGGCATGAGCACTCAGATACAGCGAAGGATTCTTCTCATCCTTCTGAGAATTACCATCTGTAATGACTTACAAGGCAATATTCTATGGAGCTCAGTTACTGCTTTTTGCATGTACTCACTTAAGACTCTTCACACATCTGGGCCAAAAGAAATCATCAGATGGGGATATTCCAATGAATTTGAACCAAGACTAAATTGGCAGCAAACTTCTTTGCAACAAGCCAGGCTGCTTGCTAGGCTATCTTGGAAGACAACATACTTAATCAGCTCTGTAACTTACAGCCCTTGAGTTTGCCAACAGAAACCCATGTATGAGCAACGTGGCAGTCTCTCCAGAGCCTTTTTTGGAGTAATCAGCTGTATGGAGCTAACTTCCCTGATCATACAGCATGGGTTACAACTGTCCAGTCCAAGTCATGTTTGCAAAATGCAGGGGGAATTTCATTGAAAAATGTGCAGTTATTTTTAGTTCCTTTCATAAATTATTTCAACCACTTTTCAACAGTCTGCTTCTCTCATTTTTTCTGCAGAGGCAGGGAGAAGGTTTCAGAAGAAAACAAGCAAACAATCAATGTAGTTTAAGATGAGACCAACACTTTAAGCCATTCCTAACAATGTTAACTCCCATTTTCTGAGGATGAAAAATAGAGATGCAAAGCCAAGATTGTTTTCTCTAGCAGGGTTTATACCCTACTGCTTTCTGAGAATCCACTGTATCATTGCTACCTCCTTCTCTTCCACCAACAGAGAAACAATAGCAAAAATGTTTAAGAATAAAGCTAACTGTGTAAGAAAACATACAGAGCAAGTGCTTAACCACCATGGTTTAAGCTCTTTTAGTGCTGACCCCGCAGGCAAGAGAATTTGATTGGGACTTTGCAAAATGCTGAATGTGCTGGAACAGTCAAACAGCCCTGGGTGGTCCAGTGGACTCCAGTACCCTGCTTCTCTCTTAATGGCAGTTCACCATCCATCAATATATCCTAGAGGTTATCTGAAACTCAAGGGTATTTTACTTCTACCTACATTTCCATGTCTTTTGTTTTCAGCAGCAGCACATAGGCCAGGCCTGAGCAGTGAACCACAGGTGGTTTGTCTCCACCCCTGGTGTGGGAGATGGTAGAAAAGCATTTAAATTCCTAACTTCCATGCATAAAGCAGGACGCACAGAAGGAGGAGAGGGAGAAAGAAAACCATGGTTATTCCTCCTTTGCAGCATATATTTATTGCTGGCGAAGCCTTAGCACAGGAGAAGACTTCAGCTCCATGCTCTGAGCAAGTAACCCTGCTGGCAGCCAGGGCTGTGCTCCGTGGAAGCAATATGACCCTTGCCATGGTCACAGCAGGCATTTTTCTTCCAGATGAAGCTCAAAAATACAGCGGTGACAGGGAAGAAGCAATCCAGATATTTTCAGCTTTCTGTTCCTTTGCCTTCTTTAACTCAGACTCTGAATTCAGACCCAGCACCCTCTAAGACGCAATGTGTAAGGATGCTCTATCTCTAAGAGTATACAGGGAGGGAGGTCCTCTGTCGACAAAGCCCCTCTTGGTCAGTGGGATGATATATTTACCACTGGCCCCCACCAGCAGCAAGACAAGCCATCCTGTTCCACCCACGCATGCACTCTGGACTTTTCATGATTAAGTAAGGAGGAGGGAAACCAGAGCCCCTTGCACGTGCAGTTCAGAGCTGCTGAACTTACTTCTTCTTACTCTGCTGCTCCAAGGAAGTAGCAAGTGAGCAACATCCCTCCTCATTTCTAAAGACCGAGGGGCACAGTTTGGGTAGCCATAAATGGCTGTGAACCATGGTGAGCCATCAGAGGACAACCAGTTTCTCTGGCAGTGCCACAGCAAGGTGCAAAGCTGTTCCTCTTCGTGCTCCAAAAGAATCACGGGACAGTCCCCTTGGTAAGGTCTCATAGGCATTTTTTCCACTAATCAACAGTATGGAAAAGGCGTAGCGGCTTGCAAGCACCATATAAACCAAATGGTTTAGTGACAGAACTTCTTCATTTATTTCTCAGCAATTAAACTCAATAAAAGCTCTAACAAAAAAACAAATACAATAAAAATAAGAACGGTATTTTGAAGTGGGCTCTGGGCTTTCTTACACTGTGCTCAGCTGAACATTATGTGGCAGAGCTATGGATGTTAAAATTAGAGCTGAAAAGAAAAAAGCCAAAGAGATGGGCTGGTGAAGACCAATTTGTAAGTAAAATGGGTAGCTTACACAGAATAGCAATGATGGAATTATTCACATAAGGATTTGATTGGCATAACCTTTCTTCTAAGGGTCCAGAAGAAGCATTAAGCTCAGCAGAATAGGATATAAACCAGCTCCAGACAGCATGATATGGCACATTTTGAACGTTACCTTGCAAATCCCGAGGGGGACTATCCCTCTAAGGTGGAAGACGCCTGCAAAGATTTCACAGCTTAATTAATTTTGTGGTGTAGATTATCAGGATGTTTCATTCTGTTTTGGTGCAAACAGGGACTAAACTTGCTGTACTCAGGATGCTTACCTATAAAACGTATTATTCTTCGAAGCAGTGGGTTCAGGTAACAGCACTCTCCAGTCAAAATAGTTTTCTCTTGAACAATTAGGGTTTCTCGGGTTGACTTTATGAAATACATGGATATCTCACCAATAAAAATCTGCCAGAAAAGGGAAAGAAACAGAAGGTTAAAAATAACATGAGCAAACATTAAAACATGGATGTCTGGTACCAACCCACAGAAACTACTAGACAACGGTCTTTGGGACTACCCAATCTCTTTGGGACGTTGCATTTCCGTGGCAAGGTTACACTTACTCAGTTGAGATGAACTGACACAGACCCAACTCCCATCCAAGAAAAGAATCTGTCATTCTTGCACTCAGTGGCAAGCCACAGCAGATTTTAGGCCTTCTTATACCAACTCGTGGGACATAGAGGGCAAACAGAGCTTTA
This sequence comes from Gallinago jamesoni, assembly GCA_025769975.1. Classification (NCBI taxonomy): domain Eukaryota; kingdom Metazoa; phylum Chordata; class Aves; order Charadriiformes; family Scolopacidae; genus Gallinago; species Gallinago jamesoni. The sequence continues at coordinate 71,692,203 of JAOQGH010000019.1, read as the reverse complement.
TGAATAGTGCGGATCACAGAATCACTGAATGATACGGGGTTGGAAGAGACCTTCAGAGATAATCTAGTCCAACCCCCTGCCAAAGCACCCAGAGCAGGCTGGACAGGAACGCATCCAGGAGGGTTTTGAATGTCTCCAGAGACAGAGACTCCAGCACCTCTCTGGGCAGCCTGTTCTAGGGCTCTGCCACCCTCACAGGAAAGAAGTTCCTCCTCATGTTGAGATGGAATTTCCTGCATTCTGGTTTGTGCCTGTTGCCCCTTGTCCCGTGGCATGGTCCCATCCTCTTGGCACCCATCCTTTAGGTATTTATAAGCATTGTAAAATCCCCTCTCAGTCTTCTCTTCTCCAGGCTAAACAGACTCAGGTCTCTCAGCCTTTCCTCACCAGAGAGATGCTCCATTCCCGTGACCATCTTTCTACCCTTCACTGCCCTGTCTCCAGCAGTTCCTTGTCTTTCCTGAACTGGGGAGCCCAGAACTGGACACAGTGCTGCAGATGTGGCCTCACCAGGGCAGAGTAGAGGGGGAGGACAACCTCCCTCACCCCTTGGAGCCAGAAGCTTCCATTTTTACTGAGTCTGGCACAGAATTTGTCACGTCCTCCTATTAGCATTTAAAATTCACTGACAGTACATAGATACCCAGGGAAGTGGACAGGAATTCTGCAGATTTCCACCCCAACATTTTCCCAGCAATCCTCAGCAATATTGGATGCTTCCTGCAGCCTCCACACTTTCTGAAACTTACATTCTTCTAAGCCAGCCAGGTAAGTTACTCCTGCCAAGGCTGAAAAGAAATTTAGATGAAGGATATCCCTGCAGTGGGATTGAAATTGAATTGAATTGAATTCAATTCAGAAATTGATCTGAAGTCACAATACTTTTGGGGATCTCAGTGAAAATTCTGGACAAACACATCATATTTGTACTAATGAAGTAAAAAGTGCCAGGGTGAGAGACTCTTCCCACAGGGAAAGCTGCACGCAGCCATTGGTATGTACACAGGAGGAGTTCAAGCATTTGACCACAGATTGCATACACCAGCTAGTCTGAGGGCCTGAGGATGACTTCTGGCCTGTTTTATTTATTAAATGCACTGTTTTATTTATTAAAACATCAAAATCAAAGTCTCCAGGGATCCATCGATCTTCATGTTAGCGGTGCTTATGTATTACATATTTTTTTTGCAATCAGAACGTTCATGCTTTCGGTAAAAATGGCAACAGCTTCCCAGAGGAGTAAGATGAGTATTTCCCAGGCACTCAGAATTAATTTAAGCCTGTTGCACAGAGGTCCATCCACCTGCCTTAGCTAAAGCCAGACAGAATTTGATCACAGGCTTTAGCAGCAGCGGAAGTCTACTCACAGCCAGCACTTCTGAAAATCCCACCTTGCACGTTTTGTCATCAGGCTTGAGAAGGGGAAACTGGGAGCTTTTTGGAAACAGAGAGTTTGTCTTGAAAGACTTCAGAAAAAAAAAAAAAAAAAAAAAAAAATCTAGTCCGAAGTGGAAGAAATAAGCTTTTACAAGAGGAGCACTCAAAAGAATTAAATTAATACATTATTGTAAGACAGATGAGGAATTCACAGTGCTAGGGAATGGTCAGGCATAACATAAGTGTGGGTGTATGTGCACACACATGCACAGAGACATCCAGAATGAGCATAAATATCAAGGAACTAGTCTTAGTTCACATTGACTGCTGGAATGGTATGCTGTTTCAAGGGCACCAATTTATCCTTATTAAGCCAGATGAACATCCTTATTGATTATTGCCATTCAAGCCAAGTATGCTCAACCTCTTTATAATTCTAACCGCTGATGGCAAGAGATGTGGAGTTGTAAAATGTATGTCGATAACGGCATCTGGGGGTGGGAGCCAATGCATGGGAGCCACACTGAAATATTGCCTTTATCCCGTTTCACTCCATCTGCTCTTAACAGAATTGGCAAGCAGTTCAATAAGCTCAGCTCACTAACTATGGAGCTGGGAATTAAGAAAAAAACCATCTGTGCTAAAGCAGTTTAAAAGTGACAATCTGTTTCAAACCGTTTATTATTTGAATTACGATAATGTTCAGAAGTTTGAATTAATGCTTCGGTTCTTTGTCTGCCTGGGGCTGTACGTATACATCGAGAGACAATTCACACCCTAAGGAAACTCTGCTCTGTGAAGACATGGGTTAGTGGACTTCAAAAAATCCAAACTTTTCAAATAAGAGAGACTTAGGTGTAAAACACATTAACGGTCTTTCTTTAACAATACGTCCATTTTTAGCATTCCTTTGCATCAGAAGTTAACAAACATTTTCCTGTTTCAATTCATCTTTATTTCTACAAATTTAGCTGTCTGGCATACTCCTAGCAACTCCCATGTGGACAGATTAATTTAGTAGATTTAGTAGCAAATTTTCACCAGGCTATAAATCTCTTCAATTCAATTGCACTGATTTAAGCAGAGTTATCACATATCTCCTACAGTATAACAGATCAAAATGTGATTTTTTAAAGTGAATGATGCCTTTGATTTAATACAGAGTTTATGTGTATGGTGATAATGCTGCATTTGTGAGGGGATATAAGATGATTCAACATAACTGGACTACTCCTATGGTGCCATCTCTGTCACTGAATTTAGTTGCCTGAATTTGATTTCCTTGTATGTTTAATGTGACCTTGAGAAAGTTCTAGAAAGAAAATTCAGCCTGTGCACCAAGCTCTGATAGCTAATTTAGCTGTGCAAAATGGCATGTAGTCTGAATAGTGCCTCAAATAACTGATTTTTTTTTTTTCAACCAGGCTTTTCTGCAGTCAAGTAACTGCTGATTCTCATGATCTAAAACCTGATGATTCTGCATAAGCAGGGTCTGCATCCAGCCAAGTTGTCCAGCTGGCCTCCTAAAATCAATCACTGACACTGTCAAGTACCTTAGCTTCTGCCAGAACAGAATCAGCACCCCAGGAATTGGTACAATTCTGTTCTAAATCTGAAATCTAAATATATATACACAGATGTGGGTAAAAAAAGAAAACAGCAAGCAAACTACTAATTTTATTTCCGTTTGGAAAAACAATGCAAGATTAATGAACTGCTGTAGCATGCCGGCTTAATTAGATAGCAGAAATGGCAAGAAAATTGCAGGTTGGGTACTGAAAGCACAGGTGATCTGCAGTCTGAGGTGATGTCAGCAAGAGGGAAGCAAAGGTAGTGCCACTGGATGTGACTTAGTTCTTGATTTCCTGAATGCAACAGCACCTCAACTACACTGAGGTTATGTTGCTAGGACACACTTGCTCACATTCCTTTTCATTTTACTGTTAGGTAAAAATACTGTGTTGACACCCCAAAGCCCCATTATGAATTAGAAATACCTACCCAGCAGTCAGTTTTTCTCTGCTGAATTCAACCTGCCTATGATTCTATGAGGAAGAAAACTTCTTCAATTAGCCTGCCTTCCCATTACTGGCAGCAAATACTTGCTCCTCAACATCCAGCTCTCAAAAATCTCCACTGCTCATGCTTTACTTATTTCCTGGCTCCTCCTGAGCAAAGAGACAGATAAAATGATCTGTCCCATTTTCTTCTTCAACAGCCTTTTGTCCATGATAGATTTGAAAATGACAGTCTTTCAACTTGTGAACTGACATTTTCAGACAGTGAAATATCACATCTTCCCCTTTCAAGTTCTCAGCCCAATATGAGCACAAAATACTCCCTGCACCCTTGTGCCGATTAATTTGTTAATTTAATTGTCAATTTAATCAACAAAACAAAATAACTATTGTATTTAAAGGGACATGGAATGTTGATCTTACCCTTACATTTTTTTTTCCCCTATTAACACTTTCGGATAAGCTCAGAGTCTCCTTGTGAAATGATTCTTTGCACAACTGCATTCTAAAACCAGATTCGGGTAAACTAGGAGAAACTGGGGTAAACTAGGATAAGCTCGGGTAAACTATCTAGGAACGAATCTGCATTACAGCCGAGAGGAGGTTGCAGAAGAGTGGCATCCTAGAGCAGTGCTCCTGCAGGAACTGTGCAGTGGGGTGAGGCTGGGGGGCAGCCTTGAGAAGATAAGTAATAATTGGTGGTGCTGACAGCCAACGATGGGCCCGGCTTTAAGACTTTTGTTCCTTTTACTAGTTTCTCTCATTGAGGACATTAGCCTTGTACCTCAACTGAAATCCTCTAGCAAAGCAGGGGTACAGTCCTCAGCTTTGCTAGAGGGCTCCTAGGGACTGCACCCCTGCTTCATTCCCCTGCCACACTTTGGGTTACCCCTCCTCCAGGAGCCAAAATCTTCCTCCTTAGCCATGTTTCTCCAAACTGCTGTACATGGGGAGTGCCAAGCTGGGTTTGTCCTATGAGTAAACTGGCTCACCACCAGTCACACTGCCCCAGCCTTGCCTCCTTTCTTCCCCATTTCCCTTTGAAAACTCACCACAGCTCCACTGCAACTTAGCCAAACTGCTTGCCCCTCTTCTCCAAGGAGATCCAGCCCTGGTTGCCTTCATGCAGCCCCACATCGCTGCTGGTGGAGGCTGCATCTCACCAGCCCTCCTGCCTCTCATTCACTCACTCAGGGGTGGCAAATAGGAAAACGCTCTTTTTTTTCTATTATTTTTTTTCCCCCCACACTTTCAGCAAGCACTGGGGTTGTGTGGAAGTTGCTGCAGACAATTTTCATTCCATCTGCAGTTCCCCACAGACAGAGTCGGAGGAGCGCGAGCGTGACCCAGGGTGGACGGAAGGGACACAGGAAGCACAGATGTGCCCACAGCCTGGGACTGCCTGACATCTCCCTGTGAAACAGCGTCCTTCTCCTGCTTTCCATGAAAAAGTACGACTGGTGGCATCTCTGATCACAGCAAGATGATGCAGATCCCATATTAGGAAGAATGATGTGAAGTGCAGGCAGGATCTGTCTGCTTTTTCTATGCATTAAGACTACACTATTCAGGTTTCTGGGATTTTTAAAAAAATTCAACTTGCTTAACAGCCTCCTTGTGACACTGTCAACCCTTGTTTAACACCACTTTCTACATAGAAACCACATCCAGATTCACGCTATTACACACAAAAATGGCAGCAAAGGAAAGTGAACTTGGGTCATCTCTCTCAGTTCTGGGCAAGCTTCAGCAAGCTGGATGAAACTTCCTGAATGATCTATAAGGATGCGTGTGGCTGCATTTTTGATGCCACAAATAGAAAGAACTAAATTAACCAAGTCATTCAAACAGCAGCCAAGGGGAGGAGCAGATACAGGGAAAGCATACAGGGCTGTGAGACAAGCTCTGTGCAGAGCACTCAAACCCAGCGCATACAAGTGGATTAGGGTTATGGGGCTCTCCATCCCCACCAGCCAGTTTCAAAATGACTCCACACAAATGGAATACTGCATCCAGTTCTGGGCTCCCCAGTTCAAGAGGGACAGGGAACTACTGGAAAGAGTCCAGCGAAGGGCAACAAAGATGATTCAAGGATTGGAGCATCTCCCTTATGAGGAAAGGCTGAGAGAGCTGGGACTCTTTAGCCTGGAGACAAGAAGGTTGAGGGGAGACTTTATCAATACTTATAAGTATCTAAAGGGTGGGCTGAAGGATGATGGAGCCAGACTCTTTTTCAGTGGTTGCCAGTGAGAGGACAAGGGGCAATGGGCCTAAGTTGGAACATAGGAGGTTCTACTCAAATATGAGGAAAAACTTCTTTCCGGTGAGGGTGATGGAGCCCTGGAACAGGCTGCCCAGGGAGGTCGTGGAGTCCCCTGCTCTGGAGATCTTCAAGACCTGCCTGGATGCAGTCCTGAATGATGTGCTCTAACATGCTCTAGGCAATCCTGCTTCAGCAGGGGAGTTGGATTAGATGATCTCTATGGTTCCTTCCAACTCTAAAAAATTCCGTGGAATTCAGTAAAACTCTTCCTGGGAAAAGCAGGCCTGTTCACCAAAAAGGTGACCTCCGCAAAGTGCTCCAGCAGGTGTCTGATCAGCACTGGGCCAAAAAAAGGAATTCCACCGTTTGGCATCACGGTGTATCTGAGGACTGCGGGTCTGTAGAGAAACACTCTTCAGGCTCTGTGTGGGAGCTCATAGCTCCCTTCATCTGTCATTAGTAAAAAAGCAGAAAATCCTGCATGAGGGATGCAGAGGAGCAGAATCACACAGGGGTTCAGCTGGCATGGGGTCCCTGAGGCCTCCAGCCCAACTCCTTCCCAAAGAAGGGCCAGCACAGACCACAGCCTTGAGCTTTCATGTCACAAATGTCTTCAAGAACAGAGAACAAGCAGCCTTGAGGGGACACTGTCTCAAGTGTTTGATGACTGTCATTGTAAAAAGATTTTTCCTAATATTTGATCTGTTTCTTTGCTTGCAGCTTGCGTCCGTTGCAGGGCTGCCTCTTGTGATTTGAACAGCCTGTCTCCATCTGCTCTGCAGTCCCTGCTAAGAAGATGGCTCAGATTGACCTTCACTTAGTGTTGTTAGTTCCTTAATTCCTTAGATCTCCCTCACAGTTAGTCTTAGGTCCTGAGGGTTATTGATCTGCCATCCTACCTGCTTCCTGCAGGGCCAAATATTGGCACTGCACAGCTGAGACTCCACCGTCAAACACAGGCAGCAAACACTGATCAACACTCATAGTGAGAAAAAGACACCTTTGGAGGTAACTGGTCAATGAGGTCTGCCTTGGCACCCTCTCCAGGACACAGCATTTCTGCTGTCATCTGCAGCCAGGACCCTGACCCACGTCTGCTGGGGAGGGCAGAGGTTTTCCTTGATAACACCAGTACCATCGCTGGTCATGAGGACTAAGGACCAGCAGAGAATTTTCTCAGATGCTCTCTCACCCTTGCCGTCACCATCTAGACAGGTCTTCTCTTGCTCACGGGAACCAGTGCTGTTATTTTGCAAGTGGAAATAAAGCAATAAAATGAAACGAAGCAACGCCTTCAGCTGAACTTTGCAGAGCCAGCTCACCCACAATCTTCTGAGGACAAAACCTTGATCTACATTCAATTACTTATAATATTATTCTGGTTTGGGGCTTTTTTTTCCTTATTTGTTTTGTTGTTGTTCAGTGAAAACAACAATAAAGAACAGTTAAAAGTCCGTTTCCAGAAAAAGAATTGGTTTCTTTTATTCTTTTTCTATTTATTCTTTTATTCCACATCAAAAGAGCCAAAATCGACAATTTGGATCCTAGCCTGCCCACAACTGGGTATCACCACTGTGCTCAAAAACCCCACAATTTACTGGGGTTTAAAGAACTATAATGAAGTTCTAATAAAGAGAAGACATTTCCCACAGTTCTGCATTTTAATTCAGAAACTGGAATGTGACCAGGACCATTACCAAGTCCTGGAGACACTGGCGGTGGACGTGCCTGAAAGCATTACACCAAAAAAGCCAAGTGTATTTGTCATTTTCCAGAATGGTGTGCAAACACCAGAATACATGTGATTACATAGGGTAACAGGCACACCTTTGCCCCGCTCTCACGTACCCCAGCTTGTCATTCACCACCTCACAACTTGGCTCCCTCCCTCAAAAGGAGGGAGACAAGCCATCACTGGCAGAGGACACCTGACAACCCATGGAGTTCCTCCTTCGTGAGCAACCCCAGCTCTGTTTCCCGACAAGAGAAGGGAGGTGTAGCTAAACAAATGCCCTTGAGTGGAGATGCCCCTGCTCTGGGACCAAGCTGAAATGCAAACCAGCCCTGAAAGCCAGGACCACACGAGAGCCATGTGTGGTGCTCCTCCTTGGGAAAGGGCCGTGTCCTTCCTTGAGGAGGAGTAAGGGACTGTAGCACAAGAGTCTGTGCTTTCTGGCAGAATCACACCAGCAAAGCCCTGGGATTTCTCCTTGGAAAAGCTGGGAAGAAGCTACTGTAACAGAGCTGCATTAGCTGCTCTTGGTTTTCCCAGCATCTGCTGCTGAGCTGCCACGGGGGAATCAGGCAACAGAGGAAGAGATTCCTTGGCTTTCCTTCTAGAAATAAATCACTGTAATAACATGGCCAGAGCCGAGGAAGCAAGGTGGCAGAGAGAATAGGAAGACCATCTAAAAGAACGATGCTTCTGGACCTTGGGAGGCAAGAGCAAATTGCAGAGAGAAGTTCAAGCAGATAAATTTGATCAGCACTGTAATTCATAATCAGGCCAACATGATCTGAAGACAAATATTCCTTTGCACAGATTAATAGCATTGGCCAGTTGACAACGCTGCCATTTCCATACTGGAAATGGAAGGAAAGAAACTGAAGGTTGCATGAAAAGCATGAAAACAGCAGCGGCACTTTCTATTCTAATTTAAGGAAAGAAAGCAGGGTGCCCTTGAAGCTGCCGGCTGCTGTTCAGTATTCATTTCAGTGAGCTGCCTCCATCCTAAGCCTCTCTGCTTCTCCAGGGCGGGTGGATGGATGACAATGGATGGAGCAGCGCGGGCAGCAGCCCTGAACTCTGGAAGGATTGTTTAATACCAGCTGGGTAATCAGCTGATCTGCAGGAGCCTCTAGACAGGGAAAGCTAGTCTTGAGGGATGCTAATGAATGTGGTGGAGTCATCCCAGAATGTTTTATTACAGAAATGGCTTGAAAGTTTTATGTTTGTGCAAAGCAGCTTGTTCCGCTTTAAACATTGTTGTCATTAAGTTCTCATACTGTCAAAAATTCAAAGAATTATAATTTCTTGGCCCTCCCCACCCCAATATTTTGAAATTGACAGTGCATTGAAATATTACGCGTTATCCCAGGCTCTGCCTAACTTGCTGCTGTGGGACAGGTCACTTTTCATAGAATCACAGAATCATAGAATCATCTGGGCTGGAAGGGACCTTCGAAGGTCATCTAGTCTGACCTCCCGCAGTCAGCGATCATGGAACTCAAGCTCCAATGCTTACACTTTCAAGCTGCTCTTAATTTTTACATTCCCTGAGTAAAATACCTACACTATATTTACCTCCAGCAAAATTTTTGCATTCTAAGAACACTAAGTCTGAAAAAGAAATACAATTATTCTTTTGGTAATTTCACCCTTCCTGAAGTATCTATAAGCACCAAAACGAAGGACTGTCCGACTAAAGCTCTATAATGCTGAGGTCAGCTACCCAAATGTGCAAGCATGCTGCTATAGGCCACCTGAAGCCCAAGACTTTTTTGGGAAGTTGGAAACTTTAGATCCTTTGAAATGCAGTGGAGGCAGAGATGAAGATCTGTATCCTCCTTCTCACTCCCCTCCCCTGGTGCCCAGACGCTGGCTGGTAGGTGCAGTACCAAAGTGCTTGCCATGGCTGCCAAGGGTGGTATGTTCCTGTCTGCAAAATTTAAAATTACTTAACCACAGCTTCTACTTTGCCATGAGACAAGCTGAAAGCACCCCTATACCTATCTCAGCCTGACAACAGGAACACAGGAAATTTTAGCACTTGGTCACTAACCAATTGTCAGCAACATCAGTACAACTGAAATCAGCCGGCAAGAAGGGGAAAGTATCTGAGAAAAATAAATAATAATAAAAAAAGGCATTAGAAAGAGCTGGCATGAGATGAAGATGAAACCATACATATCTTGTCAAGGTCTTTGAGGCACCAGAACCTGCAGATCTGACAAGGTTCAATCCAAACGAGACAGGAGTCCAGGAATTCCCCTTTTCTACCAATGTCAACAGCAAACTTGAGTCTGAAAATGGGGATAGGCCACTAAATCTTAAATAAAATGGCCAGTTGTTTCTACACAAAGAAGAACAAATTTTTCCTTATGTAAATGCAATTTTTTACTAAATTCACCATAAACTACTACTTTATTGCAAAGATGCTAATACCACCACACTCAGAAAATGAAAAATTAATAAAACAGATGAAAGCCTTTGACCTATTCTCAGTGGAACATTTGGGAGAAAAATGCATTTCACAGAATGGAGTCAGGCATACATGATTTTCATTTATTTAACACTGTTGTCATGAGATTCAGGCGTCTCCCCTGGCAAGAAACTCTCATTATCAGAGACTAAGAACTCATCCACAGGAGCATTAAAAGACTGTTTTAATTCTGATGTACTATGATTAACTACCCAGTGTAGCAGAAAAAAATGGTTAAACGGAGTCAGCAGCATCACATGTTTCAAGAACAACAAATAAAACTGCAGAAAACCAGGCCAGTCTCATTTATTTTGCCACTAAAAGTGCAGGGAAGTGCACATGCATTGGTACCAACCCAAAACAGCACTTCTGAGAAGTGTTGTCAGAGAAGAAATAAAATACATGCATTCATTTTTCCCATGGCCACTGTCTTAGTCAAATGCCTGAGACACAAACATATTCCATTAAATTCACAAAGATGCTCCCTTTTGGCTCTATCACACCTGACAGCTATGCTGAAATCTGGGCTTTGAGTCGTCTCCAGACCTGCGCACACAGCATGGCACTTAAAACACTGCTTGTGGCTCAGATGATGGAGCTTGTACTTACTCCTAGGCTGTTTTCCATAGCTCCAGAAACGCCAACTAAGTACCGTGAGTGGTCCCTCACTGCTGCTGGGTTCCACCCCTTCTGACAATAATCACTCCTCTCATCCTGTGGGGTGTCGGGACAGTGGCCATATGCAGGCAACACAGAGAGAGCAGGTTTGCTACTCTAAGTCCTCTCAGCCAAACAGACCCATTTGCTGTCAGAAAGTGAAGCAACAAGTGTCTCGCAGAGGAGAAAAAAGTAGTCGCAAGGAGGGGTTGGCATTACCTTTGACTTAAGTCATTTCTTCCCGGTGGAGCTGCAGGATGCCAGTGATTATTCTTGAGAGCAAAGTGTAGAAAATGAAGGTACAAACTTAACCCGCAGCCAATGCACACAAAGCTCCCTCCCACGAAGCACAGCTGTGTGGGTTCTTTTGTTTGTGTTTTTTTTTTTGTTTTGTTTGTTTTGTTGTTGTTTTTTTTTTTTTGGGTCTTTTGAGAGAGAGTACAATTATCACAGTATAAATAGAAACGGCTGCACTTGCTCCTTTCACTGAAATCTCTGGGAGATTCAACTGGATCAAACACCTCTTCCCAGTCTGTGACAGCCCGAGATTCAGGTAGCATCTGTTCAGGTACTGGGTGGCAGCTGAGGATACTCACACCCTGAGTGCTCTGGCCAGCAGTGAAAGGCAAAAACAGAGTTCAGTGGGACTCTGAGCTCACCTTCTGTCTCATTTACTAGCTTTCTCTTAATGATTGTTGCCAAACTCAGCCTGCAGAGTAGGCTACCAGTTGAAGCAGAAGTCCAAAATTAGCCAGAAAGAGATGGGACTGAGAAGTAAAGTGAAATTTCTCATATAAAGACGTTGTGCTGAGCACCAGCCTGGAGGACAGAAAAACATCCCTCTCAAGCATGCTCTAGTTGAAGACTAGCCCAGTGCTAAGTAGTAATACATTAAATCATGGAACATTAATATAAATAATGCATTAAATAATGTATCCATACCTACTGCATTAAAAAAGGAAATAAAAATGTTTTCCCAGGAAAGTTTGGTCTGCTGTCTCCTTGAGGTTGTAGAATGAGATCACAGTGAAGCATGGCGCAAAGAGCCCTGCACTGTCCCTGAAACAGGGTAGCCAGTGTAAAAGTACAGCATAACCCAAGAAACAGAGCTTACTAGCTCACATCCAGCACTGGATCTAATCATCTAGGGTGACTACTGTACTTCTGGACCAAGGCTAGCACTTTTGTATGATAGAGTCACACCAGCTCCACAAGGGACTAGTCTGAAGGTCCCCTGAGGACCCAAAAACTTTCTTTGACATTCAGTACGGTCATTTCATTCCTTGCGTTTAGCGTGGGCTATGGAAACTACAAAACCAGCATTACTTGTCTCCTGAAGAAGACTCCAATTCAATTTTTCATAAATAAGAGTACTTAGGAAAAACTTCTTGGGTCACTGAAAAGAAAGAAAATGCTGATCCAGCAGAGCAAAACCTGACAGGTTTGCAGCAAACTTTGCCAGAGCAAGGACTTAAACAGAAGATCCAAATAAAGATCAACATTCTCATTACCACCTGCCCCTCCTTCCAATGCCAAATTGCTGAAACAAGGGACAAACCTTGCACTAACTTCATCGTTATGGCATCAAGGCATGGTAGTGACATTCAGTCTTCCTTTACAAACACCACCTGCGGAAGTTCTTTCCCTAAACAATGGCACTATATTTATGGGGGGAAGTTGGAGAAATATAGCATTTATTTTTCCATTTACAAATCATGTATCACTGCAGCACAAAGTAAAAGAGAAGTCTTCACATTCAACTGAGTTTCAATACAGAAAATAACAGTTACTGTAGAAGATTTTCATAAACTTATGATGTAATTCAATCCAAAAGCTCCACTTATTCTCAGAAAGTGTCCTGTACCAAAAACTAAGTCTCTTCTGCAGATCCCTTTCACATTTCTTACCACTTTTTGTGTTATGCTGTTTCATGCATTAAAATTACTGCAGACCAAAACTTAAAATGGAATGTGATGCAGCATCCATCTTTCACAAGTAAATTTATGATGTACAGCTTTAATCAACTTTTGAAAAGGATGCAAAACAAAGTTGTAAGAAAAAAAATACTAAAGATAAAGAAATAAAGAGAAATAAATAAAAGAGAAAGAAGTAAAACAAAGTACATAAAGACACAGTCTAATAGGAATTTATCAATGTAATTACAAATGCAGTAAAGACGGCTCTTTGTGAAATTTGCAACTTTCTGCACAGAAAATGGAAAAGGGCCAAAGTTTTGCTAATCAGTTGCTGCAATAATCTCCTTGGAATTGTATTTACTCAGCTAACTGAATACTTTCACCTGCTCAGACAGCTACACTGCAGCTTAGTGGTTGGATAGTAACGGAAATCAGGTAAAAAAAAGTTAAGTGGATATGACTGCCAAAAACAAAGAGATTATAAATCAAAAGGAAATAGCATTCTTATTTTTCTTTGTATTGAGCAACTTTCTACTCATCTAAGCCCTTTAAAGCCCTTCAATAGTCCTTTTAATATAGCAGCAAATAATCCTCGATATGCTGCATGTCCGACCCAGGTTTTACTACAGCTTTATCCTGTTTTCTTATTTCCAGTAATACACCACCTTTGCATTAGAACCTCTCTGGAGCCCAGGCACTTCACAACTAATCACTGAAGTGAACAAGCTATTGTAAAAGGCTTAACAAGCTCTAGCCCTCAATCTTGTATTGTGATTACCTTAGAATAATTACTTCTGGAGATAACTGATGAAGATCATATTAGGCTAAGGCAAAACAAAGACCCGGCTAAGTGTAAATCAATTACAGCTGAACAGAGAGGAGAGGGGACAAAGACATTACAGGACCATCGCTATTATTTATGGAGCGGTCATGGAGAATCCAAGTAATTCCTTATACTTACAATAGCTGTTGGAGTTGAAGCCAGCACGCAGTAGAGCACGAGAGGTGAAATGAAGCTCTCATCCTCTGTTCCGGGATACGGTTTCATCAAATTGCCGTCCTGGCAGAAGAAACCTTGGATATGCACCTGGAAAGTATCGGTGCACTCGAAGTAGTAGGCGAGCAGAACAGTCCCAGCCATGATGACAAGCTGAAAATACAGCATGATCACACAGAGACGTTAGTTGCTTTTGTTTTTTTTTTTTTTTTTTAACAGAGGCGGCGATGCCTTGGAGCTACTCAAGCCCTGCAGAGCATCCTCCCTCCACCGTCACCCCGGCAGCCCTGGCAGTGACGGTGTGCCAGCCTGTGTGCTTCCCCGCGGCCGCTGTGCAACATCTGTTACATAAACCTTTTTTGGCAAACGACGTTAATGAACGTCTCGGAGAGGAGCGGGTCCCTACCGCGGCTCGTGGAGGGACGGGAGGCTCTGACAGCTACTTTATCAAAGGGCATGTGAGCATCAACGTGCGGCCACGATCAATGAAAGCCAGCAGGACGAGGGGCAGCGCCCGCAGGAGCCCGCAGCGACAAGCTAAAATACCTGTGCACAGCGGTAGGGAGCTGGAAAGGATTACTACAAAGGATAAAGGAAGCTGAAGCTAAAATGCATCCCTGCTGCAGCTGTAAGCCCGTGCTGGGGAATGCTTACCCTGCACTAAGCCAGGGGAGCCCTCCCGGTCCCAGGGGAAGATTCTTCCATAGAGAATTCTGCCTCCTGACACTCACGTTTCCTTGGAGCTGCTGCTTAAGAGTAAAGTTTTAGAAGTCTACTCGGAACCCCCGAGTCCCTGAATGATGGGTTGGGTTTACTGTGCACTGCCTGTCTTCCCCAGCATGGACAGAAATAACAGCTGCTCTTGAGACAGACTGGCTTGAGTCTGGATCTTCACCTTGGCACAGATAAACTGCAAGGGGCCTTTCTTGCCTCTTTTTCTAGTAGTTTGCTGCTGGCTATATTGGTTAGTTGGAAAACCTCAGCTATCAACTTTTTTTATATATATCCACAGCACAAGAGCTATCATCAGTGTCTGCATCAGCTTCCCACACTGCTTCAACACATCTCAGACAGACTCACAAAGGTTGTCACTCATCTCACCTCATGCAATTAATTGGATATACTCACTCATTATTCTTGTTCTCTCTCTGCCAGACTGCAAAGGGAATCTTACGTCACAATCCTCAGCCCTTACAAAAATAACAATACTGATTCTGAAACTGCGACAATTGAAGGATCTGATTCAGAATTCTCTTTGTAGAGATAGTGACTCCTGCCACTATTACAAGAGTTGTCACATATCAAGTTATCTTGCCACACCATAGAAAATAATAATAATAGGGAAAGTGAAATAGCAAACTCCTGAGTGGCTTATTTTTAGTATTTTGCCTCCAGGATTTCTGCATCAAAACCATGTTGCTGTGAGATTATTGAAAAAATAAACCTTTAAGAAAATAATTTTGGCAGCTCCATCTCAAAGATACACTTACAAGCTATCCATGCATTCCTCTGGTGTAACCTTGCACATATGCTCCAACACACAAGATAGTCAAAGTCATTGTATATTTAAGTGGGTATTGGACTAAAATTAAAAAAACAAACCAAGAAATCAGTGAAACCACTGATGGAGGTAGCAGATCACAGAAACACAGAGTGGTTTAGGTTGAAGGGACACATGGTTAGCAGGGACACCTTGAGCCAGTTGCCCAGTACCATGTCCACAAAATTAGTATCTCCAAAGGATGGAGACTCTTCAGCCTCCCTGAGCAACCTAAGATAGACTTAAGCAGGGCAAAATGAAGCCAAAGATAAGAGACTTCTGTACCCTCCCCCATTTTTTACAATCAAAATTAACAATATAATTTTGCAGCCAGATTCTAAAAAACATGGATTAAGTCCACCCTAGAAAATCTAGTCTGGGTTGTTTAATGTTTTTAGCTCAACCAATTAGCTCTCTGGATTCAAACATCAACTTCTGCTGATTACAGAATTATGGTACGAAGTGAAATCTATATAGACAAACCACATAGTCCCTTTTTAAATACTTAGCAAGTAGGAATTTACATAATCATTTCCCCAAAAGATGCATATTCTCTCTTTCTCCAACTCTGATTTACAGCATGAATGTAATACATCAACATAAAATGTTAATCAAGCATTTGTTTTGTGAAGATTTTGGCTTCCTTCTGATGATTCATTAACTTTAAGATCCAGAACTTTGAAATCTAGTGCCCCACGATGAATTCCAAATAAGCAAACTATGTATGGTCAGCACATGGGAAATTGCTCTCTGCTGCTCCTTTCTGATCACACTTCTGTGTCCTGTGGTGTCCACTGGAGACAGCTGGAACTGGCTGGAACCTCAAAAGATTTAGTATTTGCATTTTTTCCTTTGCAAATCTACCTCTAAATGTATTGTCATGTAATTTTATCTGGATCATATAATAATAGCTTTACATGGAACTGTGAGAGTGTTCAACTTCTTAAATGCGAAGCTGAAAAACTACTAACTGTTTTCAGCTTTCATTGTTTATCCTCGTATCTTCAAGACCCCATACCTGCCCAAAATGATTTATTTTTTTTTTTAACAAATGTAAAGCAAGATGCTGTTATTTGTGTATTCCCCAAAGACCTTTGCAGCATCCTGGATGAGTTAGTGGCATTCTTTATATACAAACACAGTCCTGTAATTAAGGATTTAGAAGGCCTGAAGTCCTTGAGCAGCTATAGATCTCCCGACGATCCTTGGGCAACTTGGTTTTATAAATTAACATCAGAAGAAGGCGATGAGACTAACAGTACTCTTTACGTGGCATGCCCAGATAAACACGTTTGAGATTACAGTATGCCTGGATATAGAGCTATTTAAGTTCAATTCCAGCACTTCATATGCCCAAGGCTCTCAGAAAGAATCTCACCCACCCTTCCTATCCTAAACACACCCCCAGACATACTTTAGGTTGCCAGCCCCAGCCATTGTACACAGGGGACAGAAGAGGAGATAGTACAATAGAGACAGATGGGTTTTGCCCTGTTACTGGGAAAGGGAAAAAGCAGGTACTGAATTTACAATCTTCTTTGGGTGTCATATGGAAAAAAACGCTTGTCAAAAAAATGAGGTTTTTTTGATATGGAAAGAAAATTTCACTTATCCAAAATGTGCTTTCTAGCCAGCGGGTGCACAGTTAACTAACCTTCCAAGTGCCAAATGTTGCCTCAGTGCTGCATGAAAACACAGCTCCTGCATATAAAACACAGCTCTAGTCTGACTTACATCAATACTGACCTACAACACCACAAACACTCCAATAATAAACCCAATCCTGGTCACAGTTCAGTTTCTGAGTTGTATTGTTTGTTGGTTTTGTGTTTTTTTTTTAATTTTGAGAAAAAAAAAATTATCTGCGAAAAGAAATCTGAATTGTGAAAATATCAGATTCTGTAGGTGGTGTCCACCATCTCAGGGAAACAGCAACAGCAGACATCATAAATTAGACCTCCAGCTGAAAAGACTCTACCACAGTCCCATGATGATGAGGGATGATGTGAGGTACAGAAAGGGCAGCCCAGCTGTTACCACAGATGTAAGCAACATTTTGCTGCTCATACAGACAGTGAAGGTCTGACTCCATCCTGACCGGCATATTCCTGGGCTCAGATGTATTCACTAGTCTGAGCAGCTTCTCAGCAAGAGGCAACAGAAACATGGGGAAATTCCCTTTCCCTTTCCCTTTCCCTTTCCCTTTCCCTTTCCCTTTCCCTTTCCCTTTCCCTTTCCCTTCCCTTTTTCCTCCCCTCTTTCCCTTCCACTTGGTGACTATTTATTATGCATATTAAGCACAAAGGTGTTTTTAATTTCTCCCGACACGTACCATAAATAATGGTGTCCCCATTATTTATGTCCCCGTATGTGTCCCCAAAATTGGTTTTGATTTACTGGTCACAGATGCCTTCATCAACTTCAGTCCCCTAACCTCTTCCAATTTCTAAAGCTAGGAGCTAAAAGGACAAATGCACAAATCCCTGATTTTTGTAGCCATAGTCAGTTTGTAGCAGATAACAACTTTGCCTTTTCTCCCTGTCTTCAGGTTTACAGGCATCAAAGGAAGCAATAAGAAGAGCAGGTAGGCTGATACCAAGCATCCAGCAATGTAATTCAGAAAACACAACACAGTTTAACACTGACATTTTGCAGACTTTATTTATTAATCCACATCAACTCATTTCCTTAAGTTTATGTGGGGAAAATTAAAAATGCTCAATAATTCACGTTAGAAAAGCAGCCAATGAATAGAAGCGTCTAGGGTGCTTAATGGCCTCCATTACCAGAGTATTTAACCATGCCATAATCCTTAATATTTATCATCACTACTCTATTGTGAGATAAGAAAATGCTCTTATCACCATTTTACAGAGAGAGGACAAAAGCAGAGGAGATAAAACAACTGCCCTGGGGTCAGAGTAGAGCCTGTGGCACAGCCAAGATTCACCTTTCTTTGGGACCAGATTTTTCTGGATTAGTCAATAATCTGCACACCAAGAAACTCAATGGTACATATTTAGGTCCTGATTCTGCAGGAGCTAATTTGTGACAGTGTTAAGGAAACACACCATGTGTCTGATTCAGCCCCATTTAAAAACTCCTGCGTGATTTTAGATCATGCTTGACAAGCTGGACTCAGGCAATTGGGGTGTGGTTTTTTTTTTCTTCTCAAAACTAGCTATTTAAATGGATTAATTCTGCAGCACTTAACACCTCTCCCTCGACACACCATTAAATTCTATGAGCCCACACTGATTCTGTCCTTTCAGACCTTACTATCACTCTCCTCTTCAAATTGCGGAATCAAAAGTTAAGTGATCAAAGAAAAAATCACTTTCTTAAGTATCCAAGAAATATGAAGCAAGTCTTGCAGTCTTCTTGGAGCAACTAGTAACTCACGAGTATTGGTGTAACTCAGAGCCCACTGCACACCCAAACCAAAATTAATACACCACCAGATAGTGGGACTGGAGTCCCAGACTGCACACACTCTCTTCCTTAACAATAATCGGAAGACCTTTTTATTTCTTTTTTTTTTCCTGTTACCCACAAAAAAGAGGCCCCCATTTTGCAAACAAGAAAGCAAGAAGCCAAGTCCATCTGGGAAAGGGAAATAAAGCTGTGAAAGATGGAGACTAATGTTAAAAGACAGTAGACACAGGGGGAGGCAGAGCTTTTTGATCAGCCTATTCGCAAGACTCCCCAGATTTCTTCATGGAGGAGCAAGAAATTGAGGAAGAGAGGGAAAAGGACATAAAAATTTCTCATCTACCCTCTAGCCACATGACCTCTATATCCTGTAAGACAGGCACATGGACACTGCAAAAATCTCCTTTTGCTGCATTTTTTGTCACTCATATAAATCACACTGTAAATCCATATGAATGAACTTGTAAACCCCCAAGTACCGCTGGCATTTATACATAAATAGGTAAACTGAGCTTATCAGCTTCCCCACACACTGCTGATAACATATCTTACAATGCCTTCAGCGTGCATGACTGATAATTGGAAAACTGTTCTTGCACACAAACGACAACATAAAAGACTACATTTTTATTTCTTCTGAAATAAACCAAGCCAATATTTTGCATGAAGCATTCCTTACCAGACAGTAAATTATACTGATGGACAAAATACTTATTGATACCCTTGCTCAGTTTACTTGTTTCCAGCAAGCTTCAGTGAATTTTAGTTCATGAACCTGGGGAGAAATTAATGAACTGAAACTGTCACAATCTTCCTCAGCAGAGCACCACAAACCTGCACGAGTGTTTTCAGCCCTAGACACACATGCTGGGGCTCTCAGTTCCACACATTTTAATCAGACTTCTACCTCCCTTTCTGAATAAACTCTAGTGACCAATTATTACGCAAAGCCTGAAAAATTCTGGCATGTTTTTTTGAGCCAGGTGAGGAGAGCATGAGTCTTGGAATAGACAGGCTGGAGCATCCACCAGTCGTGGTGTATGTGTGTCATGACACCAGACAGGTGAGCTACGGATAGGACTCCTAACCTACAGCTGGAAGGAATTGTTAAGAGTGTGTCCTTGCTTTCTACCGGATAATACCAGAAATGTTTAACTGTGCATCCCAGGGATGGGTCCGGGTCTTTCTCCATGAAGTCATCCAGGCTGGTTTTCCTTGGAGATGGGAACTCCATCCCGCTGCAGCAGAGGGATGTTAGAAGCACAGCAAATTGGAAGAAATCACAGGGACTGTTGCATTTCATGACCTACTTCTGCCTTTCTAAAAGCAGATCAAGCCTGTATCCAAAAATTACTGAGGCTGTTTCCTGAAGTATCCTGATTAGGGTGAGGCTTCAAAAACTCATGCCGTTTCAGCTGTCAAGATAATTTTTGTAAGTGTTGTATCAATTTATTCGCAGCCAACTGATACCGACATATTAAATCATCCTTCACTTGATATGGACTTCTTATTCCTAGTGTTTGTACCTGACATAAATAGAGAAAGAAAACACCCTCATTAGTTATATTTTATTTTCTTAAGTAATCAAACTTCCTTCAAATACTGGATTAAGAATTACAGACTCCTCGAAAATATTGGATTTATAATATGACATGAAAATTTTACTGAAAACAATTACTATAACAATTTTTTTCACAGTATGTCTTCAGGAATTTTTTCAGGACTCCTGAAATTGCTTATGCTGAAACCTCAAGTGTAACTCCTTAAGAAAGGTCTAAATTTTCCACAAGAGTGGTTAAGTGGTAGGAAAACTAGAGTGGTATGAGTGGTTAAGTGGTTAGGAAAATGCTAAACACCTCCTCAGACAAGCCTATCCTTCCAAATAACAAAGAAGACAGAGACAATTAATTAGAAGTCCATCTGATCCAGATGTGCTAACACCTAAAAGGCCTGTTTTCACAGTGAGGTGTGAGGGTAGCAGGTACCTTTCTTCAATTAGCATTAATGGCAATTAGCAGTGTGAATTCTTCAGGGATCAACAAAAGACTTGGTCTCTGCAGCAATTTTTTAAGCAGCTGTTCTGTACCATTTTATCACAAATGACATGCCTTAAAAGGTTTAAACTTCACACTTCTGTAGCATATCCAGGTCTGTAGAAAGAGGAAGACCATAAAGGCTCTTATAGCCTCTGACTGCCATGAATTAATGTTTTTAATGGATGGTAAGGATCTGGCTGACTGCATAATCTTTTAGGTTGCCAAGGGATTGTATGCAGCAAATAATCTACTTTTTATGAAAATATTACCAAAAAAAAAAAAAGACAAAGCAACTAGAGGAATGACTCACTTGGAGATAGTGAGAAAAACAATCTATATTGGACTTCCACTTAATGATAAAATTCCAAGTGAATAGTTTCATTATGCTGAATAACCACATATTTTACACTGATGCCATGAAAAAACACTAACGCCAATGAATGACCTTTCTAAACTGCCACTCTTCAGAAGTGTTTTCTCTCCCCTGCCTCTTATAACTGACTTTGCAATCTGATTCCAAAATCAGCTTCCCTAAGCAACTGCAGCACACAATAGTCATGGTCTGCTCTTAGAAGAGCCAATTACAGTACACGGCTTTGTTACAGGGGTTTTCAAGTACAGCCAGCATGGTGGCACAAGCTGGAAAGCAGCTCCAAGGGGTTATTAGCACACACAGGCTTTTGAAGCTGCTGCTGTGCAAAAATCAGACAGGTCTCTGCAGAGCTTCTTACAAGTCCACTTCAAGAGCTAATTGCATTATTTTACCATTTCAGTAATTCAGTTGGAACTAGGCACAGTTTATAAAGCTGAAGACACTCTTAAACAGGAGAGGACTCTGCATCTTCCTAAGGTACTTTTTCCAGGAAAGTAAGTTTTGCGAGCACAGCCTCTAATAATACTGACATTTGGTTAAAAACTGCTTCAGACTCTTTTTTATGTAACAGTCCTTGAAGAATTTAAATGTGCTACACTACAGAAAGTTAACATTAACTTAAGAGCTTGTCCATAAAAAGAAGCCAAATCTCTCCAGCTCCAGCTGTGTAGTTAAAGCAGTACAGTTCTCCTAGTGGCAACAGACACATAAAGGCATAAAAATGCTGTAACCGGTACAACTTTTTCATATGTAGGAAATTAAATAATTAACAGCTCGAGGCACCTTGATTATCAGATGTAACTCAATCCACTCTGCACACTGCTGCTACCTTCCCAGTTTAAAGCAATGTTCTTCAATCTTTTGTAGACTCTTATATTTTATCAGCAATTCTTCTGTAATAAATTTAAGTCTGCTTTCTTTGACAGGTGACTGTGACCCGTGGATCGATCACAGGCTGAAACTCTCAGCTTGAAGGGAAGAGGGACACCTATCCACACACTCTCCCATGTATTATGACAGTGTCATAGTTCTTAGGTAGCCAAGGTCTGAGTATAAAAATGAACCAAGCCTGAAGCACCAGAGATCTGTGCATTTGCTCAGGTACCCAGGCAGGATAGGAACAATTGGAGAGACTGGGTCCAGTTTGTTGGACACAGCGTTTGTTAGAGGACTGAAGAAGAGCTGGCAGATTTCTCAAGTCCAGTTGCAGGGGTCCATTACAAGCTACAATCCTCTGGTGCTCCTGCTAATTAAAAAGACATTTTTCTCCTGGCACCTGTCTTTTCCAAGTTAATAGTCCTCCATGTTGACACAAAAACTTAGACTGCACATGACCTCTGCTGCTATTTTGCATTTACACTAGAGATGGATTTGCTTGTAATGGCTTTTGTCTCCTCCACTCGTTCTTCTGGAATCTGTAAGAAGATGGGAGGAAGACCACCTTTGTATCCCTGGTACTCCTGGGCAGGCGCCTGGCAAGGGCACCTCCTACAGGTACCACAACAGTAGATGGAAATGCGTTCTGGGGACGTGTAGATAGGAAGTTCTGGGAAGAGTGAGAAGAGCATGAAAAGTATTCCCCACCCTTCCAAGGGAACAATAACAACATTGTTGTTGTTCAACAACAGCAATGCCGTGAACAAATTCAGTAATTCCTTGAGTCCCTTCCCTCCCAGACTGCTGACAATGATACTAGAGCATGTTCTAACCTTTAGGATGGCTCCTCTGACATCAGCACTGAAAGTTTTGTAAGCTTGAGAGGAGACAAGGTGCCACACCAGATGAATGTGCCACACGATACTGCCCTGCCAAAAACCCCTGAGTCTCAAATTTTCCTAAATCCACTGAAAACTGACACCGACTTTATCAATTAAAAAAGATAACTGACATCGATAGCAGTCTGTCCTCCTTTCTCTCTCTATCTGACATACCCTACTTGCTCAGCACACGTCTCCTTTGGGGTGAAGAAAATCCAAGAGATGAACATACCTTGTTTCAAATTGTGGGCTGCTGGCTGTCTCTACCACAGCAGAAATGGGTGTCTGAGCATTTGTCATCTCATCCTGTGCTTGTGCAAGAACCACATATCTGCTACTGAATAAACAGTGGATGACGATTTTGTCCTATTATTTTCCCCCCTCCTTTTCTCACTTGTAATCTGTGACCGTTGCCTCTGTAAGGAAAGGGCCCACAAATTTAAGGACTATTAAAAATGCTTTTACAAACAACAAAGGAAAATTCTTCATAGATCCACCGTGCTGTTTCCCAAGGCTGCTGGTAATGGTGATGCTACCTGGCCTGTTGAAGAGCCGACCAAAGGAAAGCACATATGTCATAGGCCTGACCGATGGTCCTCTTCACTCCTCATGTCAAACTAAGCCTAAAGTGGGTACTTCCCAACCAGCCCTGCCTTCCTCTTAATTTTTCCTGTTAGTGACTCGAGTACGAGAAGCTGTACACATGTGCAACTCAAGGTCTGTTCTGCAGCTGTGCAGACCACAGGCACCCATCGCAGACTGCAACAGATGCACAGAAGTCAGGGGTCAGACAGCATTCCTGCTTCTGTTCTCATGGCAAGGCTGCAGCACCACTGAAAACTGCTCCGCAGTCTCCTTTGGCTGATAAAAATCAGTGCTTTAATGCTACACTAAATCCTCTGGCCTTTTCCCAGACACTCTTCTCTATTAATGTTCTGATACCATGACATAACTGGAAAAGTCTCACGTATGGATCACACCGCTGTATGAAATGCCCACACGGCTAGGAGCTGCAAGTTCTTCTCCCTTTACAATGTCTCCAAGCTCCTGCTGAAAGGGAAAAACTCCCAATTCTCTGTATTCATAAGGCAAGCTAATGGATGACTGGGAGTAGAGCTGCCATGGGCTGGTATCGGCTTCCCAGCAGAATGCTTGATCATTGCCAGGGACCCCTGTCCCAGCTTTCACCCAAGGGTTTGTGGACCCAATACTCCGTCTTGTAGCAGCCTGACCCTGCTCCCACTGTGTTCATCACACTGGGCTGCCTTGGGAACAGCCTCTTTACATCAGCTCTGCCCATGAAAGGCTGAACTCTCTCCTCCTTGATGCTTGAAGGGGACAACATAGGTCTCCTTGCTTTCTTCAGCGGGCATGACACTCAGGGGTGGACGTCCCTACAAGCTTTAGGTGGTTGGCCACTGCTAAGGACACCCACACAAGCTCCTATGTTCCTCAGAGAGACGGGGAGATGCATGGACAAAGAGGAAAGACTCAGCACCACAGGTTTTGGAGGCTGGAAAAAACCCCAGTGGTGTCTTCTTGATGACTAACAGCAAATGAAAAGTGGTGGCTTCAAGGGGGAGGACATGAATCCCTAGCACTGTTATGGGGTCAGGTAATACCTGTGTTGCTGTATGCAAGAGAACCTCTACAAAAATCAATGCTAATGGTATCTTTTCTTTACCTAGAAAACAGATAATAAATATTGCAAAAAGGCCTGTCATTTATCCCCCCCCTAGTATTACCCTGAATAGCAATAAATCTATTCAACCTCTTGCAAATTCTCTATTTTGGCAAGCTATATTTCAGTAGAATAATCTGCTGCCTTTACAGAATTTTAAAGATTCCTTCTCTCCTTTAAGATTTTGTTCCTACAAAGTCATTCAGATTGGATATTAGGAAATTTTTTACACTGGAAGGGCTATTAAGCATTGGAACGGGGTGCCCAAGGAAGTGGGTAGGGCACCCTTCCTGAAGGTTTTCAAAAAGTGGGTTGACATAGTGCTTAGAGATATAGTCTAGTAACGTGAGGGGTTCTTTTGTATCATTTTCTTTTTTTTTTTTTTTTTAAATCAGAGTTACGTTGATGGTTGGACTAGATGATCTTAAAGGTGCCTTCCACCCTAGACAATTCCATGATTCTATGCTACATTGTTTTCTCCTTTACTAAACAAACAGTAGGAAGGATTCATATGTGGCAATTATAAGGACTTTTATGTCACCACTTTTATGACAGCACAGGCTTTGTTATGGAGCAGACTTAAAAGAAATGTGATTTACTTAAGATGAATGCAGTTATGATGAGATATAAACTGGAATATTTTCTTTTAATTTAAGGAAAGCATTGATGCACGGTACTGTTAAATACTGAGCTTGATCCAAAGTAGATCTTTGAGGGCTTATCAGCAGGGGGCATTAATGCAACATTAAATTCCAAATTCCAAACTACCAAACAACCATGCAGTGTGGTTTATGTTTTTAATATGTTTCGTTTCTCATCTGTATTTTTCAAAAGATCATCTCATTTTTTGAAGTAGAGCTGCAATTCCAGGCCATTTCCTGACAGCAGCAATTTGTTTTAATAACCTATTGTGGGCTTCATCTTGATTTTAAAAAGAAGTCTTTGTCCCTGTTTTATATAGTTTAAAAGATGAGAGGCTGATTTTACGGTCAGTAAATTTTCAGCCAGCAATTTCAAAGGGGTTTATCTCTAGCAGGAAGAATAGGTGGTTTCATGGAGGATATTTGGCCACAAGCATCAGTTGCTCCCTGACATCAGATAATGCACATTTGAGGAAATGATGGGTAACACCCCGCTTTCTTATGGTTGTACTCTGACAGTAGCTACTGACCTGGAGAAAAGAGGTATTTCCAGGAGCATTTTTAAAATAGCAGCATTTTCCCCTCAAAGTGCCCATTTCACTCTCCACTGACTCTGAGGGGAAAGTAACCACATTGATAATTAAAATTTTCTGTTACAAAGAACGAATCTAGGTGTTCACATCAGCAGGATTTTATCTTGTGTTAGTTTTCCTACACTAACAAACAACAGAAAGAATACATGTTTTTTCCTAAGCCTTATTGAAGACAATTCACAAAGCCCCTCTGTCAGAAAGTCAATCTAGCAGTAAGCTGGTGACTGAAGGGGTCAGAATTAAAGAGGAAGAGGTAACTCGTGCATTGGCTCTGCTCCTTGGTCTTATATTCAGGATGATCCTTACTCCTTACACCATCATCTTGTTCTTACTCTGTTCACTGTTAGCATAAAAAATACTGAATCTGGTCCTATCTTCTTGCATTAAAATCTAAGTGTCATTTACAATAGTCCATAGGATGTCCATATGTGTAGCATAAAGAGCCATTAATTTAAAATTTCAACAGTAATTACATTCCTTGGGTTAGCAATGTTATCTTTTTTCCCCCAATAAAAAGCTGGAAACTTAGCTAATGTTTTTAAACTTAAGTTGAGATTGTCGTATCGTCCTTTGACTCCAGCAGTAGAATTTTTAAGATGAAGAATAGTTTTTAATACATAGTAACATTGGGACTTTAAGCAACATTCAGATGACACCCACATCAAGGATGTGGATCATTAAGTTGTTTGTCTGCTATGGTAGAAAACTACTCTGTAACATGACTTAGGTCTTGCTTTCAGATCCAAAACCTCTAGCTTTGGCTCCAGTATCTTGGACATGCTGCTGTGTCCCATGCCTTTTCTCTCTCACATACACATCCTGTAATTCACTCAACATATTTTCCTCGGGTACATGCAGTCTGCTGCCTTTGTTATGCAGTAGTACAACAAAATGTGTTCCTCGAACATCTGTAGCAATAAAGACCTTCTGAACTTCCTGTGAAACTGGTGATTACCTTCTGTGTGTGAAAATTAAGACTCCTCTTTTAGGAAAACTTGATACTTAGGCTATAATTTTCCCTAAAGACTCCAGAAACATTGGGTCTGGTAGCCTTCCTGATAAATCATAGAATGTGTTGGGTTGGAAGGGACCTTTAAAGGTCACCTAGTCCATGTCAGGATGAGATTTATACAAGCAAGAGGAGAAAATAATTAAACTTCCATCTGTCAAGAGGAAGAATATATCAGATTATTTTTATTTTTATTTGTATGTGAAGAATGTTATCACCACTACCAAGTGTTATTAAAACCTCCAATCCCCACATATAGTATATATCTTCCCTTGAGCAGGTCCCATGAGGATTTTCAGCAGGTGGCATTAATGCTCTATCCAGTTCCAAATGGCACACAGCCACGAAACTGCTGTTTCCAGCACTTAACACCTTAAAATGATCAACAAACTATGGCAGAGTAAATCATTTTCTTAGGAGAAAAAGGCTGTGTTGAAATGGCATCTGTTCTGAGTGATTTTTTTAGCAACAGAAGCAGAGCATAGATATATTTTGACTACTTTGGTATTAAATTAGAAGCCGAGGGCATCTTTTCTTTTAAATTCTTTTGATTTGCCCATCAAAGCATATGCAGAATCAGCATTTTCAAATGAAGAGAACATCGCTGAACTTTTTAGTGCTCAGACATGTACCAGCACCAATAAAACCTATATAGCACCTCCAGCAACAAGAACAGCTGCTTTTTTTTTTCCAAAACAGCCCTATACATGTTTCCCCAAGTTTAAAGGCTTGTTGTTGTAACTAAGAGAGAGAGGAAAGGGAGAGATATAGAGTGACATGATACATATGGGGTTGAGTGAAAATGAGTTAACGCTGCAGGACTGGTTATCCAGCATATCTAGGGCTTGCCTAAAACAAACAGTACAAGGTCATAGAATCATAGAATGATAGAATCGTTTAGGTTGGAAGGCACCTTAAAGATCATCCAGTCCCATCCCCTGCCATGGGCAGAGACACCTCCCACCAGACCAGGTTGCTCAAAGCCCCATCCAGCCTGGCCTTGAACACTTCCAGGGATGGGGCATCTATAACTTCTCTGGGCAACCTGTTCCAGGGTCTCACCACCCTCACAGGAAAGAATTTCCTCCTAATATCTAATCTATATCTCCCCTCTTTCAGTTTAAAACCATTACGGCTCATACTATTGCTACGCTCCCTGATAAAGAGTCTCTCTCCATCCTTCCTGTAGGCCCTGGAATCAATCATCTTCAGGACTTGTTAAGGAGGCTCTTACTGACTGTATGAAAACCAGCATCTAACACCTAGCAAAAGCAAGCATCATACAACCAGCCGCTGCTAGAAACAGGTGCTTTGGAAGAGCTTGTTTGTTTGGAAGAGTTGGAATATTTGTCGCTTACTCAGTTCTAAGAGCAGGCTGAGTTCTTTGCATCTCAGGAAACTGCCTGCAGGAGGGTTAGGAAATGGGAAACAGGCTGCCAGGATGTCCTCAAAGAACTGTTCTCCAAA
The DNA here is from genome assembly GCA_025769975.1 of Gallinago jamesoni. NCBI lineage: Eukaryota > Metazoa > Chordata > Aves > Charadriiformes > Scolopacidae > Gallinago > Gallinago jamesoni. Next base: position 71,664,244 of record JAOQGH010000019.1, on the reverse strand, counting down.
TTGTGCTTCAAAGGATTCAGGATTTACTCCTCCAAAAACCAAGGTTCTGTTCAAAAATACAATAGATTACCATTACTGAGCCAACCAGGGCTTTTCTCTCCTAATCTAATGATGTCCTGTCTCAGCCTCCCAACAGAGGGCATGTTTTACAAGGCTTTATTAGGTCCATCATCTCAGCACTAACTACACTAAACCGCTTCCCTGCAGAGCGAGTTCCACTGGGTATATATCTGGAAAGCAGATCTACCCCCAGTTATCTGCCTTATAATGGATTTCAGCCTGTCTTGTCCGAGCTTTAGGCAGATTTGATGCTGACCGTAATGCAAAGAGCATCCTACAGTGCCATAAAGCCTCACAACGCTCCTATGTCTACAAGGATCAGCGACAGCAGCACAGGGACTCCGGTAACTCACAAGCACCCACACGAGATATACACCACGGGGTGGATGGGACAGGACAGGACAGTTCTCCTCCCATGACATCTTCACACCAGGTGAGACGTTTTCATGAAAGAGGTGCTTTAGTCCTGAGCAAGACACTGTGTTCAGGAACAGGGTGTCTGGATACAATTCCACAGCTTGCTTTTCACTCTGGATGTACCTCATGGTCTGTTCCAGCCTCAGAAATATCTGAATCCATGAAACTTGTTAGAATACTTAAATATTGCAATATGGCAACATAACAAAAGTCTTGTAAAGCTCAGAGCCACTCCAAAAAGTGTGATGAGAATCTGCTGTTGAATTTTGTGCTTCTAGCTTGAAACAAGACATGTCCTTCTGTCAAAGGGCTCTTTTGAGTTTGAGTCTTTCTGACAGGAGTTCATAACCTGGGCTGTACTGACGAGAATCATCCACTGCATTAAAAATACTGAAAAAATCTTGTCATAATTCATTATCTGCCTAATTTCAACAAAATTGCACCTTATTTAGTTTTGAAGTACCACAGTAATTCCATGCAAAATGACACTGACACATTTTGTTTGCATGAGGCTGTGTGCTCCAGAAGTGTCCAAGACAAGGATGCCCTGGAAAGCTGAAATGCTGCCCTTGGCTAAAACAACTTCCAAGTTGCCATACAGCCTTGAGAATGGTTCACTGACTGATGGTGTTTCACCGTACAAATGGCTCATAAAAGCTGTTAAATCTGTCATGCACTCTAAAGGCATTTTAATCTAACAACTATTTTCACTTATACAGAAGCTGTCAGGAAAATCCATTCCTCAAATGACAAGAAGCAACAGATCCTGACATGACACAGGATTCTGGCACAACAGACTAATATATCTTTTCGGTATGCTTTTCATGATTGCTCTGTGGTATCTTTATGTGGCATCTTTGAGCAGAGGTGTTCAATGAGAGATGCAGGAGTATGTTTTGATTCCTGATGTGCCCTTGTAAGTAAAGAAGAAAGAATCATTCTGAAGGTTGAAGGGACAGACAGTGGGAAAATCAGATGAAAAGGAGAACTAGGACAAAGCAAAATACAAAAGGAACAAAGATCAGAAGAAACTGAAAACCAAACCACACCACAACACTATTCTTGCTTTCCTTGTGCTTGTTTTCAGATCGTAAACTTAAATGTTAATGATGGATTCGGTGACATTTCTAGAAAAACATTTGAGGAAAGTTCAAGAAAAAAACAGTCAAGAGGGGACTCCTGCCCACCCTGACTTCTAGACAAATGCCAAGGTGTGCTACAGCTGAATAGCCTTCTAAACAGTAATACATGAATAGTAGTATAGTCATTCCTCCCATTTAATAGTTGTTTATTCTTGTCCCCAGTGCATCTTCCTTTTCCTGAAGATCATTCCTGGCCTGCAGCTTGGAAGAAAGGAGCTCCTTTCTTGGAGACAGCTGCCATAGGCTATTGCCTCATCCACACATTACTCTTCCAGGAAGACCAAAGAAGCCATGAAAAAGCTCCCCATCAGGATGACAGATCTAAAAACTGCTGGGATCATATCTGACCGAAAGGAAAGGCAAGCTGTTTTCCACTCTCCAGCAAACCCTGCCTTGCAGGCTCAGGGAAGCACCTCTCCAGGGAAGGAATCTGCATGGTTAGGAAGAGAAGCTCCTCAGAGAGCCCCTCCTCTCACCTTCCTCACACTTGCCAAATCCACCCTCTGCTCAGATATTTTTTGCCCATACTTTCACCTCATTTGTTCTAGTCATCAATCTGCCTGTTAGGAGACAATCTCAATCAGAAACCAGACCTGTCAAGTTCTTAAAAGATGTTGCTTTGGGCAAGACACATGGGAGAAGAAAGAAAGCCTAACTCCAAAGCAAATCAGCCCATATACCCACATTTATATTTTAGTGAACATGGCCGGTAGCCTTGACAAGTTGGAGAGCTGTGAGGTTTTGAATAACACCAATAACTTCTATTTTGTTCTTAGACAGAACAAATTATTGTTCGACAATATTTCTCAACCCAGAAAATCCCACAGTAAACGTAAAGCCTCAGAGAAGCCAAACACCTAGACACTGTACAATCTTGGGCCCCTTTCTGCTGCCTCTGGAACAAATGCTCTTCTTGCCATTGATTTTGAAAGGTGTTAACAGCTGCCCCTTCCTCTGAAAGCTTAATTAATTATGGCAGTGCTCTGGGTAGGTTTTGGGGTTAGAAATGGGCAAATAATGTCCTAGCAATAAATGCGTATGCAGACAGAAGAGGCTGCAGTCAGAACCCTTGGCCACGGCTGCCTTTCTGCTGCAGGGGCTCTCCCCCCACCAGACTGCTGGGAACCCAGGCTCCTACTAAAAAGGAACACATTTTATTGCTCTTTCGCTGTGCTCAAATTACTGGTCTGTTAGGAAGAGCCTGATAGGCATTCAGACCCCTGCTCTCCTTGCAGTCAGAGTGTGTGGTGTGCCTGGACTGTTCCTTTCCTTCATCAATGACGCTCTGATAGTTTCATCAATTACAACAAATGACAATTTCAAATTCTTCACCTTGCTGCCAAGTTCTTCATTTGCTATTATTAACTGCTTCTTGCAGCATTCTCTTTAATATTCTCCCTCTCATTCCTATAATGGCCTGGCACTCTAACACGTTTTAAGCACCTGTTTAATCCCCCTCCTTTTCCCATATGCATGAAAACACCTTATCACATTTTTAAATGACTAATGCTTCAATATTCCTACTCTGCTACCTGCTGAGGAAAAGAAGAAAGGAAAAGCCTAAGTAATTGTGTTTCAGAGACAGCAACTTTACAGATGACTGCATTTATTTATTACTAAAATCTATTTAAAATGTTGTGCCAGTGCAATGGAGCTATAACTTGATAAATGTTCAGTTCTAAGAGAAAACTACTTTCTTTAGCTATGAAAAAAATCTGTGACAGTTCAAGGCCATTAAGAAAAGAAAAGATTTAAAAAAAAGAGCTGAGTATTCAACTATCAGCTACTAATTTTCTTGGCCAAATCCAAGACAGTAACGTCTCAGACTGAAGCAAAACTCAGGATTAAAGACTTCATATGCAGATGCTGAGATCCTGACCCTAGCCAAAGGAATAACTGTAGACCAGTTCCTCTGTGCCTTGGTTTCCCCATCTGTAAAACTGAAATACAGCCCCTCTTATCATCCACATGTTACAGTAGTTATCTCAGCACCAAGGAGACCTGGTGAACAAGAGAACAATTCCATGGAGCCACCAGCTACGAACATGTCTGAACAAGGTGCCAGGTCATCATCTGTAGCTCAGAGAATTGCTGGGCTTAGCATGCACCTCTGGAGATTTCCCTGGCTCAAAGCAGGGTCAGCCAGAGCAGCTTCCCCAAGTCCATGTTGAGTTGAGTTCTAAATACCTTCAGGGATAGAGACTCCACAAGCTCTCTGCACCACTTCTCCTGGTGTTCCATCACCCTTAGAGGAAAAAGGCTTTTAATTCTCTTAAATGCAATTTCCTATTTCAGTTTGTGTTCACTGGCTCTCATCCTTTCACTGGGCACCACAGAGAAGAGTCTCTCTCACACTGGGGAGTCCAGCACAGCTCTGCAGATGTATCTCAGCAGTACTAGGCAGAAAGGCAGGATGATCCCTGCTGACCTGCTCAGCAATGCTCCTCCTGATGCAACCTGGGAGGTTGTTGGCCTTCTTTGCCACGGCAGGACATTGCTGTATCATGTTCATCTTGCCCACTACCATCCCCAGGTCCTTTTCCCTTCACAACGAGGAGATCAGTCACACTGAATATTCCCAATTGCTTTCTTGTCCTTCATGTCTTTAGAAGTAGCTTCTAGGTAAGTTGTTCCATTGCCTTACCAAGGTCTGAGGAGAGGACTGAGAGGGGCACTGTAGTGCCCTGGATCATCCTTCTTTCCTTTCTTGAAGATAGGAGCGACACTTGTTGTATCATAGTCCTTAAGAACCTCTCCCTGTCACTATGACCTTCCAAAGATACTCAAGAGCAGCTCACAGTGACACCAGACAGCTCCCATCTGTGCATCCTGTTGGGGTCCATGGACTTGTGTCTGTCTCTCCACTTTGTTTAAATGTTCCCCATCCAACCCTCCTCTGCTGAGGGTAGCTTCCTTGATCAAGATTTTCCCACCAGTCTAAAGGGCCTGGGACTTCTGCTTCTTACTTGAAGCACGGGAGGCACTGAATACCTCTCAAGCTTTTCTGTGTCCTTTGTCACCAGGTTCCTTAACCCATTTAGGAGTGGGCCCAATTTTTCTCTAATCTTCCTTTTGCTGCTGATACACATGTAGAAACTATTGCTCTTCACATTCCTCATCTGATTGAACTCCACACAGGCTTTGGCTTTCCTTATCCCAATCCTGCATACTCAGATCGTGCCTCTGCATTCCTCCTGGGCCACCCATCCCTTCTACTGCCTCTTCTGTACTTCCTTCTGTGTCTGAGGTTAGTCAGGAGCTCCTTGTTCCTTCTGTTGCCTTTGCTTGATTTCCTGTTCATCACAATAGACTAATCTTGAGCTTAGAGGCAGTGACCTTTGAAAATCAGCCACCTCTGCCTGATGCTTCTTCTCTGCAGGGCTACATCCTATGGGATTCTTCCCAGCAGTTCTTTGAACAGGCCAAAGTCCTGAAACCTAGGTCAAGATTTTTGGCTTGCTCCCTCTTCTCACAGTCCTAAACTTCACCATCCCATGGGCACTGCTGCCAAGGATGTCCCTGACCTTTGCATCCCTGACCTTCACATCCTGCACAAGTTCTACCTTGTTTGTAAGTATGAAGCTTAATAGTGCTTCTTACACCAGCAACTTGATTTCCTGTGTTAGGGAGCTGTCATCAATGCACTCCAGAAACTTCCTGGATTGCTTGGGCTCTGCTGTGGTGTCCCTCCAGTAAATATCAAGGGGCCTGAAGTCCTGCATGAGGACTATGCCTGTGAAAGTCAGACTTCTCCCAGTTGTCTGAACACCTCATCTACTGCTTCCTGATCAGACGGTCTATAGCAGAGACCCACAACAAGGTCACCTATTTTGGTCTATCAGCTAATTTTGACTCTCAAGCTCATCACTTATCCCAAAGCAGACGTATTATGCAGCCCTGCTGCTCCCCTATATAAAGAGCAATTCTCCCTTCCTGCTGTCTCACTCTGTCCTTCCTGAAAAAGCCTGTCTATCCATGGCAGCAACCCGCTCCTGTAAGCTGTCCCACCACATCACTGTGATACCAAGGAAATCATAGTCCTGCAAACCACACAGTCCTCTCATTCCTCTCATTTTTTCCCACAGTGTGTGCATTAGTGTACAGGCACTTCAGAGAGTGTGATTGTGTATTCACCCCTGGCCTTGAGTATTGTCAAAGCTAGAGTGTGAAATCCCGGTCTTGAATGTTGCCCAAACTCAGCAACCATGAAAGCTGATCTCAAGCTGAAACACCAAATCCAATAATAAATGGCCAAAAAGGACAAAGAACACTTGCTAATAAGTTAGACAAAGAAAACCTGCTACTAGTATGACCTGCGCTGCCTGCCAAGAAACCATCTATAAATATAAGATTGCTTTATTAACCCTTTATGCTTGGAAGAGGCTTCTGATGGGTGGACTGGAGGGGCTGCCGTTACCACCAACTGGCAGGGACACCTCCTATTGCTCAAAAAAACTACTTCTTTCTGCAGAATTGAGAGGACGGTGCTTGGGATCAGAGGCTTAGGAATCAGTTGGTAGTTGTAACAGTTCTTACTTGCTGACAGAAGCTTTTAATTAATCCTAAGTGAGTGTGTGTGTGGTTCTCTCACAGGGGAATCCACGGACTGAAGTCACGAGCAATTAAATGTGATGTGATGGAGAAACAGACAGCTCTGCTGATTTCCCAAAAATGGCTTGAGAGCCTTCCCTGTCACTTCCTTGCTTATGTGCTTATGCTTGGTGGGATCCCACTTCACTGCTATTTTGTTGATTAGTGCCCCTGTTGTTCACATTATGCTTGGCCCTTTGCTCAGTCCTGGCTCTTCACTGGTTCTTCCAATCTGCTCCTTCACTTCCTCACATGGTTGTTGGTCACTACCTTCTTCCCCACCGTTAGTTTAACCTCTCCTCTCCAGATTGGCAAGCCTGTTGGCAAAGATGTTTTTGCTCTGTCAGGCTGATCCCCTTCCAAGCAGCCTTGATCCTCAAAGAGGGTTCCATGACTGTGGAAGCCAAACCCCTACTGCTGACACCAGCTGTGCAATCAGCTGCTGATCCACAGGATCCATGCAGTCCTCTTCAGGCTGCCCTCCTCCTCACTGACAGTATCAAGAAGACCACTGACTGGCCTCCTGTACCCTCAAACATTGCACCCAGAGCCACGTAGTCACGCTTGGTGTTTCCCCAGTCACTCCCAACAGTATTACTGGTGGGAAGGTGAGAGAGCAGCAGGGAGTAATAGTCTGAGAACTGAAACAGTCTTTCCACAACATCCCACTCCTGAGCTCCCTGTAAGCAGCAAACTTCTCCAGACAGCAGGTTGGGTTGGCAGATGGGGGCCTTCATTCCCCACATGTAGGGGAGTCTGCCACCACTGTCAATCACCATTTCCTCTTGACATATGGTTCAGGTTCAGCAGGCTCAAATGCTCCACTGGACAGAGCTCCCAGCCATGGAGCCACAGCACTAAGTCTATTTCATCGTTGCAGGTCTACCATGTGGAGTAGGAGCCTTTTCCGCCAGGCCAGAAGTCACCAGCTTCCAGCCTTCACCATCATGGGAGTTTCCACTTCCCAGCCTGGTACGCAGAAACTCTGCCTGTCTCCCTCTGTAGAAGTCAAAAGTTTGGGCTTTTGAAGCTGCAGGGTCTCAGAGAGGACCCAACTGGTCTCCTTCTTGTCACCTCTGATGCTGTCCAGTCTGATGACCTGCTCCCACAGCCCATGACACAGTTCCTCAATGAGGATAACCCTCCTGCTGGCCAAAAGGCTGTTTCCCATTGCCCCAGCCTCAGCAAGAGATCCCAAGTGCCTCTGCAGCCTGAGACCTACAGAGCTGTATCCTCCTTCTGCAGCTCCAGTGGCTTATGGGGACCATCACTGTCATAGCTGAGGAAGCAGGTGCTGTTGTGGGCAGAGTTACAGGTCCCCCTCTATGTTCTACCAACAGCCACCTCTGAGAGCTCCGTTCTGGGCCAGGACTCACAGAGGCCTCTGCCTAGACACTGTGGGAATAGTGCCTGACCCCACAGATCAGGACTCAAGATCTGCAAGGTCTGATCCCCCCTTGATCAGGAGCAGGTAGCAGAGCTTGCTAGAAGCTGATGGAGCTTGCTAGCAGCCACTGGCTACCCTCACTACACCCCAGTGTTCCTCCAAGGGTTCCCATGATGACTCCCCTGACCATCCCAGAAGATATTCCCAGAAGATCAAGGAAGTCTTAAAGCAGAGCCCAGAAACGGCTGTGCAAATGGCTGTGTCCAGCATAGAGACACAGGTAAACAGGGAAGAGTTGTCTGTTCAAGCATTAGATGTAGGGGACTTTAGATGAAGCTATTGGGTGACACAAACAAGAATACAGATGGAAGAGGTATGCTGTAAAACTCCCTGATGTAGGAATTATGGGTACTAGCAATTTACAAGGGTTCAAAAAAGCAACTGTAAAAAAGAAAATGCTGGAAGAAAAAATCTATCAAAAGATATTAAATACAGTGGCATTCCCTCTGACCAGAAGAAGTACCAACAGCATGTCAGTCACCATACAACAGTCCTTTCCCAGCTATCTCCTGCTTAGTACAAGTGTTCAGAGTCCGCTGCCAAAACAAGCTTTTGGTCTGACTTTCAACTGCTTTATATTCTACTGGTGAAAGATGTCATCCTCCTGTGTCCAAGAGCTGCTGGAATTGGGGACAATGCGGCTCTTTACCTCTCTGTTCTAAATCAGCTTGTTATTCTCTTAATAGCTGTGAAGCACTTTGATGTCTTTAGACAGAAAGGCTTCCAGTGGCACTATACAAACGAATCACAGTGTAATTAGCAGTAATGGAGCAGTGCAGAGAAGACAATGGTCAGCACAGGCATGTGGTCAGCCTTGCTGTCTGTTTGATCTTCCCAAGAGGACAGCACGCAAGTGAAAATACCACCGGGAAAAGGGTGCAGGATCCCTGTGTTGCAAGTGTCTCACAGCTCCAGACAGCTCCAGGTCTGCCTGCTGATGCTATGCCACATCCTAACCTAGATCCTGTAGCAGCAGAACAGGCTGAAAAGCAAAATCTGCAATTTTAACTTCAAAACCAAAAAATATTTCACTGGGAGATACCTTTCAATTTCAGAGCTTCCAGGCTACATGCTTCTCATGTTTTGTCTTCCAGTTCTTTCTCTGACTCAAGAGCCTACAAGACCTCTTGTTGGTATCTCCAACCAGTTGATCTGCCTCAGATCATAAAACCTCTCAAAGACACAGACCCTGCAAGCCTATCAGCCCAGTTTGCTTTCCCAGTTAACATCAAGAAATCAAGCCTCTAGACTGGCAGAGAGGCCCTCTTCTGTAAGCAGGAGCCCTGCCACACAAAGTTAAGCTGCAGCTCCCTAACCTTCTTGTTAGTCTCAAAGTTGACAATGCCTTGGCAGGCACAAAGCTGCATAATTTTATGGGGTTTGTGTGAAGCTATGCCATAACAGTGACTCTTAAAAACTCAGGATCTCTAGTTGCCTCCTAAGTGAGCTAGTGGGACAACATGGTGTCTACTGCCAGAGTTTCAGTGAATACACCCAACTAGAAATTGCATAAAAAACTCAGTTCCAAACAGTGTTTTCTCATGGACATTTTCTGAGGTGTTCTGCATCTATGTATTTTGTTTTCCAATACCCTTGCACTGGACTGCTGTGTCCAGTAAAAGTCACCAAGTCCCTCAGTAATAAAGCAGTCCAGAATTCATCACTCCCAAAACATCTGTAGAAGAAGGAGTATCAAATCTGGTCTCACTCTAACAATACTGACCTTATGATCTTCTTAAATGCTTGTTCTGTTGTCTCTTTCTTCCAGATAGGTATAAAGGCTTTCCCCCTGAGTTGACAACCTTGGAGGTAATTTGAGCTCTGAATCTTTATCATTAATAGAACAGCATTCATTACAATTCATAAAGCTTGCCTGCACTTTCAGACCAATGTCATTTAATAGAGTAGTGCAGGTTTACAGTCATGACACACTGATGAATGCAGCAGTTACTGCCAAAAGAAGCTATCTGCTGATATCAAGATCGCAGGACTCTTTAGACTAATCATAAAAATCAAATAGAGACAATGTATTAAATTAAATAGGAAACTATCAAAGACATTTTACTTCCCCTAAATGGACACAGTCTTATTAATATGTATAATGCATTAAAAAAGCCATTTTATTTGCCTCCAATATTTTTCCAACTGAACAGGAAGCTTTTAAAAAAAATAATTACCTTATCACTTTGGATCTCAAATGCTGTTTTAAGCCATGTTGTGTCTGAGCCAATCCTTTTGTACAACTCTTTATCTGTGGTAGGCAGTCACATTAAACAATTAATAATGACCACCTGATTTTTCAGAATCTGTAGTTGTATTGCTACATAATTGTGAATGCAGGGTAGGAAAGAAGGGAAAACTTGGGTTTCAAAAACTTTCATAAAACCCCTACATTCTAGTGCTCACCTTTGTCCCTTTCACTTAAATATACCTTTCTTGTTTCAACATTAGCCCTGTCAAGACAAGTAGAAATACTCACTGCTATCTGCTATGGGTATTTATCATGAGGAGGTTTGGTTTAAATTCAGGAATAGTTTGTCTGAACCTGGATTTAGCATTACTGATAATCCTCAAAATTCTCTTTTAACAAGCCTCCACAGAGACAAAAGGCAGGTTTATCTCCTTACTAAACCAAGGCAAATCTGATTTACAAAACAGACTGAGGTGGCAAGGCCTGGAATAGGAAGCTTTATCTAACACGTTGGCTTCTACTACAAGGAATGTGGACAAGGAAATCCACAGAATAACGACTGGTAATCAACATGCATTTTCATACTGGGCTTACAAATACCTAGGTAAAATTATTGCACTAAAAGAGGTTGGGCAGACAAAACCAGTCTTAAGGTTCCAACTGCAGGTACCTCTAAAATTCAAGAAGATTTTTTACATGATTCATTCCTTTGCTGCTTTGCTTTACCCATCCTCTTTTTTGTTGCATCCCACCTTCTCCTCACTGCCACTGGGCCTACATTCTTTCCTCTTCACATCAGGTTACATCATCTTACTAGAAAGAATATTAGGACAAGTGTTTTTCCCATGAGGATACTCAAAAACTAAGCAGGTTGCCTACTAAGGTAATAGGAAAACTCAACTGGAGAAGGCCCAGAGGAATTTAATCCAGCTGATGCTGTTCTGAGCCATGCTGTGCCTAGAGACCTCCAGAGATCCTTTCCCCCTGAAATTATTCTGTGAGTCTATGACATCTATTTTAACCCAAAGAAGAATAGGTTTCTTACTGACTTGGTTGATCCTGGCTGCCTTTCTTGTTCAATTCACATTTACCCTGAGTTTTTTTCCAACTCCCAAACTGTTTTTCTCCTTTCTCTCTACAGAAAGACTCTTGCAATAAGAACAAAAAGCCTGAGACTCATAATGATAAACTAAAGCTGGTATGTATTCATATGAAATCAATGCTGCATAAAAGACTCTGCTCCCACAACTTCATCAGTTTGAGAGTTTCAGTATGTTTCCTACCATTACAACAGAGCTGCACTGATTTTTGCTTTGGCTGGTTTAAATAAAATCATAAAGATTGCTGACGACTACTGATTTAACTGGCTCCAAGTCAAAGATTAGCACAACTATAAAACTAATAAAAGTGTAATCTGCAATCCAATCTATTTGAAATGTTAATTCACTCCATTATAACTGAAATCTTATATTGGTCAGGCACTAATAAAAACCTAGATTGCATTTATTAGGTACATTTACACATTTTCTGCTATGATTTTATAAAAATGCCTGCAAAACTCACAATGAGTCTTGAAAAATCAAGTAGACTGTTGTAAATGGTTTAATCTAAATAAATGTGGCATTAATTCAATAATTCTATATAGCTGCACAAAATAATCACACACTAGATTTCTGTGTTTTAATAAAATATATAACGAGTATTGATGTATTATTATTATTAGTAGTAGTATTAGTAGAGCTCCTTCCAGGTATGCAAAGTTTACACTCCAGAAACAAGTCATTAAGTCACCACAAACAATAGATTATTGATTTTTAAGACAGGTCTGCAGCATTTTTAATAGCTGGGAGAAGGAAATACAGGTATAATTCAGCCATTACAAGACCAAATGTAGCTATCCTTTAAATTATAGAATTCACCCTCCTGAAGTCGTGACAAAACTGACAATAACTCCAGTAATTATTGCATCATTATTTCCAAGCAGCTTTAATCTTATTGCAGCATATTTTTGGTAGACACCATCAATAATTACTGTTGAATCATAAAAAGTTAATAATGCTGTAGAATTATGAAAAGTTAATAAATGATTCAAACTTATTTTAAACTAGTAATAGTCTACCCCGCAGGTGTCCTATTATGTGGGTTCTCCCATGTCTGCTCCTGTGCACAGGTTGTAAAGGAAATGACACGAGAAAGAAGTGTATAGCTGGGTTTTGGCTTATGCTTAAAACTTTTGGGCAAAACCAGCCTGCCTCTTTGCACTGACCCTCTGCAAACACCCTGGATCATCTCTGCAAGGCTGCTAGAGACCACAGCCAGCCACGGGACTCAGGGGTAGGTCTGGTCTGATGCAGATCTTAATCCCAGTGAGCACTACAAACACATCACCCAAAAGTAAGAGCTATGGACCGTTATGAGCAGCCATTTGGTTTCTTGAACTGCGTAGCAACTCTTTAAAAATCGACTGTGTGCTTAGTAAAATATTGATTAACCATTCATCTAACAACCATTTCTAAAAAATCTATCTGCAAGAGAAATCTTGACCATTAAATCACTCTGTTTCAAGATGAAGATACATCTTTATACCTCCAGGAAGAGCTAATACAATTTTTCATTGTATATTTATGCCAAAGTCACAGGTATCCAAAATATTACGAAGCTTGAACTTCTGAATCAGAAGTATTATTCTATGTAGGGCATCAAGCTGAAAGATAATCTGCGAAGATTCACAAATTCTTGTAAGCAATCATCATCAAGGATAATGCTTTCATGTGTGTTAAGACTGGAGTGCCCACTTAGCACCATGTGCACAAGATGTAACAACATTCCAAACATCCAATCCCAACAATATCACTCCCTCACATATTTCCTGCAAACACGTGTGCGTGTGATCAGTTTTCATAGAAGCATGGAATCATAGAATGGTTTGGGTTAGAAGAGACCTTAAAGTTCACCGAGTTCCAACCAACCTGCCATGGTTGCTCAAAGCCCCATCCAGCCTGGCCTTGAACCCCTACGGGGATGAGGCATCTACAGTTTCTCTGGACAACCTGTTCCAGTGTCTCACCACCCTCACAGGAAAGAATTTCTTCCTGATATCTCATCTAAATCTCCCCTCTTTCAGTTTAAAACCATTACCCCTCATTGTATCGCTCCATTCCCTCATAAAGGGTTCCTCCCCATCTCTCCTGTAGCCCCCTTTGGAAGGGGCTCTAACGTCTCCCTGGAGCCTTCTCTGCTCCAGGCTGAACAAACCCAACTCTCTCAGCCTGTCCTCACAGCAGAGGTGCTCCAGTCCCTTTGATCACCTTCGTGGCCCTTTGAGACTCATACAGTCCCTTCAACAGCCCCACTGAGTTCACAGCTGTGAACAAATACATGACACACGCAAAATTACCCGCCTGAGAGAGTACACAGTCAGACTTTAGGAATGTGACCTGAGAAGTACTTGTGTGCTATATCCAACACCTCATGGAAATGCCTGGTGAACTACACCACTGAAGTGCAGCGTGACTATAAGGAAATACACCAGAGGAAAAAATGTTTATTATTAAAATGCTGGGATGTGGGGAGGTAGCCGACCTGCCCTCCCATCAGACTACCCCAGGAGTCACATAATAAATCATGAAACCTGGGGTGCACCAGCCAAGTGAGTCTGAAATATAGAGACATACAGTATAATTTCTCCAGAAAGCTGTATATTATTTTATTTGCTACCACATTCTGCTGCATGCATAATATAGTTTTATTTATTTTGTGTTACTCCAGTGCTGGTAACTGGATTATCCGTTTCTGCTCTGGAGTGAGAAGATACCACAATTCAGAAGCTCTTTGCTTGAGGAAGTTCCAGGTTGGTGTGATACGTTAGGTTTGTAAAGGAAGCACAAGACTTGGCAGACTAATTCCTGGAGCTGGTCTGTAAACTCTGTTGGAATTCCTAGAGAGCAAAAAATGCCAATGTTCTTTAAGAGCTAAATCATTTGTATGGATGTGTTTTCTCTAAGACTGATGTTGATGACTTCACCCTTGTAACACTGCTAAAAAACACACCCTCCTTTTCAACGTCTGGAGTGACTCATCAGGAGCCAGAAATGAAGTCCTATGCAAGCCTGATGACACTGCTCATGATGCTCAGACATTTTACTTCTGAAAAATTCTTCTGGTGTCAAAATCATTATCAAAAAGTTTGATATTGCAAAATATGCTTTCAGCATCTTGCTTTGCTCTGATGCTTCTCGGATCTTTCCTACTTAGCAGTTCTGGGAAGGCTTGACTGTTGTATTTAGGGTAACTCAGTACAGATTTTTAAGTCCCTATTCATTCCTTTCCACCCTTTTTAAAACTTCAAGTAACTTACACAAATGAAGTATCATGTTAAATAAACCCAGTGATATTTCTATAGAGCAAAGAAAAAGTGCTATTCTCACAGATGCAGACCCAAGGGAATGGTGCAGTTGTGTCACAGAGGAGTCAAAAACATGATAATGTACTGCACCTGAAATGATCTCCAAATTTTCATGTATCTGAGCACATAAATAGCTCAACGTTGTGTGAGAGAGATTTGGGAGAGAAAATATGAAAAACCCTCAGGTCTCTGAAGTATGCAAACAAACAAACAAACAAACAAAAAGTAACACATCAAGTGTTGTTCCATAACCTGCAAAGAACATAAAAATCTAAGTATACTTCTGAAAAGAATGGAGGGAAAGATTTAGCAGTAATTTTCATGCATAATATCACTGTGTTCCTACAGGGAGATACCCGCCCATGTTACTGTGTCATACATGTTTTCACATTGCTATCTATTTTAAGCCCAATTAAAGTTGCCCAGTCATTGCTGTAAACACCTTCTACCTTGAAGGCTTCAAATATGGCTTATAGAGTTCTGCACACAGAGAACTGAAAACCTGGATGAATGGCACCTGGTTTTATAAGCAATTTTCTTAAAATCTCTATACAAAGTATGATTACTAGGGTTTTTAGCAGTAATCTCTTAAAGCTATCTGGGTTTATTTTTAAAACTTACAATTGACAAAATGGATTTCAACTTAAAAAGCAAAGCAAATTGAATCTCCCTAACTGCTGCGTAATTACAAAAACCCAATTCCTTCTCTTACAAACTGGGTTATATAGACCAATATATTATAAACTGAAGTAGTTCTCAAAAGTGTTGGCTATTTTCAGGGCACAGTGAAACAGACAAAGCAATATGTTCACAACAATTTTCTCTACTCCAAAGGCATTTTTATTACTCATAAAGACAAAGAATTTCTGGTACCTTTAATCTCTTTCTTGAAAACTGCACCAAATTCATTGGTGCAACTGCTAAAATAGCATTCAGGCTGTCAAAGGGATTATTTGCTTCCTGAAAATTTTCAGGATAATGAGGGAGGATATAAAATAGGCTTCGTGTGTCTGCAAGCAACAGTACAATCCTTCCTCCATTTATGTTTTAAAGAAAAATGCAGCAAAGTAGCTAATCCCGCTTGGGCAGTCCCTTAATGCTAATTTTAAAATGTCCTCAAGAAGCGGAGGAGAATCAAATCATAATCTGCTTTTTTTCCAGAGTGCTCAGCTTGGCCACGAGTTTTCTGTGCTCTTGAAGCACCGAAAGGGGTTATCATCTCAAAAATTAAGTTTTGGGTTATAATCAGGTAATTTGAAAGCTGCCAATTCAATGAAACCAATCGCATGTTCAGGAGACGCTTTTCACTGAGATTCAGACAGTTTTACAATATGGAGTTATCCAGTTGTCTGGAACAAAGGAGGGGGAGAGACAAAGAAAGCGAACAACGAGGAATGACCGGCCAACGGGGAACATAAAGGGACATTTATGTAGAGCAACAAAGAGAAATAGATGCTGACTGAATAAAATAAGAAACAATGAATCCTGAGGAAACAGAAGTGATGGAAGCACTGGGATTATGCAGAAACGCCTCCCTGCAACCAGAGGAGCTCCTCCGAATTTGCACAGCATCTGTCACCACCAATTCCCACCCTGGGTCTATGTGGGGGGTGTAATGACAGGCGGTTGATACCGCACCAGCACACGACATGTCCCTCGGGGCACTTTGCCCTGATGGCACCGTCCCTGTGGAGCAGCATGGCACAGATGGCGGAACGTGGTGCTGGGCTTTATAACAGCCATAGGCAAGACACCTACAGCACGGGAAAGGACTGAGCCAGCACACACACACTGCTGGAAAGTCCTTCTTTTTCTGCCTCAACAGGAGACAAATTCAAAAAAGCCCCACATACTGGATACTGCTACGGAACAGTCACCAATCACTGTGATGACATGGAAGTTAGCTCAACTTGGGATGCCTTTTTAGTTCATGTTTATATTAAAACTTGCATGGAGTTTTTTTGGGCATTTTCTAGGAGAACTGGATATTACCTTGCCAAAATTAAAACTTGTATTTCCAATTTCCAAACTTCTGGTCCTAGGTATGGTCCCATAGTATGTCCTCTATGCAATTTTAATGATACCATAGAATCATAGAATGGTTTGGGTTGGAAAGGACCTTAAAGATCATGAAGTTCCAACCCCACTGCCATGGGCAGGGACACCTCCCACTAGACCAGGCTGCTCAAAGCCCCATCCAGCCTGGCCTTGAACCCCTGCAGGGATGGGGCACCCACAACTTCCCTGGACAACCTCACCACCCTCACAGTAAAATCTTTTTTCCTAATATCTAATCTAAATCTCCCCTCTTTCAGTTTAAAACCATTAGCCATCATGCTATCGCTCCACTCCCTGATAAAAAGTCCCTCCCCATCTGTTCTATAGTCCCCTTTAGGTACTGAAAGGGGCTATAAGGTCTCCCGGAGCCTTCTATTCCACATCATTAAAGCTTTAATGTAATCAGCAAGTTTTTCTTATGAAAGAAGGGACTTTTAAAGAAACACAAATAGAAAGTCACTCCTAATAGAAATTCTCCTAATAGAAATTACTCCTCTTAGGAATGTTGCTTTGAGGATGATAGCACACAGAAAAAGACAGTTCACACTTCCCAAACACTGCTCAAAATGAGAGGGTATCAACCAGTACAAAATCTGAGTTTTCAGAAGACCTAAACAAAAAATTATAATAAAAGAAATGCCACATCTGTCATGACTGTTCTAAATTCACTTGTTTTTCATAGCTCCCTAAACCCTGCTGTGATGCTGATGACAAACAGGAGTTCAAGAGGCACTGGTGTCACTTACACAAATGATTTCAGTATCGCAGAAATTCTCCAGTCAAAGAGTAGTACAGCTGTTGGCTTGACTACACGATATACTTGAAGGAAAATGTAGGCAGGCAGGGAAAGAAGAATGCTTTCCTTCTGTGCTTCTGTAAATTGAAAAGTTTTTTTTTTAAATTATGTTTGAACTGATATTTGAAGATGATTTACCCCACTGATTGTAGAAACAGAGATCCTATGAGCCTGTAACATACCTGGAGTTCAAATCAAATAGATGTAAGATTAGAGCTTTTGTATTTTGGAGAATTTTCCTTTTATTCCTGGAGGAGAAGGGAAGAAGAGATTTTTCTTTCAAAATCTTCAGTTCTTTGCGATGCACTACATATTGAGCTGTCAAGAAGAAACAGTTTCCACTCTGCCTGAAAAAGCTTCCTGAGGGCAGAATAATGGATTTAGCATGAAAAAGTAGGATCTTAAGATTAGAGAATTTGAAAGATATCCAATGTTTTAAGTTCTAATGGTGTTGCTTATTCGAATCTGCCTCTACTACCTTGTCAATGTCAGGATTACAATAATCTACAATAAAGCACAATGTGGCACATACATCAGTCATATTACAAGTCACTTGCTATTCAGTAACTCTTTGATCAGTTTAAGACTGATTTAATTTAATTTAATTTAATATGGTGCCAGAAAATTGCAGTGTTTTCATCTGCAAAGACACAACTCAGATGCACCTGACTCCTTTAGAAGTAACTATTCTTGAAAATAAATCCTCATATAACTCATACCCTGAAACAACTCAAGCCCTCAAACCCGTGTGAGAAGGAAGAGAAGGAAAAAGGAAGTAGAAAGTGCTACATCAGCAGACATTCCACAATAAATTTATCCTTTTATTATCTAGAGAGCCATTATAGTCATAACTGCTGTTGACTCAGAAGGGATGAGAGGGTCTTCTTTGGAGGAAAAAGAAGTGTTGTTTGCTTATTGCTTCTTCAAAAACTACCATTCAAATAGACACAATGCCTCAAAAGCTGTTCACACGCTTTCCCCCTTAAGTCACATACAGTTACGGCAATGCTGTTTACTCACAGTATGTAACTATCCTTCCAACATCTATTAGAAAATGCTATTATCACACTGCATTACACTTCCTGTCACTAATGATAAGCATCAACTACACTGCAAAAGCAAGTAAAATCCCTTAGACCCACTAAATTCAAAGGTAGACTGTACTTAGTTCCCCTACACATCTCTAGCATGAGTTTTATCCTAGAAAGTCAACACCCAGAATGGGATGAGGGAAGAGAAAGACCTCAGGGCATGGAAAGCACTGCTAGGTCAAGACTTCAGGGTAGCTCACCAGTCCCCGAAAAAGAGGATTGGAATTCTCCAGGCATTGCACTTCTCCCACCTTTTGCTGCCTTTAACCAGCACATGTATGGATGTTACATGGAAGGATGCAACATAAGCACTCCTTAGACCACTCTCCTTGCACCAAACCTTGCAAACCAGGGTTGAAAACTAATGATACAGCTGTGCTGAAGCATCATTAAAGATGTTTCTGATAGCACTCTGTCATGCACGTCCCACCAGGTGAAGGAGAGAGGAGATGCTACACAAAGGATTTTGGCAACAAGTGCCACCACAATCCAAAAGTATGTGGAAAAGGAAGGGTAGCTGAAAATTTTATTTCCCGATGTGCTTGATGCTGCTTCTCCTACTTTCTCTCATTAGCGATGAGTCCTGGCCATCAACAAATCTTCAACCAGTCTGCTGTGCACTATTTGCATTTGCTGGGATAAATCCAGGGCATTACCAACAGTTCGGAGCAATACAGCTTTCGCTGCATGCTCTGGGTCCATTGCTGACTCCAAAGGGCTCTGGAAGTAGGGCATCCTGCTCTTTGCAGTTCTGTTTAACAACTGCCAGCAGCTAGCAGCATTGGTCCTTGCGGACCAGGTACTCAGTGGTCTGTACACTCAAAGCAGGGGCATACATCAGCTGTAGGAGGAACAAAATTGGTCTCCTCTTGTTGCAGCCTCTTACATGCAGACCAAGGCTGGGGGAGAGCCTCCTGAAGGCTCCTCTCACTGATACTGGCTGCAAGCAATGCTGCAAAGGGGGGCAGGAAAAAGGAGAATATTTGTCTCCTGTATGACCTAATTAATTGCTTAGGTGTTTAACAAAATGTAATATGCCAAATCTTCATAGACAAATGCCAGATTGTAATGATACCTCTTATAATACCATAAAGAAACACCTAGAAAGCTGCCTGCCTTATTCGGGAGAGGGACTCAGATTTAATAAGTGGCTAAAAATTAGTTTAATGATTCCCTATTTAGCCTTTAAATCTACTCGTAATGTGACAATTTGTTTCTAATTAGTGACTGAAAATGTTGATTTAACATTTCTGTCATTACAGATGAGACATCATATGCTATCTCTGTATTATGAAAAACTTCCTATTTTGAGCATAAAAAGGAATTTGTAGAGTCGGGCACAGGGTTTAAGTTTTTATAATACACCATGCATCTTCAGGTCAGGTTTCATAATAACTAACTGCTACAAGTTAGTTGAGTGTGAGGAAGATGAGATGGAAAAAAATGGAAACACAAATAACCGCTGAAATTGTGTCAAGTCTGTACAGTCTGAAGCATAATGGTATTTAAAGTGCCCAAACTGTTTGTGACACCTCTTTTCCACCACTGCCATCACAACTTCTTTGAACGCACAATGCATACTGTGGGCAGTTAGCAAACATCCACTGGCAGGGCATCTGACGTGACAGCCAAGGCTCAGCATTTTTTTCATAAGAGCAAATAATCTCAGGGCCACACTCCATGGAAGGCAGTGGGGGAGGCGGCACATTCCGGGCAACAGGTCTATGATCGTATTTACTGACCATCTCTTTTGGTGCTCATGATCACCTAACAGGTCTGCTGCTAGATTGTTTTTGCTTGGAAAAACGTTACCAGGAAAGCAGGCAACATTACTTTTCCCTGTCCTGCATTCACCTCCACCAAATGCAGCCACCTCACAGCTAATCAGTTCCCATGGCTGGTTCAAAGCTATGAAAATAGGGCCCATCCTAACCCAAGCAATCCAGCCCAGGGCTTGGTGTCTGGGGTAGCTCATCTGCAAAGCCCTTCCTTCAGTCTGAGAAGCGTGGCAGTAGGGAAAGAAAAACACCTCCAGTGGGCCTTAAGATTTACAGGGACTTTTCAGACTGAATGGCTACTATCAATCATCTCTGCATTCCCAGCAGGAAATTAAATTTCCAGTTGTTCAATGCCACAGTGCTTGACATAACTCTATGAATTTGTAGTTCCAGTAGGGCTACATTAAAAATCCATACTGTGGACAAAGAGGGGAAGAAATACATGTTTTCATCAAGTGTAGCAGAGAGAACATCTTTCCAGACACTACCTCTCTGCTTTTGACTGATTTTTAATTCAAAATTGTGTTTTAATCAGCAAAGCAAGTATATCAAAGGACAAGGACAGTGCATTAGGGGGCAAAACATTCCTTCTCCATTCTCCTGTAAAAAGATTTATTGTTATATTCATGTCAGTCTTGTCTACAGGAAGGACAATTTATATCTCTGTCACAGGCTGCCAACCAGGCTCATAATTCATACCTTTAGAGCGCTAAAGATCTTCAGAGCTACTTGTTTAAGCAATAAATTTGAGACATCTCATTCCTGATGCTGTTCGTTTCATTTCTTCTGAGCTTATTGCTGTTTTTTTACCCACTCTTAACCTTTCTTTCTCTAGCTGGGATGAAGCAGTGACCCCTTTTCTCGGTCAGAAAAGCCCCTCAGCTACCCCATGGAGCAGAACCAGAGATTTCCCAGGAGGCTGGACAAATCAGTGACAAATCTCTGCAAGGCTCAGCCACCTTCCCACACTGGTGTCTGCCACAATGGCAGCTGGGAAGGCCCTATGCCAAGCTTTACAAGTGGTTTTATTATGCTTTTCCTCCATTCTCATCTTCCAACCAGATTCCTCCTGCATGGAGGGCCCATTAGAGCCAAAAGGAAAACTACTACTTAAATTAGATTAAGCACACGCATCATCTGACTGTGCTTTGGGAACTAAGCTGGTAGTACAGAAAATAGAGACTGCAAGTTAGGGAACTGTATCTCCTGGCTGAAGAAGACACTATGAGGAGGGGTCTCCAGGTAAGTAAAAGTTAGAGAGGCCCCAGATGCTACCACATGGTGTTCCCATGTCCCCAGGGAAAGGTCAGTGCTCAGGAGCTCTGGAAAGCACCCACTCATAGCACCCATTACACCTGCAGCTGCAGCACACTCAGACCTTCCCAAGACTTCAGTGGAAATGGGGCAAGTCTTACACAACACCCAGCATTACAATTAGTCTTTTGACTGTTCTTAGTGCATCTCTTGTGGAAGAGCACAAGTTGCCTCATAATTTGGGTGAGGCAAAGAGTGAGTATTTTATCCAAGCTACATCAGACAGGTGGCTCTGAAGATGGTCAGTCACAGGCAGTTACCTCCTTCTCACTATCTAAATTTGATGGAAATTTTCATCCTCCTAGAAAACCTGGAGTTGCCCCTGCTTGCCAAGAAAACCATCTCAGTCTAATATGCACCAGTTGAACATTCATTGATTTGGATAATGACTTTGGTCACTCTGGCAGTGTTAGGGTGAGTACCAGAAGCACCACAAGAAAGCAGTTTGTACAGAGTAGAATAATAAGCCGATTTAAAAAAAGAAAAAAACCTGCTCTGAACAAACATGTGGAGACATACTCCATTGTCGGAACAACCTCTCCTTAACTTCACTGCCAGTCAGTTCCTGTGCCTGCCAAGCTCCTTCAACACACTTAAAAGATAGGCATGCCTCATCTAAATTTTGTGTTCCACCTAAACTGAAATCAGAGCTGAGTGTTGCTTCCTAAGCCTAAGTCCATGAGATCAGACATTTCCTTAAGCAAGGTCTAGTCCTTGTGCAGAGCAAGATGGATACAGGTCTAAGGAAAGATGGGAAGATGAGCTATTGCCTGCTGCTGACCTACACCTGCAGCTACGGCCTGTTCTCTCCCAAATACCACAGGCCAAGCTGGAAAACTGGGTAGAGACAAGCCTTGAAAACACAGAATCTACTTGTTCTTGCATGCTGGTACCAAAGATCTGGCTATCTCATGCAGGACTCTTTTCAGGGGTGCTTGGTGGCAGTAAGTATGAAGATGGATATTCATGTTATCAAGTAAGAAAGCATTCTTCCTTAAAAACAAAATGACCCACACATGACTTAATTCCTGCAGGGCAGAGCTGCCTTCCATGTAGGCTTGGCAACTGAAGGCTGTACTCACCTCAACAAAAATGAAGCAGGGGATGATGGAGTAACTTCTCTGGGTATTGTTTCCTAAAGCCATTTCTCATCACACTTCTTGGGGAAGCACTGTTCAAAACGTTACTATCCTGAAAAAGAAAAGGAAAAAGGTATGTCAGTATGTTTCCCTTTTTTTGCAAACTCCACATTTAACACAACATGTTCGTAACATGGAGCACTCACATACTGGACCAGGGAAACAGACTAAAAAAGAACACCAAGGTCTCACAATCATAAAAAATACCCTAAGAAGGCATTCCTTTTGCAGCTCAAAAGCAAGAGACAGACACAGGTTACAAGATACATCATCTGCAGAACAAAGAGCTATAAGGAACACAACCGTTTTCCTAAATTACAGTCCACTCCCAAGCAAAGGCTTCTTCCCCAGGACTGTAAAAATCACATTTTCAGCCCACTGTCCTGCCTACAGTGTCTTGTTAAATCAAGGGCTTTGGGACATTGGATGGTGAACTTGTGTTTTAAAAGACACACTTAAGAGTACACATGATTAAAATATTTATCCGCATGAAGTGTGACCTGCTCAAGATGACACCTTGTCTTAATGCTCAAAAAAACCCTAACAAGCAAATGCAAAAAAAATGCAATGAAGGACTGGGCCCTTGTTGCAGAGCATTTCTAGCCTGCTATAAATTTGTACATTAGCCCACAAAACTCTACCTACTTAGCATTACTTTGGGCTACTGGCTATTCTAATTAACATAACCTTATAGTGCACTCACTTAATCTCTTTGCAGCACAAAAAGACGGAAAGGAGGGAAGATTAACAAGGAGAATTTGTACTGGGAGTGCATGTGCTTTTCTGTATGCATGAGGTAACACATCAAGAAGCGAAGTCTGGCTTAAATGATTTTAGAGAGAGGAAGAGGCTGGCAGGGATGAAGGGGCTGGGAAAGCAGCACATAGCGCAGAGCTGCCAGGAGGGTGAAACGCAGAAGAGAACAGAAATCCTTTGCTATTAGTTTTATCGTGACCACACCAAGCAAGAGCAGAGATTTAGGTGGGCCTGAACCTCGCTTCCAGCCCTGACACTGAAACCCCTGCCCTGGCCATGAGCATCTCTGCAGAGCAGGGCTAGGGGGGAAGAAGGAGGTGAAAGCTGCTGTGTTTTCCAGAGGATGCTTTTCACAACATCTTCCCCCGGCTCTTTGACCTCACTGGCATCTGGGTGGTGATTCAGGCCTTGGCATATGGAGCCTGTGGGGTTCACCAAGGGGTCAGTGGTTTCTCACCAGCTCTCAGCAGGGTTACTGGGAGAAATACTATTATCAGAGCACCGGGTTCAGCAGAGGTTACCAAGCCCGATTGAGGAGCTGGATCAGCTGCCAGTGCTTGCCACCTGCACTGTGATGCAGGCTCCTGTCTTGCATGAACTTCTAGCTGCTTAATGTACTTCTTATCTCAGCTCTTCACAATTTGACCCGAGAGGTGTAAAACACACAACGTATATATGATGGTTTTGGTAATACTGTTCTAGGCACAGCACAGCTATAGCAACTCTGACAGTGATCCGGGGTCAGAATGGTTTCAGAACTATTAGGCACTGAAAAATGTTATTTCAGGTCAAATAAAATATTCAGGAAATGTTACCTGTGACACAGTTCAGACACTCTCATCCTACACTGCATCCCAGTTCTGAAAACACAAATATTCTGGATTTTCAAAATGCCTGGTTTTCCAAACATGTTTCAACTTAACTTAGGAGATAAAATGGGTTTTACCTTAGAGGTTAGTGTCATTGTTATAAAGAAAAAAAAAAGACAAGCTAATCCAACCGAATTTGAGCTGTGGAAAAAATTTACGGTCATTCGTTTTTTAACAACATTTTTCATGCCCCTGGCTCCCGCGCCATGTGGCCCTCCCTTTAACTTGCCAAACACATGGTGCCTGGTAGAATAGTAGGTTAAAGAGTTAGAGCAGCTTACAGAGCATTATATCACTAAACTCCTTTTGTATCCTAGAGATCCTGTCAGCACCTTTTTTTTGCAAATCCTGTTTTCCAAATGGCTTAGTCCAAAGATGTTAATACCTCAGCACCCCCATAAAGGCTTTCCCAGATCAAGCCGAGAAACAAACAAGGTTTTCCATAACACTGTCCTGTATCTTCAAGCCATGCCTTCAGTTCCAACAGCTGAGGCTGCTGCCTGTCCCTAACCAAAGCAGAGGGCTGCAAGGCAACCCAAGAATGTGAGAAACGTTGACTGAACAAGAAACAATGACTGAAAGCACAGACTAGCAAAGAGGTTTCTTAGTAGTCACGTAAAATTGCCTAATTTAATGCCAGGGGACTCCTGATGCCATAAATATGTATCACTGTCCCTGTTCTTTTAAGCTTATTGTGCACCACTGGTTTAAGAAACTGCATTGCCTGTGGGAAAGCATTTTACTTGTCAGCCTCTCTCCTGTGTGATGACAGATTTGTGTCAGACATAAGTAGTAAGAGGCCAAACAGTTGCCTGATCAGGCCAGCTAATTCCCAGGTTGTGGGAATACTCCCAGCTAGCCTGTGCTTGTCATAGCAGGTCTTTTCATCAGCTCACTCGACAGAAGAGGAAAGGGGAGGAACAGTGTGATCTCGGTGGGATGGAGAGACCATCTTTTGTCTCTCTCCAGCTGGCAGCGAGCCCTCTGGGGACAAAGACAGCAAAACAGAGATTACAGCAATCCCTAGATGCTTCAGTCCGCAGAGCAGTCAGAGATAACCCACTTTTGCCCAAAGAACCCAGGAATCATAAGATGTAAAACAAGTATTTAGTGACAGTCCTGTTTTATAATCCATGAAGATCTTGTCGCATTGAGCAAATTTGCATAGTGCAAAGCCTCAGACCAAAGCAATGGGAAATAACTGCTACAATATCAGCATCCAGTGCTGCCTTCTGCATTTTTCATTTTTATTTTTTTTTCAATTTGACTCAATTGTTAAGGAAATAACGTTAGTGAAACTATGAGAGGCTTTTCAGGTCCCGCTAGCTGTGACCTTTTAAGGCCTGCTATGTGAGCACTGCATGACAGTAGAATTGGTCAAACCTCTTCTAAATAATTAGGGACCACTGTAGAGGGAATATTAATAATCTGGAGCTCTTGTACGATGAGGTGCTTCTACGTTTTAAACAATATATATAATTGTATAACACAACATTTGTGAATTAATTATCATTAGTTAGTTCTCATCTTGCTCAATTTACCCCACACGCATTTTTAGAAAGGCCCTGAACTACAGCATAGGAGGTTATTGTCTGACATCTCCTGGGAGAACAAGCGCAGTCATAGAATATACATAAGTGAATTGAAAATTAACTGAAAGGGACAGCAAAGAAAAAAAGAACTCAAGCTGAAGAGACTTTCTTGCCGCAGGGATCCATCCAGGGGAAAAAGGAAGAATGAGAGTCAAAGAGTGGAGGAAAGAAGAATGGTCTAAAAATAGGTGTTTTCTTATAGGTTACTAACCAGCAGAAGAATTTATAAAAGCCCCATTCAGGTATGCTCTAAAGCTTTTTATGTGAGCACGTAGCAGACAGCAAAAAGGACATATCTAGGACAAATGAGCCTTTGCTGAGCCTTTATAGTAGAGCTCCTGCAGCAGCCACAGCGCAGCTATCATCGTTCTGTGTTATCAGCGCTCAAACCAATTAATTCCTTGACCATTCCTCAGGAGACAGCGGTCACCCTCATGTTTTTCAAGCTCTGTCCTGTATAGGCGGGATGAGAAGATGAACAACCTCATGGCTTTACTTATTGCTGCAGTGGATAACTGGGCACTTGTGCAAAATACTAAAATCGGCAATCCAGAAAGGCACCATTTATCACAGGTTTTAAACCCATGTTCCATTTAAACAATACCGGTGCAGGTTTCTTTTGCCATTAGCTCAGAGACTGCCAGCCTGAAACACAGGAACGGCCGCTGGCACATCCCTCCATGGCAGAACCCTAGAACCACTCACACCAGAGGTGAGAAGGGAAACCACTGATTGCTTGGTGCCCAGATGTGATGCAAGCACAAAAGAAATAAATAAATAGCTTGTCCTGTCCCTCTTCACCTAGGCAGCTTCACCATCTTTTCAGCGGCAGCTAGTGTTCTGTTTCAAAATAAAATGTAAATGTTGTAGTAGGAGGAGCACAACTGTGGTGTTTCTGTAACAACGTTAAAGACACTAAAAATGCAAGCGTTCACTCATTTGTAAATTAGTTTAACCTTGCATTAACAATTTGCAACCCTCTGTTGCCAACTGGCTTCAAATTAAAAGATCTTCTTTCTCATTAAAATAAGAATTCTGTTTAGTAGTAAAAAAAAAAAAAAATCACTAAAACTTCTGCACCAGTCCATCAAATGATCAATTTGCCAAACCTCCATTCAGCGAAGAAAACAAATTCAAACTAACGCCACTGCTCATGATTATTACCCAAGCTTTTGCAGAGAACTGTATCATTATAACCATTATTTATTACACGAGCTCTTAACAGATCTCATTCTAAAGCCCAGTCCTCTGTTTCCTGTGGGGGAAACAAAGACAGAAAGAGTTGAAGCAATTTGCCAGACATCACACAATGACTCAATGTCTATGCTGAAGAAAGACGTATTATTCTCAGACTCCTGTCAAGTGCTCTATCCCCTCGACTATAGACTCTACACTTGAAATGCACTTGCTAATTCCCACACAACAACTATGCAGCTCTCACTGTACATTTAAGTAATAGAGGTTTCCCTTAGTGTGTCACCGAGACCACGGCGGAATGCACACCGCAACTCTGCAGAAGCACCGACCAAACAGACACCAAGACGTGACCAAGCCTCGCATCCTCTCTGCACAACTTCACCCCTGGCCATCTCCAAAGGGGAACCGGGGAACCCACATGTGAGTTTGAACTGGCTGCACCAGGATAACAGAAGGTTAAAATGTCTTTCCCAAAGCTCTCTTCCATATAAACCTAACTAATACATAAATAAAGGGCCTAAGAAATCAAAGGTAAGATTTTTTCCAGAAAAGGTAATCATGGCTACTTAATGTTTTCCTGGCTAAATTACAGACATTTTCAAAGTAATCAGAAACACGGAGTAGTGGCACGAATCATTCCAAAATCCAAATCGTATGAGGAAAAGTCCAAATGACACTGTAGCATAACCACCTGCTTGTGATTTGGTCTGTCTGCCTTGGTATCCAAACGTAACACAGAACATTTGCTTGGTGTTCCTGCATAAGAATAGTAAAGCTAAGAAAACAGCACCATGTCTACAACAATTAGAAGGTACTGGGCAAGTGGCCCTCAGTTTGCTGTCTCAATGAGCCAGAACACACTGGTTCTGACCTACAAATGAGAAAGTGATGCTTTGGATCACATCTCCCTGGACCCATGGAAAAGCGCACTCACACAAGGGACCTTGGGCAAGAGGGAAGACACCCACCTTTTTATTTCCTAATGAATGAGTATATAACTTTTGGAGAAGTCTATTAACAAGCAAATGCAGAGATGACATAATCACAGAATCTTTGTGGTTGGAAGAGATCATCTTTGAGATCATCGAGTCCAACCCCCCCAAAAACCCCCAAAAACGCCACCCACAGAGAGACAAAACCCAACAATCTCAGGCGTTACAGCATGCCCTGAAGAGCCACGTCTACACGCTTCTTAAATACCTCCAGGGATGGCAACTCCACCACCTCCCTGGGCAGGCTGCTCCAGTGCCTGACCACTCTCTCAGAATAGTAATTCTTCCCAATATCTAATCTAAACCTCCCCTGTCCCAACTTCAGACCATTTCCTTTGGTCCTGTCATTATTCACTTGGGAGAATTATTATTCACCTGGCTCTGGCTTCCCATCATCAAAGAACCTTTCAGCCCATCCACCATGAAGTGAGAGGCAAAGAGTCACCAACACCACCATGGCCACCACACCAGAAGTGTGGTGTCAGACTGATGGCACCATATGCCAAAACCCTGACTAACATGGTTGAGTCACATTTGATTTTCAGTTGTTAAATAAATTGCCTAGTAGCTGACCACGAACAAACATGTGTTCTAAGTTTCAAGACTGGTCAGCGGCAGGACTCCCTGCTTTGCCATAAGACTGAGGAGAGGAGCTGACAGATGAGGCAGAAGCTGGGTTTACTGGAGCTCATTTTACTGGATCTAGCTCTCACCACAGAATCAAATTTATTACAAACTTCCCTGATAGAATAAATAACTAGTTTCTATTTAAGCTACAGCCATTCAAAGAAATTGGCTTGTCAGGGAAAGTGCTCCTCATGCACGTCTCCACAGACTCAATGACAAGAAACTAATTACATTTCACTAATGATAGCGAGAAAAAGAAGAAAAAGTCCGCCACCAATACACAAAATGAACCCACACACGCTCACCATCACAATAGACAATTTTGCAGCATTTGACTATTAAGCCAGAAAAACACTTTCTCTGATGAGAGTTCTGACCTTTTCCCGCTAGCAGAGGTCACATTGTAACATTTTCTCCACTCACACTAGCTAACCATTTTATGGCAAACAATGATACCTATGTAATATATTTCACTGCACATCTGAAATGATGACCCTTGATACAACCCCCACCTCCTAACGAAGAGAGCTATGTGAACAGCTACCTCTTAAAAATGCGTTGCCAAATCCCTGGTGGCAAAGCAGGATTTGATCCACAGAGGAAAGCAGCGCCGGTGAGTTTAAGAAATCTGCTAGGGACGTTTTCCCTTGCTACTGGCTTCATGTGGAAAATTATCCTGTGTCTGAGTGATAAGCAGCAGTATAAAACCTACAGGCAAGCAGACTGATTAGGGATCCGCGCCACTTAACATCTTCAAGAGCATTCCAAGTGTTATGCCAGCCCGTTAGAGGCCAGGAAACAACTCCTCACTGCAGGGAGGAGAGTGAAATCCACAACCTGTACTGGTGCAGGGGGTTATTTCTCCCCAGGCGCAGCATCCTGCACTTGCCCTTGTTAAATTTCATTAGGTTTCTCTCCAGCCTTTCCAGGTCTCCCTGGATGGCAGCACAGCCTTCTGGGGTGTCAGCCACCCCGCCTAGTTTTGTGTCATCAGCAAACTTGCTTGATTGATGCTGAAATATCAATCCCTTCGTCCAGGTCATTGATGAATATATTGAAGAGGACTGGACCCAGTACTGACCCCTGGGGAACACCACTTGTTATGGACTTCAGCTGGATTCTGTGCCCCTAATCACAACCCTCTGAGCTCTGTCTTTCAGCCAGTTTTCAATCCACTTCACTGTCCATTCATCTAACCCACACTTCCTAAGCTTAGCTATGAGGATGCTGTGGGAAACGGTGTCAAAAGCCTTGCTGAAGTCAAGGTAAACAACATCTACTGCCCTCCTTTCTTCTATCCAACCAGTCATGCCATCATAGAGGGCTATCAGGTTAGTATGACATAACTTCCCCTTGGTAAATCCATGTTGTCTACTCCTGATAGATTTCTTTTCCTCCATATGCTCTGAGATGACACTCAGGATGAGGTTTTCCAGGGATGGAGGTGAGGCTGACTAGTCTGTAATTTCCTGGGTCCTGCTTCTTGCCCTTTTTGAAGACTGGGATGACATTGGCCTTCCTCCAGTCCTCGGGCTCGTCACCTGTTCTCCAGGCCCTCTCAAAGATGATGGAGAGCGTCCCTGCAATGACTTCTGCCAGCTCCCTCAGCATTCTTGTGTGTATCCTGTCTGGACCCATGGACTTGTGGACATCCAGCCTTCTTCACTGATCTCTAACTTGGTCCTCCTCCACCAAGGGAAAATCTTCCTTAGTCCAGACTTTCTCTGATTCATCCAAAGTCCATGGCTCCTGTGGGCTGGCCTGAGCAGTAAAGACTGAGGCAAAGAAGGTATTCAGCAACTCCGTTTTCCCTGCATCCTCTAAATGTGGTGTCCCCTCAGCAAAACCAAATGAATAAAAAGTTTAACCAGCTAGAGCTGATAATGCTTCTCTCTGTCTTGCAAAAGGATTACTAATGCATGATAAATGGAGACATTCAAAACCTGCCTGGACAAGTTCATGTGCAACGTGCTCTAGATAGACCCACTCCAGCGGGGGCGGGGGGGTTGGACTAGATGATCTCCAGAGGTCCTTTCCAACCCCATATGATTCTATGATTCTATGATAAATGAAGAAGGAATCTGATAATGAGATTCATTAGGAAATTCTTAAAAAAAAATGTGACAGTCTCTGAAAAAAAACCCAAACCAAACCCCAAACTACTGAATTTATTCATGTTATTAACAAGACTGAGCCTGCTCTTAACTTTCATTTAACTCAAAAAAGTTACTTGTTTTAGCTCTCCTTTCATCCCTTCAAACATTAAGGTAAATCTAAATGAAGTATTTGTGCTTTATCTTGGGCAAAAGAAAAGGCCATTTCTGACCTTTACTCATCCACCTGAAGGCACGTCATCATGATTTAGATTAATTAATTTGCCTTGTGAGCTTCTCTGGACAAATGCAAAAGGCACTCAGTCATTTCTTTTACTTCTAACTGGATGAAACTCCACATATCTTTAAGGACATTTATAGCAATAAACTGGCAGGTGTGGTCAGCAATAAAGGAGCAGTTCATAGTCGTAAGGGACTCTTGAATTCCACAGATCAGTAATATGATCAGTTTAATGAAAATATAGCAGTCTACAGTTCCCAGAGTAACATATTCAAGATCCAGAACTGCAACTGATTGAATTAATTAATCCTGGGCTTGAGACACAGGTACTCTGTTTAGCTCTATGCTAAATCACCAGTCTTAAAATATTGTATAGAGTGCTTATTTCACTGTTGCATTGGCACAACGTACAAAGAAAATAGTCAAGGGCCCTTTTAATTTACAGTAGACAGTCTTGCAAGGCTTAGGCTGGAAACCAAATATTAAAGTATGACCTCCCTGATATCATGAAGAGCTTGTGACTGAAATTCACCCTTTGAAACCAATTCCGTTGCATTTGGTGCCTCTCCATGCAAAGCACTGACAGGAAACACTGGGGAAACTCTGGGCAGTTTCGAGGAAAAGGGGAAAAAACTTGAGCAGCCTTCTCCTCAGGCTCCTATCACAGTTAACTGGTGGAAAAAGAGAAAGAAGAAAACAAAAGAAAACCTCAAGTTATGGAACACCAGGCTGTAGAATACAAAGGATAACAACACAACAGTGCAGAGGACAGGAAAACTGGATGAGCTACAGAAAAACTGCAATGGGATGGAGGGCAGACGAGGAAAAGAGACAGTAAGTTTTGCCTGCAATGGGAAACCACAAGACTGAAAATTCTGTCAACTCTAATAAAGGGA
This sequence comes from Gallinago jamesoni, assembly GCA_025769975.1. Classification (NCBI taxonomy): domain Eukaryota; kingdom Metazoa; phylum Chordata; class Aves; order Charadriiformes; family Scolopacidae; genus Gallinago; species Gallinago jamesoni. The sequence continues at coordinate 71,632,553 of JAOQGH010000019.1, read as the reverse complement.
CAGTGATACAATAGAGTCTAGAGAACATTTCTTCTTTTCCCTCCCAAATTTCTTAGGGTTTTGCAGAAGAAATTTTAATATTGTTAAAATAATTCATTTCAATATAAGAAAAAAATTGTCCAAAGAAATGTCCCTCATTCAGATGAAAATCCATACTTTACTCCAGAAAAACGCTAGTGTTGATTTTTTTTTTCTTTTTAAAACATCCTCAGTCAATGATCCTACTGAAATCTATTGAGCTACTAAACAACCAATTAGTTGTGTATGTGTCAGCAAGGATCAAACATAATGCTTCTTTATTGGTAACAGAGTTTCACATTTCCCAGAGTTTTGGGAATCCCAATATTAAAAACATATTCCAAGACTAGATGCTGCCAGGTCTTTTTGTATGCCATCCCTGCTGAGCCTCAGTCCAAGTAAGACACCAGTTTGCGCATTTGAGGGCACCCATTGAGCTATGTCCTTTTCACTTCCAGGAGGAACTTGCCCTTTACTTGCAGAAGGAATATTCTTCTCTTTTATCTGAAGGAAGAGGCTTGTGCAAAGTGTCAACTAATATGAGGCTTCAGCTATTTCCAAGGAAATTTCCAGACCCCTCTCCTCCTGCTTTCCTGCTACGACAACTTAGGAAGCCAACACTTCTGGAGAGCGTTCATACAGCTAGTAGTATAAAGATAAAACAGTGGGAATATTGAGCTCAGCTGAACAGAGTACAGCTATGTTAAATAAGGTGAGAGAAGGAACATTGGGTGAGTAATATGCTTCTGTTTCTTTCCAAGTTCTTTTTTTTTTTCCAGGAAATGAATGCTGCATTGAAAATTTCAACTCAAAATCATGGTAAGCCAATAGTAAACACTAGGCATGGAACAGGCACCAGCCAGTGGACCCTACACAGAAAAAAATGCATTCATTTTGTCCCCTCAGGGCCAAGCAAGCAAAACTATGTGAGTACTGATTGCGAGCTGTAATATTATGAAAGTAAACAAGCAACTGCCTGACCACACTGCAGCCGTTGGTGATGGGGTCCAGAGGCACAACCTCTTGCTCCCCCACTATACTGGTATCCACATTGGCAGTGGAGCTGCCAGAGGGTACACAAGGACTGCACAGATTCCCGCTCCTGCAAACCTGGCAGCAAGCTCAATCTTATGTGGAGATTTTATCCATTCACCTCATCTATAAGCATCACCTTCACCTTCATCCCTTGCAAAGGCACAGTACAAAGGACTTCTGGAATATCTGCTCTGTTCCCTCATACAAAACACCGTTGTAAAAGCTCACCTTAATAGCAAAAAAAAAAAAACCCCAACAAAATAAAAGGAATGGGGAAAAGAAAAATAGCCCTAATTTTTTGCTTTCCCCTTTCTATCTGTGTTCATTATGTGCCCAAGGGAAGTAGGTATAGACCCTACAGGCTGAATTTGTCTACAGTGTTGTACTACGGCTCATGCAGTTAACGTGGGCCTCAGAAACACAGCCTGAATGGAAAGTTAAGAATTTAAGAATTTAATAGAATTAAAAATCACTGTTAGACTACCTGATATCTTAACAATCTAATAAAATGTTATTAGTCCAGATCTCTTTATTAGCATAAAAGAAAAAGTAAAAAACAAACCAAGAAAATTTAGTAAACTACAATAAAAAGATTGCGGAATAGTCAGAAATCTTCAAAAGACTTTGTAATACTTCCCCCTTCTCTGTGGTGTCATGCTCACCACAGACCCCCTCCCTGAGTCCTGTGGCTGATGGTGTTAATCTGGGGTGGAAAGAGGGCTATGGCAAGCTGTCACTGTCCTAAACCCTTCTCCAAGAGGAAGCCAGCAATGCTGATGGTGGGAGCTTATTTGTTTTTCAGTCTAGGATCTAGTTGGGCTTATTTTTAATAGTTTTCTAACACAGCTTGTAGTTTGCTTGTTCTACACTCTTCCGCAATTCCATGTCATGTTCACATTCAGATTTGCTATATAGGCAAGAATTTACATGTTCTTTCTTTGCTCTTTTTGGAATACCTAAAACAGCATTCCTGTATGGACCAGTAACTGACCATTGATGGGCTGGTTGGCTGTAGCTCCCTTGGCTCTGGTACCACCTTGTGACCCCAGTTTTAAGCCCCCTGCTATTATCCTATCCCCATTCTCCTCCATGCTGTGTTTTTATCCAAGGCTCAGATGGCTCATTTTGCCCAGAACAGTGACTTGTTAGTTCTACCTATTAGGTAGAGAAATGTATGAAAATTATTACAAAAATAGGCAGTACATTATGCAACCATATAAAAGTAAGCTAAAGCTGAAACTGCTTAGATAAGAGCTACCACTTTGTTAGACAATTGCTGTTACAGTTAAAAAGAAAAGAACAAAGCTCCAGGCAAGCCAAGCCAAGCCCTGACAATGCAGATCTGACAAATCTTTGTCCTCACAGAAATAGTTCAGAACTTGTGTTCTGTTGCTAAAAAAGGCAATATAGCATTTTTCTGGCTACAAGGCCACAACCTCAATCCCTCAGCTTTTGATATAGACTGCAACCATAGGCTTTCACTGACAAATCCAGCAAGGCCATTGCAAACCCTTCTATGAAGTTAAGCTCCTGAACAGGGCCAAGTACCGGTCTTCTTGGAGAACTGTGTTCTTCCCTGTGTGATTTCATCTCATGACACCAATTCAGGCCCCAGAGGAGCTCACATGGCCATTGCTTGACCTGTTAAAACATTTGATTTTTAAATCCAATACCGTCTGCACAAAACCAAAACTGTTACAATGACAACTACAGCCTACAAAGCTGAATTCTGACATTTCTGTAGCTGAGACCATAATGCTACCTCTATGACCATAATCTGATTAAAATCACATTTGTTAACAGTTTTCACAATATATACACCTATTACCAAGTAAATTCTGTACAGAAAGTTAGTTTATAATATTTTGTGGACACTTAATGTGCATGAGTATATATGTGCATACAAATTCATTTACACTCAAATATAACTGCAGCCTACACAATGCATGCCAGATGATGACTGCAAATAAACAGAACAATTTTATAATCGAACTTGATCAAAATATGACTAAACAGTCATTTAAATACTAAAAGCTAACACGGGCATATAAACATACCCACCTTGCCCTGAGCTGTTTACTGCCATCCTAATGAAATTGCCGTCTTGTTTAATAGCCCTCCATGGCTGATGCACAGCTCTCACATCTAAAATACCATTATACCAATTTTCCTAAATCACCTGATCAGCTCTTTGAAAATGAAAAAATCCTTTCCAGAAAACAGGCATATCATACACAGCACAGCCCTTTGCTTAACAGAGAAAACTAGTTTTACCGTCTGTTATTTTCTGATCTGAGGGCCACGGATCTGCACACTGTTTTTTAAAAATATCCCAAATACAGTGTTAGACAAAGGTGCAGTCACCCCATTCACAATGTTATAAAGCTATACATATGCAATCTCTTCAAACTCGGTTTGTCATGGGAAACAGTCCTAGACAGCTGTTCCACAGTTGCTGCCTGTAGTGCTCAAAACATCACATCTTAAAAAACATGGAATCATCTGGGCCAGAAGGGACCTCCAAAGGCCATCTAGTCTGACCCTCCCACAGTCAGCAGGGACACCTCCAACTAGACCAGGTTGCCCAGGGCCTCCTCGAGCCTCACCTTGAATGTCTGCAGGGAAGGGGCCTCAACCACCTCCCTGGGCAACCTGTTCCAGTGCTCCACCAC
>JAOQGH010000019.1:71597362-71613318 GCA_025769975.1 Gallinago jamesoni | reverse complement strand
AGAGGCTGAGGGAGCTGGGGTTGTTCAGTCTGGGGAAGAGAAGACTGAGGGGAGACCTCATCGCTCTCTACAACTACTTGAAAGGAGGCTGTAGAAAGGCAGGGGTCCGTCTCTTCTCCCAAGTCGCAGGTGATAGGACAAGAGAAAATGGCATCAAGTTGTACCAGGGGAAGTGTAGATTAGATATTAGGAAAAAATTCTACACCAAAAGGTTTATCAAGCAATAGAACAGGGTGTCCAGGGAAGTGGTGGAATCATCATCCCTGGAGGTATTAAAAAGACAGGTTAATGTGGTGCTTAGCAATGTGGTTTAGTGGCGGTCTTTGTCAGTGTTAAGTTGATGGTTGGACTCAATGATCTGAAAGGTCCCTTCCAAACAAGACAATTCTATGGTTCTATAAATCCTGCCTGCTGCATTGCTGGCCCCTGACACTCATGAGGACGTAGTGAAACCTCCAGCTGAGTTCAGACTTCAGACCAATCTTTAAACAAGAAATGATTTCCATAAATGGGGGATGTTCTTAAAGATCCTTAAAGTAATACTAGCCTTCTCATGCAAGATATCCAAGCTCATTTAAAACAGAAGCTTCATCATTCGGGAAGTTTTCAGAATAAAATTCACCCTGGGAGTCATATATGTTCATGGAAGTAATGTAAATGTTTGTTAAGATAAGCTCCTACCCATATGTTCCAAGTGTTTAGCCTGCAATAAAACTAAACAAAACCCAACAAACCCTAAAAGTCAACATTAAGGTTTCATTTTGCAAAAACACTCGATTTATTAGGGAAATGAGAAAACTAATCCATAAAATTTTGCTTCTAAAATGGAAAAAAAATAATCCATGAAACAAATGAAGACTCAAAGCAGAAATGTACATCTCTGGGAGGGTCAATCTGCAAAACTGCTCTGCCTCACCATATGATTAGAAACCTGCAAGGATCATCATGAAGAAGTAGCCACTTCATAATTAAAAAGCAAACATAAGAAGTGCTAGAGTAGATTAAGTGCTTCAGGTAAAATGTTTTCTAATTTTATAGAGTCACAGAAGCTTAAGAAACATACCAAATCACAACAGAAGTAAGTGTAATTTTTAATTTTTGAACAGCAGTTCCCATTAGGAAATAAACAGCATGAGGAATAGGAGCCATATCTCCCACATCCCAGTCCACTATGCTACCTTAAAAATTAGATGAGAAAAAAATAAAAGAAGCTTATTTCTAAATGTATTCACCTTTTCTGTGTTCTGCTGACATAGCTGAAAGTGCAGTACACACTCCTGTAAATTAAGATGTGGATACTTCAGAAGTAAGAGCTGTAAAATGCCTTCAGAGCTCCAGGCATAGCACTCCCTTAAATTACCACATTCTGTTAAGGTTTTCCTGGAAAAGGACTATACCCTGAGAAAGAAGTGAGAGAGAGGGAGGAAGCAACCTACTTAATGCTCTGATTTAGAAAAGTTTGAAAAACAGTGCAGTAATTGGTGTACTGACAGAGCTGCGGGATGGCCAGTCAGACTGAACTGATCTGGAGGTACAGCAGAAGCATTAAGGTTGGTATAAATGGCATAAGAATATAAACGCGTGTGTCTGGGTGGACAGGAATAAACAAAAGGAGAGCCTGGATTGGTCTGAATGGATGTGAACTCCAGAAGCAAGAGCGGGGAACACATTGCTTCTGAGAAGGCCAGAAGGTTGCACCCTGGTGCAGAGACCCCACCAATGACCTCCACCCCGCACCAGGAAGATGGCAACAGGATAGAGCGATATTGCCTACGCCATTACTCCAACAATTGAAGAATATCCTTCCAACACCCTACTGCAGAAACAGACAAATACTCCAAACAAACAAGGGAAAACAGAGTATGAGCAGCAATATTGTTCTGAGATTAGTGAAACCACAAGAAGTGAAATCCTGATGGACAGGACATTTCCATATTAAGTATAGCCTTCTAATGGTTATGAAAGACCTGTCCCAAACCTACTGTGTTGTCTCAAGTCCAGAAGGACCACAGGTAGGTTACACAATGTCAGACACTGCCTGTCCTTGTCCTGTGTACCACATGCGGGGTGCTGGACTTGGGACTGCAGGTCTTGGTGCCTGCAAGTTTCTGGGTGTGAGAACACAAGTAAATGAGAACTATGAGAGAATGAATGCAAGTAAAATCAACTTGCTCAGAGGTTTTTTGCCCTTTCTCCTCTGTAAGATCTCTCACAGAGTTTTGTTACACTTATTTCCAATAAACATGATATTCATGTGTTCATATGTTGAGTTGGGGATGGCCAGCAGATGAACCCAACACTGCTCTTTCCCTGTGCATGCACTGGTACAAAGTTCTGTCTGATCTCTGCTTTCTGACTAGTAGTCTGCATAGCTCAAGTATTGTCCAGAAAGTTTTCCAAACAAAGAAAAAGGTGAGGAGGAAAGAATTTGGAACAGGCTCCCATGAAATTTTCCTCAACTTTTCATCTAAAATTTGAAAGCCTGACATCTTTTGAAATTTGAAAGCCTGACATCTTTTGCTGGTGTAGAAAAAAAATATTTACACTTTGGGCAATTTTTACCAAACTATTTTGCAAAAAAATGCGTTTCACTTGCCAACTTTTTGTTTAATCTTTTCCACCTTATTGTGCATGCTTTCCTTAAATCACAGCTCTCTGGTAATGTGAAAAAGATATCAGTGGAAAAAATACAATAAATACAGTGACTTGAAAAAAATCCCCACAAAAAATAAGAACAGATTGAATGTCATTACAAGTTTGTTCTTATTTCAGGAGAAATTACAAAGGTTTCAAAGAAATTGAGATTTTCTTTATACATTCCTGTAAAAATGAATATGCTAGCTGCCATTCCATCCCATGCATTCTTATCACTGAATTGCTTCTGGCAGTTCTAACTAAGCAGACATTAGTAATAATAATGTAATAAACATTTTGTACATATATTTTCCGAACAAGGAGGAGGTACAATTTTTCATCCTAAAAATTCACTTACCATTGTTAAGTCAGTGTCTTTATATTCAGGTGTGGTTATTAGGCAATCAAATGACAACCAATAACAAAATTCTTTAAAATAGCTATCTTCTTTTATAGACACATAGTGCCTACCTCCCTCCTGTCCTAAACAGCATATAGAAGGTGCAATAAGCAAGTTTATATTAGTCAGGTACCTAAGAAAAAAGAAAAAAAAAACTTTGACTTCTGGCAGCTATGCTTTCAGACAGCTCAGCATCTTAGGAACCACTGGACACAGTAATTAGATGCAGTGGAGTCCATCAATCCTTATTAATGTTTTTTATAAAAATCAGGGCAATTGCATAAGTACATTCACACACCTGGGAAATTGCTTCTGAATACAGCAACATGCTGCCCCCTTTTACTTTTTTAAGCCATCTTGACTAGTTCTATCATTGTTACCAGGTGGAGACTCTGAAGAACAAATCTCTTCTTTCCTATTAGTTATGCAGTTACAATTAGAACACAAACAGAGGGTTTTGTCAGGTCTGAAAACAGATGCTGACATTTTGAAAAGGATGCCATTGATTGTACAGGTCATTACACAACAGATGTTTCCTGAGCCTGCTGACATCAGTTGGAAAAATAGCTATCACAAGAGGCCTATATTCAGTACAACAATGCTGTTTCCTCTGTAGATAATACCTGTCAGATGATAAGGCTGTACTTGATCAAGGTATCAACCACATCCAAAGAAATCCTACGTGCAGTGCTTCCAGAAAGAACTGCTCCTGGCAGCATGGAGCTTCCCAGAAATGCCTCTTGTCAACAATGCAAGAAACTCAGCAATAAACATGGAAATGCTGTAGTTAACAATTTTAGAGCTAACCTTTTAGAATTTACCTTTTTAGATATTCTACAGCTATAACTCACACCTTCCAGCTACACTATGAGTCTCAGAGCTCAGGTGTGGGATAACGTTAAAGGCCTAACATTCAGAATTAAGTGCAATCCCTTGCCATGACCGAATAGAAAAGATGGGATCTCATATGAAAATGCAGCAACCAAATTTTGCTATTAATTCTCATGAGTTTCACATCTTTAGGGAGGATTTTCACATCTCTAGGGAGGTTAGGAAGGACGATATTTTTGAAATTTTAACTTGCACTGAAAATCTAAGGGCATGAAAATATTATCTGAGTTAGCAGTTTGCTGTATATATTAATAATGCCAACAAAGAGCTGCCTGTCTGGTATCTCTATGTATTTTTATTCTGTTTATATTCACTTTTGACATACTCAATGAAGTTTCTTCACAATATGGTATTTGCATGCAATGTTTGTGTACAGCACTGTCCCATATTGTGCTTCCCCATCCTTTCTACATTAGGCGGTTCTCCATCTCAAATCAGGATTCCCCTTCCCTCTCAGCAGCAAGACAGACATAAGATGGTTAGGATTCTCTAACATCCATGCACTAGATCAAGAAATAGAACTGCCAAAAGGATATACTGTATCTTGGCAAAAAGATTGTGTTTTCATTCTGCATTGGAAATTGCATATCTTTTCAAGAGGCAATTTTCTTAAAACAGCCCATTTTCAGGTCCAGAAGGTCAGGATATCATGTTTTGACTCACAGAGATATTTTTCCTCCCTTAATCCCTAGTCAGAAGTGACCAACCATAAAATACACCATGATAAAAGCTTATCTGATGCCAGTGTATCTCATGAAATGTGTCTGACTTAATGAAACAGGGTTCTTAACAGCTCCACTGGAAGCACTTTTGTTTCCACAGGCAGAGAGACAGCATGCCTCAGCTTTCCTGAAAGGAGAGGTGTCTTCTCCATGCATGAAATAAAGGACAGTGGATTTTGCTAAATATCACAGTGTTCAGGTTTCCCTGTTTCCTTACAATACAAAGAAGTGGCTATTTATTTAGAAAAAATAGCTCTACATTTGACAAAGGAAAATGAATAATCCATCAGCTCTACACGTTTGACAGTTGATGAAGCAGCTTTTGAACACATTTATTTACCACTCACTCTTGTTACTGAAAGCCCTCTGCTTTCTGACTTGTTTGCCATTCCATGGAAACCGTTGAGCTGGCACATTTTCTAATCCATTCAAATAAAGCCCAATCGAACTGGCAAACACCATAACCAAGTATCTCCAGGCTTATACCTGCCTGGGCTGCTCACCCAGCAGAGCAGCCTCTGGGAGCTCCTGCCTGCCCCAAGTCCTCCCACCCAGGCAATTGATGGAGACCTGCTGCTGCTGAGGAGGGAAATCAATGCGCAAGGCTTTCACCTCTGCTGGTAAGAGGTCAAGGCTCTAAAATCAATGCTCTGCACTTCTTCTAAAATGTCTGCTCTTTCCACGCCATCGAGATGCCAGACTGGGATGCTGGAAAGGCAGTGTATGCTCCTGCCCCCTGACAGATGGGTGACTTGACTTCAGGCAAGACAGAATCATAGAACTGTGTAGGTTGGAAGGGATCTTTCAGGTCATCAAGTCCAACCATTAACCCAACACTGCCAAATTACCACTAGACCATGTCCCTCAGCACCACATCTACACATCTTCTAAATACCTCCAGGAATGGCAATTCCACCACTTCCCTTGGCAGCCTGTTCTAGTGCTTGACAACCCTTTCTGTGCTGAAATTTTTCTAAATATCCAATCTATATCGCCCCGAGGCCACTTTCTCTTGTCCTGTCACCTGTTACTTGGGAAAAGAGATTGACACCCACGTCTCTACTACACTGTTATCCCTCAGATAAAAAGGAGAAGCCCATTATGACAGCCAGGCTACGGCTGCTCAACTCCCATGAAGTGAAGTGCAGCCAAGTGGTTGTGTGTGTGTTCTGTCATACTGAAAAACATCAAACTCTTTTTCTTCACTACAGACCTCTTAGAGGATGGCAAGATGCCCTTTTTTCCTCAGGCTATTTTAGTAGAAAATTCAGAGTAGTCAAAAACATTATTGCAGCACAAGGCTTCTTGTGACCCAGTACTGGGGTTAGATTGCTAAAAAAAAAAAAACCACAATGGAGAAAGCAAGTCCTTTCCTTATGTGACTGCTCCTGTCGTGTCTGACACGCTGGAGACAACCGCCAAAGTTAAAAGGGTAAGTTGTGACAGCGTGAAGGGAAACTCTCACTCAAGCTGAAAAAAAATCATACCATACTGAGAAAAAGCATAGCTATGCAGCATATATTCTCTATAGTACCCGCCTCTAAATTGAGTCAGATTTTTAAGTTATTTTTTAAATACAGAGACTCCCTTCTTTGCAAAATGCTTGAAAATAAAGGTCAAGCTCAACTACTGTGGGAGAAAAAAATCTCATACCTAAAAAACATACAACCCTAAAGAAAACATCGCCCTACACAGGTATTCCCTTCTTCTCTGGTCCATTTAAGTCTGCCTCTCTACTTGGATCAGTAACTTCTCCACGGAACTGTTCCATCTTCTTTATGTTTCTTCTCAGTTTCATGACCAGAATTCCCCTTGTTCCTTGTCCAAATACTGAACTTCAGGTAAGTGGCAGCGCAGGACAGGTTACACTGGCATCAAGGTGTGAAATGCTAATTTCACTGTATTCCTAAATTATCGCCAATATGCAAGTCTAAGCAGGAAATGGCCAGAAACTGTGACAGCCTGAGTAAAACTGGACTCCATGGGAAATACTGATGCAACCACTAAGTAAGCTACTGCCAAAAGTGACTAAGAGCCATAATATCAACTCATTTGCTTAAGTCACCTAGGAATAATTTTTTCACAGGTAGCTTCCCATGTATTTGAACAAAACTCAGTTCCCTTATGCTCTGTGAAAGTTATAATGCTGTATTCCCCACCAAGCAAAGGAAAATAAATCTTTGCAAAGTGTGCAATAGATAAGGACGCCGCCTATTCACACTAACAGTTATTTTGCAGTCAGACAAAAGAGTTCAGATTAACTGTGACCAACAATTGCTGTACTGATGCTACAGAATGCAGCTTTTCACAAAGTGCATCAGATCACGCTCTGTGTTGGTTCATTTTTAAGAGTCAGCAACTTTCTGCATTCTAAAAAAAAAGAAAAGGCAATCCTGTAATTGGTAAAGAATGTAAAGACCTATTCTAGTTAAAAGCAAAAGCCAACCATGTTGCCCCTAAGCTATTGTACTGACTGAGTGAAACTGCTGATTTTTAGTCATTCTAATCCGTCCTGTTTCAGATCCTGGCCCTGTTAACTCACCTGTTAGTTCACTGGTGTGAGATGTTTTTTTTTTTTTCTTTCTACATGGACCCATTAGTAATAATAGACTTCCTTTTTTCTTTCCATTATGGCATTTCAAAAGGCAGTCTGCATTGAGCTTATCTGCAAATGTTTTTGTATAATTTAATACCATGAACTGTAGTATTATATTCAAATAACAACACATATTAAATTTCATTTGGCATGTGGGAAAATAAAATGAAAGGCTGGGTTCTGAAGCACAAACAGGATAAATAGATAGGATTCAACTTCATCGTATTGAATAATTACGTCCTGGCACAGTGCCCAAAGCATATTCATCACGGAGAGACTACAGAGTGCAGCGCACTGCCAAAGTCTAACTTCCTCAGACAAAGGCTAGATGGCTCTTGCAAATCAGCAATCGTACAGATTTGCTTGCTATTGCTGCATTATGGGTTCCTGGAAACGGGCTGAACTGCCATTTGTCTTTCACTACAGTTCATTAACAAGGTCCATAAATATAAAAGCTGTTAATTACACCTGCGTTGCGCAAGTGTTCACCTTGCGCTGAGATTGCAATCCTGACATCTCCCAGCTTGCAAAGGGTGTCCCCTCCAGGGCTGCTCCTCAGCCTGGCTCCAGGACTGAAGAAGGCTGTCATCAGTGTGCACAGCGTAAGGAGCAATAACACCACCCGGTATTGTTCCCATCCTCAACCTGGGCCATCTGCGCCGCCTACAAAGAATTTACACTCACCAGACCTCTGTCTTCTGCACGGTTTTTGCTCTGGAAATATGCTGTACTTCTGGCACTGTCTGAACGGCTTCACTCCAGGGCACTCCCAATACCCTACTTTCTACCTCATTGATAAAAAATTAAAAAGCGGCGGGCACCTAATGCATCCATCATGAAAGAGCAGGACTCAGCTCCTGGTTGCGAGCGCCGCACTGTCAGTCCTGCAGCAGGTGCCGTTGTTGGCTGCATTGGCTTGCCCTGCAGAGTCGCCAGAGAGGACATGAAGTCAAATTTGTCCTTTTCTAAATGCAAAATTTTGTTGTTTATTTTTTTTTTTAAATCAAAACAGTCATTCCGGCGTATGTTATCCCCCTGCCATAATATCAATTATCCACCCCATCAAAGGTATTTTACCCAGCTGTCAGGTAATTCCCATGGAAGTACCATTCACAAGATCCAGGGTACTACACCAAAATGAAACATAAAGAATTTACAGCCTGCCCAGGGATATTGCATTAGGATATGCTTCCAATCAGATCAGAGGTCCAAAAAGGAAGGCAACATAACCTGCATGGATTTTTTTTCTTATTGAAGTGAAACATGAAAGACTAAGTTAACCAGACGTAAGTATAAAAAATGCTCTTTTCTCCCCTTTTCCATTTCAGCAGCCCTAGCTCAGAATTTCTCTGCTTAAAACCGAGCAAGTTAAAATCCCTTCATCCCTTCACACCCCAGAAACAACTGCACAGAATTACCTGGGGCATTCACCAAGGAACTGCACTGTCCTGTGAGAACGCATACCTGAACCCAAATGGTGTGGGCATGTAGACAAGGGGCTTCCACTACAGTCCCCGGGGAACAGGGCTAGCATGAGGGAGTCTATTTTGAGAGGTACTTTCCCCTTGTGGCACTCGAGGCAAAGCGGTGCCACCGAGCTGCAAGGGACACCACAGGGCAGCTGGGGATGGAATCGCAGACTGGAGAAAGCCGTGACACGGGATTTCCTATGGCAGAGGTGAGGACAGATCTCACACCTACAAATGTTTCATTTCTTCATAGGCTTTGGAGAGATTTCTTGCCTAAGGCCTGTCCTGAGATGGAGCAGGCGGAGGTGATCTGTTCCCCCGTTGTTTCATTTCTAAAGGGACAGTGAAAAAACATATTTCAGTCTAGTACCATAAACCCAGCCTGCCTCTTTCTCCATCACAACTAATTTCTCCTTTAGGGAGGTCCACAAAGCATGCAGCTTTTCCCTTGCTTCTTAGCAATGCTCAAGGACTTTGTAACTGTGATTGCTCGTTCTGAAGTTTAGGAATGAAAAATATATGGCCAGCTTGGACAAAATCAGGGTCTTGAAGACAGTACAGACACAAACATGGAAGCTCAGAACTCTTAATTCATATTACAGAAACTGCAAACACAAAAGAGTAAAACCACTGTCAGTCAAAAATCCCACTCTTTCTTGGCTAATCTAGTTACTCGCCTGGAAAAATATTTAAACTACAAGTGCCACCTTATACCAATTACACTGCATCTCTTCCATGATACAGAGTAAGAAGATTTTCTTTATAAGCAGACCAGGAAAAGACATGGAAGAGAGATGACTTTCTGAAGAACTAGAAAAGATAGCTGAGGATCCATTCTTTTATAAGACAGATTTTTACTTTCAAAAGTTTGTCCCCCTTAACTAATTCTTTATGTGGCAAACCTGAACAAGAAGAAAAGGCTCCTCCACTTTTAAAGCAAAATGGGAAGCCAAGATTTCACATGTCCAAAACACAGGAATTAAATGAACTTTTGCATTACCTTGCTTTTCTTTTGAAGGGACCTGAACTGAACCAATTCCAGCCAGTTACTGCTCTCACAGGAACAAGACTGACAGGTTTGGTATCGGGCTTTTTACAGGCAGCCTAAGATCAGGCAACGGTCTACACCTAGCCACAGCACGACTGTAACTCACTCTTTCCAGTCACAATATACCTTCCAGTTACTGTACAAAACACCCACTAAAATCAATGACAGCTTCGGAAAAATAACTGGAGTTATACCTGAATCTCTTAGTACATATACCGAAGGCTGAGGCTCTGTTTGGTTCAGTTTAGAACAATCTCCAATACATCTTAGTGTTCACTGAAAGGAAGAAAAAAAAAACAACAAAAGAATTTATTAAAGATAACTCAGATATTTTAAAATATTTTGGCAAGGGCAGACTGATCTTAAAACTGTTTTTACACTGAAACTCTTTTATGGGTGATTTGAAAGTAGTCTGTGGATTTTTTTTCTGTTGAAGTCAGAACAAAAGCAATGCAATGGGCGTACTATGCTTTCAACACTATGTATATGGAATTTCTCAAAGCCAGAAATGTCTCTTCTGCATGGAACAAAGGTGGAAAGAAAAAAGGCTAATACTCTAAAAAACCCATGCTGAATTACTATTAACAATCAGAATAAAAATAGTCCGTTTCTTCCACCTCGAAACCACAATAATACTTGTTCCTAGCCTGGCATTATGCATTACTCCTTCCCAACGGGAAAAAAAAACAACCTCTACAAGACTATCTAACTGTAATGGCAATTGACAGTAACTGTATTTCCTGTTGTCATTCAGCAATCACGTTTGAAACAGATTTGAAAGACATCTCACCATACTTTCATAGAAATTCTCCATTCCATTACAGTGTTGTTGAGAGGACTGAAAAATGAACACAAAGAGACTTTTTGATGTGCTGTGCTGGTCTCCAAACATAAATACAAAACTAAAAAAAAGTTTTGACAGCCCACTCCCCCCACCTTCTCAGACAGATGCAAAAGCTTCTCCATATGCAGTGAATCTTCCTTTTTAACAACAGAGGGGTAGGGACTGGTGCCCGACTTTGCATTTGAAGGCAAGCAAAGTCTGAAGATAAAGAGTGACCCACTTAAAGCATGTTCTGCTTTAGGTTTGAGAAGGCATTACCCCAGCCTCACAGCAGGGGTCCTGTTTTGAAATTTAAAATTGCTTTATCTTTCCCTCAGCAAGGGTAATGCGATGAAAGGGACTGGAGACCTGAGCTGTGATTGAGACCAGAATAAGTTACCATTTTCTAGCCACTTAAGAAGAACAGCAATGTCCTATTACTATTACTTTACAGCATCACTGTAATTCACAGCAGCTCTGCTCCTTTTTGTCTCTCAGTTTAAAAAAAAAGCTTCTATTATCATTGTGTTTAAAGGAGGTTTGCTGAGAGATGTTTAGCAGTCACAGAATGGAAAATTCAAACTCAGAACTGTCTTTGATGCCGGCAGTAAAACCTTCCCCTTTCATCTCTCCTGACAACAGTGGTGTTGAAACACATGGAAGGCCTAAGATGATTTGGGATCTCCATGGGCCATGCTAAGACCAAAGAGGTGCTGCCAGATTCCTTCTGTATAGGTTTCAAAATATAATTCCAAGAAAAATGTATGAAATTAATTTATTAGATACTAAAAGAGGAAGAGGGGATTAAGAAAGAAAATGTTAAATTATTTACTTATAGAAATTAGCCCAGCTTGATGGGTTAGACATATATACTGTGTATTGATCTTTGTCATAAATATGCACACATCCATATACGTAACTGGCATAGCTTCCAAACAAAATCCATGCAAACTTACATAAATTTCTTACCAGTTTAACAACTCGCCGAAAGAAATAACTAGGACACATTTTTTCCAGTCCTATTTGAAGTCTCTCCCTCTCTCTCTCTGGACTGAAACCGTGAATTATTGTCATCAAGAAAGAAACTTTGTTCCTCTTCTGGAAATTTACACCTTGGTGGAGGCTGTTAGCGGATTTCTGCCTATGCAGTGCAAGCTGAAACTTGGTATTTCGGCGGATTACGTGCTAGCTGTCCTAGAATAGGACAGCAGGCTTGTAGGTGGACTGTGCAGACAGGGGGAAACCCCACACCTCTCGCCAAGATCCCACGCGGCTTCTCCTTCCACCTGCAAAGCCGGGAGAGGCTGTCCCCGTCACTGACATTGCAGAAGGACGCGCTGCCACCCAGCCGGGGGGTAAATGGGAGAGACGGCAGAGCCTGCATTTAGGCATGCATCACTGCCTGCATCAAGACCTATTTCATGCAGGCCCCCCGTGGGCACCGACGAACACCATCACCGCAGCCCCTGCCTGCTGTTCTCTAGCAGGGATGAGAGCAGGGAGCTTGCCCTCTAACCAGGACATAGCCTCAATGGCAGATCCATGGGTGGGTGCAAAAATTAATTGCTCCGGGAAAGTATGTCTTTAAAAAGTCGCCAATTGCTTTGTGCAATTTTTTTTTTTTTGCTTTGTCTAACCCTGCATTGTAAAAAAAGGCAAAATCTGTATTTAAAAGCTATTTCTGATGTCAGGGTATTTTTCTTGTTAGTCAGGTTTCTGCAAGAAAAGGGCCTTTTCCTTTTATTTAAAAAAAAAAAAGTAATAATTTTTTTTCCTATACCATGAATCGGCTACACAAGGGTCATTTCCCAGATGTTAGGAGGGTGCTGAAGGAGATTTCACTGAGGGAGATACATCTGGTCAACACGGCCAGCCCGCTCCTGAGAGTGGTCTCATGACCGCTGTCATTTGAGAACTGCTGCCTGTGATCATGAATGTTTTGGGGAAAAGAGACCGTACTTTGTCTCTGCATTCCCAGCATCTGAAGAATCCTTAAGCGCTTCTGAAGAAGAGTTTCACATAAATCAGTAACAACAAGCCCTTTAGACCCCAGCTGCCTTTACACACATTCCTCAGGGCAGCTCCTGGTCAGAAGTTTTGGATTCAAGGCCAGGGCAGATGACTGAGACTATCTGCTCTAACTTCTACTTCTCTCACAGAGCTGAGGAGAGACCCACATCCTCTGGATCTTGCTGAAGGATTTAGCAGGGTTTTTTACTCAGTTTTATAGTATCCTACCAAATCCCCTAAGAATGAAAGAGCTATTTATGCAGAGAGCTAAAGGTGGTTCCTTGGCAGAGAATGGTGGTGGGCTGACCTTGGCCAAGGACCAGATTCCCATCCAACCTCTCAATCAGTGCCTTCATCAGCAAGATGAGAAAGCTGATGAGATGTGGGTTGAGGCAAAGACAAGGAGACTGCTTACCAATTACCGGTGGGCAAACCAGATTTGACTTGGAGGGGAGGATTAATTTGATTTATTGCCAGGTAAAATAGACTCAGTTAGTGAGAAACCAAGACAAACAAACCAACACCTTCCCTGCAGACACATCAGAAGACAGTGGTTTCTCTCTGCCTTTCCTTCCCACTCAGACTGCCCCCCTGCTCTGGGCTCTCCATTGGTGGCAGGGCAGATGTGCTCCAGCCCTGGGTGCTGCTCAGAGCCACCTGCCCATCCTTGCTCTTCCCACTCCCGTCCCTCACGCTTTTTTCCTCACTCCTCTGCTTCTTCAGCATTTTTGTCTTTTCTTCATGGAATCATAGAATTGTTTGGGTTGGAAGGGACACTTATAAAGGTCATCTAGTCCAACTCCCCTGCCATGGGCAAGAACATCTTCAACTACAGCAGGCTGCTCAGAGCCCCATCCAACCTGACCTTGAATGTTTCCAGGGACAGGGCATCTACCACCTCTCTGGGCAACCTATGCCAGTATTTGATGACCCTCATCATGAAATATTTCTTCCTTATATCTAGTCTAAATCTACTCTCTTTCAGTTTATAACCATTACCCCTTGTCCTATCACTGCAGGCCCTACTAAAAGCTTGTCTCTATCTTTCTTAGAAATACTCTTTACGTACTAGAATACTGCTATAAGGTCTCCCTGGAGCCTTCTCTTCTCCAGGCTGAACAACCCCAACTCTCTCAGCCTGTCTTGACAGGGGAGGTGCTCCAGCCCTCTGATCGCCTTTGTGGCCCTCCTCTGGACTTGTTCCAACAGATCCATCTCCTTCTTATGGTGGGGACCCAGAGCTGGACGCAGTACTCCAGGTGGGATCTCCCCAGAGCAGAGTAGAGGGGCAGAATCACCTCCCGTGACCTTGCTGGCCACACTTCTTTTGATGCAGCCCAGGATGCAGATGGCTTTCTGGGCTGCCAGCGCATATTGCTGCCTCACGTCCAGCTTCTCATCAACCAACACCCCCAAGTCCTTCTCCTCAGGGCTGCTCCCAATCCTCTCATCCCTTCCACAGGTTTTGGCAGCTGCAACCGTGGCTGAGGGCCTGGTCTGGTCAGGGCTGGTTCCAGATGACTCCAAGGACCCTCCACCAGGCCTGGAGCTGGCTGGAGCCGTCTGGAACCAGCAATAACCAGCCCTGGGCATCCCCCAGCGAAGACATTGACATTGATCTCCCTTCAGCAGAGATTTTGAAACTGAGCTCAAACTGACACAGATTTATTTAGATATTACAAAGGATGTGGTTTGAGGGGGAGAGGGGAAGGAAAAAATCAAGCTGACTGTTGCAAGACTTGTTTGCAAGGGATGTCAGTGTACTTTTATCAGCAAAACCACACAGTTCTTCATGCTCAGGTCAGATCCCCGTAGAAAGGGAAGAATCAGCAGTTTCACACCTACTCGCTCCCTGGCCTTAGATTTCAAGGGCATTTATTCATGACCATCCTCCCTACTGGGCCTTGTGGGCAGAGGAGGGCAGGCATCTTGCCCCACTGCTGCCCCACTGCCCTTCTCCCATTCCCCATCTGCTGGTCCCAGGAAATTCTTCCCAGAGCCAGAGATGGAACAATGTTGGCAACCTCCTTGCTTCTTTTCAGCTCAGCAAGATGGATGAAATCGCACTCCCGTGAGTTAGGAGAAATGGGGGACATGTCTTCAAGGCACAGAGATAACAATCATTTTCTTGTCGTTGATGCTGAAGACATAACACGCTAAGTTTCAGCCATATTTAACAAGACTGAAGGAAAAAAAAAAAAAGACAACTACAAAGTTAGGTCTCTGTAGTTAAAGAAGAGACATTCCCTTGGGTCACTGCACCACTCTTGGATTTGATGCAAGCGATGCTGGCATGAGCAGGCAGATAAACAGGAGCCACAGATTTGTGGGAGAAGGTAGAATAGGCCAAAATAAGGGCTGCAGCCACCGAGGCAGCTGTTCTGACTGACCTGTACCCACTGAGGCTTACCATGCCTGTGCTGCCCTAATGAGAACTGCAGAGGAGCCTGGAAGTTTTGCTTTTGACCTCATTCATTGACTTCAAGGGAATTGGTGTCTCCTATTGACGAATCACATTGGAATGGGCTGCCTTCTTCACCTCCTAACAAGCACTTACTTGAAAAGCCAAGGAACAGATTAACACTGTGGCTTTATTCACAAAGGACTCTTGTGTGGTATTAAAGGCAAGATGATTTGCAATACAAGCGCACGGAGCCCCTGGACTGATCCCAATAGTAAGACTAAGACCGAACAACTACTGAGTTTGAGTTGACCTGAAGAACCCTTCATTCAAATCAAATCCAATTTTCAGCCACAGCTAGGGATGATTAATATAAATAAAATGTCGCTCAGTGTTAATGCTCAAAGAAAAGGCACTTAAACAGAAGGTGATAGCAATCTCTCTGGTTTTGCTAGCTCTGCCATTTACAAAGGTTGCAACTCAAGAAATAAACATCGTTTTGATGCACTCATTTAAGTCAAGTGATACAGTCGCAAAGTTTTAAGTTAGAATGTGTTAAAGTAGTTTGTTCAACTTGGTATAGCATTAGCATTGCAGTATGCAATACTATGCCAAACATCGCAATATTTTATGCTATTACTTGAGTGTGAATACCTTTTGTCAGAGATCTTTCTGATGACACTACTGTGTGGGCTATTACATTTATCACACAGGGATTTCACATCTCTCTACCTCCACTCATTACTATGATGTCTGAGTGCTTGGTTCAGTCTTCCCTCACAAATGCTTAAGAATCACACAGTCCAATATGGCAGTGAAAATGCCTCCCTATTGTGACTGTCCTTCTCCATATAGGATTTTCCACAGCACTAGGCTTAAGCTCTTTGTTCACAGAATCACAGAATCACAGAATCTTAGTGGTTGGAAGGGACCTTTGAGATCATCGAGTCCAACCACATTAA
>JAOQGH010000019.1:71576770-71587977 GCA_025769975.1 Gallinago jamesoni | reverse complement strand
TGGATGCAGTCCTGAGTAACATGCTCTAGCTCTAGGCAATCCTGCTTCAGCAGGGGAGTTGGGCTAGATGATCTCTATGGTCCCTTCCAACTCTAAAAATAATTCAGTAAAATTCAGTGAAATCAAAACTTTAAGAGACAAAAGAAAAAAAGGATTCAGAAGACCAGTATATTAAGGAAGGCCAAGGTTGGACACCCAAGAA
This sequence comes from Gallinago jamesoni, assembly GCA_025769975.1. Lineage (NCBI taxonomy): Eukaryota > Metazoa > Chordata > Aves > Charadriiformes > Scolopacidae > Gallinago > Gallinago jamesoni. The sequence continues at coordinate 71,587,775 of JAOQGH010000019.1, read as the reverse complement.
AGGTCAGAGAACACCAGACTCCTCCAGGAGCCAAGCTGGGAACAAAACTGAAAAGGACTTCCCAGCCAAGCTGTTGGAGGCTCTTCCACTAAATACGTAGAAGTAAACAACTCTCAGAAGAGTCTTGTGACTCACAGTCATACCAAAGTAGTCACATAAAGAGGAAAAAGCTTGCAGTTAAGGTACATGAAGTGTTCCTGAGGAGGATGAAGGAGGTGAACATCCTGGTTTGAGTCCTGAGATGGACACCTCACACATCTGCCTTCAGGGCAATGGTCACAGAGAGAGGTGAAAACATGGCTTTTTCTATTACAAGAGGATGGAGGAGCTGATAAGGGACAAAGCACCACATAAAGAAAACTCACGGCCTGGGGTCTAGAAGGACTCAGGTGCCCTGACCTTCTATCACCCCTCTTTATCTCTGCCCAGGGAGCCATTCACTGCCAATCAAAACTCATTTAGGTATTGACAGAACCTCTTCGCTAAGGTGCAGAATGCAAAAAAAATCTCAAAATGCGCTTTTCCATCCTGTGGCTTGATAAGAGCTTTACTTGAAACACTCACTGCACTCTCTCTGTTCTGATTAACATAACATTTACTGCCTGACTCATTCACCTCTCCTCACAAAACAGTGTAAATTTTATTCCTGCCTTTCTATTTCCCTTGTTGAATGCTTTGTAATACTTTCCCTTTTTCCTTCTTTCTTTCTTTCTTTCTTTATTTTATTAGCTGCATCACTGACTGGCTTTTGCTGAAGATCACTGAGCTAAATGTAATTCTACAATTATACAAGCAGGAATACTCAGATTTTTGCTATGGCTATCTATCCCTACCTTGACTAACAAGGAAGAGGAATGGCAGTTTTAAAATGATTGCTTTCTCTTGTTCCACAATAACGGGAAATTTTAAAAAATTATTCCACATGACATCATTGCGAATAGAAAATATGCTCTCCATGCACTCCATGGTAAAATTTTGTATGAGACCTGTGTAATGGGATTTAAAGCTAAACAGCTGTTTTTTCTAGCCCTCTCTACCAGGGCAAACTTCTTGGAATCAGGAATCAGCAAGGTCTCAGCAGGAATTTAGGAGCCAGACAAATACGTATCAAAAGAATAATGAAAAGTATCCCCTACTCAACAAATCATTCTTTGAACAATTACCATTTTTGAAGTCCTCCTGTCTTGGGAACTCATGTTGCTCACATTTACAAGTATATTCTCCTGCCTGATACAAAGAGTAATGCAACCAAACATCTGCTCTCTGGTGCATGCATTTTAGATCTGTGAAGCCATTTCACTGAGTTATTCAGCCAAGAAACCCATGAATAACTTCAGAGCAGATTAAGTCATCTTTAAGGATAGTGAGATACATCCATTAGACCAAGTCTCTGACAGCAGCAGAAACTGTCTCTACTGTATAAAAGAAGCCAGGAAAAGAATTCTGCTTAAGACTATTGAAGTCTTACCATTATAAAAGGATGGCAATGTTAATGATTTAAGAAAGTGTTATGAAAATGTTAGTTTCCCAAGAAGAAATGACCAAGGGAGAGAGGGCTGTATGTTAGGCAAGATGCACTCTGGTAAGCAAATGAAGAATTGCAAAAAACCACCCCAGTCTGTCCTAAACCACGGGCCAAGTAGCTATTTCTAGTATCAAAACATAACTTCTTAAAGTCCTTTAAAACCACCAAATTCTGTATTTGGCAGGAAATTTCCTTCCTGGTAATGCCAAACCAAAGTCCACAGTGGAAAACTTCAGTTTCTGGGTGTGTATCACCATCATCACTGTCATATTCTCCTAAGGAAAGCAGCATGTTCTCCCCTTTGGATGTCAGTCTGTCTGTACAAAGCAGCATCAGCCAGAGACCAAAGAGAAAGTGCTGTCCTCAGAGGGCACCGACATCAAGGATGAACATCTTCATCTACTGCCCGGAGCATGGAGACGAGCAACACAATCATCTCCCACAGCCCAGTTCAACCGTGTAAGGTAGGGTAATGATGATCTGTACATTGATGGCATCCTGGACCTGGATGAGTAATATAAATACACAAATTTCAAAGTCATGTGCTGAAGGAACAACATACTTCAGCTTCTGTCCTAACTCCAGATCACCAGGAATGGCACTAACATCCCTCCCTAAGTTAACTTTGTCCAACCTAAGTTGGAATACAGTTTATGTCAACTCTTAATTAACACTATCAATATTAGTTATTTTCAAGTAACATCAGTTATCTGAAAGTAATTATTTATTTTTTTTTCAGCACTGAAAGAATGATTATAGGGCTGCTGGGCTGAAGGACATTACAGGATGGCTCCTTCTTGAAATGCATTAGTAGATCTCGTAAGAGCTTTGTCTTCCCTTTGAGCACCCTACTGGTGTTGACTCCAAAGACAGGAGCATTTGATTGGATAAATGACTGCAGATTAATTGCAGATCATTATGTACTGGAAAATACAGACTGTCGTGCCAGGAAATGCAGAGCTATCAGTATTGAAAAAATGTCAGCAGGTTTATTTACCATTTCCTTGACCTATATATTCCTATTTAAAGAACAAAGCCAGCAGCAGCACAACAAGGTCAATGATATTTACTCATTTTTTGCCCTTCCAGCTAGGGCCTCTTTCTGTTACTCTTTGTTTAGCCTGGCATTAGTATTTCTTCATGAAAATAGCTTGTACATGACCCTTCTGGTGATCAGAAATGAGGTCTGATGTCATGCTTGGGCAACAAGATGGTTACAGGTTGGAAAAAAAAAAAAAAAAAGAGCATCTCAATCTTTCTTTCAAGAACTGTTAGAGTGGCAGGAAAATCCATCTTTATTGGTTATTTTTATATATTGGTTATATATACTTGCTGGGGAATCACAGGCAATGCTAAATATATGGAATCCATCCAGTTCTCACCACTGCTACTCTGCTGAACACCAGCTGCGTGCCTTCCCTTTGCTCAAGGGCACTGCTGGACCCACAGCAAAGAGCAGGGCAGGGGCTCAGGGACACGCTTTCTGCCAACAACTCCAGCGTGTAGTTTCAAAATTGAACAAAAAGGAGATCTTTCAAAAATTTTCAAAATTTTACAAAGAGGAGCTGCAAACCACAAAGAGATAAAACAGCGGTACAAATCAAACTAAGTGTTTCATTCTATCTGAAATGACACTGCAAGAAAAACAGCTTATGGCTTTGGTCAAACCAAAACAATTTCCTTCCCAGTTCTCTCCTCTCCTACGTTACCTCCTATTTCCACCAGGGAACCACAAACTCAAGAAAAACTCCCAAAGAATCCAATCAATGAACACAGATACATACAAAACCAGAATTAGTACACATGGGGGACCTCTACTGGATCCTTAATCCCTTTTTTTTTAGTATTTCAAGCTCCACATCCCTTCTCTTACTCTAGATACCAAAGTCAAAAGAATTATTTTCTCTGCCAAACTCAAGACACTAGTGCAACACAGAAAAAAAGATAAACCCTCATACTCTCAAATGGAAATAAACAAAGAAAACAACAACAAAAAAAAACTACTGCAACTCAAAATGGTGGATCATTTTATGTTTGCAATTTTAAGTAAACATAAACCAGACCCTCCAAAAAACAGCTCTACAGCAAAAAAAAAATAAAAATCCGTATGCATAATTTCTGCTCAATGTTTTGGGCCAAAACTTTGCAGAAGTGAGTAATTTTTGGAAGAAATCTGCATGTTCCAGAATTTAATTTTGCTATGGAAACTGCCTGCATAAGAAAAACAAAGTCACAGCCCAGCCAGTTATAGTTGAGATTTCCTCCACTTTCATACGAGTGAGTGACTGACCTCTAGTCCTTGAGCAGCTCCTCTTTCAAGATCACTCCTTGCAGCACAGACACTGCTTTTCTGGCTTATCACCTGTTAATTAGTTATATTCTCACGCTGCCTTGCATAACGCTGTTGGCTGATGCAAGTCATTGGCAGTCCAGCTCCAGCATCCCCCGAGTGATCTGAGCTGGGTAGCAGCCTGTGGGAGGGCCAGGTGTCCCTTTGTCCCATCTCCTGAAGGATGGGTGGCAGGATGGATTGATATGCTATCTCTGCATTGCTGTTACAGCTTCTGCCTAAAGCTCAAGTTGAGTTTCACCAAACTTCTCGTTCTCCTTCTTTTCGGGTGCCTTGGTTCTTATCTGACCTAACATATCTTCCCAATACCACAGGCTGCTATCAAGGCCTGCCCTTGTCTGATGCTCATCGGCACAGAAAGCCAACCGCATGGCCAAGACACCACTTCATCTCCACAAACGATGTCTGTGTTTGGAGTTTGGCCCCAGCCAGCCAGCAAGTAGCAGGGCCACAAGGACAGCCCCAGGAACCTGGGTGTTTCTTGAGCGGTATTTTATTTTTCTGGTATTTTATTGGCTGAAAGACATGACCTGCTCCTAATACCTTTCACGACTGACAAATTATGTTGCATCTCCTCATGTCTTTCCACTGTATTCTCAGGATAACCAAGACTAATTTGTCTGAGTGATGCAAGGATGTGAAACCTTCATCAGTGTGTGGCTCAAATTTGCACTGGGGAGACCTGAAATTCCCTTGACTCGGCCCAGTGCTAGAAGCCTAATGCTGGAGATGGGTGTTTTCTGACTGACGTGGTCCTGCTGTTAAGAAACATAACTATCACCATGTATTTCTTAAGGTAGATCCCTTTCTACCAGCAACTCAAATCTCTGAATACCCCGGGTGCAAAGACTGCCGATTGGTTTTTCAGTCTTGGTTCTTAGAAATCGGTTCCACTTTCAGCCTGGTAGACTATGGACAATGGTTGTACAACCTAGCAAAGGTTTTGAGGTGCCTGACACATCTCTGAGTCACACCAAAAAGATCTGCCAATGCTCCTATTCAACACACACGTGTGTTTCCCCTCCTCTGTGGACGGCGTTCCCAGCAGGGTGACTGGAGAGAGACTTCCTGGGGGTACCTTTTCATCAGGAGCATGGTCATGCTCAGAGCAGCCAGCGGGCACCATCCTCACAAAGAAACAAATGGCATTTTTGGGGCACTTTGCAGCCTACTGGGGCCGTCATCCCACAGCGTGGAGATCTGTAGGCTGTCATGCCCTGCTTGTTCTTGGGTCTGCTGAGGTCCTGCTGAACCAGCACAGCATTTTACCAGCAGGGCCAAGGCCACTCCAAGAGGCAGGAAGGAGCGTATTGGTGTTGCAAGCAGGCTTTTGAGCAAAAACGAGTGTGATTTAGGTGTTTTAGGGAAGAACAGGCATGCTTTTATGACGACCCTCCATTCTTCCAACACTTTTCCTTTCTCCTCTAAATGGTCCTCATGGGATGCCCCCAGATGCCCAGCTGCATTTTGTGGAATTATATTTCTGAAGTTTCCTGCTAGATATCTCAGCCAATTTAAAAACAAATAGCTAATACAAACCCTGTTTCTCTTCAGTTCATGCGTTATTAAACACCCCCCCTCCACGCACAAGGAATGGAAGAAAGGCTGGAATAAGTAGAAAAATAAGTTACCATAGAAGAGCTAGCAGTAATTACTCAGCGAATACAATAAATTATTGTATATGTGGAAATTAAACATACTTCACTTTGTTGTCAGTGAGTATTTTACAAGCGTGGGAGACAGAAGCATGCAGCAGAATATAAATGTGATACAACTGCCTTTTGCAGTATATGTGTTTCCATCAAAGTTGGATTTTTTTTTCTCCTTCTCCTCTCCTTTTGATTGATTTAAACTGATGGATGGTGAAGCAGGATTCTGAATTCACTGGTGCCTCAGCAAAGCAATAAAAAGCAGCAGAAGAAACATCTATGAAAATCCACACTGAAATCTCATGCTCCCATTTGAATCACTGACAGGACAGCTCTTCAAAGAGGGTTCAACCCTCCGCTTCTCTAGAAACCTACCAGCTTTGACAAACCCTAAGCAGGCATTCAGGTCCACTCAGATGAGACCACGCTGGGGACACCAGGCACGAGATTCGGACACGTTTCTTAGAGACAGACTTATACAGCATCTGTCCTCAGAGAGGCTTGGGAAGGAGGTTTAATTCTGCATTTGTGCAGAGTTCCATTTTAAAATCAGTTCCAGCTTCTGAGACTGTAATAGTGGACTTAATACAGTTGGTGTCTCACAGACATTTGCCATGAATTCTGCAAACCCTCTTTGTCATCAATAACAAGAGCCATTAACTCTTAAATGTTGCTCCTCCATACAATAACTTTTCAGAGCAAAGAACCAGCCCTCTACTTGCCAGTGCACAACAAAGAGAAAATGAAAATCAAAGGAGGGGTGCATGGTCAAGGCTATTTAAACAAATGGCTTAAAGGTGCAGAGCATGTGTGGGAATGAAACCACCACGTACTGTCACGCAAAAAAGCGGCACCTTTAACAACAGAAAAGCGAAAAACTTACTCCAAATGCAAAGGATGTCCAAGCCCACAAGTACCTTCAAGCCTCTATCTGGCAGATACAATTCTGTAAGCTGGCAACAAACTGCATGCCTTTACATATATGCTGGTCCTCAGATCCCTAGAGGACATGGCAAATGAATGATTAGCACATTTGTGCACGTGGAACTGCCTTGAAGCTAATTCTCATTCTGGCTAAGATATGAGAACAAGGCAGCATGAGTCCTTCAGAAAAACAGATCAAAACACTGTCATATACGTATAAGCCCATTTCGTCCCACTCTCCCGCCTGCGGCCATCTCTTGCTGACTTATGATGTCCTCACTTAAAAATTTAAGTCCTTATAATTTTCACTGTAACCCAGGAGGACGTCAGCTGCACAAGACACACCAGGCACCATCACCAGGCTGGTCCTGCACCCTGCACTAGTGAAAGTTTGACCCTTTTGAAACAAAATACAGAAACCAACCTGCATAAGGAAGGTTGCCTTGTATTTCAAGAGGATGGACAGACTGTGACGCACTCACTTATTAGAGAAGGAAGGTAGCACAACAAAGATTACTGCATGAACGACGCTACCCTCCATTCCCCACAGACACGTGGAATTTCCCCCATCACCCTTACAGGGGATTCAGGCAGTTACTGACTGTAAGGAGGTCTGGCTGTTGACAACACAGAGTTCAGAGCTGTTCTGACCATGTACAGGCTTCCAATGGAGCAGGTATTCCAAAAAAAGGGAGGAAATGGGTGAATGTGTTGGCCCCACATCTAACAGCCCAGCTAATGACAACTCAGCGTAGCTACTGATTCTGCAGCCTCCCTTTTTCAGCCTTTGTTGATGCCACCCAATAGTCATTGATGGTAGCATGATTTTAACAAAAGCATGAGATTTTCCAAATCAGGACATGCACGGTGAACAACAATGCCACTCACTACTGCTCTCTCAGCTGCTGCCAAGCAAGCATTTCTGAAAAGCACCGCTGAAAAGCAAGTTTCGCCCTGGATATGCAAACCCAGAAAACAATGCCTAAATAGGTAAGAGAGGTTATGTGAGCAAGCTGCAGCACCAATTTTGCACATCAGTAGCAATAAACATGTTCATCGTTACTTTTGTGTTTATGCCCCATCCAAACATCTACCTATTAAAAACCCCAAGAGCTCTGGCTCAGAGAACTGGGTTTGCAGATCAATGTTTGCACCCAGTCCTTTCTGTCAGTGATCAGATGTCAAGAAGAAAAAAAAAAAAAAAAAGAGAAAGAAAAATCCAAAATTAAATAAAATATGGCCTATGAAGAACACAGGGCTAAGTTTGGAGAACTTAATGTAACATCAAGCCAGGCTATCTGAAGAGCATGGATCTCCTCCACAGCTGGGAAATTCAAAGCACAGAGCGTCGCAGACCCCCAGTCAGAGCAACAACAGACACTATGCAGGAAGTTCTGGAGAACTAACTTCCAGAACTGCCAAGAAAGTTGACAGAACAAAACTGAACCCGATTAATTCACATGGGAATCCAAACGGACTACTAAGCAAGCAAAGGCCTCAGTACTTAAACCATCATGCATAAGCATGCTCTCACTTCCTAAGAAATAACCACTCTGGTCTCAGACTCCCAGAATGAGGTGGTACAGCTGATTTCAGCATCCTTATGTAAGAACTAGTAGAGATCTGACCACATATATCACACATTTGCTTGGCATACACCAGGAGAGAGAGAACAGAAAGGCTCACAAAGCCTTCTGGCATCAGCACTACAGAATTTGTCTTTGTTCTACCTTTATTTTCAGGAAACAACAATGGGGAAAAATAATCTTGAAGACAGCTCTTACTCTTGAAGAGTAGCCAACTTAAAAAGTTAGTCTTTCGCCATAACTTCAACCAGTACAAGGAGGGCAGCATTAGTGGATTAAAAAACATATATGTTTCTTTTAAGCAGTGCAGCTGTTTTCCATTACAGAAGCGTTGCATATCTTGAGGGTCTAGTTCCACGATGAATCACAATTCCACAATGAAATCCCAGTAAAAGTGATATTCACAACAGGTCCTGAACATAACTGGAAAAAACATGCTTCCTCCATGCTGGTGTATCATCTGCAGAAACTATTAAGAAGACAAATGAGAGCACTAGAAAGTAGGCTAATCAGTTCAACATACTATCTGATGAAGTAACAATTATGGAAATTTAAAAAATCCCTCAAAACTGCAAAGTGCATCTAGAGTCCTACCAGTGAACGAAGAGGCAGGAAAGACTGAACAAAGGAAAAAAAATGAAAGTTTTTCATCGTGATCAAAGCTGTCAAAGAAAATTAAGACACAATATTAAAAAAAAAAAAGACAGCTATGATGCAATTGCAAATTCAAAAATCTCCTTCTGCTGCTACTGAACTCTCTCAATTCAAGAGATTCTCTTCAGTCAAGATATGTCTCCAATTACAGACCCAGCAAAAGGTTCTGTAACTGAGCAGATGTGACTGCATGGCTGAGGAATTAAGGATACGGTTCTCCACTAGCTTTTTCTCTCCTCTGATGTCTCATCAACCAGAAAAAAAAAAAAAAAAGTCATCATGGTCTTTATTGTGTGTGTTGAATCAGGTTAGTAAGCACAAAAAAAATGCAGTTTTGACCAATAGTCCTACATATTCTGAGACAAGCTGACATCCACCACCAAGGAAGAAATAGAACTGGATATCATCCCTGTTGATACATGTGGGTTTAGCATGTTTTTTCAGCATCACTGGTTTTCCACCCAGAATGAGCATAAGCCAAGATTGAAGCATGCCACGTGAGAGCCAGCAATGAAAGTTGAGGAGGAGAGGAAGGAATACAAATAAATACAGGGAGGTAGTAGGGAGCTGTTGTCATAGCTCCCAGTACTTGACAGATCCTCAGCTGATGTAAATTTTCCCTCCCCTTTGTCAAGCCTCCAAAGCACGTTCTCCTTCTGTACAGTACACTGAAACTTACCTATGGACAAACGCAGAAAAGACTTCTCCTAAGGTCTTACCCATCTTTATTATGAGAAATAGCCCCCTCCCTCCCAGATCACACCTGAGAGCAGTGAGATGACTTAAAAAAAGAGAGAGGTCCACAGTGATGTCCAAACTGGACCTTGAAATTCAAAAGCTGAGACCAGTCACACCACGCAGCCTCTGCCCCAGACGTAACCCCTTCTGCAGTAACTCCTCTGGAAACCTTCTTTCCCAAGTCCAAGCACAACAGCCCATTGTACAAAACTGAAAGGTTTAAAAAAAAAAAACCAAAACACTCCTTCTTTGTGCCCAACACAAAACAGACAGAAATCTGAGTACAGAGCCACCACCTCTGCTTTTCCTCACCATACACATCTCATCTGCAATGGGGAGGATGTCACCTGAAGTCCCTGCTCTGTCCCAGGCGTCTTCATGCCCACACAAAGACTACATGACGTGCAGAGCCAGTACTCTTACTCCTGCCCGTTTATTTTTTAAGCACTCACCCAGAGGGATCAAGACAACTATTGTACGACCTCAGATGTCAGCTCGGAAATCTCATCTCACGATCCGCAAGCTTTAAATGACAGCTATAAATAATCACTTTTTTTTTTCTCCCTTTTTGGTACCACCTAGATTTTATAGACATGCAAAAAAGACCCTGGTTCGGGTCTCTCCAAACGCTCAAACCCAGCGGGGAGGCTGCACACGGTGATATTTTGGCACCTCTGCTCCGAAGCCTCTTTTCCCTGCACACGCAAGGGTATCCATCACGCCCTGCTGCAGCACGCCACCTTCTCCCAAACTGCCCACCAACTCCGCAGAGCCCGGAGGAGAAGACCACCACCACCGGGGAACGGTCACCCAAGCCCGGTGTCCGCCTTCACCCACACCCTCCGCGCCGTGGGCATCCCGCACACGGGATGGGATGGTGCCGCAGGCTGCGGGGGGGGAGGAGGGGAGAGGGGGTGGCGAGGGGCGGGTTTCTGCTCCTCTGGGGACCCCCAATCAGCCGGGTGCCAGCCCGCACCGACCCGCCGAGGAGGGAGCGGAGGCGGCGGTGAGGGACCCCAGCTCCGCGCTCCGTGCTCTCGCCTGGACGGGGCGGTTCCACCGCCCCATGGCGCCTCGTCCCGCCCGGCACCTTCTCCTGGGACCAGAGCGGCCCCCCTCCTCCCCGCAAAAGAACCGCGGTCACCGCAGGGCCGCCTCTGAGCCCCGGCGGGTCACCCCTCCTCCTCCTCCTCCTCCGCTCGCCGTGAGGCCACCGGCGACCCCGCACCGTCCCCGCGGCACCCCAGGTACAGCAGGCAACCCCGCACGCTGCCGCATCCCGGCCGGCGGGAAGACGGGCGGGTGGTTCGCGGGAGCAGGGGGGGTCAGCCGCCGCCTCGCCCCGGCTCCCGCAGCCCGAACGCCCCCCGGTCCCTGCCGGGCTCCCGCCGCATCCTCGACCCCCCGCACCCGGGGCCGCAGGGCTCCCCCTCGCCCTTCTCCACCTTCCCCCCCGCACCCGCTCCCCCACCCCCCCGCAGCCCGGCTCACCCCGCGGTGCGGCGCGGCGGCCCCGCTACGGGCGGCGGTCTCCATGCGGGCGGGCGGGCATCGCGGTCCGCCCTCCCTCCCTCCCTCC
>JAOQGH010000019.1:71523212-71536760 GCA_025769975.1 Gallinago jamesoni | reverse complement strand
AGAATGATCTAACCTTTGGTGCAAATTAAAGCAGCCTCAGGGCATGCAAATTTATGTTGTCAGGAAGGTTTCCCTGCAGACCTGTTGGAGATCCCCAGGTCCCCATTGCGTTCCAGCTCTGTGACAATCTCTGCCGCAATTCTCTGAAGTGTCCTTTCTGTGGTATAGAAGGGATTATTTCTATCCGTCTCTCGATAGGCAGCAGGAATATTCCATAAAACATCTGACTTGGTAACTTGCATTAGAAAATTAGTCATATGTCAATTATCTTGAATTTCCTGAAGTGTTTTTTTCCTGCTACCTTTTTAAGTATATCTAGCAATTACTGATTGTCAGCATGATGAGCACTCTGAATCTCGTAGTAAGTTTTTGTCAGTACTGATACCCTGACAGCAAAAGGTGAAAGCTTGTGTTCTGGAGTTACTGCACTAAGCACTAAGCACTGCACTGACACACAGCACTAAGGCAAAGTCCCTTTTCCGAAATATTTATTTTTCTAAATAGATCTGGAAGAGGAGCTTCCCAGTTCAGCTAGATACAGGCAGTTTTACAAACCTGTTTTGATTGGTACTGAAATCCAAACTATGTATTTTGACAGGGAAGAAAGAAGAGGGCAACATGGAAACTTTTCAAAGTCTGGGAAAAGACTAAGAATGATTCTCAGTTTGGATCAGCCCTAGGAAGAATGACTGACTGAAACCTCCTATATTAGAATGGGGGAGTGCAGGTGCCCGCTGTATGAAGCAGCGCTGGTCTCATATCTCTTCTGATGTAGTGATTTGCTGCAAATTGACTTTCCTGACAATATGAAACCCTGCAAGCCGCCTTTATCACATTACCAGGTATCATTTTCTTTCTGTCTTCTATGGAATTTTCTGCTTCTTGCTCCCTTGCGTATAAAAGTCAAACAGGAGCTTTGCTGTCCAAATACCTGACTAATGGAAACTCCAGTACTTCCATGAAACCTTGACACCATGACAAGACAGAGCAACAAAAGAAAATTTTGCAAAGACAGTGTCTCTCTTTTCAGAAGCACAGTACTGGAAAATAAGACTTCACCACGGGAAAGAATTAAGGACAGTTGATAAAATAATAATAACAACATGTTAGGCAATAAAGTGATCGAAGGGCCTAGTTAGCAACAGAAGTAATTGCTTTCTGTTTGTTCAAGCACAGGCTGTGTCTGATACGTCCTATAAAGAGTAATTACAAATGCCATGATTTTAACCTCCAGTCTCCGGAGACATTATTGAAAGTAAGGTTGGATGGTGCCTTCCCCTTGACAAAAGAAGCATGTGTAGGAAGTAGGGAGCATGAGACCACAACTGTGCCCCTCTTCCCTGAAGGTCACTGAGAAGTGGAGTCAATTCATTCATCAGGTTGGTTTGAGTTCTCAGGAAAGAAGGAGCACATTTCTCAGTTTTACCCCCAAGATTTACTCAACACAGCTGATGCTGTGAGTATGCAACTACCAGCCAGCAGAAAGGCTGCCATAGATGCTGTAGGTGAGAGTCAGGCATTCAGAAGACAGAGAAGGCAAGGCTTGCTTTCCTAAGCAAGTAGCTTAATTCTTTATGTAGCTTAATTATTTTAGGAGCATCAGGGACTTAATCAACATGACTGTGTAAAGTTTTTCACCGTAATTATTAAATGGAGAAACTAAAAATTTTTTGTATTAAGTGCAGTGGTAAACAACTGAGGGAGGGAAACAATTAAGTGCACTTTTTGCAACACCTCGTTCCCCATTTTTTTGTCTGTGACCCATGGAGTATGAGCTACTCTGTGCTGCTGCTGGTGTCTGAGAGTTGTGCAGCTGACAGAGGCAGAATCCATTCTTTGTGAGCACTGTGTCTCTCACTTTTAGAAAAATACTACCACATAATGCATGTGTTTGATCAAGCCAGCAAATCAAATTCTGATTTATTGAACCGCATGAAGTAGAAAAGGAAGAAGTGGGGAAGAAGGAACACACAGGAGAATTGTTGCCTTATGAGACACTGGTTCAAACTAATTTATGCTACTAGGAAAGGAGAGAAGTTGATTGCAGCCTCAAGGCTAGGAAAGCCAAAAGTATTGTCTGGGACAGGTTGGGGAAAGCTGTTATTTATCAAACTCTAGGATGACATTAATAATCAAACATTTTCATGCAAGAAAATTACATCTTCCTTATGCTCACTAGATTTTAGTACAGCAACCTCTTACTAGCCAATGTTCTGCTTCTATACCTCCTGGCTTCTGCAAGGAGAAGGCACCTTTCTTGCCCCCTGTAATGCATTTAGGTATGGCTTTGATAATAAAGTGCACATCAGAATCCTTTGCTTGTTTCTGACTTATTTCCCTGCTTACTGATTTACGTATTCTCCAGTCCTACAGCTGGGTCTTCCCACTTTCTCAGGCATAGAAGTTACCATGGTAACCTTGTGAGTGAAGGTAAAACTGTGGTAGAAATCAGCGTTAAGCCAACAAGCCACTGATGTGCAGAAAATCTGCTCAGGAAAAGGTTGCAAAATATTCTGGCATGGTAAGTGCAGATCCCGTCCGAGGCATTTGTGGCTTTCCGATCTGTACTTGCACTTTTTTTCCTTTTTCCCTGTTGGCCTGCCTCTTTGTGTCTCCAGACCTAACCCAGCACTCTAATTACATTGCTAGAACATTACAATAACACTGAATGAAAGCTAACTGAATAGCTCTGTGACATATTTTGGAGAATGGCAGCAGTGAAGATGTAAAGCCAGTTCTGTGGTTAAGCAGGATTATCAAAATCAGGGTGTCTACAACCACTCCTGCAGCAAAGCCAGATGATGGGTTTAAGAAATGGGTAGCCCTGTGCCATGATCTGAACTGTTTTCCATGTTGCTAGACATATTCTGCAAGCTCAGGCAAAGTCATCACATTCAAAGATCCCTCTGCTACTCTCCATCATCTCCAGTCACAGCTTGAGGAGGGGTGCTTTGTCCTTTTGCCTCTTTCTAGAAAGCACCTAAACTGTGCAGTGTGGTGCTGGTTCAGGACTGCCTGTATGTGAAGAGGGCAGGAGAGAAGGAAGTCCAAGCAGCAGTCCTTAGCAGCAGTCCAAGGCTAAGGATGATGTTGAGAGCACATGGGGATGGGGATGGAAGATGCCACTGACTCTGTTTGTTCCTACAGGGGACCACCTGGTCACAGCAGCATCCTCCTGAGAGCCTTCGAAGCACTATCTGCAGGAGCAGACCTCAGCCCAAACTCAGATTTTTATTTTTTTTTTGGGAACAATGGCATCATCAACAGAAGTAGAGAGTTCAGCTAAAAATATTACCGGCTGGCCTGGGAGAATGTAGAAGACTCCACGCTGCTTCTGACACAGACTGAAAAAAATTAGGTAGGTAGGTAGGTTGATAGGTAAGTAGGTAGGTGGTTAGGTAGGTAGATAGACAGATAGATAAGACAGACAGATTGATTGATACATACATATGTACATTAATCCACCTTGAAATAAAATGGCACCATATGTATATGCACTTCCCTACAAGAAGGAGGTGCTGCACAACCCAGAGTCTGTGTTCAGCATCACAGACCAATACACAGGCTGGTGAGAGTGCTGCTGGGACCACACTGCCGAGCTGGTGCCCCTCTCCCTGAGGATGTGGTGCTGTGGCAGCTGGGGGGGGGACAGGGGGAGGTGAGCCCCTCCTCAGCTGGCACTCCCCCCTGCTGAACCACAGCCTGCCAGTTCAGCCCAAGCTTGGGGTCTGACATCACTTTTGAAGCTGATGTTGCAATGCATGGGGTGTGATCCTTCTCTGTCTTTGCTGGAGGTAGAAGGACCATCACTTTGCAGCAGTGTGCAACGAGAGCCTAAGCCAGAGCGGAGCCAGTGGCTGGTCATCTTTCCCAAATCTGACAATAAACTCACCTGATCCTCACCTGATCATTCACTCTCCACAGATAGCTGTGAACTTTGACAGTTTTCATCCTGCCACAGCTCTGTCAGAACTCAAGGGGAGAAAGTGTGTGGATTTGAAGCTGTATTTCCTTGTGCTTCTGCTTCCAAGAATCGCTGTGGGCTGACCACACATTCTGCCCAGCACGATAGGACCTTCCCGGTCAAGTTTTCTGTTACTGAATTAAGTTTTTTTCAAAAATGCTCTGGGCACCCAAAGGGATAGTAGAATTTTTTAAAACAAGAGAACAGCCCAGACTGCCAAGTGAAAAATACTAGTAGCTCCCCACCAGCAAAACCTGACACAACACCACCACCGATAGCAGAACAACCAGAAATCAATAATTACTTGCCCAAGTCACAGTGCCAAGCAGACATACTCATTCAGCCACCAACAGGAAGGTGAAGGGAGCTGCTGCCTCTTTCCAAAATATGTATTTTCATGCTTCAGATACAAAATGGTTTATTTAAAGCACAATGGATGGAGGTGACTGCAGTTTCACAGGGACAACAGAGTTACTCCTGCTGCTTGTCTGTTGACCAGTGAAAGCATGTGCAATCAGTGGAAAGGAGCTCTATTCAAACCTATTCTAATATTTATTCTTCCATGCAACTGAGAGTATTTTCTAGTAACAGCACAAAGACCTCTACGGTCCTTCTGATTTTATAAGGTCATTCAGCAGCAGTGTTTTCAAGGGTTTCTTTTGAAAGCTTTTTATCTGCAGGTTTACTAATTCTCTTGCATGATCCTCTTAAACTCACAAATCTAGAGTAATCTCAATAAAAACATTACTTAAAGATGAATTTGTGGAACTGTAGAGGAAACACAGGCACATATAACTCAGATTTATTTTAACTCTTAGCTCTTAGTGCTTTGTCTGTATGCTATGCCAAAGGCAAGAGCAAACCTAGTTGTGGAGTGGACTGGGATGGCCCTGCAAGCTTGGAATATCCCTTCCCACCCCTGCAGGACTGGGTGCTGGTTACCAGCAGATGTCACCAACAAGCACCCCTGGTTTTCAAAGATCCCTTTTGTTGTGGAAACAAGTTACGAACCTAAAGAAGAAAAGTTTTCCTGGTCTGGAAGGTACTGCTAGGAAAAAAAGCCTTCCCCAAACTGTGAAAGTACTTTGGCCTGATTTCTTAATATGATAGGGTTTCTTCTGGTGCCTGAACTGGCTAATCAGCCCTGAAGAGAGATGCAGTGTTGGTAACTGTTACACCTACTCATCACTAAACCTGCTTCTTCCAGAAAGGGAGACACTTGACAGCTACCAGGTGCTGCAATATTCAGGAAAATATGCGACCACATGAGAGGAAAGCAGACTTGCTATGGTCAGGGGGGGAAAGTCTGGAGCAGAAGCCCTAACAGGAATGTGTGAGTATGCTGAAAGAAAACAATGCCACCGAGAAATTATCTGACTGCTTTGCTATTCATTGCTTCTGTCCTACCGATGCGTGATTCATTTGCTCTGCATTTGATATTGCCACACAACCAGCACAATGAAGAATCACTAATGCACTAAGCTGCAAACTTGGGTCTCCATCTGCCAGGGATTAGCTGCCAGAAAAAACAACTGTTTTTGCATTAAATGCTAGAACAACAATTACTTCTTACAATAAGGGCTGGAAAAATCAGGCTGCATTTTGGTCTTCTGATGAGTGACATGTTTCTTGCTCACATTTTCCCTGATTACTTGACCACAAGCTGCATTTTTATGGCTCTCTTCATCTGCGCCCTTGAACAGTTTGGATAAAAATGTGCAAAACATGGTGTGATGCAACCTGGACTGTACAAAGCAAGGGGTCTGATTTTAATTATTGTGAGAATAGATTTATGCAACAGACAGGATGACAGAGATAGAAATACACCAAAAGAGCTGACAGAGAAGCGTCCCACTGTTGTAGGTGTACGTCAGCGCGCTCATTGGTTTCTGTCGACATCAGCACACCTTACGTTGCAGCACTGGGAATAGGTATGTAACACTCTTTGAGGAGCAGAGCTAAATCACCACTGCCTTTTCAGTTTGATCTTACCTTATGTTTGTGAAAAGCAGGCAAGAGGTTGTCATTCTGACTGCATCGTGTGGAGCAGCGCTGGTAGGAAGTCACAAGAAGCAAAGCAAAGGGGAATTATACCTGCAGACCTGAATTATCCTCCTTGGATGCCATCACAGAAGGGTTTTTTTTCAGATTTGATGTCTCATGGCTATCTGGTCATCTGAAGTAATGTATTTTCCTCTGATACTCTCCGTCTGGTTCCTAAAATCAGAAAGACAAAGCAGCCTGATGAAGTTCTGTCTCCTCAGAACACTTCTTGGTCTGCTCCAACATCACCCAGCGCTTAACCTCGGCAATGGGAAATGCTAAGCAGCTTTTCAGTGTTGGCACAAATACTGCTTTACAGGATGTTTGGGTGGGTTTTTTTCTTTTATTCTGGGTTGGGTTTTTTTCTTCTCTCCCCCCCCCCGGTCCCTTCTTGTGGTAGTTTGCTGTAGCAGACTGTAAGTAAATGTATAGGTAGAGTCTACCCTTAAGCTTCCTGAAGTTTGAAGCTGCTCGTGATAGTAACAAATTGTTTTCCTGTTTCTTAATCAGTATTCTTCTAACCTTAACAGCCAATTAATAGACCACATACTGTACAGGCATCAATTAGCAGGATGCTTTTTCAGTGTTTCAATTAGCATGGCATGCAGGAAATGGCTGATGAACAAGTTAATCTGTTGGCTAGGCATTAAGTTTGCATCCATTTCTGTGGCTTTTTGTGGTCATCTCACTGCCTGGAAAGATACCCAGAAGGAAAACCTTCTTTCTGAACGCCAGCTCTTGACTTCTGTAGTTACTCTGTGCTTTAGCAGCTGCAGGAGGAGGTTTTATTCTGTGCCACTGCTACTTCGTTTGAAGCCTGCCCAATTTCACTGATAACTGGGGTGAGGAGATGGATTTTGCCACATCAGAACAATCAGGGGTTGTCCGGGTTGTGTGCCAGATCTCCCAGAAAGGGAACGATAGCCAGAGGTTTTGTGCAGTGCTTATTGCGGTGCAAGGAAAGCCAAGTGGGGATTTGTCCCCGGGAACTTGCAGTCTAAGACAAACACAGGCAGTGTGCTACAAGCCAGGTGAATAGTTCAACAAAGAGCCTAATTAATATTGCTTGGTTTCCTGAGGATTCCTCTCCAAGCTGATGGATGTAGAGAGATGGAGGATGAGGCAACTGTTGGCAAAAGCTTTGTTTTCAATTAAGAGTGTTTATAAAGTTTTCTCACCACCTGGATCTGGCTTCATCATCTTCTTTCCATGGTCAGAATCCTTTTAGCAGAGGCTGGGTGTTTTCTCACTGCTGCAGAGCTGCCTACTAATGAGTAATCACCTTTTTGGTCCTCTTGTCAAACTGAAAATGACAATGGATGCAGAGGTGGTCAGGGAGAAATCCAAAGTCCTTATTCCAGTAGGAAACCTAGTTCGGGCATATAGAATGGAAGCATAGGAAGGAAATAGATATGTTTGAACTGGGACCTATAATTGCATTTTGAATTTTTTGTTGCTCTCAGCTTCTTCTTTCTGGTCTCCAGGGGTCTTCCATATTTTCATCAGGGAAAGGCAATTGAAGGAAGCAAAATAAATTAGTCTGTATTGAACTCTTTGCTATTCTTGCACAGAAGAGAGTAAGGAATCAGAATCAATTATTTTGATCATGGTGGGGATTTTCCTGGAAGATGAACATTGCTTTAGTGTTGTTCAAATTGAGGGTGTTAAACTGAGTAGTAGCATGGGATTACTTAGAGGCGTTACGGCGAGAGGAGGGTGTCTCTAACTAGTAAGAACCATCCTGTGAGATCTTTACTTGTGTTGTCGCAAGGAACAGCACAGACCGATGCATGAAGTCGAGGGCTGGTCAGCCAGACTCAGGACACCAGAATCTGGGTTTAAATCACGTCAGATGACAGAAAAGTCAAACACAAAACAAGCAAACAAAATCACTGTCACACAGCGGGGATTAAGCCAGAAATGACACTGGTGGACCTGTTGCATGTAGCTTTAAGGAAGTGTATTCTTCACACCTAGAAACCCCTGCAGTGTCATGTCTGGAAACTTCCCCACCTTCCAGAGCAAGGAGCAGAATGCAGTTTGCACTGACAGCCAGCTGTACAGCAGTCTGTTTTTTACCGCAATGGTAAAAACTGGGATAGCTTTTATAAAGCCAGAGAAGCCCGTTCACACCCAGACACATGAGCAGTATGGCTGAGGAGGAAGCCAGCTGTCCTTGCTATCCCAAAAGATTAGCCTGGGAAAACAACAGAGAGGCAATAAATGAGCAACCTTTAATAAAAAATGTTGCTAAACAAAATGCTAAATTGTTTGAAAATGCAATCTGATACTTAGGCTGGTGCAAGGGTAAAGATCATCTCTAAAACCTCTTTGTTTTGCCCCTGGTAAAAGCTGGCAATCTCTGCTACTGACAAATTGAGCAGTGTCATGCACAGCATTCTGGTCTCCTGATGTGAAAGATGACAAATCTGAAACGCATTCAGGTTTTGCATTGGAAAAGGAGATGAAAAACAAGGTTTTTATGGATTTTAGTTTGTGCATGCCTGTTGGGTGTGTACTATATAAAGCTAGCTTAAAAAAAGACCTAAACAAATATTAATTCCAACCTCCCCTCATGCTGCTTGCAGAGGAAAATATGGCACAGATGCTGTCAGCCTGCAAGTGTCAAGGCAAAAAGTGTGTCTACACACTACTAAGACAAAGCTGCAATAAATGTGTTGTTTACTTCTCCACTTTATTTTTAACTTCATATTCTAAACCATTTTAATTCTTTTTTACCCATCTGTATTGACCTTGAAGATTTATTATCATAAAAACAAATTATTGCAGAGCAAAGATCAGCTGTTAAACAGAACACAGCCTGCTATGTTTCAAAAGAAATTACTAGATAATTAAAAGCAGACTCTAAACAGATTGTTTGGAGCACACTCTGCACACAGGTGGTAGTGGCTGTCATATGAATGAGAGGTGAGGTGCTCCATACTGTCTTGTTAGTATAATCTTGTTAGAATGAGTGGGTTTTTTTCTCCTTTTTTGATGGACCTAGGTAGCAGCAGGAAGAAACATTTAAATGCACAGACTAGGCTTAGGGATCTGCATCAATGTAGGAGTAAGTTTCTTCTTCGTCATGATCTCTCTACTGTGTTTTCTCTTCATTTGTCTTTCCAAAATGTCCACTACCAGTACTCAGGACCTGACTCTTGCTATCTCTCTAATCCACTGAAAGGTGAAAGTATCTATCAGGAAGACAATTCATGTTCATTCCTGAGGGCCAGCAGCAGCTGGAGAAGGACTAAGAATGTTCAGCCTGGGAACAGTCCATCAGACTTTTATTACAGAGACATCTTGCATTATATGCTTGCAACTTCTAGCAAACGCTGGTGAGATGTTAATACCTTATGAACTCACACCATCAGAGTTTCAGGTGTAAAGTTGTGAAAGACCTATGGCAGTTACTGCCAATTTTGACACTCATGTAGCATCCTGGCATTCAAAAGTTCCAGTGTGGAAGGACTGGAGGAGTTGATTGGCCTAAACACGGTATCTTGAAGACTTGACAGCTATGACCTTCTGACATGTACTGCAACAAGTGCATTCTGAAGTCTACATATATTTTGAATTTTTTTTGTTTCACTCCAGTTTTCCACAAGCTGAAACTGTCCTTTAAATTTCTGTCACATTCTGTCCTTTATTAATGGCTCACAAAGTGTCGTCCTGGGTCTGGGGTTTGTCTTCTAGCTAGATAAAATTGAGGAGAAAAGAAATTTAACAGCTCTCCAGCTCTTTTAGCAAATGCAGAAGTAGCATTTTTGCATGGAGAACATGATACACAGCCACTGCATCACACATGGTCATCTGGTGTACAGTACAGCTCCAGCTGATGGAGGTTGAGGAATCTTAACACAGGTGACCAGAAATCCCATATCTGAATGTGCATAATTGCAGGATGAGAGCTCCTGTTGATACGCTCAGGTCTGCACATGTCTTACTTCCACAAAACAATGTTTGGGAGATGGGCTTGAGGAATATGAGCTTTCATCAACCAAATCATGAGGCAACATACTTCTCTGGTAGCTTCCTCCAAAGCACCTCCAATGGTGTTTCACTAACCAGTATCACTGTTTGAAAAACTTTGAGAGAAGCCCCTGTAAAAGTCATGTGGATATTTGATAGAAAGGGGGTATGTGATAGCAAGGGAAATATTAGATGAAGGGAATACAAGCAGTGCAAAGTAATTTTACATCTTTTAAACACGCACAGCATCTCACAGCACTGAACACTACATTCCAACCTTCAAACATAAGACTAAAAAGTAACAGTGTATTTGGCCTATGGCCCAGGTCTTTCATCTTTTATTTAATTTAAGTTGGCTTATTTTCAAAGATTTCACCAGAGTTGTATCAACTTCTGTTTCTGGACTACCATGTTTGATCACGTTGCTCCTTTTTTGATATTCCATTTCTGAGGATTTTCAGTGTTCTGAATATCTCAAATTGTGCTGGATGCTATTTTTAGGAGGAAAGAAGGACTTTGGGAAGTGTGAGAAAAAAAGGAAAATTATTGTTTTTCAAAAGAAGTTGATGTTTTAATGCACTCTGGCCAATGGGAGAGGCCAGAGTCTTTCCTGAGCAGATGAAGGAAGGAAAAAGTCCTTTCAGGCTGAAGCGGGACAATGCTCCTTCTCAGTTCATTTTAGAGAGCTGCACATCTCTAAAGGCAAGAAATTGGACAGAATTACATCTTAGCGATGGGCAAATCTTACTGAGTTCACAGGTCTGGGAAGGCATCCAAACCATCTCTTTGTTTTTCAGTTGGTGGAGGTGTCCCTGCCCATGGCAGGGGGGTTAGAACTTGGTGATCTTTGCGGTCCCTTCCAACTCTAACCATTCTATGATTCTATGGCTTACCGAGAGCTTCCCACAGAGGCCAGCTTCAATTCAAAGGGTAATGTTGTCATGGTCCCAGACAACCATTTCAATACTGTGGTATGTTTTTAAACACCTGCCTGTCCTTCTTGCACAGGTTATAGTAAGAGAGACAGCTATTGCCACAGTGGAGTGACCACAGGCCCCTGCGCCTCACCATCTTGTGGACAAGTGGCCATTAGCCATGGGCAAGCTGGCCAGGTCCCCCATTCTCCTCAAGAGGGGTCCCAGGTGCCCAAGGCCTGCCAAATTTTTGTGTGACACTGTGAAGTTGGGGTGCAGCTAATGAGTTAACACCCTGGCTCTACAGAGGGCCCAGGGTAAATTACAGTTTTGGCGGCAGCAAGAGCTTCATGGAGTCACCACTGTGACAAGGGTGCCTGAAGGACCTACCTGTCCCCATGGTACTGGAGGTCCAGAGAATCACACAGAATCACAGAATAGTAAGGACTGGAAGAGACCTTCAGAGATCATCTAGTCCAACCCTTTTGCCAAAGCAGGTTCACCCAGAGCAGGTTGGACAGAATACATCCAGGCGGGTTTTGAATATCTCCAGAGAAGAAGACTCCACCACCTCTCTGGGCAGCCTATTTCAGTGCTCTGCCACCCTTAAAATAATGAAGTTTTTCCTCATGTTGAGATGGAATTTCCTGGGCTCCAGTTTATTGTCCTGTTGCCAGGCTCCACTGAGAAGAGTCTGGCCCCATGCTCTTGGCACCCACCCTTTAGGTAAACATTAATGAGATCCCCTCTCAGTCTTTTCTCTTCCAGGCTAAACAGACCTTGGTCTTTTAGCCTTTCCTCATAGGAGAGATGTTCCAGTTCCAGCAACTGTGAGGCTGCAGCGTGTCCAGGGATAATGTGGCATCTGGTTCCTGTGAAGAAGGAACATAGGTCCTGGTCATGGGTAGCTGTTGGGCAGCCTGCTCTTCATCGCAGTGTGTGCTTCAGTGGGAGGTCTGGGTGAAGGCAAACTCTGATGAACAGACAAGCTAACATGTAAGTGCCCAACAGTATGTCACCACAGGAAGAAATGCAGCCGTGGATCAGTCGTCAAGAGCATAGTAATGCAATGATGCCTTTGAAATCCTCTATGTCTTCATTGATGAGTTTCATGTGGGTTTGTGTTTGTTTTTTTTTTGACAACTAACTTAATGTCTCAGTTTCTCTCCTTTAGACTTGAAATATGGACCAAACACGTCCATACTGCATGAATCTTAAGGAGGTACAGCTCGGCACACTTGCAGAACGAATGAAAATGGGAGTGAAAGAGATGGCACTTTGGAAGTCTTAAGTCTGCTGCCTTTGCCACCAAAGTGGATGTGAGGAGAGGGAAGAGCTGCTACTGTTGGATGGGGGAACCTTCTCATGCTAGCACTTTGTGCATGCTCTGGCCATCTCTCAATAGCAACATGACCAACAGCTGGGTTTCTGAGGTGCTGCCGTGGGCAGAGCAAGCAGTAGGATTGTGACCTCCTGCGGACTCTTGCGAGTGGTAGTACCATCTCAGAGCAATGTCCCGAGGAGGCAGCCAACTTCTGTGAAAGTCCCTGTTCTTTGCTGACCAAAGGCATTGCTTAGCCTGGTGAGATTTCCTCTTCCTCTTTCTTTTTCCTGCCCTGTTCCCCCTCCCAACCAGGTGATTAAGTGATTTAGATGGAAGTAAATAGCAACGATCATTAGCAAGAGTCGGAAAGGGAATTGCTATGCAAAACAAACAAACTTACAGCAGCAGCAGTCCATTTTTAATATACTCTGCAGCACGTTTAATAATGTAATTCTCTAGTGCATCTGGATGTTTAAATATACCTGCGAAGGAGAAAAGCCACTAGCTCATGCAAAATTGCTCTGAAGTATATCATTAATTTTGATACACTGAAAATTCAGCAGGCCTACACTGAGTTATAATGTTGGGCTTTCTGTGAGTAATTTAATGCAAATGAGAAATTTTTTTCTTTCATGCGTGCAGATTTTATCTAAGGTGGTGGAGTTTGGTTTAGTCAATACGAACTTATTGTCTTTTGGAGCATATACACATTTCTGATGTTATCTCCAGATTAGCAGGTTTTATTAACACAGTGTGAGGAGAAGCCTAAACAGGGAGAAAATACAGATTTTAAAATAAATTGCTCATTTCCTTGTCTGTGAGTGAAATGCAAGTTTCCAGGACCTGGGTAGATGGCTTTTATATATTCAGAACCTGTCAGGTTTTTGCTTGGAAAGTGAAGAGTTTGGGATATTTTTTCCTTGACCTTTCATATTTATCTCTGTTCTATTTGTCATGCTTGTGATACACCCCTGATGTTATAAGAAAATACTAATTTCTCATTCACAAGCTGCTTTGTGCCCTTCACACAGTATTGAGCCGTGTCCAGTCAAAAACCCACTGTGTGTGTGAGACCTGAGGGTGTTTGTCCTCTGAGCAACTTGGGCAGCTGCAAAAGCCTTTTCGTTGGTGCTCTTTGCCATCAGATAATGTCAGAACACCAAATGTCAGAACACCAAAATGCAGAAAATACTTGGAAGCAGCACAGGCTTATGATGTGTCGGAGTGGGAAGACAGGCCCAGAGTAATGACGGAGTCTCAATATGAGTATGATCGTTCTCCTTTATTGCAAGTTTTAGCAGAGTTTCTATAGGCAAACAGCAGAGACA
>JAOQGH010000019.1:71499982-71515395 GCA_025769975.1 Gallinago jamesoni | reverse complement strand
GCCATTATAAGGTCTCCCCAGAGCCTTCTCTTCTCCAGGCTGAACAACCCCAGCTCTCTCAGCCTGTCCTCATAGTGATTTTTTTGGAGAAGGTGTGTGTCTGGGCAACATGACATGTGACACAAGCCCATCAGTTACAAACAAACTGCTCAATACAGTGATATCCAGCATAAGCTCAGGCTGGGTAAAACTTCACCTGACCTCCACAGGCACTTAAATAACCTAAATAACCCAATAATAATGGTACCCATTCCATTGCATCATTTAAAATGGGGGGATTCCTCCAGTTCCTGCTAGGTTGACAAAACAAAGCTTCCTGGCTCAATATGCCGCTGGACAGAGAATGATTGTTTCTCTTAAAAGCAAGTTGTCAGTGGTATAGATTCACCCTGCCATGTACATAAGGAGTCTTCTTCAGAAAACAGGGTCACCAGTCCACTTTTCATCCAGTGCTGAATCACTGACGAGGTTTAGAGAACTGAGGTGATGCTTTAGCTGCTTTACATCATTTGTGCAAAACCACTCCGTGGGGATCAGTGTCCTTTGGGGTGCTGATGGACTGGCTGGTGCAGAGGAGTGTAACTCATTGCACAGGTCTGGGATGGCCACAGGCTTTGACAAGGCATCTAAGGGGGTTGGCCAAAACAGTGGCTTCAAAGGCAGCCAAAGCTCAACCTCAATAATAGAGATTGTTGTAGTGGAGTTCAGTTACTCAGCCTGGCTTAAATTGGGCACCAGCATGAGTAACCAGGCTCAATTCTCTAGTCAGAATTTGCCAATTTGCCAATTCCTAGCATATGCGGGACACGTGCCTGCTGCTGCCAAACCTTAGCCAAAACCTGCAGCAGATGCTGGTGGGTAGCATGCTGGGGGAGTTTTTCCTAGGAAAGCTTTTGTTTCTTTGCTAATCAGTGCCATTTTTTTTTTCTTTCCTGCTCAAAACTGCATTAGGAATCCACACTGAGCAACATTTAAATGAGTAGCGTGAGAATCAAGCTGTAAATGAAGTGCAGTCAGTGAACAGTGAGATCTAAAAACAGCACGTTAAGCTGTAAGCTGTACCTGGCAATTTTCACCAGGAGAAGTGTACCGTGCGAACATGTTATTCGTTTGCAGCCACAAAGGGTGTGGAGAGTAGAGCCACAATTTTCAGCTTTCAAGGAGGAGGCACAGCCAGCTTCTGTTTTGACACATCAGACTGCCAATTTAACAAATTGGCAACGAGGTGTTTTTCATCTAAGATTTGTACAGTAAATTAATTAGCAATTATGTTACACTGCTCTTGCACCCTACTGATCTCAGAAGAAGTGCTAGGTGCTCTGGATGTTTTTGGGTTGGAGAATCATGTGCCTTCTGTGGGAGTTACATACGCATCCTGCTATCAGGAGACATGTTTTGGACTACTTTTACCGGTTAAGACTACCTGTACAATACCTGCTTGGATTAGATGCATTGTTTGGGCAAACCACAAGGTTTGGATGTTCAAGTCTCTTGGCTTTGGCTAATAGACTTCATCACAGAATGTTAGGGAAAAAAAGTTTTCTGTCACCTTGCACTTCTTGAATATGACTGAACGCATTTTTTAAAACCCATCAAAATGCGTATTTAGACAACATGTGAAACAGTCTTCTCATGTGCAAGAGATGCGTACCTTGTTTTACAGATGTGATCCAAACATATCTAAAATGTAAGTTACTGTATATAATGGTGGCATAAATAGTTATCAGAAGAATTAGGTATTTTGGTTGGGTAAATACATGGAGGCAGCAAAGTATGAAATCCTAAGATAATAACTTAAAAAGTTCAGATTTGTACATTTAAAACACTGATGCATTCTTCTAAGCAAGTGACTTTTTTAGTCTGCTGTCTACAGGAATGAATCCGACCATAGTCTTAAATTCTTATTTGACACTGCTCTCAATTCTTGTAATAAAACAGAGATTTCTCTTGTGTAATTGAGGACAGAATTGTGTCCTGGGGCTGATGCTGCAGTGGAGGTGCAAATAGTCATAGCATATGGTGAGGTGTAATACTGACATTGGAAGGTGTTTATGGATTTTTCTTGGCATATCGTATCAGATGCTCCAGATAAATACTGAAATATTTCTTCATAGTGCTTGTATGACTAATTATCAGCCACACAGTTTGTTAGAGTTTCATGTTTTTTCTCCTATCTGAAGTTACAACACAGAGATTTTCCATCTAGCACCAAAAGAGGCTACTTTGGGATACTTCATGCTGGTAAAGGAAGGAAAACAGACACTCAACTATACTTTTAACCTTTTCCATGAGAGCGTGAACCTTTTTTGAGGTAAGTTGTGTTTATAACATGTGCTGTGATTTAGCTTGGGAGTGAGGTAATAAATGCGTGCATGCTTACTGGTGATTGAAGAAATAAGGTGCAGCACTCTTGATGCCCAGTAAATTCTCAGCTTGAACTGTATTTACCTGAACCCATTCTGATTAACAGCAGCATGACACAGACCAGGAAATGTAGTTCAGGGTAATTAGGATACTTTCTGAGTAATTAAAATTACTCTGCATTTGACCTTTGCCCTTCCATGTTATCACACCATCCCCTTTGTGCTAATAATGTCACAAAAATTCATGGCTTGTCACGTCTCATTGCTTCAGCAAGGTATGCCACACTGTGCATTGTATGGCTTTTATTTTGTTCTATGCTGTGAAATTGTAAACCCTTAAAGCTAAACCCCAAGATGAACAAGAGTAAAGGAGCACTGAGAGAGGTTACCTTAAACAGATAATGTTCTTTTCTCCAAGTGAGGGCCAAACTGTCTGGCTCCAGTTCCGTGCACACCCATGTCCTTCCTGGAGGTCTTCCAAAAGCACCTTTGACATCGAACAGGAGTTAGTTGTATCCTTGCTTACATTTTTTTTTTTTTTTTAATTTAAGTAAGAGAGCTAATTAAAGCACTGCAATAATTGCATAAACTAATCACAGACTACATTTCTTTCCCAGACTTGTTTGTTTTCCCCCAAAACCCTACTCTATGAGTGCTCATCTCTCCTGTTGATGGCGGTGGGTTCAAGCACAGAAAATAACACGTTCATCAATCTTTAGATAAGGTCAGATTTCGAGAATAAAGTCTTGGCAGCCAGAGAAGCAAGAGAGAACACAAACTGAAAAATCCATACACAGGAATTCTGACTGACCTCCTGGGTGTGCTGATACCTCTTCAAAGCCTTTGTGAGCAGCCCAGCAAAAATCATGAGAATGCAGAAAAAATCGTGAGCCCCTCTGAGGTGGTTCATTTGGATTTCATTCCCTTAGGACCTGCCTGGTGCCATGGCAATACATGGTTGGGATTCTGAATTTTCTGGATGTTGATGGTTAAACCTGTCCAACAACTGAGCACCCACACAGCCACTGGCTCACTCAGCCCTATCCCATGGGATGGGGAGAAATGGAAGGAAGGCAAAAGGTCTCCTGCATTAAGATAACAGCAGTTTAACATATGAAACAAAAGCTTCATGCACAAGGAAAACAAAGAAGGGATTTATTCACTACTTCCCACCGTCAGGTAGATGTTCAGCCACTTGCTGAAATGCACGTCCTCAGCACATGTGACAGCTGCCTGGCAAGTGGAGGACAACGGCTTTAACCGTGAGTGTTGCTGCTTCCTCCTCCTTTCCTTGGGCTTTTATTGCAGATCAGGACGTTATATGGTATGGGAAATCTTTTGTGGTCAATTCACATCACCTCTCCCAGTTGTGTTCCGCACTAACTTCTTGTCCACATGAGGGGAAGGTGGCAGCATGAGGAGGAGACAAAGCCTTGATACTGTGCAAATACTGCTTGGCAATAGTCAAAACATTAGCATGCTGTCAAGGCTGTTTTAGTAACAAATCTAAAACACAGCGCCTTTGGGACTGCTGTGAGGAAAGTTAACTCTGTTCCAGCCAGACCCAGGACAATCTCCACCTCCTGTTCTGTATCATTTGCATTATTCTCAGGTCCTCCGCTACCCCACAGATCCTCATCAGCCACCAGCCCTCTTCCCATACTTTGTTATATACGTCTATATCCTTCCTTTACTTACTTACTGGACCACCCTCATCAAACATCCATAAATGTCCATTGACTTCATTTAGTCCATGGCTTGGACTCCATCTGTTCCCATGGTCATTCAGGACAGGAGAGGCAGCATTTTGTGTTGAGGAGTTGGGATCCAAAGCCAGGTCAGCTTGGGTTACCACTGCAGCTACCACTTGCCCAGTTTCTTGCAGTCCATTGGGCTAGGTGGTTTCTGCTAGAGTGCCTTTTTTAACATACAGCTCAAATTGTGGGATACAACAGTTCAAGAATACATCCATCACACTAGGATAGGGAGGTTGGACTAGATGATCACCAGAGGCCCCTTCCAACCCCTACCATTCTTAAGTCTGTGATATGGCTTCTCCTCCAGTTGATTAGACTAGGTAGGAAGAGGACTAGTCAAATCAGGAGTGAAATTGTGACAAACTCCCTGAAGTGCTACTTAGTGGTTGAAGTCTTTCAGAGGACAAAATACTTAGACAGTGGGGAAAGGCATGTGTTTCTTGACCCCGGGATGGTTTTAGACCAGTCTTACATTCTCCTGAATAAAGGGCAACTTAGTATATGCATCCCTACAGAAATAGATGATCCAAGATATCACTTATATTCTGAATGAAGCTTAGCTCAGTAAGTGGATACTGAAAGCATCATAATGTTACAGTGCCCTAAAGCCATTAAATTACAATAATATCAGTATTAACTATATGAACTGATTGTTCATGGATTTCTTGTCTTGGTTTAAGAACTGTAGCAAAAAAATCAATGTAGGTTGTGCATATTAAAAGAAAAAAGAAACATTCAAAGCCATCAAACAGGAAATAAATTTACTCTAGGATTTTCGTTTTCAATTTTATTCTTAATGAGTTAAAAAGAATCTTTTGATAACTATATTATTTAAAAATAATATAATCTGGAGTTGTTTGTGTGGTAAGGAGCATCAAGATACACAGGTAAGTGCTGTTAACTAACCCTTCTGTTAATTTCAGTTATTAAACAAAAAGAAGAGATTCAGCTTCTTTTATCTACAGAGTTTCTGAGTTTATAAGAATAAAATTTCCCAAAGGCAGAGATGATTTGACTAATTTAGTCACTGTCTAAAGTACATTATGAGTTTAAAGCTAGGTTTGCAGATACCACACAAAAACCTCTATCCTTAATTAGATTACACCAGAAGTAGATAATGGTTTTACAGTCTGCTTCTCTTCATCTTATTAAGCGTAACACCATATGGACTGGAAACAAGGTGGTTTCATATAATCCCTTGTCGGGTCACATGATGACCTGGAGTAGTCTATAAATCTGTTCAGAGAAAGGTTGTGATGATCCTTCAGTCTGTTCTAAAATGTTCATATTTTAAATAGTTTTTGAAATACGGTTCTGCCACCCAAACTACCCAGCTGCAAATGAGAGCCCCATAGAGTCCAACTGTTCCTGCCTTCCAGTTGTCTTAATGAGGATGGGAAGGGTGGAGAACTGTTGTCATCAATTGCAACTGTATCCACAATTGCATTAGATTTTGTGACAAAGATGTTTTTCAGCATTTAAAGAAATCGTTTTTCCTTTTTCAGTTCAATGAAGAGATTGGGACTGAAGGAACTTAGCAGCTTAGTTCCATTACTTAGGCTCTCTTGGATGTTGGTATAAATAGTTTTGGGAATACGGAGTCACCAGGAAGACAACAGAAAGAAACAAGAAACCAGCTCCACTAGCCTCTTTCTTTGAACCAACTGTCAACACTGATAAACACAATGTTTAATCACTGATACTAGACCAATTTCAGTCTTATTCTAACATTGTTAGCTCTATTGTTTTATGATGTGAGAGGATGTGTTTTTATTCCAAGAAGACTTCTGTTCAGGGTGTGATGAGTTTAGAGCATTTGTTGAGTGTTTCAGGCTCCAGAGGTGGGGAAGACAAAGGTCTTTTGTGCTTTTCTAAATTGGATGCAAATCTGAACATGACCCATACAGCAAACCGAGATGCCAACACTTAGCTTTTGTATTTGCTCTTGCAAATGAAAAGAACTTCATGATTTTTCTAGGAAGCAACTCTTTCTTGAGCCTGGGTCACAATGCTCACATGTGACTGCTTAACTCTATAAAAGTGAGTGTGCCTTTTCCAAAACAGCTTCTGAGAGGAACTTGAGCCTGCAAGGTTCACACCATGAGCTCTTTAACCTGAGGTTCACCAAACACAGAGACAGACCATCTCCTACTGTCTTACAAACCTTGTCTGCACACCAGGGTGCGTATGAATTTGAGAAGAATACGGCTTTAGTTAGATTGCTACAGAAGCCAACCTTGAAGTAAATCACAGTTACAATTACATCTGTAATCATTAAGATAAATGTTTTTTGTATCAAATACATTGACACTCTTTGGAAGTGTCATGTAATGATTTGATCTTGTATTTTAGCTAAGCAAATGACAATATTTCCTTCTTTTTTTTTTTTTCCCTCATTGTAGATAGAATCAGGCCTTATTATTCCCCTCTTTCAAACTTCCATGAGCTACAGCTATTTTTAAATACCATGCTGCCCATGAGCTGTGCACTTCCACTCCTTCCTCCTTGTAAAATTTTTGTTAGTCTATTAATCAAATACAGAAAAGGTTGGGAGAAAGTGACTCCCTGGTTTAAAAACTGAAAGTGCAGCTGTGAAATTATGACTCCCTGATGAAGAGGAAGAAGTGACATTTTTAGCCTTTTCAAGGCAAGATTTTGGCACAGGGCCTCATGTTCACTATATCATTTTATTAAAGCTGGCCTACTTATGTCAAGAGCGGTGCAAGATTTTCATTCAAGTTTTGTTCCACAAATATATTTCTAAACCTCATGCAAAATGAAAGACGGTTCTTCAATTGTGGATGGGTTTGGTTTTTTTTCCGGGATCTGAGAGCTGGCTGTGCACATGGATGATAAATGCTAAGCTATTTTCAGATGACAGGAGGGCTCTTTAGACAAGCTTTTCACATGGCATTGGTGAGACTCCTGTGTGTGTGTGATCTTATACACAAAAAAAAAATTCTCTGTCTTTTTCTGACATTCTACTATAATTGACCTAAAATATGTAAGATTATCAGTCTTGTATACATCATATTACATTTATGAGTAACTATTGTTATAGAAGTGAACACGCCTACAGACTATAAATGTCCTCTCCCCCCCATTGTTTTGACTGTAAAACGAATGAGAGCGCAGTATAAAGGATTATTCTAAAAACAATGCATAAATTTAAGCAGTAATTTATTAAAAACTACAACATGTTTATGTTGCAGGCAAAACTTAATAATGTTGAATTCTCCTGAGGAAGATAAAAGAAATTCAGAGGAGGATATATATAAATCTTGTTCTTTTCTTTTGGCAGAAGTGGGTAGATTCTTTGGGGATTTTAGAATAAATGTCATCAGAAATGTCACTATGTATAACAGTGTATTATTTTAATGGCTATGTTATTCTAGCTCATTTTTGAAGGCTAGCTATTTTTATTCTTCCCTGAAGTTTTGATTTACAAAATATACACACTTTAGGCAACAGGATTCTTAAACTGTAGTAATGCACACTAGAAGTACGTAGATTCTTCCAGCAAGAAAATTGAAGCTCCTCTAGTTACAATAGATAAAATAACTACTTTTCACTAAGACATCCTGCATTTTCTGAAACTTGCAAGACAAAAATTTAAACCTTACTTACTTTATGGCTGGGTTAAATTCACTATCCAACTGAGTGACTGATTGATGCTGTCGCATTTTCTTGAAGTCCTAGTGGTAAAAGCTGGGAATTTCTTTTTCCTGATCTTCTAATAACCATTATAAAACCTACTCCATATACTTCAACATTTCGCTGAAGTCAATGATAAGCTGACTTTAAAAACGAGATATACAGAATTCCAACGTAGCCCAGTCCAATTTTGTATTTCTTAACATTTTATAGAAGATGAAGATACTCTTTACAACACAGACATTCATGATGTGAAAACAAGTTATTAATCAGTCAGTAACAGAGCTGAGAATGAAATGTAAAGACTCCTGCTCTAATGGAATCTCCTTCTGACCATGCAAAATGGAGAAGGAGAGGGAATTGTAGTAACTCTCTGTATGGCAAGCAAAATACATCAGAGATGCACACACTTTGGGTAAAACAGTATCATTAACTTCCTTTCAGTGTGCTATTTGAGACTCAGACATGTTCCACATAGGGAAAAAAGGCCAACTTTTGCATTACATTACCTATTTTAAAACACTACCTTTTTTCAAGCACATAATCAAAAGGCTAAACTGCATAGCACTCAGCAAGCCCACTCCACTTAATTCATTCTTCAGAATAAATCAAGTGGGATTTTTTTTAAAGAAAAAAAGGCTTACCATGGCTTCTCAAAACCCTCAACAGTTTTCAGAGGCTCTTGAGTCCAGATGCAACAGCAACAGTATTAATAGTCATCAATAAACAAAATGTCGCAGCTGTTTTTCTGGTGGGTTTTAAGAACCATCAAATTCATGTGTGTATTGTTAATCTCTTCCCCAAACGCCACTTCAGATTTCTCTAATGGTTTCCCCTCCATTTCCTTCTGTCTTTCGATAATGAGATTCAACTCAGGAATTAAAAAAACAGTTAAAGGTCACTAGACACCAAGTCAATTAAAAAAGAGCCTTAGCATCCAAATACCACTGTATTAATGACATTCTAATTAAATATTACACAGTGGTTTGTTCTGTATAGATGAGATGAGATCTGTGTAGGAATAAGAAAGAGATTAGCTATGAACTAGCACCTGCATGGTTGTTGGGGGATGAGAGGATTGATGAGCCTCCACAGCCCCAAGGATTGGTGAGATTGGCCAGAAACTTCATGCTGTAAATTACTCTGACCCTGGCAAAAGTCATGCATTCGTTTCAGGGCAGCCACTTTGCCATGCTGGCCTCAGCCAGCTATGTCATTTTACAACGATTACTTGAATATCCTTTTAAAATCAGACTCTTCATTTAGATTATAGTCCAAACTGCTGGAAAATGTTCAGCCAGAGGTTTTTTTTTTATCAAAATATCCACAAAGGTTCTGTGAGTCCTTGCTAAATCTGAGGTAGGACTACAGCTAACTGTGATTTTCCTCAAGAATATTTGCAATACAGAGTGAAGTAGGTGCAAATACTTTCTAGAATCTGAAAATGCAACTTAAAAGCAGAAGGAAGCATTTTTTCTTCTGTGATTCCCATGCATGAGATTTCTGGTGCTAAATCACAGCCAGCATTAAGTACGTGATACTGATAATAAGCTGGGGAAAGTCAAGACCATAAGAGTTAATTAATTAAATGTTAACAGACTTACTGTAATTTTATAAAAAAACCAGTATTGTTTTATTAACTTACTATTGCTATAGAAGTTTGCTACCTATGCCACTTTTTCCCCAGTAGAGAAGGGCTGAAGTTGACCAGGTTATATCTCTCTCAGTTTATACCCATATCCAGCCAGTAGGAAAGATGGTGGTCCTTCTTAACCCTTCAGCTTTCCTGAAGAGAACTAGGACTGCACATCTCCCCGGGTGTCGGGAATGCCATCTCTGAACCAGTGTACTCCTTTCTACCCAAGATGCCTTTGTTTTCTCTTAAGTTTCTGCCTGTGCCAGGAGTCAGACTGACCCCTCTGTTAAAACATAAAAGATTCAGTGCAGCAAGACTCCTGTCCAGGCTTCAAGTTGGTTAAGACCTGGGCCCCTGGAAACAATTGTTGGTTTTGTTTCTAGCTGGTGTATGCAGTCTCCATGCAGATCGAGCAGAGATACAGCAGTTCAACAGCTTTTCCTGCCAGTGATGACTTTTCCCAATAAATGACTCCCATGATCAAGGCAGAAAATGACAGATGATCTAAACAGAGTTAGAGAAACCTTTGCTTTCCAGCAACCCCGTACAAGCAACTGTGCTTTTGTTGAAATGCAGGTTTTGTAGCGTGTGGTTGTAGGCAGTAATACCTTCAGACTGGTAACGCTGAGATAATGGATCTAATATTTTGTATTACCATGAACAAACATTCTACACCTTATCTGTGCAAGGGGGCCAAACGTCATTTCAGAAAATGCTTGTCTTGTAAAGGTTCTCTTCTAGAATAAACACTTGCATAGTGGAACACATAGGCTCTCCTTCTAACAGCTCCCTTTATGTCAGCCAAGGGCCATGCATTTCCCCAGCCAAGAAGGTGGAACAGTTGCTTAGGCTTCGTTGAGGCTGAAAAAAGTAATAAATCACACACACACACATATGGCCTATTTCAGGCTTATTAGGACTACACTAGAGCGGTTCAGCTGCATAAACCTCAGGTTTACCCACCCCTTTCACCCTGACTTTCAACATACACACATTTTCAAATATGTTGCCGTGTTTATTTACAAATGCCATGAACAGACAGAACAATCTGCACACAAGAGATACACATAATGCCTGCAAGTATTTTCTAACCTAAGGAGCTTGTGTTGTGCCTATGCTGCAGTTTACTTCTATGGAGCAAGAGAGATCCCATTCCCTTGTCCCACAGGCTTCACTCCAGTGAAAGCAGAGGTAGGTTTCCTTCCCACCTGAAGCTTGTGCTGATGAAGAGGCAGGAGGCTTTGCAACCCAAAATAGTTTGAAATGATCAGAATTACACCCCACCCAGGGACTGAGCTGCACTTCTGGATTCTGCAGTTTACATACAGCCTTCCCCTGCAGTTGTTTTATTTTGATTATTTTGTGTTATTCATCCTTTTAGTTCAGTAGGGGGCTTCTGCAGGAGCTGGCAGCTATTTGTTGATATGTCACATGTCATTGTTTATGGGCAGTTATGTCCCAGACTACAAAACTAAAATAGAAAAATGAAGGCTTCAGGAGTTTTAAAATATTTTCTGCATTTATTATTGAATCACTAGAGAATTCAGATGGAAAAGCAAGTGTTAGGAAACTACTAAATTAGGACAAAACACAATTTCAGGTCTAAAGCATCCCCAAGCTTGATACATAGACCCTTTTATTTTCTTTTTCTTGTTTGCTTTTTTTTTTGGTTTTGGTTGTTTTGCTTTGTTTTGTTTCTTTTTTTTCAACCAGAGTCATGTAGTATAAAGAAGGAAGACTTTGGATGGCAGAACTCTCCACTTTCTGACAGTCACAGCCACAAATCTGGATTTCAGTAAGGGGTTGCCCCTAACAGATCATTCAAAATAAAGGCCGCTCTTCTGGCATGTTGCACTGTGTGATGTGTCAGAGTTACTGTGCCCCTGTGGTGTGTCCATGCCTTTTGTGGGCCCTGCAGAGCCACAGGTCGTAATAAGAAGCCTCCTGGGTATTGAGGAGACCCAGCCTTTGATTGATTCCTTGCCTTCTCAGCTGGATTAATCTTGATAGTATTCACTTTTTCTGCCACCAAGATAAGATAAGGATAGCTATCCTCAAAGCATTTTTGGGTCTTGCATTCTAGGCAACACTGAAGTGTGACTAGCAGTGATGGAATTCTGCTAAAACAACAATCTGCTCCAGCAGCCACATGTGGAAGTTGCTCTGGCGCTTCATTGTTCACAATTCAACCCAAGTTTTGTATGTGTAGTGAGTAATTTTCTTTTGCTCACTTTCTTTTCATCATATCTACTTTTTCTGCCAGCAAAGTTTGTCAATAATAGGGATCCATCTCCAATATCAGAAGCATAGAAAAGCTGCAATGTAAAGATTTTTTTTCATTCTTCATCTATATAACATTCTTAACTCCTCTGCATCATCTAGCAACTAGGACATAGTATCTCTGTTCATTACTCCTTTAATTGTCATTATTTTTATTATGTTTATGATGATGATCTTGTTATTACTTTGTATAGAGTGTTGCTTTATAACTTTTAATTAAAAAAAAAGATATGGGAGGACAGGTATCGCCAGTCTTTAGAGTAGTATTTACTCACATTGGAGTTGTCTCCTAGGACAAGGAGTTGTCCTGCTACAACAAGGGAGTTGTCTCCTGGGAGAAAACAGTCTGGCAGCCAGAGCCACGCGGCATTAGTAGCTGCTGCATGTGTGTATGTGTGTGTCTATGTTCATGTAAGCAGTTTACCCTTTGCTCCATACCAGACTTGGCTGGTGCATGGACTCCCTGAGTGAGGACTTTCATGCCTTTGGGCAAATGAGGGCACTCACACTCAGTTCAGTTGCTCTGTGAAAGCCTTTGAAATTCTTATGAGGCTGTAGGGTAGCAGTGTTCCTTATGCGAATTAAAACAAGATGTTAAAACTCAGCAGAACGGCACTTCTTAGATATAGAAGTCTTGCAGAGTAGTAAGAAATAGCATATATTCTCACTTAGCGAGCAAGGGTATGGATTTGCTTCATAGTTCATCACTCAACTACTGTCTTTCACTGACATAATAGCAGTGTTACTCTGGAGCTCAAACTGCCCCTTCAATATAAATGGGTCTAAACAATCTTTCGAGAGATACCAAGAGTGAATATTAAATTTGTAGAAATAACATAATATATTTTCTGAGAAGCACCGTGGAAGAAGATCAAGAGGGAACATTTGCAACTTGTAAGATTTAGAAGCTAGGCCAGCACAGGCAGGGATTTAATTTAATTCTTCTCCTGTAAGTCTTCAGATCAAAAAAGATGTTTCACTTGGTCCAAGATTAAAAATATCATCTTCTAAGTAAGATTTAGGATTTGCCAGTGGTGAGAGGGAGACCAACAGTGGGAGCTGTGGGAGAATAGATGGAGTCATACCCATGATTTTTTCAGAAATACCCCTGGCAGAATGAAAAAGAGTGATCCAGATATTCAGGTATGGGTTGGTGGGTCACGCTAACTGAACTGCAGCACTGTGGTCTGCTTTCTTTCTCCGTTTCCCCTGCTGGCTCAGCCACCTGCTTGGCGTGCAGTTTGTGGAGCCAGTGTGCCTGAGGTGATGCCACCAACCTGCTCAGCAGACAGCCCAAAGG
Source organism: Gallinago jamesoni (assembly GCA_025769975.1). NCBI lineage: Eukaryota > Metazoa > Chordata > Aves > Charadriiformes > Scolopacidae > Gallinago > Gallinago jamesoni. The sequence continues at coordinate 71,502,405 of JAOQGH010000019.1, read as the reverse complement.
GCTCCTTCTCTGGGACAGATCACTGTTATTACTTCTGAACCTGCCTTGTGCCCACTAACTCTGGAAAGCTGAATTTCAGCATTCTGCGAGGGAAAAGCAGAGCATCTGTTTCCACGGCATTTCATTTAACTGACTCCGTGTTTGCTGGAGAAAGAACCCTTTCCTGCCAAAGCAATGCCTACAGCAGTAGTGGCACCAACAGGAACTCGTTCCATCCCCACGGCATGACGTGGGCACTGATTTATAGTGTCAGCTTCTCCCCTGTCTCTCACTGTAGCCCAACGGCCTTCCCTTCCAATAACTGTTCTGGTCGATTGCTGGGACAATTTCATGAAACATTCGCCTTTGAGAGTCTATATAGCAATTGTGCGTTTATCTCTTCACACCACCCACTCTTATAGCAAATTTCTGTAAGAAGATTTGATACTCATAATGGCATACAGCAATTTGACCAGCAGAAGTAGGGAGGTGATTGTCCCCCTGTACTCAGCACTGTGTCCAGTTTTGGGCATCTCAATACAAGAGAGATATTGAGGTGCTGGAGCAAGTGCAGAGGAAGACAACGAAGCTGGTAAAGGGCCTGGAGAATAAATCTTATGAAGAACGATTGAAGGAGCTGGGACTGTTTAGTTTGAGGAAGAGGAGGCTGAGGGGAGACCTCATCACTCTCTACAACTACTTGAAAGAACATTGTAGAGAGGTTGATGCTGGTCTCTTTTCATGGGTAATTAGCCATAGAACAAGAGGGAATGGCTTTGAGCTGAAACAGGGTAGCTTTAGACTGGACATTAGGAAAAAATTCTTCACAGAAAGAGTGGTCGGGCATTAGAATAGGCTGCCCAAGGAGGTGGTTGAGTCACCATCCCTGAATGAGTTTAGGACTAGTTTAGATGTGGTGTTGGGGCATATGGTGTAGGGGAGAACTTTGTAGAGTAGGGTTGATGGTTGGACATGATGATCCCAAGGGTCTTTTCCAACCTGAATGATTCTATGATTCTGATATATATAGCTAACTTTATTTATACATACACTTTTTTATATGCACATATATACACACATTTATACGTATATGAATATATACATGTGTGCCTATAAACACACATGTGTGTGAAACTAGCCTGGGGACTCCCATTTATGAACGTATATGCACATATATTTATGGGCTGCTGGCTTGTCTTAGTGCATTTTGTTTGACATTTTGCTTCACAGATAGCAAGTGTGCAGACTCACCAAGTCTGGGTGGCTGGGAGTAAAACTGTGATGGTCTTATTTTGGAAAGCTGTTCTCACTCTGCAGATTTGTGTGGTTTTTAGTTAGGAATTTGTTACACCGGCGACTTTGGTAAAAACCTTTATAATAACAGGTGTGTTTATTTGATAAATAGCGATCATTTTAATAGGGTTTCCCAAGTTTTAATCCCAGCTGTGTACTGAAGAATTTCTGAAGTGTATTTTTCCACAGAAAAGGAAAAAAAAGAAAAATCATACAAACCCTAATAATAGTAAAGCGATTTTCTGTTAAACACCTTGGAATCTGTTTACCTTGGTCTGTTTACCTCTAACTCTCTCAAAAGACGAATTTGAGGTGCATCTTTTTATGCAAAAATTTCTCTTACCTTACACTTTGTTGAAGTCATAGGAGAAATGCATCCAGTTTTACTTGCCTGTGTGAATGCATTAATTTCCCAGAGATTGTGTGCAAGTTCAGAGACACTGAGAAAAACTGCCCCTTATTAGCTCTTTCTCTGTCAGGCTTTGTTCCTATATTTACCCAGATGTACTAGCTTCATCGTGCATTGCATTAAAACAAACCTATCTCAAATCATGACAAAATGTCCCTTTCCATGCCATTATAGTTTTTCAGTTGTTGGGGGAGTTCTGTGAATAGTGAGGAATAATCCTATTCTCATTGACTCTCTCCTCGCTGAGGTAGTTCTGAAACATTTCACCTACATCCTAAGGAAAAATAAAATAAAATAAATCTTTGGAAGAAATGGAACTAGTTTCTGTTTCTAAATACTGCGGCTGAGTTCAAATAATGTGTGATAGGGACTACACAAGTTCTTAAATAAACAAATAAAACTGCATATGGGTAATTCTCATTGGAAACTGACAGATTTTTTCTTGTTATAGTTTCATTATCTTAAAACCACTAATAAAAGATCTGCAGTGGAACATGCTGGGATGAATTAGTTCAGTAAGGGTTCCTGTTTCATTAGGATGATTTAAGCCTTCGACAAATGTCATGGCATTAACGTTTTATGCAGAGCCATCAAGAAACGGCTGCTGGAAGAATCAATGGCCTTCTAAAAGTCAGCACTTTTTGCCTGTCTTTATGAGACCACTGGTCACTCTGCAATATTAAGTGGCAATGTTGCTGTGAGAATTATGTCCCTGTGTGATGTTTTGCCTGGGCATCTGGCC